>OX103971.1:39330329-39388106 GCA_944470395.2 Schistosoma turkestanicum | reverse complement strand
CCGATAAATGGAAACAGACATAAGAAGAATGAACAAAAATTGGACATAACTGGAAAGGGAGGCTCAGATTAGAGTAAGCTGGAGAATACTGGTCGGCAGTCTGCTCCATCGGGAGTAACATGTGTAAGTAAGCAAGTAAGTAATGAACCGATCTAAGTTAAACAACCATTGAAAACCTAGAAGCACTGAACGTTGGTCTCGTAATAGTGTGGAACTTCTCACTGGTGTCAAAGTTGCATCGTCTTGAGGAGTCCCATACTATGATGAAACAGTCGTCTGATGCTTTCCCATTTCCAACTGTTTCAATGTCAATCAATAGACTATTTAACTGTCCAAACGTTTTTGAAAGTCGTTATTTTGATCCTGTTGTATGAAATATGTTAATAATCATTAATTAAATTTTATTTATTTCTAAAACTACTAACCGACCACTGAGATGAAGTTCAAATTTTATCATTTGTTCTTATCATATTTATATGTCTGGTAATATCATTTGACTTAAGAAATGTAGTTTTTTTGGACAACATTTTCATAATAGACCAGTCAAAAAGCTTTTCACAAGTGTTTTAAATTATCAGTTAAATCGTAAGACATTACTAACATGAAATGGTAGTAATAATCATTTTGTATAGTAATTTTTTGGACTATAACATCGATTACTTAAATTATAATCAAATGATGAACATGTCAGCATGGATAAAGAGTGATGTTTATTTCAATCTATACTTCATCTCCATTGATGCTTCTTTTATTTTGTTAACTTACGTAAAGTAAAGTTATTGGAAAATAGATGGATTATTGCAAGCAGTGAAATCCAAGACTCACGTTTTGCCTTGTTCCTAACTCATCAGCTAAATTTGTCTACTTCAACAGAGTTGATATTCACTTCAGGACTTGAACTCAGTTCCTCAGCACGAACACCAACTTTAGGATACAGGTAAATCTAGCTGACGAGTATTAAACGGAAAAAAAGAGCATCCTAGATTCCGTTGCTTAACATATTTCGTCCATTTCATAACAATCTATATCTTAGTAGGTTTATCGAAGCAATACACACAGGATTCTTAAATGACAATTAAGATTTATCATATTTCAGTCAAACTGTCAACGATAAGATTATCTAAACTGTTACTTCTCATCTATTGAAGCCCACTTGATCTTTGAACGGGAATCATCCGTGAATTGTATCATTCATTCATATTTTAATAAGTGATGATGTCACCTATTGATAATAATGATGATAACACTAACATGATCAAATCTCAAAGTACAAACAATATTGAATTACACGTAGTTTCTATTCTTACCATAAATTGATAGATAAACACACCTCAAATTTATGTTAACTGAGAATAAATTAGATTCTAATTAGTTATTTAAATGTATGAATTCCATAAAGACAAATCGATTCCATTCAAATCATCTTAATAAAACACATTACAATTCAACTAGCAGTGATTAGTTAGGTTTTTTTTCAATTATTTATGCCAGTTGTAAATATTTCGAATGACACATACTTTCTTTTCAAAAAAGGTTCATACTGATTCATAAATATGCAAATGAGTGTTTCATGCAATAGTGATTTGAATTAACCTACATGTAAATTAAAACAGTTTTAATTATATTCTTTACGGTTTGGCTTTATCTTCAGATATAATGATTCTCATTTGAAAATATATTTCTAACATTTCTTTATTCGCATTAGGCTTAAGGTTTGGTCATGAAACGACATCATCTGACTGACTATTGATTTTTCAGTAATATAGCTTGGTAATGAAATAAGTAAATATTTAGCCACGGAATTACTGGTTTGAATCCCATTTCACTTACTTTGATTTAGTCTATCAGAGAGCATCACATCCTGTTACATTCATAGTGTTGTTAATGGTGTGTTGGATACGGTTCGCAACTTAACTGAAAAGTAGTATGCAGTTGGGAATCACCTGTAAGTTAATGCTGAAGTGAGTAGTGTCAGATATGGATGTATGGAGCGATCGAAGTGTTTTTAAGACTAGAAGAGATATGAAGATATCCAATAATCCGCACGTTTTTCAAATTGAAATTTGGTGATAAGATGTGAGTGTTTTGCTAGTAAACTGTGTCTTCCTATAAATACATCACTCGTTCCACTTGATCATGAAGCCTTCGTTCATCCTGATGGAAGCAAGTTTAGAAGAACTCCTTCATGAACGAACTAATATTCTTTAAATCGAACGACAGATCATTCACGCTTTATTTCCACTTAATGATGTATTAATATATTTCAGTTCCAGATAGATAGATATTTTAGGTCTTTAAGTAATTGTGTTCATAAGATTCCCACTCCATATCACTATCTCAGCAATTTATATTTCAGAACTGAATTCTTAGTGGGTTGTGACTGTGAGAATTTGTCACAAACTAATGTCAACTGGAATCTCAGTTAAACTAAGTTAAATAGAGCGAAAATTTTGTCTAGACCTAGTTTGAAATTCATTTCCAGTGTAAATTTACGATACGACCTACGATTGAACACAAGACTATCGGGTCTCGAAGCTAGTATAATACTTTTGAGCAGTGAATACCAAAATTTATTTGGAGAAGGGAAAGTTATCACAAAGTTTATTTGATGGTAGTTATAACAAAACTAGAATGAGCGTGGTATAGCACCGTGAGTTTGGTCATTTGCACTATGTATCGTAAGTGGATACTGGTAAGATGTGCTGAACTATAGAGATAAAAATGATGTTCAACTTTATATTATTTTGAAAGGATCTCCGGTTATTATCAACAGATGACGAAAACTCACTTTATAGTGATGAAAACTTTTAAACTAAAGTTAGAACAACATCAATAAGCGAACAATATTCTCCTCAAATCAATTTTTATCTGGTTTTACTCCGTATGTTGGTTTGAAATGGTCTCTTATTAATCACAGGACCTATAGGGACTCAAGCTAATAGCCCGAGTCCTCTGTTTATCAGAATTTGTAACACCCTCACTTCTTCCTCAACCCAGTTAGTTTTGAAATAAAATTTTACTTAATATTACTATTGTATTCCATATATTACATTAGATTATTTCTCTTCACTGTTTTGTGACCAGACTATTCATCACGAGACCTTCTTTTTTCATAAGTAGGTGATGTTCCAAAGTATCCGCATTTCTGGTAGTGTTTAGCTTACTGCTTCGCAGTTTTAGCAAACTTTTAACCAACCCTGGGCAGTAATTTATTTGTACATTTCATATTAAGCACAAATGTTTATTTGGTGAGCGAAATAGATGACTTACACTATGATAATAAGCTGAGCAAAGCGAGCACTTTCCATTATCTCAACTTATTACAGAATTGAACCTATTTAAAGAATGTTATTGATGGAGGCAATATTTATGATCAGGTTTGTGGTTACCTTACTAAATTATTTGCGCGTTTGGCAGACATTTTGTTATTACTTAAGAGCATATAAAGTAGTCAGAATTTAACTTAAGAAAATGTTTTCATTCGGTGGTTGTCAGTATAAAATCATTCTTTTGCCAATCAGTCATGTATGAGTGGATCTATGAGGGTGTACAATACGTATCTCCCTTTGTTACATGTCTCTTCTAGTCATTTTTGTGTCCTTAAAAGATTCTGAAATAAAACAACTGCAAAATTATTTTCTTCTTTTGAATGAAATTAATAAAGTGCTCTAAGTCCTCGCACACATTTGAAAACTATCACTTATTTGTAATACTCGACTCCAAGAATCTAGGGCACTCTCATAGTTATGAATAATATGATTTCGGCCAGTACTTTTATCTGTTCATAAGATTTTCGCTTTATGTAGTTGAGAACATTTTTAATAAATAACTTATTACTTTCATACGTAAAATTGAAATGAGTAATTTGCTTCGTTTAATTCCACCTATAGAGATTTTTTCGAATAAAACAGATAGTTCTGGTAGTCTCTATTCGGCGTGGTCTGACTCAATAATATTATATCGATACACCAATAAAAGGGTTATTCTAGCCTTTTAACAGACAAATCAATGTATTATTTTTAAGACATCATACACGCTTACTTTGAGCGTGTCATTTATTAGTTTATAACTTCCATTGTTTTGATATGAGCATGTGTGTATCGCTTACTTGTTTCACCACACGTCCTTAGCTCATTTTTGTCTGCCACTGAATAGTAAGTTATGCTCTATCACATGAAGCTGGCACACTTGCTATCTCTGTTTTCTTTCACTTTCCTGCTTCTCATATTAATGAGTTTTTGTAAAAGACGGCATGAAATAAACTCATTTAATCGAATCTGTTATTGGTTTCCTATCAGCATCGTCGTAAAAACGGGGTTACACTTACTGTAGACCATAGGTGGAATAATACATTTGAAGTAGGAAAATTATAGTTAGAATTCTAATTACCGTAGGTAGAAAGCGATACTATCGAACGTTTCGGCCATAATTTTAGATTATATCTGACAACTAATTTAGTGAATAAGTAGTCAACCATTAAGGGTGATTGCTGGAAGATGTTCATTATCATCACAGTACATGAATAGTGAGTGCACGACAAAATGCCTACTAACCAAGCAGCACCGGAACGCTTTAACAAAACTAAGAACAGATGACACCTTAATCATTAGCAACCTAAATAAGGCAGGAGGTGTAGTTACGATGAACATAACGAAACATACACAGTCAATCGACAGGATGTTATGATGATAAAGACATCGGTCTAAAAGTAGAGAAAAAACTGGTCAATTCACTAAAAGAAATAAAGGAAAAGAGAATAATTTCATCAGAGCTTCATGATTCCCTGAAATTGGCTGGATCAAATGTACCACGACTGTAAGGTTTACCCAAAGTTCAAAAGTCAAGTCATCCACTCCAACCAGTTTTAGATGTAACAATTCTCATTAGCAAAAAGTTGCGAAGGAGCTAGTTAAGATCTTAGAGCCTTTACAACAAATCAGTTTTATAAGAAGGAGCGTCAAAGATGTTTTTGGCTACATTTCCAAAGTGAAAAATTGAATCTCATTAGATGCTATATATTTATTTATTAATGCACCATTAGTCAAGATAACTGAGTTTATAAGTAAGGAAATGTCAGAAAACTAAATCAATATTGGCTTCCTTGAGGATAATCTGAAAGAACTGCTCTTAAAAAGTACAATGAGCGTCCACTATATTTCCAACTATACTTATCACAGACAAATAGATTGGGTTGCTATACGCTTACCTCTTGGCGCAATTTCAGTTGACTTCTTTCTAGTTAGAAAATGGACCCTTTAAAGAATCTACTAACAAACTAGATATATACTGCAGCTACAATGGCGACACGTTCATTATCGTACGTCGGAGCAGCAGTAGAGAAAGACTCTAGGAACAGCTCAACGGTGTATGATCGGCAACCACTTTCACAGGTGAGGATGGGTGTGATAAAAAACTAAATTTCCTTGACATCTCATTGAATTGATGGAGTGATAGCTCGTCTAGTAGGAGCGTGTATAGAAAGAGCTCCTCTGCTTGTTGATACACACGCTTTTATAGTTTTAAAACTATCTGCTACAAAAGACGTTTGTTTAAATGTCTTACAAGCAGAACAAAAGTGTTCTGCTCAGTGGATACCTTAAGGAAGGAACTGGAATTTATGAACAGCTTACTAGCCGAAATCGGCTACCTCGGAACTATAGGTATACAGAGAAAAACAAGTAAGAAACTTTGACCATTAGAAGGAAAAATTTTGAAATATTTAGGGCTTCTGTTCACTATTATGTAGTATAATCAATTTCAGCTGATTTGTCTCAATTTTAGTGTTTCACGCGTTGAATTGAACATTTCCTTTCAAAAATAATAATTTTAAAGCATACATCATTGAGTTTAAGGAGAAATTCAGGTGATATGGAGGTGAAATAGGCTTATTTACGGGTTTTGTATATGTCAGTAGTCCTGTTTCTAGTTTACCAGAGAGTTTTACGCCTATTAAAACGAAAGAACGGCATCGATGAAAATGTAAATCTGAGCTGAATATTAAACGGCCAGGATATCAGTATACAGCTGTCAAATCGCTTAGTTGACATACTCAGTGATACAATCAGCACAAATAGAGCACCTCTACGTTATTCAATAAGTAATTGACCTGGTGTTGAAATAACTATGTTCAAACTTAGATAAGAACTAAACCAACTAACCTGACACACAGTTATCTAAAGTTGTCTATTAACAAATCAAATTTACACAAAATGTATAGTATATTGGCAAGAACGAAAATGATGAAGCAATGAAACAACCATATGTAACCAGTTAACATACACATCAAAGTTTCAGTTCTAAGACAATTTTCTCATTCCGACAGTTTACCGAACATGATCCGAAAAAAATTGATCAAACAAAAATCATGATATTACTGATATTTTCACTTTGATAGTTATCATTTATTCAGTAGTAATAATGTTACAAGATTTCTCATACATACTTTTTATATATGAAAGTTTAATAATTACTAGTGTACACTACGTTTGCGTGGTCTCAACATAATAGTCATTTTTACAGAGACTCATTGAAACCATGTGTTAGATAATTGAAAGTAAATAAGTGATTCTATAAAATACAAACAGTATTATCTAATATTGGCTAGGATTAAGAAATCATAGTTGAGATGATGATGGAATAGGTTGACAGCCTTGATGTACATTGACTGAAAGTTATTTTAAGAAGTCGATTAGCATTAAAAACTTGACACTATAAACGAACAAAGTACTTATAGTTAATGATAATTGCGAGACAGATAAATGATATTTTTAAGTGGGTTCCTAAGAGTCCCATTAAAACACATACAAATGTTAGAACATAAATTCCTGGCTTGATGTCAGACGAGGGAGATTTTCATACAGTAAAATGGATTGATATTCCCTCGAAAAATTGTACAGAAAATAGTTTACTTATATAAAATTTATTATGATTAAATCTGTTTTTGTCATTTACATGTAATAATTTTTGATGCTTTAGATCGAATTGTACATTAATACATCAATAATGAGGCTATTTTGAAAAAGAAATAACGTTTTACAAAGTACAATTACTGACATGATAATTGTTTGTTTTTAGCTAACACTGTTCTAAGTTTTTTTTATAAATGTCTCTGTAAATCGTTTCATATTTGATAATTACTATAACTTATTCGCTATTATAGAGCATAGTACAATTTTTTAAGTCTGTAGAATGTTGAACATTCACATAATGTCAAATAGACGTTGAAAATCGTACGACCTATGGCAGAACTTAAGCTATTTTATGACTAAATTAAATTCTTGAATTCCTAGGAGTAAACAAAAGTATGACGCTTTCACTTCTCGATAGCACAACTGCCTTAGAAATCTAGTTCGGCTTTTAAAACTACTTTAAATATCATTTTCAATTCAGTCTTAGATTGAAATGAATCGGTAAATTTTCCTACTGATTAATCTATTTTTTAAACTTGAATTCAAAAAGCGATTCAACTGTCAAATCAGTAGTAAAGCTTTATCATTGATAGCCTTTTTGTTTATTGAAACGCTGCAAATATAAATCATTTAGGAACTGTAAGAGTCAAACCTACTTATTTATATCACCAAGCTGAAATAACTTTTCGTTCAGATTAAAATCTGTAACATTAAAGTCAAATGAGTAAAGCGTGGATAATCAACATAACTGGCTCTTCGTTCTCACACGCAACAACAAATCCAAGCGAAGACCACCAGTGTAGCAGCAGCCTCAGCAGCAGTAGGTCTCAACACATAAAAGGAAAAGTAAGATTCAACAATACAACACAACATGCGTCAGCCAAATCACGCTTGATGGAGATTCTTTAGAGGACGTTGACACCTCTACATATCTTGGCAGCATCATCGACAACCAAGGTGGATCCGATGCAGATGTGAGGGCGCGTATCGGCAAAGCAAGGGCTGCATTTCTACAGTTGAAAAATATCTGGAACTCCAAACAACTTTCAACCAAAACCAAAATCAGGATTTTCAGTACAAATGTGAAGACAGTTCTACTGTATGGAGCGGAAACTTCGAGGACTACCAAAGCCATCATCCAGAAGATACAGGTATTTATGAACAGTGGTCTACTTAAAATACTTTCGATCCATCGGTCAGACACTATCCACAACAACATACTGTGGGAGAGAACAAATCAGATTCGAGTGGAGGAGGAAATCAGGAAGAAGCGGTGGAAGTGGATAGGACACACACTACGAAAAGCACCTAACTGCGTCACGAGAAAAGCCCTCAGTTGGAACCCTCAAGGCAAAAGGAAAAGAGGAAGGCCAAAGAACACATTACGCCGAGAAATAGAGAAAGATATGAGAAGAATGAACAAAAACTGGAAAGAACTAGAAAGGGAAGCCCAGGACAGAGTTGATTGGAGAAAACTGGTGGGCGGCCTATGCTCCATTGGGGGTAACAGGCGTAAGTAAGTAAGTAAGTCTTTGGTCAAGCAGATGCTGGACATTATGTTCTCTACTATTCACTATTCGAACTCATGCGATCATTATGCTTTTAATAATTAGATAATTTTCATGAGAACAAATATTTTTTCGGAAGTACTAAAAGCTGATTATTTGTTCACTGAAATGATATTCAACTAATTGAATTCATTTGTCGATTATAAATATTTTTGCACATAATGTACTGGATAATGATAGTTAGTTTTAATGGTCAACATTTTAATAATTATTAGTCAAAATTTATTAACCATTTTACTAAAATTGCATGAAATGGTTAAGCTCTTAGTGGAAATTCAAATTACATCATGTGATAATTTAAATTTACTAAAATAACTAACATTCACAGAAATGATTGTCTTCATTTAAATTTTTCTAATGAAACTAAACAAATATCAGTGAATGATTAGTGATATTTGAGCAAAAGATCTATCACTGATCAGTTCATATGTTTAATAGTAAATATTTAGTAAAATAGTACATCATTTTGAAAAGGTTGTTTACTGATGATTTTCTAATTGTAATATGATTTTTAATTTACAGTTGACATTTGTTCTATTCTTTGACAAAAACTTTAATCTCAGTAAACATTTTTATTAGCACATAATCACTTGTTATTGTATGGCCGAAGAAGTATTAATTGTCCTATTGTTTTAATCTTCTCATACACACTCACATAAGAATAGTTCACATATTTTGCAAAGAAAAATCTTATTACATCTCTTCCATTACTTGAGCTATTTTTTATTAAAGTAAAATGAACAGAATATTTGCACAACTCTGAGTCAAGATATTTTACAGTACAATCATTTTACTTTTTTTTACGTCTGTTACCCCCAATAAGGCTTAGATCGCTGAGCAGTATTCTCCAGCCTACTATGTCTTGGGCTTTTCTTTCTAGTCCTGTCTAATTTTTGTTCATTCTTCTCATGTCTATTTCCATTTATCGGTGTAATGTTCCTTGGCCTTCCTCTTTTCTTTTGGCCTTGAGGATTTCAAGTGAGGGCTTATCTTGTGAGACAGTTGGGTGCTTTCCTGGATATGTGTGAAATCAACTTCCAACGCTTTCAGTGTGGGATAGAAGAGTCAGGTCATCTGTAAAGTCCAGATCATCCAGCTGCGTCCTGGCTATCCACTGTATACGGTGCTTCCATCCAGATGTTGACGTCTTCATAATCCAGTCGATCACCAGGAGGAAGAGAAAGGGTGAGAGTAAGCAACCTTGTCAGACACTGGTCTTCACCCCGAAAGTGTTTGTTATCTGTCCTTTATGTACGTTTTTGCAGTTTAATCCATCATAAGGATTGAGTATGATGTTGACTATCTTCTCAAGCACTCCGTAGTGTCGAAGAAGCCTCCATAGTGTTGTCCTGTCCATGTCGTCGAACGCTTTCTAATAGTCAATGAAGTTGTATAATCTATAGCAACAACACATTTCTTTTCACTTCATCCGCATTCGATTGCTTATTATGAATAAGTAATGGTAGTCTTTTTTTAACTGTTTCATGAATCCTAATGATTTTCCTGAACAGCCATCCATGTTTTACAATCTGATAAGATGGTTATTCAGTTTTAGTAAATTCCATTGTACAGTTATGATAAAAACTATAAAATTTCACATTCATTCCAAAAGGAGATAACATCCTAATTAGTAAAACGACCCGTTAATTCGGTCAAGAAATATATTGTACTTTATCCTCATAATTCAGATTATCTAGTTTTTTTAAATACTTCAATTTGAACACGACTAATGAAATTATGTGCACTTCGTTTGTTTAAAATAAACTCGATTTTCTTTTATTCAAAATACATGGATTATTGTTAGAGTTATAATTGTGGATGCAAATCCTTTCTAAATTCAGAACTTGTCAGCTGTGTGGCTCTGTCAGTGTTCATATTTAGACCTTAACCTATTGTGAACAATGACAATGCGTTATTTACTAAATTAATGAGTTCATATAGCCATTGAATTTTCCAGTGAGTGTAATGTATATACTATTACTATCAGTAATTGTTTAGAGTATCTCATTCCTAATATATTGGATTGTGTTTCAAGTAAATTAATCCGATTTTTTCATCTCATATCCGAATTTCACCTTGATGTCTATCAATAGAATACAATGAACTTTTATTTCTCTTCACTAATATTCAACTACACTGTAATTATAGCCTAAAATAATTGAATTTCCATATGAAAATTTGAATTTCAACATTTATAATCATATGACTAAACAATGATATATATTTATATACCAAAAAGGGAACATCTCACAAGATCCAATAACTATGATCATAATTCACGTGAAAATAAAATACACAGTTGAAGACAATGAATTTTAATTCTATCATATTAATACGTTTACTAAACATTTCATAAATTTAGGTTGAGTTAATTCACTGGAATGATTGTAGTGATACAATCTGAACAACTGTAACATCATTGCAAAGTTTTCAATAAAACATTTTTGCAATGACTCAATAGAGTTGTAAATTGAAACAGCAGTGTTGAAACTGAGTCAAGCTAATTTACAAACACAATGTTGATAATTGTTATAAGTTAATATAATTTTCAATGAAATTTGTAGGAACTAACTTATATCAAAAAGGGAGCAACTGAAAGAAAGTCTTTTACCACTCTGGTAGACTTATTTAAAATTCTCACCAGGATCGATTATGATACTTTGGTATTCACAAAAAACAATGTTATTGCACTCTTCACGCTCAGTTATATTTTAAAATTATTTTTATCATAATTGATACTACTAAAAAAATGGTAGTTCGAACATGTATGATTTCAAATTGAAACTCAATTTTCTGTTCAAAAAAAAATTAATCATAACACATATGGAACAATATTAGCAAATAATCACAGTTACTTAATGTAAATAAATACACATGACTAACAGCATTTAATGTAACGGATACAATCGATAGTTCCCAAATTATATTTACAATCATAAATGAGAGTCAATAAGTTATTATTGATCAATAAGTCATGTTGAAATTACCCAATAAATTAAAATCTCACAGTGAGTGTTTGTCAAGGAAATCCAACGGGATAAAAATTGGTTATCTGTAAAATCTAAATTTATACAAACATTTGATTATGTTTTCAGACAACGGGTACATTGTCAGGTGTTTGAAATATGTGATGTCTGTCTGGAAGACAATATAGATTTTTGTATATATTTATATTTGGACAAAAAATACATGTAATCCACTATTAAATCACAGGAGTTGCTCTAACTTGTAACTTATATCATTTTTTGGAATATTTCTGTTAGAAGTTTGACTTAGCCTAATGGAGCATAAATGGCAAATAGCAAATTATTTTTCTGGTTAGCGTTTCTCTAGGGAGTTGGATTTTTGTGGGAAGGGATCTCTAACTCCATGCCCAACCCTCCTCCTTCGTCTTGACTTGAGACCGGCAGTAAGACTAGGAGGGCTACGGGCGGAGTTGCTGGAGCTTCCATTTTATTGACATCTAAAATTTTTAATCGTCCGGCTTCTCCCATCACATTAAAAGCACAAATATCTGAATGGAAAATATTCTTCTTAACAAGTTCTCATAGATTCTACAGTTATAAATTCAGATAGAAGTTTCACAGGGAATTCCTAAAATTGAGGCAGGGGCTTTTAAAAAAGAGCGTACTTAACACTTCAAAAAATTCTCATAAAAAGGCCGTGCATGACCAGCCTCAAGCAGCTGAGCCTTGGGTTCTGCGCTCACGCTCCCCGAAAGTTAAGACCGACACTAATCTGCCTTACATTTTAGGTTCTTCAAGAAACACCTTTTCCACGGTGTAGGCACCCGGGAAGTGACATCGGCCCTCATACCCGTAACAGAATGCGAGACCAAATTGGTCACAAACAAATCCTTCCTATACCACCTAACACCTCTCTTATATCCACGACTAACTCTACTCGCATTCCATTATCACCCCGTACCCTTATGCAAATGATGTGAGTTCACGATCTCTTGAAACCAAGTTTTAAACTATATGTTGGAGCATATGACGTCAAATAAAACAACAGGCTTCTTTAACTAGGACTTTAGAATCTCGCACCATCAATGTATGCTGCGTCTCCGAAACGCACATACAAGATCCTAGTAAATTCATCAATCTGGTTTCACCTTGTCCAGATAAAGAACCAACTCAGTTTACGCTCCATATATCAGTAAACCCTGCTGCTGCATGGCGTACACTCACTGGTGTATATATGGTATTAAATCCTATGGCAGAACTAGCTCTCTTAGACTGAGTCACGGGAGACAGTCGCTTATGCGCTATCCAAACAAACACGACAGTAAGGACTCGTAAAGATAGGGACACTCACCGTCGCCTCTTTGTTGTCTAAACCTACGTTCCCACTGACTACAGTTCCGACGAGGTGAAACATGAGTTTTACAGAAACCTCTCTAACCTTCTTCAAAACGTTAAGCTCTCTGACATAGTAATAATGGCTGGTGACTCTGATGTTCAAGTAGGTAGACTGAGTGAAAAGGAAAGACACCTGGGTGGATCTTATGATGTCGTGGCTTAAAGATCAGATAATGGCGACCGTCTGCTGCAGATATGCTCGAACAACCGCCTATTCCTAGCAAACACTAAACTTGAGCATAAGGAAAAACATCTCTTCACCTAGTGATCCCCAAAGCTGACGCAACGATGGACACAACTGGACCACATTACTATCAACCATCAATGGGGAAGCTCAATCGAAGACTACCGCCCATTATGGAGCACTTGTGTAAGTGATTCCAATCCGGAGGCAGTTTGGAATGATATCAAAAAGGCTGTGGAAACAGTAGTAGTAACTGCTAGTAAGGTAAACCATAAGGCTAGGAAGAAGCCGTGGATCCCAGTTACACCCATCGAACTATTAGACGCTGGAAAACATTCCGCAGTGGACTGAGTCATGTTGGTATATGTAGGCTACGTGGTTAAGGTCCGCGAGATGATAGTCACCGATGGTTAGAGACCTTGAATGACATGGCTGAGAATCGTTTACACTGGCGCAGGTGCATCCACTCTTAGTGTTCTCTCTAATTCTAACCTTCTGCACTCCTCATAATCTCTATCTTTCTCCTTCTAAAGTTATCTCACTGAATTATACTTCTCGAATCACATCTTCGAACCTTGATCTTCTCCATTACTGCTGATACTTGTATTGTCGCTACCACTATTGGATTTGAACTGACAGTTGCATCTCTGTGCTGATGTAGTATGGCAACCTGAACTGATGTACTGATGTACAAGTTCTTCTATGTAACTGACTGATTGACTGACATCAGCTGCACTGTATAGTTTCTTGCTTAAGGCATTGAGTTTGTCAGTATATATTTTTTATGTTTCGTTATCTGTAGTGTGTATGGATTTAAACAATGATAATTTTATTTTCTTTACACTAGTCAAAGTAAGGAACAAAAGTTTGTGAAGAGACAAAAATACAATACTATAATGAACTTCGAGTTAAATGTTTTCTCTGAAGGAAAGACGATACGAATAAACAGTATAAATGACTAAAGATGTTTTCAGAACAATACATATGTGACTAAACTATCAGGTTACCAAAACTGAAGGTAGATACAGAGTCTTTAGTGAGGAAGGTAGAACAATTATTTCTATTTTAAACATTAGTATGTCTAGTTGTTATGAATGACCTCCTGCTTCCTATATAGATATGTTACGCTTATTTTATGTTATCCGGTAGATAAGAATCCAGTTGTTAAATGATCTAATTCTGAACAGTTGTGTTACTATATGGTAACTAGACAGAGCTCTAAATATATCCGGTACACAGGTTAACGGATGTATTTAGAAAACAGCATTGTATTTCATTACCTGAGTTATATTAATTCATTAACACTTCATCAACGCTTATTTGAATAAATCCAGAGCAACGATTGGGGCAGAGATAATAATTGAACGAAGTCAGGATCCTGGGATAATTACAAAAGGTTTACACTAGTTTTAGATCACTTGAAAATAAAAAGTTTAGAGAAATGAGATGGTAATTATTCTGAGTTGGTAATTGAAGGATTATGTAATGAGTAAGCACGATTTGAAGAGGTTTACTTAAGTTTAAAGAAACGAGTGAATAAAAAGATTATTTTCACGTACATAAAGTAAGAAGTCGTTTAGTTAGTATTAAATAATAAAATGAACACTAATCATAATAACCGAGGTATTCATAAAATGATAACCATCTCTTTCTGAACACTATATTTGAAAATGTTAACATCTCTACAATAGGCCTATAGACATAGAAAATAAATAAATATATTGTTTTCTTGACTAAATCTTGTTTAGGCCAATACCTTTATATACATACAGTTAAAACGTTACATCGCTTCAAGTGAATTGGTACGTGTTATGCATTACGCAACTGATAATAATAATAAAACAATACAATGTAACGTAGAATTGATTAGGGTCATAAGGACAGCGCGATAAAGTAAACCAAAGTTTCAACACTCAGAGTAGGTTAATTCCAACATACATAAAGTGACGCAGTCAAATATACCTCGAAATTTGACCTACTTCAAATGTTGAAATATTTGTTGACACTTTACTACTACATTTGTTATCTTAATATTAGCTCTTATTTATCATGTTATCACTTAGTGACAGATAAGTTCTGTGATTTTGCACTTATGTAAGCGTGGCTATGATTGCACATTCAAATTAAGCTCCAGGAAGACAATTCTGTAACAGCTGTAAACAACAGAATTCGTTCACAGACATATTGAAGTAATTGGTAAGACCAAGAAGAGCTACTAGCAATCGCATTGATTTGGTAGTTTGGACGGGAACATTATAAAAGTTATCATGCAAACATTAAAAATATTATCAAAATCAGCTAGTAGCAGTTCGATTAATTATTATTATTATTAAAAAAGAATAATCATATATAATCACTCATACAAATACAGATGTACAACACGACGTTAGAAAAAAGCCATTCGTAACAATTCTTTGAGTGAACTTCAACGTTCTCCTACTCATAAGGGAAAATTTTATGACAAACCAACATGGAAGCTGACAGCTGAATATTATATTGTTAAACCTTTTTCTTTAACTCAGACCTACTATTCAATATATGCCTTCAAATTATCAGACAAGCATCGTTGATCATTTCTGAAGTACATGGAATTAATTAATCGACTGTGATGGATTGTTTGTAGTAGTTAGATGGAGTGGTTACACTCAAAACTAACAACACATGATAAATCAATAACCAACAAATCTGATGAATTAACTTTCCTTGGAACCCTTGTAGGATTAGTGTCGTTACTAAACTTGGACGTAGGAGGCAGATTCTACACAGGGTTAGCAACCTCGTCCCATACAAAACAACCTCAGTAAAATAATGCTAATTACAAAAATCCTTAAAACCATTTAAATTCTTCACTGTCAGTTTAAGGGTTTTCGTTCAGAGAAGTGATCATACCCTATGGTGAAAACCGAATTTTGTCAAAGTCACGAGGCCAATGTCTCTTCTAAGTGAAAACATGTGGAAGATCTAGAAACATCAGCGTAAAAGTTGCAAGACAAGGAAACATCAGAAAATTATAAGATACGGCGAAGAAGCTCGCTGGAAAGTATTGTAAATCAGAACAGAAAGTTAAAAAAGGAAGGCGAACCGATCACTGAGATCCAAGAACTGTGGACCAGGTGGGTAGAGTACTCTGAAGGACTCTTGAATAGACCAACCTCACTTAATCCACCAAAAATCAAAGCAGCATACATAGACATTCCTACAATTGTCGTACCGCATGATCATCAGACAAATCATAAGCGGTTGAGCAGCATCGACCGACAAAATACCAAATAAGTAATTGAAAGCAACTTGGAGGAAGAATAATAATCAACAGACTGAAAAGAAGGACACCTCATCAAGTTACCAAAGAAAGGAGATAATAGTAAGCATGAGAGCTACAGAGGAATCATTCTTCTGAAATTTATTTCACTAGATCCTTGAAGAACGTCTTCAAACCCTAATCTCTTCGATTACTGCTAATACTTCTACTACATCTACCACTATGGGCTTTGGATCGACAGTTGCATCTCTGTGCTAATGTGGTATGGCAACTTTAAAAGATGTACGTACAGACGAAGTTCTACGTTGTAACTGGCTGACTGACTGACAACCTATTGTGTCAGAGAACAAACCAGCTTCCAGATCAAATAGTAATTAGGGAAAAACACTTGAAACGAAAGGAAATCACCCGACTGTGTCACAAGGCAAAACCTAACTCGTAATCTTCAGGGTAAAAGGAGAAGAAGAAAATTAAAGAACATATTGCTCCGAGAACCAGTGGCAGACATCAAGAGAATGAGTAGCACTTGGAGCAACTTGAAAAGAGAGCTCAGAACAGATTAGGTTGGAGATTGTCGGTCGGTTTCCCATGCTCTTTGAAAGTTTACAAGCCCAAATAAGTAAGAGATGCTAAAAAGATATGTATTTTGAAAGGACGATATTCATTTCAACATTTTTTCATGTTGCTTATATTGTAATAAATAGTTTTAAAACTAAAATACAACATATATTACCATGAATCTAATTTATACAAAATATATTCGAAAACATTGACTTCAATAGGAAAAAAATAACGGAAAAGATAAAATAAAAATTTACCGCACAATTTGTTGAGATAATAACAGTAATAATAATAATAATAGTAATAGTAATGGTGTTATCAATAAAGAAATAGATATAATGCAATAAAAAAAAATAAACAATCTAACAAATGAAGACAAAAAAATGATGACGTAATGCTGAGTCGGAAGTAGAAAAAAAAATATTTATAAAATAAAACACAATACAAATAAATTTATTAGAAAATCACATACACTTGAAATAAGTTGTAAAATGATGCATTATTCGAGACATTGAAGCATCATGATTTATGTCACGAAAACAGACCAGCTGATAGATAGTATGCACGCAAACACATTATGAGATAGAGATAGTGAGAAGATAATCTATTCCAATGTTTAACAATCGACATTACACCAACGAAGTCAAATTTTTAAATCTTCCAATTTATTTAAACTTCCAGATAGAGTGCATTGAACAAACGATCTAGTAGTAACAAGGAATAAGATTGAAGCAAAAACTTTCTCAGGATTATTTAATGTAGAAAGAGAAATATTCTGAAATTCATAAATAGTTATCATTCGAAAGATGACTGAAATCACTAATATCATGTTGTGATTAGTCAAGTCGCAGACATTCGGCAACCTAAACATTACTTCAAAGGACACAATGCAGCAAACCAAAAAGCCCCTGAAAATGTACCATAATTTCTAAATGAGTTGATTCAACTTCACAAATCTCTAGACAATGGCAATAAACTCTAATGTTACACACTGTAATTCATTCATACACTAGTAATATTTTTAAGTCATTTATATTTAACGATTCACAAATAACCTATGATGAGGTGTGAATTATAAAACGTTTATAAGTGTATCTCGCTGACAAAATAGTTGATCAAATTAGTCAAGTAAGTAAAATTTTCAGTGTTGTCAAATAAAGTAGTTCCGCAGTTGTTAGAATAGACAGACAGACAGATACAACGCAAAACTTCGTACGTAAGTGCATCAGTTCAGGTTGCCATACCACATCAGCACAGAGATGCAACTGTCAGTTCAAATCCAAGAGTGATAGTGATAGTAGAAGTATTAGCAGTAATGGAGAAGATTAGGGAGCGGAGATATGATTCGAGAAGTATAATTCAGTAAGATAAATATAGAAGGAGAAAGATAGGTGCATCCACTCTTTGTGTTCTCTCAAATTCTAATCTTCTGAATTCGTCATCACCTTTATCTTTCTCTTTCTAGTGGTAGCGACAATACAAGTATCAGCAGTAATGGAGAAGATCAGGGTTCGAAGATGTGATTCGAGAAGTATAATTCAGTGAGATAACTTGAGAAGGAGAAAGATAGAGATTATGAAGAGTGCAGAAGGTTAGAATTAGAGAGAACACTAAGAGTGGATGCACGTGCGCCAGTGTAAACGATTCTCAGCCATGTCATTCAAGGTCTCAAACCATTGGTGACTATCGTCTCGCGGACCCCAACCACGTAGCCTACATATACTAACATGACTCAGTCCACTTATCAGTGACTTTATGGATTTGTTCCATGTTTCGTTTTGGCTGCCCATAACTTTCTTCCAACCTACTACTACACTGCAAAACACAGCTCGTCGCGGCAGTTGGTATTTAGGCATACGTAATTGTGGAATATCATAATCCACTCAATAGACGTTTTTTTAGTTTGAGTCTTAGGTTGATATTTTTCCAAAAGTAAATGGTCGCTGGAATACTTCTTAAGCAGGCGGCATAGATAAAAGATATTCTCATTTGGGCCTCGGAAAACTTCCGAGATGTGATCTTGCATTCATTTACAGTTTTTCATTGTGATTTTCTGATATGCAATAATCGTACCATTTTTAATATTTTAAAATAGATCCGACAGACATCAGTATAACCTGGCAAGAACATTATTTAAATAGAAAGTAGTTGTTAGATAGTTGAAGGTTATAAACCATGATTTACATAAACCATAGTTATTTTGAAAGGTGAACTAAAATTTTCCAAACAGTTTAAGTGTAAATATCAACTCTGGTTTACCATTTAAAAATGTATATTATTGCTTTCGTAATCCTGTGATTGATAATATAAGGCATATATGAACTATGCACAATGAAATCTGTCATTAAACTAACCAGATTATTTTGAAATAATATAATACAAAGCAACGTATAAGAGAGGGTCTTAGTCAACAAATAGTTCTTTCAAAATTACAACGGTCAACATATCTAAAACTAATTAGTAACTAAAAACTTGATACTACAAAGAGTTAACTGCCATTTCCTTAATTGAAGAGTGAAATGAAATGTGAAGCATTCAATAAATCGAGATGGCTATCTGTAAAGTTCCATGATTTGAAACTATGGATGAATGTTATCACAGTGTCACTTATTGTTTCAATTCTGCGACCAAGCATTACTTGAGTGAACTCAAATTACCAAATGTTTCAATCAGCAGGACTATTCAAAATGATTGTTTAAAATAGTAACCCTAAAGGATAGATAAGTAACATTTATTTATTGTAAACCATCCACAGAATGACTGCTTTTGTTTCGAGATAGGTTTACTTTTAGAAAATTGTGAATGTGTTTTATTCATAAATACTGTATACCTAATCTTGTTACTATTTACTAGTTTGAAATAGCCGAGTATAATAGTGAATGGACAATAACTGAGTTTTTTTGTTGGAAATAAAATATGACCAGATGACAGTAATTCTATTCAGTCAAGCCCCTTAAAATGTGACTTCCGATTTCCAAGTAATTAAACCTTTCATTGCGATTGTAATCCGAAACATGTTTTTCGTAAATAAACTAAATATCTCATTAACTTAACCAATATTTAAAATCGGGCCGTAGCTAACATGTAACAGGGCTAACAAAAATACTCGAACTTAAACTAGAAACTTTTATTTATGGGTTATCACTTGCAGGAATACATATCACTGATTTCAACAGACTTTTTTTATATTCATCTTTTCAGCTGTTAAATATTTCTTTGTAACATTGAGTACTGTCATTATTCATTGACTAAAATATTATATCTATGCTTAAACAATTAATTTATTGAGTTGCTTATTCGGATATTAATCATGAATGTATATGCACCTTAGATTTGAGAATTAAACATCGGCATACTTTAATCGATAAGACCTAATTCAAACTGTTCTAAGTCAAATATCTATTAGTTCTAAGTATATTAAAACAAACTCTAGTACTTACGTAATAATACCCGGAAGATCTGGCGCTGTGTGAATAAAATTATGTCGGTAACCGAGTTTCCTTTCGTATGACTTGAACAATACTGAAGTACCATTGGTTGAAAGAATTTCAGCAAGCTATAGTTGGTTATAGTTCATAAAAAATAATACTTAGATATATGGAAAGATAAAAGTCTATATAAATAAATAATTGGTATGATACAGAGAGATAACAGAACTTCCAAAATTCTTAGCTTTAGAAATTCAAGTTAACATAATAATAGAAAACAGGAACATTGTTTTCTTCTGATCACTTGACTGTTATCCCACAGATTCGTACAAAAGCTTCTGACCAACTTCCCCATTAGTACTTATTCTCAATGTTTGCAAATGCCTTGGTATCATCGAAGGTGTGAAGAGTTTGCTTTCACTCATGAAATGCCATCAAATGACTGAGTGTTTATTATCTGTTCACGACAAATTATACGTCAATGCTTAACACAGAACGGATATTTCTGTAAATATGATATGGTAAAAGCGGATTTTCATAGTTGAAAACTGAGTTGGTATGCAAGAAATATTCATTTTGTGAGGAGATGAATAATCTTGACACCAAGTTGATGCTATAATATGAGAGTTATGCAGTAAAAGCATCTGTGAGTAAACCAAGAATTTCTACAAGTAACTTTGAATAACGTCTATTTCAGTGGTATGAGATGTTTTTGTACATGTTTCAGAAATTAAATTGAGGAAGTTTGTCAATACTTTTTTTTTCTATTACATATTCCAAATGTATAAAAAGAAACAATAGTATTGGATTAGAATTTTCATTGGACGATTTGAATAATTGATTATAAATTTTTATCTATTTACTTTATTGATCATACTATCTTTCCCATGAATAAACATTGAGTGATTAACAACCACACTCGCTCGAGTAAACACAATAATGATTCAACATTATTGTGTTTCCCTAAAAGTCAATAAATAAATAAGTTTTTAATGTTAATTAATTAATTAATTCCGCTTTCTGTGTATTTGTAATATATATTCTTTTCGTTCTAGGAGATGGCGTTTTGACAAGTGCCTTTTTCTAATCAACTGGATAAAGGATACTAACATTTGTTTTATGGTATTATCATCATCTACATGTCTCAAGATAAACTGGACATTTTTATAGGCATCGATGAGAAGATTTGACCGGCATTTTTGCTTTTCCTTGATTATTACATATAATAAAAGTATCGTCGAGAGATGTCTCATCATATGCAATTTTGTCAATTGTTCCTTTCAAGCTTGATCTCTTTTTTATCGTGTTCTGATCACATCACTCCTTTCAAACTCAGAATTTTACTTCAACGAATTGATTTCAACTTATGCAATTAATTTACATTCAACTACTTCATCGTATAATGAATTAATTATTTTATTTCTATGATTTCCTGTTATTAAGTCTGGTGGTTCATTTACAGCAGTTCAATCTCATTAGATTCATTCAAATGGCAACACTACCATGATGACATAAATACAATTTATATATATATATATATATATATATATATAAGGTTTGTCACTAGGTATGCTTGAAACTATTACGGGTTCGCCTTAGTCGATAAACGAGAACGAGACAATAAACCAGCGTCCAGGTAGGCTACATTGATCCGGAACGGCTAAAGAGAAGTCTTCGTATAGCACAGAAAGTATATTCTACAAACACCCAGCAAGCACAATACAATCAATCACACAACTCTCGTTTATTTATACATCATAGAAACGTCCTTGGGACAGTCACAAAAATAGCACACTAAAATACACAGCAGCCAATCACAGCCAAGGATTTTCCTGGTGGAAAATGAAATCTCAAGGTCAACTGATCAGCCCATGCTCGCAAACGTGAAATCCAAAATAAGGCATTTATCAAGCGAGTTCTGGGGATCTAACGTCCCCAACAGTATATATATATATATATATATATATATATATATATATATATATATATATATATATATATATATATATATATATATATATATATATATTCTAAGTTGCTGATGAGAACCTAACGAAATAAAATGGAATTAATGTTGTCCTTAATTTCTTCAAGATAATAAAGAGAAATTGGTGTATGACATGTGTATTCGCTAAATGTTTTATAAAACAAAACTTTGTAAATGATTACCTTTTTTCCTAACGTAAATGGCACAACAGCGTCATCTTCAGCGTGTAATATGATTATTGGAATGGGACAATTAATTAGGCTAGAAAAACAAAAAATATAACACCTTCAGTAAGATATTTTATGAAACAAATATAGCAGAATGGAAAGCTAGGATGTTGTATTTCATAGCGAATATTAACTTCTGTTTATGTTTGTCCTCAAACAAATATAGTTATAAAATTAAAGAAAAAATAAAGGAATCTTAATTCAATGACCTCTTCCACTACCATGTTTGACCATTTTACTTACAACAATATACTAAAACCATAGTGATGTTATTTATCTGCCTCACTCTTGACTACGAAATCGCATTCATTGATTGCAGCGTTTGGGAAGGTCATTTTACATTGATCTTAATCACAAAATGATAGAAACTAAGGTACTCCTCAACATTGGTCACTCAGGTCTCTACCAGTAATCGGACACTTAACCGTAAAGTCTCAAACGAAAGCTGAACAATTAGACCACTGAATCGAAATCTAACTATCTAGATTTTTTTACATGAATTGATTCGCAATATAACTACAGTCGTTTAACATCATTTTCTTCACTTCGAACATGATTGGGCTTTACCAGTTATGGATACCTGCAACAAGTTTATGTAATTCTTAAATAAGCACATAGTTAATGTTCTGTTGACGGGTTTATGAGAATTGATTGGAGTTAAAGTTAGTATATGTAATGAATCGAAATCTGCTGGATTGTGAATATGTTGATTTTGTATTTAAACTTACACAAAATACGTTATGGGTCAACAGAAATTAGCATTTATTTTTATATATATTTATCAATTAATTTTCATATTATCAACTGTGATTGCATACATTCGAGGGTGTAATGAACAAGTGTGAATAAAATGAATCTACTTGATGATTGTTAGTTTTTTTTCATCTACCACTGAACTGAATAGAAAGAAATCTAGGGAATATTGCTTATGGAGATAAAATATAATCAGCTAGATATGCTAGTCAAATGTTGCCCTTGAATTTTTTCTTTAATAACAAAATCAATTTGAACTGGACCAATAATTACGACTTTTTTTTAATCATAGAATTCAACATAAAATAAATGAGTCGTGTTATAGAAAATTTCAAAGTAAAAACAGTTGTTATTAACGGAAGCTTTGCTATAAATATACATGACCTAATTTCGATTCAATATTCGTATATAAATCACTAAGCGACCTCATCAAAATCAACAATGATTGTCAGGTGATTTTCTACAAATATCCATTCAATATTTTGATTATAGAGTGACAGACAATCTATGTATAAATTGCTTTGACAATTGATTTACTGAAAACTTCTCTTGAATTAGTGAGTACTCAAGGTGGAAACCTTTATATTTTGACAATAAATTATAAGTTTACTAAACTTGCGAGTGAATATGACCCAGTTAATGAAGTACAGAATAAGGTATTCTAGCTACGACTTTAAATGTCCATGACGTAAGATCTAGTGACACCATACAGCTAATCAAATTGAAATTTGAACTTGCGTTCTAATGTGTTACAAGTTGACTGTCTGAATTACTAAGTTATTTTTATTATTTCCTCTTAGTAAGTGAATGATATTTACCAAGTCAAGTCTAACTCAATGTTTGTTATGTAAATAACGGTAAACAAAGTATTTTTATAATCTTTCTGGAACAAAATATTTAAACTTAAGTCAACAATCATTTTGTATGCAGACATCACGCTTTAACAAATAATATGAAGTTGTACGAAAGCATGAATTTCAAAATATATTATGTGCTGCTAAATTGATTGTCCTTGAGAAAACTAAACCTATTGTTCCACCCAGGCTTCAACAGCGCATAGGTAATTACATCACAGTTCATGGCATTTACTAATCCATATGAAGCTGGTGAAACATAAACGTTATGAGAAGTACGTGAACTATGTAATCAATGGTGGTGGAAGGGAGAGGACAAGTGGTGGTGTGAGGGAGAAGTTGTACTGCTGACTGAAGAGGGGTGAGGCAGCAGTAAGGTGTTTCTGACGGACAACCAGCTTCTGCGGCGAGGCAGCTTCCTCACAAGGAAGGAAGATGTTAGAAAAGGTCGACCCTGAAGATTTCACACCTCATCTTTACGTGTGTCATATAGGGCAACGCGACTCCTTAGCTACGACTCTGGGATCTCATGCCATCTATGTATGGTGCGTCTCCGAAACGCGCATACAAGATCCTAGTAAATTCATCAATCTGATTTCACCTTGTCCACATAAAGAACCAACTCACTTTAAGCTCCATGTATCTGTAAGCCCTGCTGCTGCATCCCGTACACTCACTCGTGTATATATGGTATTAAATCCTACGTCAGGACTAGCTCTCTTAAAATGGATTCCGATAGACAGTCGCTTATGCGCTATCCAAACAAACAGGACAGTAAGGACTCGTAAAGATAGGGACACTTGCCATCGCCTCTTTGTTGTCTATACCTACGTTCCCACTGACTACAGTTCAGACGAGGTGAAAGATGAGTTTTACAGAAACCTCTCTAAACTTCCTCAAAATGTTAATCGCTCTGATATAGTGATAATGGATGGTGACTTTGATGTTCAAGTAGACAGACTCAGTGAAAAGAAAGACTCCTGGGCGGATCTTATGATGTCGTGGCTTAAAGATTAGATAATGGAGAACGCCCGTTGCAGCAATACTTAGATAATCGCCTTTATCTAGCAAACACTAAATTCAAGCATAAGGAAAAACATCTCTTCATCTGGCGATCCCCAAAGCCGACGCAACGATGGACACAACTGGACCACATTACTATCAACCATCAATGGGGAAGCTCTATCGAAGACTGCCGCCCATTATGGATCACTTGTTTAGATTCAAACTATGCTCCAGTGTGAGGGCGTAACTGCTTGTGGCTTAGTGGACGTAAGAAAGATACTCCACGAAAACCTCTTATGGTTCTACTAAATGGTAGCAGGAACAACTAGAAAAACGGTTGTCCGGTCATGTAGTAAGTGATGTTCATCCCGAGGCAGCTTCGAACGATATCAAAAGAGTGTGGAAACAGCAGTGACATCTGCCAGTAAGGTAAACCATAAAGTTTGAGAAAAACGACAAATCTCAGTAGCATCTACCGAACTCAAAGGTCCTCAGAAACTCATCCTGTCTGGCTATGAACATGACGAAGAGCAGAGTCAGCTTAACCGCAGGCTGATAAAATCCTAAGCAATGATCACGAACAAAGGTGAGTAGTGAAAGCAAGAGTGATGGAAAAGACACCAGGAGTAGATAACAGTAGTAAACTGGTCAGACTAATCAAGGAAACCGGAATTAGGAATCGGACTTTTAGTGAGACTATCTCGGAAAAAGATGGGACTTTTATTCATTCTCAATCCAAGAGACTTGATCGATAGGCTGATAGATCAGATCGACTGGCCTTCAGCCACACTTCGGTTGCCCTCGATCTCCACTCAACCTGAATGGCGAACTGATGTAAAATCTTTAACTCATCCTGAGGTTGAAAAGACTTTAGGAAATCTGAAGTGAGAGAGAGCAGCAGGTCCTGGTGAGTCGACCCTAGAGATTTTTAAGGATGGTTGTTCAGTTTTAGCAGTTACATCGACTGAAATCTTGAGTAGAATGTGGTGACTGGGTATAATCCCGTCCGACCGGTTTCAATCGCTGAATGTACCAGTCTATAAGAAAGGACAAATGTTCTCTTGAGACATTAACAGAAGAATAACTGTACCTAATATAGTGTCAGAATTGATAGACGCCTAACAGGAGCTCAAGAAGAGCAAACTAGGGAAAACCAAGCTGGTTTCCGACCTGAACGTGGATGTATAGACCACAGATCCACTCTTCATCAGGTCCTGGCGGAATAGGAGATGATAGCCAACTGTCATCGCAGCTGATTACTTCGGGTGGTGTCCGTCAGGACAGTTCACTTTCTTCCTTCTTATTTAACTTTGTCGTTGACGTGCTTTCAGATATGATATTGGCATCATTTGACTTTTCAGGAATTGAACATTTACCAGAAGACTCGCTTGTTGACTTATGCCGATGACATAAATCTATTTGGTGAAGACGCTGACAAAACGCAGTCTTCCAATTATCCTAAGCAACAGCTCAAGAATGTTCGCGTTGCGACTATACCCCTCAAAATTCGAAATATTGCCTCAGAATTGGCTTCCTTCAGCATCTAAACTAGTGGATATGGAGTGAAGAAGTTGAGCGTGTTGACCACTTCACTTATCTTGGGAAGCTCATCAGTGCTGAAGGCCTGTTGTCTGACGAAATCTCTTCATGGACAGAAAAGGTTTTGACTAGTTCTTGCGAATTTGTATCTTTTATGGCGTAGGCGAGATATCTGCTTACTAACCAAAAGCGGGTTTACTGTGCAGCAGTTCGTTCGTCCTACTATATGGCTACGAAACTGAGTACAGGATATTCGTAGGGGTATTAGTATTCGATCATACGTGCCTTTGAAGCATTGCTCGTTCATCATGGGACCAACGAATAAGGAATGCCAAATACTTTATTTAAATTGGTCATAAAACTGTATTTTGAAATATGGTTTAAAAATTTGTACGGAACTTCTCTTGGGTGGAAGCCTTGATTTTTGAGAAAATCAAATCTCTTTTTTTTATGTAGAAAACTAATTCATCATGAATATGTCTAACATGATACGATAACTTTTCATTCTTTCCATAATATGTAATTTTTTCTTTACTTTACTTCCAAATTATCATTTTGTATTTAACCTATTTTTGACTGAATTTAATTAGTAAGCATGTTGATAAGTGTATGTATGCCACCAACTTATTATTTAGCTTAGAAATGTTACATTTTCCAAACTAGTTGTTTTTTTTCTTAATACTATCAAAAGTAAGCTCAAGTTTATAATTCAAATTCTCTTATTTTTTTTTTCATTTAACTTATATGCTAGAAAACTCAATTCGCTATAATTTAAACCACCAAAGTTATTTGACTAGCATACATACATGCTATTTTATAAACGAAATCGATGAAAGCACACATTTTTTTAGCCATTATAATAACAAGTCCAAACTCCGCTTCAAATACTTTCAGTTCGATCAAGCGAATAGCCAGTATATTACAAATTCTCATGCAAAATAATAGAACATAAATAAAGCTGAATATATGATGACGTAATATGAAAGATAGATTATTTTTATTATTCCCTTATTCGAATTCACTTGAATATATATAAATAATAGTATAGTTTGGAAAACAATACAATACAAATAGATGTATGTGGTCATCTACTTTCGCACACTAAATATTATCTCTCTCTTTTCTAACACCTTTGCTTATTGTTGTGACTTAACAATTGTAGCTGAACAATTTTTTCACTCAGTCTGACGTAAAAATTCGAATCTTTTTTATATTGGTTTTATTTGAGCAAATTATCATTGTTTGACTTTAGATACTATTGATATTACTCATACTCATACCTAAGAGTAAACAATAACATCATGAACAATACTACTAAGTTAAAATAAAATCTATGATGTATTTGAACAGTATCTCAAAATGTGCGTCTTATTCCATTAAATCTAAGCTTTTTGAGTTAAGTGAATACTGATGTGAACAATTTTAATTTCATTTTTAACTACTAATAGTGCAATGTGAAAACCAATTCAATCGATAATAAATAGTCTGATCGATCGAACTCTCATCCTATTTGAAGGACAATAATTAAAAAAACCATGGTGTGACAACATAAAAGAAGATTATTTTAACTAAACATATTTCACGCGGTTCACTCTACAAACATTGATATACACAGTAAAAAAAAAATTTGCAATTTTTTTGCATTGAAAAGTTGATTCTCAAATCACAAATTAAGACCACTATTTTAGGTCGTGATCAAATTTATTTCATGTTTTTGAAAGAGAAGCGATTTAAAATTATAAACACCATATACATATTTCTTTATTTTGAATAAAGAAAGAATAAATATCCAGGCAGAATAATATGAATTTGTTTATTTCATAGGTTCTCCTCAGCTGCTTACAACCAAAAACAATATTGTTAATCACTAAAATGAAACAAATCTGCATACTTTATGCTGAAAACGTCATTGTAATCAGCTGAAGAGAATTCATGAAATAAATAAATTCATGTTCTGATGACAGAATATCGATTGTTTCTTTATTCAAGTTGTATGAAACATAATCATTTGGTTTCCTTTTGTTTATAAACAGTAAGAATAATCAGTAAAGTGACGAGTTGTTTTAAGAATATAGATACACTATGTTATGTCCATATATAAACACGCCTAAAAACAGTGATTAAATTTGTGCTCGATGCTACATAAGAGGTATAGTGAAACGTAGTACCGACGTAATCAATAAGACCGACTACATGTGTACAGTATTCAAAACACATCGTAAAAAAATATTGTAGATAATTTAATCATGATATTTACTAATGAAATGAGAACATACAATTAGGAAAAATACATGTACATAAAAAAGGACTCACTAGTTGCGGTGAGCTTGAAACACTCACTTCAATTCCATGATGACGGAAGTTTAGTGACTACATAAAATCAAGCCCCGAAAATGTTTACTATCCTATGATTTCCATTTAAAATAAGTCAAATCCCATGAGTGGGACATTCAATTTATATGGAAAAAAGATGTTGCGGTTACTAAAAGCAACAACAAAAGATCTGATTTTAAGTCTTTCTTGACTTATCAGTCATTTTAAAGTTGCACATACGGCTTTGTTCAAACAAATCGCAACAAATATGAATTATTATCGTACGGATTGTTTTCAATCATTCCTTATCAATTTAACTGCCATTACATTTCGCTCTAATGTAGCGTTTTTTAAATATATATATATATATATATATATATATATATATATATATATATATATATATCATTTGAAAATAATTACTTGAAAAAGTTTTAGTAGAGATTTATAATTAAATAGTACTCAAAATTAAATAGGAACATGTTTTCATCAACAACAAAAAAAAACAAACATACGAATAAAATTCATTCGGACTAGCTCTTTTTTCTACATAAACTACTCTATTCATAGCTTCTTTCTCACACTTAAAATAACATATTTATATGCAACTTCAAGAAGAAAATGAATTGCTGGCACTTAACATCATATGGTATTATGCAGTGTTAATTATAGATCCAAGTGAAGCATTAACACCGTTGTAAACATAGATTAACAATAATTTGATGAGCAGTTTATTGACTTTGTATATTTATTTAGCTTACATTTTCATAGTTTGAAAAAAGTGTACATCGTATTTGTTGCAATTTGTTTGAAGAAAGCCATATGTGCAACTTTAAAAGTGACTGATACGTCAAGACTTAAAATCAGATCTTTTGTTGTTGCTTTTAGTAACGACAACATCTATTTTCATATGTATTGAATGTCCTACTCATGGGATTTGGCTTATTTAGAATGGAAATCATAGGCTTGATTTTATGTAGTCACTGAACTTCCATCATCATAAAATTGAAGTGAGTGTTTCAAGTTAAGCATAATCAGTGGGACAATCGATTAAATCCTTTAGTTCCAACTATCTAGTTGGTAATTTAACTAGTTAATATGTGCTCGACTGTTCAAAATGTATTGTTTTAATAGATTAAATAATTATGTATATCTTTATTTTATAACTTTAAAATATCTCATTTTCAGTCGGGTTATCGATTGTTCGGTTGTTTTTTTCTAAATGATACCAGAATGAAATATTTAAACGCTACATATTATTTTAAACAACTTACTTTGATTGTGTATTAAATGATAATTGCACTTTATTCATAGCAGATACCAATCGTCCTTGTAAAGTTGGTATCAATTGATAAGGCTATAATGAAAAAAAAATGACATTAAAATGCAAATAATTAGTGGATATTATTTTGAAATTATCATTTAACTTAATTTGATAATATATGTTTCATTTACATCATGGAAAAATGTATTCAAGTTTTCAATTTAAACAACCATAGCAAAAAAGCCGAACAGTAAAATGAAGTCAATTAGCAAGTGATAACACTATAAATATGATCTATTTATGGAAGTAGAACTGGAAAGCCAACGAACCAGTAATTTTGTCATTGAACGTCTTAAAACCTAATATTAAAAATTAATTTCAGCATAAAATCTATCAGAATAGTTTGACTTTGCAGTCCCAGGTTGATAATATTTTTTTGTTCACATAATAGTTGTTTCATTCGGGTATCAAGTGTTACAAAAAATATTCAGTAAACAAACTCTGATTAAGATTACAATATAACACGTTGTAGTGTACACTTGTGTCGAGCTCGCATAGCTTGTCCTAGACTTTGGACAAACTAGTTAATTTATTTTCTTCGATTTATCGATCACGTCTTTTGATCTTATTAATTATTCGCTTATAACCCTGGTTGTTTTCTTTGAATGCGTATGTGCATTGCTTACGTTGCCTATCACACGTCCAGTTTATTTTTGTCTGACTTGAGTTAGCTCATTCGCTTTCAGCAATTCACTTTGTTTCACTTTTACGCTTCTCATTCTACTGTCTGTTCGCTGACACGAGTGTATGAAATGAATTCATCCAAAATGAAACGCATCAAACTTTTAGTCACAACAACCAGGGTTTACCTAAGAATGATATGCGAAAATTCAAAGAAAGATTTATTTCATAGAATATTCAATCGTTCGTCTAAACTGGAGTCAGATGCAGGTTACCAAAATCTGGCTTACACATGAGTCTGTATACGTTTAATTTGGTAAAGTCCTTCGATTAATTTATTTAACAGACATTGACATTAGATCAGCAACAATATGTCTGTATCACTTGTATTATTTTTATCATGTTTGATGAAGATGTATACTGGGTCACGTGCTACAGCCTTCATACAAATTCCTCTTACTAGCGTAAATGTTAATTGCTGTAATTGCCCCTATTCATTTGTTCTTTCGCATCCGCATATATTTTCGCATTCGTTTCATGTGTTTAGAACTCTGTGATCTGCTCTATGTGACAATAAACTATAGTCGACGCTTCGTACTGTCTTCTAAAATTTACACACGGTCATCAGTAAAAGTAATATACAAATTATAGAAATTACCTCGAAGACAAACCACTACAATAAAACCACTTGGCTATTACCAGTAACATCGCGATGAAAAAAAAACATACGCATTACCAGGCCTGTCTCTGAAACTTTTTTTCTAGACTAGATTTCGTCTGATGCTCTCATTTTTATTCAAAAACAAATGTACAACTAAATTAGACAGAACAAAAGTTTTTATTTTTAGTGTCACAGAGATAATATCCAAATTTTATAAAACAATATCATGAAAGTTATTAAAATTGGAAAGTAGATTTACCTTCATAATTATTCTGTGATGAATTACGTCAGTCAAGCACGTAAATGGAGCATCAAGAATAATACCTTTTGGAAGACGAACATTTAATAGAGAATTATGCTCTTTTGTCAAATGATCCATAAGACAACCGACAACCCTATCAACAGAAAACATGTACAATACAAATCTACCATCTAGTTATACATTGATTAAAGACTATAAAAGTAATGGTAAATTAGTTTGCTTTCTATACCACAGAATCTATTGTGTTAAAAAAAACTAAAATGGTAAAAACTACATATCCGCCAAATATCATTCTTACTGTTGGAGCTCGATGAAAAAATCACTACAATATAAAGTGGGGTAAAAAGATCCTTGGTAAAAGCTACAAGAGCTGGGTAGAATGAAAGCACTTCTAGAGGACTAGCAGACTCTGTCCAGCCTCAACCATGCTGAACCATTTGTGAAGGGTATATAGAAAATAATTTCATTGCTGTATGCTAAAAAACGTTTACACGTGATTGAAATATGTAACTATTAGCAGATGTTAGTAAATATAAAAAATGCTTCTTACCCAGTGCCAAGTGAATGACCCCAAAAGAAAATCGGCACTGAAGGAAACCGTTGACAAACAAATCGAACAACTGCTAAACTATCCAAAAGACAGTCATTTTCTCCAGTTAGTGACCCAGTTGAGTCTCCATAACCTTAAATCAACACAAACATGTCGAAAATTTAAAATATATTCACGATACGAAGCATGGATTTTATTATTGACAGTAACGGTGAAGCATAACTAATACTAGTAAGCGATAGTGAACATTGACTATTAAGTTTCGTACGGAGTGAAGTAGTGGGGAATAAAATTCAAATAATTTTACCATTTTATATTTATATGGCAAGACTGTCGTCAATGGTGAAAGATTTCACAGATATCCCAGCTAAAACACTGTCTCGAAAGATGGCTAAGAATCTGCTAATCTCGTATAGAGACATACCCTCTTTGTAGCCCTTATACTTACCAACGACAAGCTATATTTTTGGTCTACTGGTAAGAAAAGTAGTATTCTGAACAGCCGCCCACTTCCCAATACGTCCCAGCTTTCCTTTTAAGATCAGTTATATACGTAACTAATGTCCTAAAATCACCTACCAAGTTGAGATAATTAAAGTTAGATTGACCTTGAAGTTTTGATCGTTGAAATAAATGTCGTCGCTTATAGAAAACATCTCTGGCAATCAAATTCCTTCCCTAATTTTAGTCCACGAAATCGACGATAATGAAAGCTCCAGCTCCGGACTTTAAAAAGGGGAGGATCAGACTCTTCTGATTGACTATCAATCGGCGAAAGCGATGATCTTTCCCATAGGTGACACGCAATAACTTATGATTATGACTCATCGACCATCTAGCTACTGAATAAAGGCCTTCTATCTACTGAACAAATAGCAGGATTTATAACAACTACCAACAGGCTGTCGAGACAAACGGATAAAGAATTTACGATGAAACAAAATGTTCTGTCGCTTGAAAAGTTGTTGGTCGGTGAGGATAATCCATCGTTTTATGTAAAGATCACTTGAATTTCGATGGCTGTGTTGCATTATGAAGTGGCGAAAATTCACATTGCAATAAGCCCTCACTTGTCTCAGGAGTTCTGCTTCCGCTGAAAATCCTACACCGACGAGCATTTCCCTGTTACGTGTACTGTTACGGGTATGAGGGCGGTTGTCACTTCCCGGCTGCCCACACCGTGGAAGGTTGGTTCTTAAGGAACCTGAAAAGGAAAGTAGATTAGCGTTGGTCTCAGAGACCTGGGTACGTGACAACAGAGACCAAGGGATAACTGCTTGAGGTCGGTCACGCACGGCCTTCTTATGAAAAGCGCTTAGTGGGCACTCTTACCGACGGAGACGGAAATCCGTGAGGTAGGGTGAGGTGTGACATTTTTACGATTGACATTTTCTAACCCTTCCTTTCTTTGTGAGGAGGCAGCATCACTGCGGATGCTGATTGTCCGAGGGAAACACCTTACTCCTGTCACATCCCTCTGCAGTCAGCAGTACGACTTCACCCTCAGATCTTGAGTAACTGCTTTTAGTCTCATGGTTTTTCAATCGACCTGCCTGGCATGGTAGAACCTTCAGAAACATATGTTCAAGCCAGTATAGCTCGGCTGGGTCATCACGATAGTCAAGCCCAAACATCACGTCAAGGTAGCAGCTACGGTCGGGCAGCATTTCCCTGATAAGCATATCAGCCTCACCATTCGAAACAGACATGACTATCAGAAACGCTGCGTAGAAATGATATTGTATGACTAAATTTACTACTTTTGTGGGTCCAACAAAAGACATTTCATTGGCCGTCAAAATGATGCCTTTGATTGGTGTGGAAAGGGTACAGAGGTGGTGGTAGGGGGTTTAACAATAGATTTCAGACCCTTAAAAAATTATTCCCGTTTAATGCATGTTACTCCTAAACCATTACCAAGTTATAGAGGAAATCTGATACAGATTATTAGTACAGACAAAATAGCAACTATAAGAGAGTCAACTCCCTACTTTTAAGTATAAGCCACGTCGAAAAGAAAGTTCTTAATGGTTTTCGAAAAAAAATTATTCATCACATATTGAACGATTCCCAATGTGTATTTAAAACCATTATTAATTTATTATTATTGGGGCAGACACATTTCAGCAATGCTGAGAAAGCTAATCATATTGAAACTATGACTTTTGGGAAGAATGAAACAGATCTCAGTTCGTCTATGTGTGATATATTTCAGTGATTGTTTTGTTGACATTGCCGTTTACATTATCTTAAGGCGACCTCATATGATAAAACATTACTATGAACACTTTTCAAAAGAAATATCACATTTTCCCATGTTATCTGCTTGTTAGAATAAGACAAATATCAATGGAACAGTTTGCAAAATCTTTTAATTGAATTGAGTATTTAAGAAGGTCAGGCAATTTTTCAGGATGTTACTTTGACAAAAAAAATTTCAATGTAGTTCAATGAATAATAAAATCACTCTTTTATTGTAATTTTCATCGTTATGTATTCTGTGTTATGAATTACAGAAGAAAGAGAAAAGAACTATGAAATCTAGGTTGAATTCATGGCCTAAGTGGCTCTATTCTTTAATATGTATTGAAGAAGAATTTTGAGAAAAATTGTATTATATGCAGAGTAATATAGAATTTTACATTTCCGATAGCGCTAACTCAAATAATCTATTAGGAAATATGATATCTATTGAAAAAAAACAGTTTCAATTGAAATTCTATATAATTTAAAGATTAATTTATAAATAATGCAGCTATACTGATTGTACTATGAAAACAGAATAGATAAAACAGGAAAAATATGGTGTATAGAGAAAGAAATTAAGCTGAATGATTTTTGAAATAATTTTACTCTCAAGGTTTGAATTGATAAATTAAAATTGTGGATAACACAAGAAAAGATAATCTTAGGTCTAATAGTTAGGCAGAAACGAAAAACAAAAAAGAGAAATGTCGAATATCAGTAGCTATTCTCTGATGAATTCGTCTGCTTATTTTCATTTGGTAGTTTATTAAAAATACACTAACTATATAGAGGATACTTTCATTTAGTTCCAATTGTAGGCTTTCTGTCGATTCATTGTTTGATTAATTTAACAGCTTATAAATTTTAAGTATTTAAGTAGAAATCTATTAAACATAGAATTTATATTAACAATATTCTAGTTATATATATCTACTGAGATTGTAATATGTTTTAGTTTTGAGTTGTATCTGCATAATCAATCACCTGAATTGTAGGATTAGCCTTCTGATTGGAAATTTGAGAACCTGAGTGTTTGCATGACCTACTGGTCATATGATGCATATAATGGGGTGTTTGAGTTTATTGTATTGTTACTAATCTTGACGAAAACACAAAACTACTGTCAATTTAAAGGACAATAAGTAACTATAAAGAAAGCATGTGAAAATGAATTTACTGAAGGACAAAATATAGATGCCAATAATTTGGTACCTAGGAAAAATTAATTTCGAATCGAGTTACTGCACTCTTCAAAAACAAACTGAGAGGAAATTAACAAAATTGTGAAAAGCAAAACAAACCTATCGTGGAAATCAGATTCTAGCAAGAAAAACTGGAGTCATATAAAGTAAAATAACAAACAATGCGAAGCTGACTATTTCAAGTAGTATAAAGAATGAGTACATTTTAATACTTAAAGTCAACAGTGAATCGATTTGCATAAAAAAGGCTCATCACATAATCCAACTATTAAGCCAACACTTTTTTATTTAGTTCGAATGTTATCACAGAATTTATTATTTAGCCATTTTATACTCATGACAATTTACAATGCCAATGTTTGTATGTATAAATATGATTATGCATTGTATATCCACTGAATAAACCTGTAACATATACTTTTTACTGAGTTCTGTGTTACATTTTCATGGCTTCAGCTTTGTATATGAGAAAACGTTTAGTATTTATTATGTTTGAGATATCATTACAGTAAATGTGAATTGTATGTTACAAGTAACAATTGTTTAAAGTGTAAAGCCATTTATACATTTTCAAAAATTCTTATCTAACATTTCAAATAGTATCATTAGCTTGATAAATGCCAATATGCATCTTAGAATTTTTGACTAAAAAATCGCCAAACTTATTTTAACTACCAAAGATAATATAGTTCAGTTAGATATAACATATTACACACATACCAAGCATCGTAAAATTAGACAGCGTTTAATTGGACAAAATTATGTAAATTCGAATGATGTGTAATCTTCAAGAAATGAAGGTTTTAGGGTGTGATAATGTATTTCAGCATAACTTTGTCATCCTAGACCTTAGACCGATCAAAAATGTAGTTTAAATCGTCCAACGAAGAGCTTACTTACTGAATAATAAAAACTGTCAACTTCATTGGACATTTTATCCAAGTCATGTCATTTCAAATGTTTTTTCAAACAGCGAGGTGGAAAATATATTTCAAGAGATGTGTTTTAATGTTGGATTTCCAGCAGAAAAATAGTTTGCCAGACAATAAACAGTTTATGGGTACCGAACTATTTGTTGTTTTATTATCTGGAATAGCCATCGCAAAGAGAATGGCTTTTGTTATTACAGGTTTGTGAAGATTGTTGGGTTTCATCGAAACCATGGATCGATCAATGTTAAATCACCATTAGAAACCTGAGAGCACTAGACTGCCGTTTCATCCTGATATGCGCATCCACGACCCAATAGGCAAGAATCGGACCAAGATCCTTCGGTCTCGCATGCGAACATCTAACCTCTAAACCACTGAGTCGGCATGGTAATGTCGAAATTCATTCAGTCCACGATATTGAGCGACCTCATCCATTGTTTTTGGTAAGTTGCCGCCTCACACTCGACATGACTTTTATATTAAATACTTAAAGGTGTGTTTCTCCTAATATCTTATATATTAGGCATGTTATTGGTTTTGGATGTCGGTCCTTCCATTATATGCGTTCGGTGGATTGGTTGTTGACAATGAACAGATGGTCAGTGACTTGTTCGTTATACGTTGCTCATGAGAGGAAGCTATGGTTCTTTTCGTTCGGTAGAAGATCAAACGACGAGCGTTCGCACTCTACTACTGTCTGTAGCTGAAATTTTTATTGTAATGGACTTATTCAACGAAACACATGGGAAAAAAATCATTGCACAGGATGTCTGCAGTATGCGTCGTAGTGTCTTTTAACAATCAAAACTTCCAGGGCTGCTTAATTGTTCATACAGTTTTGAGGTGATAGAAGGTTTTAAAAGGTTTGTCGAAGAATTGATCTTTAGTGTAAAACATTTATATTAAGGAGTATTCATGTCAAGGTTAATTCTAAATGAGAAATTTCCTCTCCATAGTTTTCATTAACGAAAGGAGCCCATGTAGTGAAGTCGTTCATACTGTAATAAATGAGGATGGTTAGATCGCAGGTTCAGTTTTCTAGCCGGAATATGAACATCTTATCTTTAAACATCCATTAGAAAAATAAGCGTATTCTTGGCTGTCTTCTTCTTCTTTTTGATCTTCAAAACACTCTGATCATGACATTCATCCAGATTCAAAACTCTCTTCGGCAGTAACTTCAGGCGACAGTCCGCTGCCTATTGTTTATAAGCTTCATTTCAAGTAATACTCACCACAATATGATCTACGAATAGCTGCAAAGATTAACTTCACCTTCATATACTACCCATCTCATTTATCACTTATAAATGAGATAAGAAACCTCCTTTGATTAACTGCATTTGTTTGTCACCGTACTTGCACTTGCAAGTAAGTATGATGAATTTCTTTAGAAGTATTATCTCTTGTGTTCAGTTGCAAAATTTATTTGACTTTTTGCCCACAGATTAATAACATCTGCAATACTAAAAATCAGACTTTCGAATTCAACTTAATGCTAACTAGATGAACCAGTTGTACTCAGTAACTCGATTTGATACAATTATTATTATTATTAAATAACATTTGAAAAATGAATGTTATCTCGGTATAGGGAAGATTTGATTCAGTTCTATAAATGTTTTTAAATTTTTCATTTACTCGTAAAACAGGAGTACATTACTTGATTAAATTGCAACCACTTAACTTCATATTTATATGAGTCGAAATGTTTAATATATGCAACTTACCGGCCTATGCTTAACAATGAATTTTAACTGGGCTAACATTTCACTATCGATTTTGACATCTTTTTAAGAACTTGGAGCTTGTATAGTCAACAGCGCCAACCTAAAATGTCGTTAATATAGCACTGAACAAGCATAACTTCTTTAAACAATCTCACTGAGTGGTCCACTTAAATGAAAACTATACTTAAAGTACCGAACTCATTTCACTGTATTGTATTCAGTTAGAGCAACTCTTTTTGTAATTCCGTCATGCCATTACATGGTTTCCCTTACTATTTATTACCTACTAAGTTTCTGTATATTCAGTTCTTTAATAGATAATTTGTTAAAAAAACAATTAAGGCTGTTTCATTAAGCACACAGATCATTTTAGAAGTATTACATACTATTAAATAAAATGTCACTAAGATGTTTATCAGTGAAAAATTCTATTACACAATCATTATGTACAGTTACTTACAACATGAGGTGGTTGGTACATGTGTTGCGTATGCCCAACCACCGACTGCCTCGTCGAGCTTTGCTTTGTAGTGTAGGAATAGGTTGGAAGAAAGCTAGGGGCGGCCAAACCAAAACATGGCAGAAATCCATGAAGTCATTGACGAGTGGACTGAGTCATGTCGGTAATTGTCGACTACCTGGTTGGGGTCCGCGAGATGATAATAATCTATGGCTAGAAACCTTGAATGACATGGCTCAAAATCGTTCGCAATGGCGCCAGTGCATTTATTCTTTGTGTTTTCTCAAATCCTAATCTTCTGGATTCTTCAACAACTCTAGTTTTGACTTTCTAAACTTATCTCATTGAATCATACTTCTTGAATAATATCTTCGAATCCTAACCTCTCCGATTACTTCTAATACCCTCACTAACTCTTCTACTATTGGATTTGAATTGACAATTACATCTCTGTGCTGATGTGGTATGGCGACATGAACTGATGTACTTACGTACGAAGTTCTACGTTGCAACTGACTGACTGACTGACTTACAAAATGGCACTTTTTACATCAGTTACCATTGAACATAGTTACTATTTTTCAGATTTTAGCTAGCAGAATAAGGGTGACCTCAGTGGTTAAACAGCTTATATGCCAAAATAAGCATATAACCCGTCAAGTAAGTCAAATTATAAAGAGCCAAAAAAAACCCAAAATTCTGACATTTATAGAATTTCCGTTAATACTTTTTCAGTCCAGAAATCCAACTTACCTCTGTAATCAAAACAAAACACATGATAGCCAAGAGATGACAGTAATTTATAGATGTTTACTCTCCAAGGAATAGCTCTTGACTTAGAATTACCATGGAAATAAATAAATACAGGCAAATCACTGGGTAATGAATTCAGTATTTCTTCATAACTTTGGGAATCAGTAGTACTAGTTTCTTGATTATTTGATGGGAGAATATGCCTAGTGATATTTAAAAAAGTCCAAAATACTCATGATATAATATAGTTAGGATCAAATGATATTAATCATACTATAATGGTAAATTATATGGTTAAAATGTTTACGATTTTTTTTTATATTACTAATCAGTAAAGAACGTTGATAAAAATTAAGCTTATTTTTATACTTGAATTTTTTTCTTACAAAATTTCCCGTCTTGCACACTTTCGTATAATTTGAACATTAATATTTTGGTCCGATCATTTACTCTATTTATACAGACTAATCTAACAATTGTAGGATTTATAACAGGTGGAATTAAAAATAATTTTAAAATGATTTTTCTCAACCCTATGGTATAAATAATTTATGCTCAAAACGTAGAAAGTAAATGATTTTAGACTGAACTTTTACAAAGTATACATGATTTTAAGTTGTTTTTTTTTAATAACCTTAATTTCTGCACAACTTACTCATTATACATAATCTATATAAAAATATGATCCTTAAAACCAAGTAACATAAAAAACCATTGGATTAACTCCAGATTCTTAAGATTTCCATTTTTTCTTAATTACTCACTACGAAGCTTATTCGTGATCCACCCAACTTAAGTAATGTAAACAGGGCATCGATCATGCCATAGTTCCGTGAAATAGAAAGACTGAAATAATTATGGTAAACGATGGCTTTAAATGACATAATACGCCGTTATGCTCAGTACCATATCACTGAACTACAAGATTATCGATAAATTAGCTGATCATCAAGTATATTAGCAAATTAGGCTAAAGTTTTCACAGATCAATAAAAATTTATCGGTGAGTGAACTATATCACTTAAATCAACAAGAGAAGTAGTTAACATAGATTCTGTCAAGCATATACGTTAAATATATTGGATTTGACTTTTAAAACTTTTCTAGCTAAATTTAAGTTCCAGCTACTAGCTGTTTGATGAATATCTCCACCTCACATGAGTCATTTAACAAGAACCAACTATCCATCATCTACCTATATGTCTGGTCTTTTACGGTCCAAATTATTTCATACACATCATAAGAGTATACACAGTTCTAATTTTTATGATCATTTTTTGGCTTCATTAGTGGAGATTAAAGGCTCTATTTATAAAAATCGAGATTGACAAAACGGCTTAAAATTGACTTAATAAAAGTCGAAAATGTTTAGTCCTCACAGTTAGTAACTTTGCACACACAGAATTCAAACAGACATGCTGGGTTTTAGACACATATCTAGTGTATTCAATGAGAAATTGTCACGCGGTCTCGTGACTTGAGTGAAATTAGACATTAACACCGCTGAATGCCGGCCCAGTGGTCTAAAGGTTAGGCATTCACACGCAAGACCGAAGGTTCTAGATTCCGTTTTCAGATGCGGGATTATGGATGCTCCTGAAGAGTCTCAGATCAGGATGAAATGGCTGTCCATTACTCCCAAGTTTTCAACAATAGTCTAACTGAAATCAGTTCTTGATTTAAAAACTATAGAAATAATATCATCTCCGCAAACCTCTACACTATTAAAAAGTTTTGCAAAATTTTAAAAGCAAAATAATTTCTAAATTAAAATATCTAGTCACAATTCACAAGTACCAAGTCGATTAACTCCGAAGTATCCTATATTTCAACCACATCTTAAATTTACCATCGAATAAACACTTCTGCGAAGAAATTCTTTTTACCAATAACGGATTATCGAAGGAAAAACTGTGACATACATTCAATGTTCAGTTTGACAAGTTGCGAATAACTCTATTCCTTCAAGTCCAACGCAGTAGATTCTGATTCGACAAAATGCTTTTCTTCTAGTTTTCTTCAAAAATACAGTAATTAATGACATCTTACTACTTCACTTTATGTTTGCTAATATGGATGTGAGTTTATCGAAACATATTTATCCATAACCTCAGGGCAGATAATAACCACTAATTACATGATTATTCTACACTTAAAAGGCATGTGAATTTTAGTAATATATATAGCATTTGCGTTGTGGAATCGAAACCGCTGATTGTTTTGAAAGCGTTCAGATAATAGGGACGAAAAAATAAAAAACTGTCCACCGTATATCTCAAGAAAATTCGTCCATTTAATTATATACGTAGTTGCAACACAAGAGCCGAGTAAATTTAAATTGAGTTCTTCAAGCAGAATGTGACTTACCATACTCCTAATAGAGCTTTGTCATCCAAAGAAGTGATATAAAAATTCTGTGCATGTCCACTTGGAATATCCACAGATTCGAAATGCGTATAGACTCTGGAACCGAAACTAGGTCCACCTGGATAAAAAGAAATTCAAAATCACTTTTTGTTTACTAAATTCGAACACACACACGAACGAAATCATAAGGTCAAATATTATCCATTCCGAATTCAATCAGACAGAATAGAATATATGAGGCTGAGGCCTGTTTTGTACATCTTGTGTTGAAACAACCATACAGTCTGAAAACTAATAATAATACTACACAGTGCAATCGATTGTTTGCAGACGACCTCAAAGACGTTGATTTAAGATACCTATTGAAAAGCTCCGAATTATGGATCACAAAGTTACTTTCAGCAATTACGATCGTGTGGGATATTTATTCTCATAACATTTTGATCAAATATATGTCAAGTTCTGGAGTTTGAAGCCTAGTTCGAAATTTTATAAAGAACGGGCATACAGCCTTTTCGAATTCATGTTATTAAGATATTAGTCCCCAGTTGCATGTGGAAAAATCAATCCAAAACGTCCTCAATTTGAAATAGCTTAATCTACAAATTTGGCTACATTCATGCTCTTCTATTTTTACTTACCCAAAAGTACAAAAAAACAGAAATCAATACAATTGCTCGTAAGCGAAACAGTTTTCACTGCATGCTTGCCCACATGCTCGGAAATAAAATCACAGCTTAATAGCATCTTGTTCCATGGCAGTCAGTTAATTGTTTGAAAGTATATTTAAAATTCGATCTATCACACGACACATTCAATCCAGCCATTAAGATTTATGAAATCTTTAATCATATTTCTTACTGATTATTATCTCATCATCATCAGCAACGTAGAACTTCGTACGTGAGTACAGCAGTTCAAGTTGCCATACCACGTTAGCACAGAGATACAATTGTCAATTCAAATCCCTTAGTAGTAGAGGTAGTAAAAGTATGAGAAGTAATCGGAGAGATTAGGGTTCAAAGATGTTATTCAAGAAGTATAATTCAGTGAGATAGGTTTAGAAAGACAAAAGTAGAGGTGTTGAGGGATTCAGAAGATTAGGATTTGGGAGAACACAAAGAGTGGATGCACCTGCGCCATTGCAAACGATTCTGAGCCATGTTATTCAAGGTCTCTAACCATCGATTACTGTCGTATCGCTGACCCCAACCAGGTCCTAGTTCAGTAGGCGATTTTCATGGCAGAAATTCGACTCCTGAAAAGTCGGACGAGGAAAATGTTACATATAGCAGCATGTCTATGACAAAATTAAACAAGAATGAGGGAAGTGGACATCCCTGACGGACACCACTTGAAGTATAGAATTCCGGTGACATCTCGCCATAAGCTCTCACTCGACCAGTGGTGTTCGAGTAGAGAGCTTGTATACAGTTAATGTACTTCTTCGGTACACCTTTCAATGACAGACACTGCCACAGAACCTCACGATCAACAGAGTCAAATGCCGCTTTTAGGTCCAGAAAAACAATTATTGTAGGACGCTTAAATGTGTGTCTGTGTTCCAGGACCTGTCTTAGTGTGAAGATGTGGTCTATACAACGACGTCCAGGTCTCATACCAGCCTGGTTTTCTCGAGTCTACTCTTCACGAGCACTAGTTAGGCGTCTAAGTATAATGGAGGCTAACAATTTAGAAACTATATCAGTTAGACTTATCCCACCGTGATTGTCACAAGAAGACTTTTGTCCTTTCTTATAAATTGAGACAATCAGGAATTGAGACCGGTCGGATGGGATTGTGTTTAGTTCTCAGATTCTACCTAAGATCTCAGTCAATCTAGCTGCTAAGACTGGATCACCATCCTTAAAAACCTCAGGAGTCAATCGATCGGTTCCTGCTGCTCGCCCTCGCTTTATATTTCCTGTAGCCTTTTCAGTTTCATAACGGTTCGGAGGTCTTAGGTCGATCTGCCATTCAGGATGACTGTAGGTCAGGGGTAACCGAAGTGTGGCTGAAGACCAGTTGAACTGATCTCTGGAGTGTTCTGCCCATCAGTCCAGTTTCCTGGATTGAGAATGGATAATAAGACCATCCTTTTCCGACATAGTTTCACTCACATTCGGGTTCCTAATACCGGTTTCCTTGATGAGTCTGAATAGTTGCCTACTGTAGCCTATCGCTGTTGCCTTTTCCATCTCCCTTGCTTTCGCTACCCACCAGTGTTCTCGATCATTGAGAAGGCTTTTTATCAGCCTGCGCCTGATCTGACTCCGCTCCTCATCGTACTCTGAACCAGGAGGGATGAGTTTTCGAGCATCCATCAGTTGGGTAGGTGCTACTGATATCCACGGCTTCTCCCTAACCTTATGGTTTATCTTACTAGAAGATATCACTGCTGTTCCCACAGCCTTTTCGATATCATTCCAAGCTGCCTCAGGGTGGGCATTACTTACCACATGGTTGCCTGTCTCTCTTTCTAGTTGTTCCTGAAGTATATAATTAAGTTTGCTCTCATTAAATTGAACCGTAAGACGTTTACTTGAGGTGTCCTTCCTAAGTTCAACAAGCCTCAAGCAAATACGCGCTCGCACTAGGGCATGATATGAATCTATACATGTGCCCCAGAACGACCGACAGTTCTCTTTCGAACCCCTCCATGGGTGTCTGATGGCAATGGGATCTAGTTGGGTCCCGCGTTGAGACGACTTTGGGGGTCGCCAGGTCAAAAGGTGTTTTATCTTATGCTTAAAGTTAGTGTTTGATAGGATAGGGCAGTTATCTGAGCATAGCTGCAGCAGACGGTTGCCAGTATCTGTTCTATTAGCCGCGACAACACAAGATACACCCACGTATCTTTCATTTCCGCTGAGTCTACCTACTTGAGCGTTAAAGTCACCAGCCATTATTACTATATCAGAGCGCTTAACATTTTGGGGAAGTTAAGAAAGGTTTCTATAAAACTTATCTTTCATGTCGTCTGAACTGCAGTCAGTGAGAGCGAAGGCAGATACGATGAAGAGGCAACGGCGAGTGCCCCCATCCTTCCGAGTCCGTACCGTCCCATTTAGTCGAACAGCGCATAAGCGACTGTCTATCGGGATCAAGTCTAATAGAGCTTGTTCTGCCCTAAGACTTAATAATATACCTAAGCCGGCGAGGCCACGAGAAGAGGAATCAGGTCTTCCAGAAACACGAAGCTTAAACCTTGTTGTGTCTCTATCTGCACTAGGTCAGATCAAATTGATGATTTTACTTGGATCTTGTATGCGCGTTTCGGAGACGCAACAGACATTGATTGCCCGAGATTCCAGAGTTCTAGCTAATGAAGCCGGTTGCCCTATTTGGCATAGGGTCCGAACATTAAAAGATCCTATGTCATTTAATACGGGATTTCAGGAGACCAGGAATAATGTTTTGTGAGCTCATACCATTCGCTTCAGTGGCGTGAGGTGATAAACGATCGAAAGAAGGGTTGGTCGAGGAGACAAGAGAGTTATTAAGAGGTGTAGAAAGTATTTGATTGTGACCAATTTGGTCTCGTGTGCTGTTACGGGTATAAGGTCGGATGTTACTTCCCGGCTGCCCACACCGTGGAAGGGTGTTTCTTGAAGAACCTGAAAAGGAAAGCAGATTAGCGTTGGTCTTAACGACCTAGGAGCGTGACCGCAGAGCCCAAGGGACAACTGCTTGAGGTCGGTCACGCACGGCCTTCTTATGAAAAGTTTTTTGAGTATTAGCTTTGCTCTTGAAAGCCCTTAGTGGGCACCCTTACCGACGGAGACGGAAATCCGTAAGGTAGGGTGAGATGTGACATTTTTAGTGTCGACCTTTTCTAACCCTTCCTTCCTTGTGAGAAGGCAGCATCGCTGCAGATGCTGGTTGCCTAAGGGAAATACCTTACTGCTGCCACGCCCCTCCATCACAGTCATCAGTACGACTTCGTCCTCAAACCTTGAGTAGCTGCTTTTAGTCTTTCCGTTCTTCAATCGACCTGTTTGGCATGATGAAACCCTCAGGAACGTATGTTTCAGCCAATATAGCTCGGTTGGTTCATTACGATAGGCGATCCCGACCACGATATCAAGGTAGCACCTACGGTCGGGGATTATTATCTAATTAAAAAACCACTACCAGTAAGAAACTTCTTATTAAAATCGATGAAATATCACACTTATTTTTCACCAAGTAGGTTTGATAATTCTAACCTGTCAAGGGAATCAAAAGTTCTCAAACACTTCGAGGTATCTAGTACATGAAACTCAAGAACAGCTTCTTTTATCCTCGAAATCGAACAGTACGATCAGCTTTAGATACAATGTCTGCAATGCTATCTTCATCCCTTGGTAGAGTTTTAAAACATTCAGCGCTATCAAGTAGACTGCAAATCAAAACTAAACCCTTTAAATCCCTCTGTCTAATAAACTAAAATAAAAATATATCAAAACTAACCTGGCGTGACTTAAACTCTCAGGCCTAAAAATCTTTTCAAGCTAGCTACCCAAATATATCGCTCTAATTTTGAGATAAGTGATAGGGAGCCAGGTCATACTTGTTTTACTACTTGAGCAAATGAAAAGATCTAGACAGATTATTGTGCTCCATTAAAAAATGATTCGATACTGCTTCGTATGTGTTTGTTATCGTTGATACTCAACAAACCGCTGATTATCACCTACAATCTTAAGTTTGTGGAATAATAATTTCCAGGAAAATATCAAGTACTCTTGTTTATAACTGCATCTAAGCATGACAGTCTTCAAGAGTTTGACTCTTGCCAAACAGATGGAATTATTTACATGACAGCTTAATATGCAGTGCTTAACATAGACTCATTTTGTAAACCAGTTTAGCTATTTTTCATATTTTTCGTAATTCTGCTTCATCGAAACAATCACTGTTATTGACTGTAAAATTGTTTAAATTCAACTTTGATCTTTCAACACTATTTTGATCCAAACCTGCGTGTCAAACATCGCTCTTAAACGCTCTAAAACTCCATGTTTCCACTTGACCAGCTGCCGAGAGAAGAGGTCTCTAACATAACTGTTACCTTTGTCCACAGATCATAACGATCTCATTGTTTGATTATTCTTTGCATACATCGTTTAGATCATATATATATATATATATATATATATATATATATATATATATATCAATTGAAATGTATGTTATTTTTTATAAATGTGAGTTGCAAGACCTAAAAAACATGCATCCCGTAAGCAATCTAAGTAACGTCCCATACTATTTGTGTGTGCAAATTTACGTACGTTTGAGTACCACTCACTGTTCTATCTTCCTTTTGAAATAATTCTATCTGCTTTTTGATGTTGAAAAATTGTCCATCGTCCTCAATTGTCAAAGGACACAAATCTTTTGAATAGACTAGCATGTGTTTACATGAAGTCATGTTATTCCTTCAAGTCATGTTAAGTTGGTAGTCCATGAGCATTGACAAGTCAATGATTTAAACTAGGCTGAATGGCGTAGAGTTTTAAGGTAGCAATAGAGGCTTGAAAATAGACAGTATCTAGCTTCATATTTTATGCATTCGCTCTGATCCTTTTTCGCCAATGTAGTTAGCCCGATACTATGTCACTGATATGTCATTCAGAAACCCTACAGCCCAGAAACAAATGCACCCACTCAAATCGCAGGAGACGAACATTCATAAAAAACTGCCGATTGACTAGATTAGTGACATCAAGTGGCTAGAATACCTTAAATTGGGTATTACCACATATATGTAATCGCACGGAAAGAACAAGAAGCGAGCGAAAGGAAACCAACGACTTTATGCTAGCTCGTTAAAAGGATATTATATCCCATACAGATACCGAATTCGCCAAATCCTTGGATATATAGAAGCTAATGTATGTAACGCTATATAATTTTTGAACATTTCTAAGTCACACTAGCATCTTCTAGAATAGGTTTAACTTGTCAAGTAAAAGAAATAATTCTGAATTTTCGCGCATTATGAGACGATCTAAATTGCACTCTAATAATAGCTTTGTTGACGATTTGATAACTTTATAACACATAGCACATACATTTACAATAGCAAGTAATAGCTAAAAGAATAACTCACTACGTGTTTTGAATACAAGTCTCCGACAAACAGCAGGAAAATGCTCCACAATCAACGGTAATGCTACGTATAAGATCAAAGTCAAGTGCACCAAAAATGCTGAAACGCATAACAATATCATTACAGGCGCCTAACAAATAACAGCTTTCACGGTTTTACCACTGTCTTAGCATTTGGTGCAGTAAAACAAAGATTATTTTTACCATGTCATGGATATTTCGTTCAATATCGACCGATAAAAAAGATTTTTTGTCTATTTCTTCTGCAAATTATTGGAACTTTGCAAAAAATTTTAAACGTTTATCAATATTATTACTATATTATTAAGAAAATTAGAATATACTCCTCAAAGTAGTCACACAATGGCCCATGCTCCAAGATTTTCAACTTTTTGTTGACATCAAACTGAATGATTTTTGCTGCCGTCGAATCCATAAGTGAGTTTGAGTGATACTATTGTCTCATGATCTTTCGAGGAAGAGTAGGCACGACAACGCAGCAGTAGTTTTATCTATGCAGTTAAAACAAGGTGTCCCACATTTCGATACTAGGCATCCTCCGGGGCAGCAGTTAGGACCCACAGCTTTGCACACAAAATTTAAACATCCAGCTTGTAGACTTCCAGTATTCCAAGTTTGTGGCGTTATATAGTACTAACATCAAGGTCTAACCCTCCTTTCGCAAATAGTATCGGATTCTAATTTTCCACACCTCGTTTGGCGTTTCTAGATGCAATCCATTTTCAAGGTCCTTCTAATGAAATAAGCTTATCTGGAAGATTCTGAATATAAATATTTCATGTTCAAGCATTGGGCAGTTACAGACTTTATGCAGAATTAACCTGAACTCATGAACAAAATAATAATGATCATATCATCCATAAGTCTGAGTACTCTCGGGTTGATTAGCGTTGTTTTTTCGGAAAGTGTCAGGTCACCTGAGTATCCTGAGACCAGGTCTCTTATGCACCCCAAGTCCATACACTGATTTTGCATCTACTTTAAATAGGATTTCCATGCTGCTGGAACAAATATTGATCAAAAACATTTGTTAGTAATAAACTGAACTTGACGCTTTCCACACTACATTACCTTATGCCTGTTGAACATACCCAATGGTGTTACAGAGTTTACCTCTGTGACCAGCGCTCGGTACAGACTTTACTAAGTAAGCGAAGTAACAAATGTTAATTCGCTTGATAAATGTTTTATTTTATAAATTCGCGTTTGCCAGCATGAGCTGACCAGCTGACCATGAGATTTCATTTGCCACCAGGATTGTGGGATTGATTGGCTGCTGTGTATGTTAGTGTGCTATTTTCGTGACTGTCCCAAGGACGTTTATATGACGTGTAAATAAACAAGATTTGTATGCTTGATTGTACTGAACTTGCTGGGTATTTTTAGAACATACTTTCTACGCCATATCAAGACTTCTATTTAGCCGTTCGGATCAAGGTAGCCTACCTGGACGCTGGTCCATTGTCTCGTTCGCGTTTATCGACTAAGGTGAACCCATAATAGTTCAAACCTAACAATCATGTGTCTGAGGAATTTGTTTAGCAGCCAAGAATTGAAGGAGATACAAAAGTGAGATGACATGTGAAAAAGATAAGTGTCCATTCAACAAGTTTGGAAAGGGTGAAATTAATTTAAAAGGTAACATTCACAGCCTTTAATTATTAAAACTAAGATGATTGAAAAGCTTGGAATGATGTGATGAAACGTAATAGTCAGTTTATGCGAAGTTTTAAGCTAAGGAAGGATGATGACTCGCACCTCTCTATTTTTCATTCGGTAGTAGGTTTGAATCGATATATTGTTGGTGTCTCTGAAGACTGCCGATCTCTATCCGTACCCGTGACATAATCGACTGGCTTGAGAAACTAATACCGCTGTTGTTAGAAACTGCAAAACTTTAGCAACCAGTTGCGGAACTCCCATGCAACACTGAGGCACTTGTTATGGTAAACCTATTACCTTGACTCTAACACTAATAACAAACTGCAGTGACTCCACTTTTATGAAGAGAACGCGAATGGTCCAACAGAAACAGTCACTCTTATACTGCTTGTTGTATATTCGCCACAATCTTAGTTTTCGTTTGCTACCACGAGATCGTCAGCAAACATTCTCCCCTTTATGGATTATATCTTCTCTGTCCTTGATTCACGGAGTGATTACTATTAGTGACGGTAACGTAATTGACGATGTCCAAATTCAACTTCAACTCGTGCCACTTCAAAACTATGAAGATATAGCACCACCACTGCCACTGGTGCAAGCATCACCAAGTGGTAGACACATAATTCTCCTTCTCGCACTAACCATAGTAGGCCTTCGATTTAAGCTCCTGCTTCCAACAATCGGGGTTTTTTTAACACTAAAGTCGAAGGATTTTCTTCCCTAACCTTTCGCACTTGCAAACGCTGCTCAACAATCATGTCACAAGAAAATCAAACTACACTAAATAATTGCGAGTTGTTTATAGTTCATGTATTATCAGTTTAAGAAAGTTTAACATCCCAAATTTATGAATATTCAGACGATTTACTTTCTTAACTAATCACTGCCTTACTCATTAATTTTCAGTACTTTTTCTTCATATCCTTTGGTCGCTATCTGTTCTCCCCATATTCAAACTACATATTAACCGACCTACAGCTAACATTTTATACCATTAGTTAGTTAGTGATGTGCTGACGTCTCCTTAAGATATAGCAGGATATAACTAATCAATCATCCTGATGTTAGTTTTTTATGTCAACTACATTTATGACTCAGTTTTATAACCTTGAAACGATTACAGTTTATATCAAGAAATCTATTTGCAGGATGACCTTGGCAAATACATTAAAAAGGGGTTCAGTCGTTTCTTCATGAGCTTTGAAGGTTGTAACTTTTCCACACGATTTCTCTTTTTTCTCTTTTTTTTGCTGGAGGTCAACGGTTTATATAAGGAGACGTTTTATATTCGGACGTAGGTGATTTTAATTTTAGCCTTATACAGTAGTTTTTGGCTTCATTTTCTTAGTGCTTTAGTATTATTAAAATCACTTCTACCTTTAGACGATTTGCTTTTGTCAAGTTAATTCTGAACACACTGTTAAAACTATTGGGATAGCCATCGAGAAGCCACCCACGCACATTGTCCATTGACGAACTTATCGATTAAATGTTTAAATATTTCAAGGACAATATCGATTATATGCATAATTGTATAAATACGCATGTTTTATTGTATATGTTTGATTCCGTTAATAAATGCTCTCCAACGTCTTTCGTATTCTTATTTTTGAACAGTAGGAGTCTAATAAATTATTATTATTATTATTATTAATGTTGGGTGTTGTCACTTGTACAGTGGTTTGGCGTTACTCAAATAGAGGACCCAACACACACTTGCGAATAACTCCTCAAACACCTCACGTTTATCCAAAAAAAATTAATTTCGCCCGTTCAATACAGCACCTATAAATGATCTATATCCGCTAATAAAGTGGATAAAAATAAATTTTCTAAGAATAGTGATCCATCTGCATCGTACTCTGACCTTCCCACTGGCCTACGGCAATTTTACCATGATCTTAAACACTTAGCGAGCCCACAAACGGATAAACTTTATATCAACTCATGGAATGTCAGTAAGTCTGTCCGCAACAGGAAGTCCGGTGAATTAAATTTGGACTACATCCCCACAGATATATTTATTACCTGAGATGAATGTACTAAGACTGACCACTTGTAACAAGTCTGGTGAAAATCCCACTAACTCTGATAGCTGCGAATTAAAGAAAGATATTCTCACCAATAATTATTCTAAGCGCAGTCTAAGTGAAATTAACAATAACCAAACCGTTCACAAGTTACTACCTTACAAAAATGTGATCAGCATGAAAACATCCCGATTTCGAAATTATAAATAAACACTCAAGTGAAAATTGATCATATATCCTCAGTAGCTTTCAAAAACTTTATTGCATGCGAAATAACCCTAGATCTCCTAAGATTCATGAAAAACGCCGCAAATATCTTCCTAAACTGTACATTAGGCACCTTCCTATCTCTAACCTAAGGCCGTTGGAACCCTTTATTGTGCACAGAAAGCTAGAATTCCGAGTAGTGCGCAGAAAACCCATGATGCCAACCTCGTTTGGCATCCGCCTTATAATCCTAGAGCCAACGTAGCCGAACTACCTATTAAAACTCTTGGGTCCCTCCTTCGAAACAAGACCTTGTCCTTTTTTAGCTTTCACTCCATCAGCGGAGTTGTTTTACCATCTCCAACTGTTAAGGGCGATATTACTGTCTCTTTCAAGCCACCCACTACATAATATGATGTCATGAATAACAATCAATCTCTGCCGCTAACAAGCTGTAGTAGTTTTATGTCTGGTCCCTCAGACCGACCACATTATACATCTTTCACTGACTTGACCAAGCCGACCCCATCTAACCCAGTGGGCCTGAGAGATGATTCATCCTGATTGTCGTTTGCGACTTACATATCTATTCTTATGAGATCATCGGGTAAACTTGAACTTCGATATCTGCCATAATCTACCTCAAAAGCTTTTCCCGCCACATCATCTACCTCCAACTATATAGATTACAAATCAACCCAACCTAGCCCATCTTCCTACTACCTCTCATTCACATTACACAGCGGCTAACCCAACTAAAGCCCGCCGTGCCTCCCTAAAATATAAGTACTCACCCTGTGTAACACGCTAAATAACTCCCGATCTTTACTCAATAATATAATTCAGCTACCCTTCCTGGTTATTTTAAATAACCCTTCACTTGTCCTGATTACTGGAAACTGGTAGATTTCATCAACATTGATCTTCACAATACAAAAGTCAACATTAAGACCCTCAGACCCAATTCAATCTCTTGTGCGGATGAAATCCCATTCATACTCTTTAAAATGACAGATCAAATATTCTTGCACTGTTGCTCGAAATATCTACGTTATCTAGGGTCTAGTTTCCCGTGCTTTTCATAAACTACATCAATAGGATATGCAGTCGCTACAACAATTGCAAAACCTAAAAGTGATCTACGAACGTCCAACCTGATCCTCCAGATTAAGCCTCTGCACAAGCCCACATACTCCTACTGTAGTGTAGTCCTTTTCCAAGGCCCATGTATACATATCCCCCCCAGATAAAGTATCTATCTATCAAATACCTGAGAACACTTCTTCCTCATTAGGTATGCACCAATATGGAAAAGTTTTTCCTCTATAGTATAGGAGGCAGGTGAGGTACATGAGTTTTTAACGCTTCCTAATGAAGTCCTCGGCTGTACAGATTAATTTGAACGCATGAACTCACTCGCACATTGATTTCACTTTATTAGCTCTGTACACGTTTAGACTATATAGAATTCAGAGTAGTATCTAATTATTTTTTTCATGTATCTCTCCCCGTATTAGTAGTAGTAGTAATAATAATACAAATCTTTTAATATTTCACTAAAAATAGATAGATCACAGACTGGATCGATCATTACTGTTCAGCTGTAACTGGCTAATTCTCTTACGAGATTTAATCATTGTATCTTGTTATTATTTCTATATCTTGTACTTATATTGAACTTTCCATGTTTCCTTCTGAAATTTGTATGTGTTGTTTAAATTTGGTACTTAATATGGCTACAGCCATATTTGGATTTGATACTCTAGCAGTAATGGACTGGAAGCACATTCTTCCAGCAACGGAACCTATTGTGGTAATTGGAAACTCGAAGGTGTAATATTGTTTTGGTAATTGTCTGAATTTCACATTTTGATTAAATATAGAACCGTTCCCTCCCAGAATTATCGTTTTTGGACTTGGACTGGGCGGGACGCGTATGAACCTACACCTTTGGGGTTGCAGCGGACTGCAAGAGTAATGTAATAATTTTATACAAGATATGAAATTTAGATCCTCGAATTCAACATAAAGTAACAGCTTACAATCATTTTAAATGAACCTAACAACACAGAAGAAGGAAGGTTAGCAAACATTGATGGTGCAGACGATGATTTCAACCCACTCATGATTGTCAGTAGAACATTACGTGTGGTTTCGGCTCTTTTCGATTGTTTAGGGGACTAATCAGTGTTACTGGAGTTGCTCTTATACTCTTGCTACTTCTGAGATTCATGTTTCCAGTAATATGCTTATATCGCTATTCTTCCAAGACAACCTGCAACGTACTTACTTAGTCACTCACAACATGACTTAGATATCGGCATTTGATATAATACGAAAGGATACACAGTGAACGATGGAATTATCAAACTTAATTCTTCTTCCTGAACAACATAACTGGCACCAAATATTGGATAGTCCATCGCGGAGTCTGAAACAGTGACATTTTTATGTGAAAATATTAGCCCTCTACGGGAGTTGAGTGCACGTTCTAAAATATTTATCTGACCGAAAAACGTTTTAGAGAAAATATGTCAGTAGTTTTTACATTTTGTAATTGCTTGGAAATTGGTATGCCACATATAACGCGTTGTTTTTGAAAACAAAATATTATTATCATCGACATAGTGCATGTAGATTCTCCACATAATCAATCTCACTGTTATTTGGTTAGTGAATATCGACTAAGCAGAATGCAGTTTTCGTAATTTCTTTTAACAGCCTTTTTAGGAGGAATATCATTGACAAAAATGTTATTGAGTTTAGGTTCAGGGTCTAGAACTTTTTAACATATCCTTATTAATTGATTTATCAATGTCAGTCAAAACGATTGGCTTCTGTAGCATTCTTGGATGTCTGGTGGAATAATTTATAGCTTTGCAACGATATTTCCGCCGAAAATTCGAAATAAGCATATTTTCTAGGAGTTGGAAGTTAAAAATTAAGTGTCTGGGTATGATGTAATACTTTACCTGGTGACGTTTCATCAGTTTCGAATAGTTATTTAAACGGCAGACTACTTTAGTTTAGTCAAACAAACTGTTGTTCTTCGTTCCAATTCGAACCACTCAATCCTTAGTTATTCATTTTGCAAGGTGTACATAACAATTAGTTCGAAACATGATTTATTTTTCTGCTCAATGTTCACATGTTTTTAAGGAGTTAAGCATGAAGATGAAGTCGGCTTTTTGTAATTTTTGTGATCGTTAGTAACGAAAACTGAATAGTTCGGTGCATTTAATCAGGTAGCACATCTTAACTCTCAGATAGTTTTTATAACACTTTTAAAATCCTTCTCTTTCTGAGGAGGGCATAGGGGAAGAAATGTCTATTACGTGCCTTCAGGAAACTAGAAATAATGTACAAGGACCAAAACGGGGGCAAAGATAAGTCCTAATAACATAAAACGATAGAAATTGTATGAGATATACATTGATAAACGGGTTACAAATCGCTGTTCGTTTTAATCTTTCGACTGGGTTCACAAACACAAAGTAGTGTTACGGAAAATAACTCATTCGAGAAATACTGTTTTGTGCATAGTTTGCAGGATTTAGCTTCCAGAACTCCAATCGAATGATATTGTTAAGAATTATAAGATCCAAAATACTCCAATCAATAAATATTGTTTAGAACTGTAGAATCCAAACTGAGCTTCGGATTTAGGAATAACTGTTCAGGAAGTTTAGATATGATTCTTGCTCAATTTAAATCAAAACAAGTGATTGGGTAAGTAACGGTTTTATTATTAATCATATATATAAATATTCATCATTACTTAAACAATATTACCACTCATTCCTTTAATAATAACAATGCTTCCAGTTCAGGAAGAGAGCTCCAAAGTCCAATCCAAATAGCACACTTCCAGCCAATATGAGCGTACCAACAGCCAGAGGAACGAAATCAATATAGCTGTTGCCATCATTGAGTATCAGCTAAAACAACATAATGCACTTCGGAAGGAAAGATAGAAACTCAAAAAAGGCACAAAAAATAGAGACTATGATAAAATACAAATATTATCATCCCAAAATGAGTGAGTCATCAGGAGGATCCCATGTAATTTAATATTAACCTTTGGTTTTTGCTGCCGAGGATGCCAAAATAGAGTAATGCTAACATCTATCAAGAGAATTTATACCTGTTTATTGATAAATTCCATCGGTGACCAAGAGGTCTCCAAGTTTTTAGGGTTGCCGTCCGATTTTCACTCCGACGCGGTCCTTATTATTCTGAAACTCTCGTTGGAACTGATTGAACCGCGTTTCGATCTCTTCCAAACTGAACTCACTGAGGAAAAACTGAACTCCCCATATAGCAGAAACTGTATGGAAACTACGTGAGCTAGAAAACATCAAAGACGATGGAAAAATTTCATTTTGTTGTGAAAAATATAAGAGGTATATGGTTGCTAGAGATGATTGGACTAAGAAAATGTTGAAAACGTTCGGGAAGTTATGCGACCTGCCAACAAGTGACATTTGGGTTCATCCAAATATAAAACATTCCCGGTCACTTTTGCAGCACAAGGTCGTGTAACGAAGAGAGGTAGTTTCGACCGGCAGTTTTGTAACGCATTCGAAACCTTACTCTATCGACTCCTAGTTCCATTTATCAGTTTGTCTTAATTTCACGCTGGCTTTATATCTGGTTGCTTTCTGTTTATTCCTGTATTGCATGTAAGTGCATTCTATGTGCTTACTAAGTCGTCGGCTCATCTTTTTCTCTTGTTCTTTCTTCCAGATAATCTCATACGCTGCTCCTCACATCCCCCTAGCACACAAGGTACCACCTGGTTGGACGCAAATCAACCAAAGGCTGGAGTTACAGTTTTTCAACGCTTTCGAAACTGTTCGCTACCAGCTTCTAGTTCCGATCCCTAGTTTCTTTTAATCCCATGCTTGTGTTATTCCTGATTGCTGTCGATTTTTTAACTTGTTAAAAGTAAGTTCACTTAATGTACTGACTAGGTCGTTGGTTCGCTTTTTCTCTTGCTGCAGATAACCTCACTCTCCCCCAGCCCATGAAGTATATTCAGGCTTAGTGGAGACCTATCAGAAGTTATGGTTAGGGTTACATTTTATTTTGTTCAAGATTTCACTAAACCTGTACTTGTGCTAGAGGTTTAACCCCTTAATTTTATTCAGAACCAGAACTTTATCCAAAAAAACTCAAAATCGGTAGCTTTAGATTCAGTACGTCACTTCAAGAATAATACTTTAAACCTATTTAACTAGATAAGATTGGGAAAATTCAAGTGATATTGTCTAGGAGGGTTCGGTGTAAATTCAGGCTACTTTCTGGTGCAGTGTCAACGTTTAGGCTTAGTTTTTGGGAAATAATCAGACTTTTCGCCTGAGTGCCTAAGATCTGAAACGTCTATAAATTTATACCTTCATCGTCAACATGTAGTCTAATTTTTGCTAGGATTGTCTAACGTAGGTGTACAAATAGGCGTTTCGTCTTCATTCCCACCGAGTTCACTTATGTTTCCCGAAGTTCACCTTTAATTTCTCATCCTTGTTTATTGGGTTTGGGTTTATAAAGCTGACCTCAGTTGATGACGAACATCCTAACACAAACATAAATGGAAAATAAATATGAACTTCAAGGTTCTCTAATTTAGGAATTACATATGCCACAAAAATTTGTTGTAGTGTCCTAAAATTTTTCCGCGGTCTTTTTCCGTTATCAGTGTTGAT
>OX103971.1:39300422-39329829 GCA_944470395.2 Schistosoma turkestanicum | reverse complement strand
CTCTTGTGCGGATGAAATCCCACTCAAACTCTTTAAAAATAACAGATCAAATATTCTTGCACTGTTGCTCGAAATATCTACGTTATCTAGGGTCTAGTTTCCCGCGCTTTTCATAAACTACATCAATAGGATATGCAGTCGCTATAACAATTGCAAAACCTAAAAGTGATCTACGAACGTCCAACCTGATCCTCCAGATTAAGCCTCTGCACAAGCCCACATACTCCTACTGTAGTGTAGTCCTTTTCCAAGGCCCATGTATACATATCCCCCCCAGATAAAGTATCTATCTATCAAATACCTGAGAACACTTCTTCCTCATTAGGTATGCCCCAATATGGAAAAGTTTTTCCTCTATAGTAGAGGAGGCAGGTGAGGTACAGGAGTTTTTACCGCGTCCTAATCCAGTCCTCTGCTGTACAGATGAATTTGAACGCAAGCACCCACTCGCACATTGATTTCACTTTATTAGCTCTGTACACGTTTAGACTATATCGAATTCAGAGTAGTATCTAATTATTTTTTTCATGTATCTCTCCCCGTATTAGTAGTAGTAGTAATAATAATACAAATCTTTTAATATTTCACTAAAAATAGATAGATCACAGACTGGATCGATCATTACTGTTCAGCTGTACCTGGCTATGAACACTCTAATTCTCTTACGAGATTTAATCATTTGTATATTGTTATTATTTCTATATCTTGTACTTATATTGAAGTTTCCATGTTTCCTTCTGAACTATATATCTGTTGTTTAAATTTGATACTTAATATGGCTACAGCCATATTTGGATTTGATACTCTAGTAGTAACTGACTGGAAATACTTATTCTTCCGGCAACGGAACCTATTGTGGTAATTGGAAACTCGAAGGTGTAATATTGTTTTGGTAATTGTCTGAATTTACCCTTTTGAATAAATATAGAACCGTTCCCTCCCAGAATTATCGTTTTTGGACTTGGACTGGGCGGGATGCGTATGAACCTACACCTTTGGGGTTGGAGCGGACTGCAAGAGTAATATAATAATTTTATACAAGATATGAAATTTAGATCCTCGAATTTAACCTAAAGTAACACCTTACAATCATTTTAAATGAACCTAACAACACATAAGAAAGGAGGTTAGCAAACATTGATGGTGCAGACGATGATTTCAACCCACTCATGATTGTCAGTAGAACACTCCGTGTGGTTTCGGCTCTTTTCGATTGTTGAGGGGACTAATCAGTGTTACTGGAGTTGCTCTTATACTCTTGCTACTTCTGAGATTCATGTTTCCAGTAATATGCTTATATCGCTATTCTTCCAAGACAACCTGCAACGTGCTTACTTAGTCACTCACAACATGACTTAGATGTCGGCATTTGATGTAATACGAAAAGATACACAGTGAACGATGGAATTATCAAACTTAATTCTTCTTCCTGAACAACATAACTGGCACCAAATATTGGATAGTCCGTCGCGGAGTCTGAAACAGTGACAGTTTTATGTGAAAATATTAGCCCTCTACGGGAGTCGAGTGCACGTTCTAAAATATTTATCTGACCGAAAAACGTTTTAGAGAAAATATGTCAGCAGTTTTTACATTTTGTAATTGCTTGGAAATTGGTATGCCACATATAACGCGTTGTTTTTGAAAACAAAATATTATTATCATCGATATAGTGCATGTAGATTCTCCACATAATCAATCTCACTGTTATTTGGTTAGTGAATATCGACTAAGTAGAATGCAGTTTTCGTAATTTCATTTAACAGCCTTTTTAGGAGAAATATCATTGACAAAAATGTTATTGAGTTTAGGTTCAGGGTCCAGAACTTTTTAACATATCCTTCTGTAGCATTCTTGGATGTCTTGTGGTATAATTTATAGCTTAGCAACGATATTTCCGCCGAAAATTCGAAATGTGCATATTTTCTAGGAGTTTGAAGTTAAAAATTAAGTGTCTGGGTATGATGTAATACTTTACCTGGTGACGTTTCATCAGTTTCGAATAGTTATTTAAACGGCACACTACTTTAGTTTAGTCAAACAAACTGTTGTTCTTCGTTCCAAATTGAACCTTTCAATCCTCAGTTATTCATTTTGCAACGTGTACATAACAATTAGTTCGAAACATGATTTATTTTTCTGCTCACTGTTCACATGTTGTTAAGGAGTTAAGCATGAAGATGAAGTCGGCTTTTTGTAATTTATGTGATCGTTAGTAACAAAAACTGAATAGTTCGGCGCACTTAATCAGGTAGCACATCTTAACTCTCAGATAGTTTTTATAACACTTTTAAAATCCTTCTCCTTCTGAGGAGGGCATAGGGGAAGAAATGTCTTTCACCTGCCTTCAGGAAACTAGAAATAATGTACAAGGACCAAAACGGGGGCAAAGATAAGTCCTAATAACATAAAACGATAGAAATTGTATGAGATATACATTGATAAACGGGTTACAAATCGCTGTTCGTTTTAATCTTTCGACTGGGTTCACAAACACAAAGTAGTGTTACGGAAAATAACTCATTCGAGAAATACTGTTTTGTGCATAGTTTGCAGGATTTAGCTTCCAGAACTCCAATCGAATGATATTGTTAAGAATTATAAGATCCAAAATACTCCAATCAATAAATATTGTTTAGAACTGTAGAATCCAAACTGAGCTTCGGATTTAGGAATAACTGTTCAGGAAGTTTAGATATGATTCTTGCTCAATTTAAATCAAAACAAGTGATTGGGTAAGTAACGGTTTTATTATTAATCATATATATAAATATTCATCATTACTTAAACAATATTACCACTCATTCCTTTAATAATAACAATGCTTCCAGTTCAGGAAGAGAGCTCCAAAGTCCAATCCAAATAGCACACTTCCAGCCAATATGAGCGTACCAACAGCCAGAGGAACGAAATCAATATAGCTGTTGCCATCATTGAGTATCAGCTAAAACAACATAATGCACTTCGGAAGGAAAGATAGAAACTCAAAAAAGGCACAAAAAATAGAGACTATGATAAAATACAAATATTATCATCCCAAAATGAGTGAGTCATCAGGAGGATCCCATGTAATTTAATATTAACCTTTGGTTTTTGCTGCCGAGGATGCCAAAATAGAGTAATGCTAACATCTATCAAGAGAATTTATACCTGTTTATTGATAAATTCCATCGGTGACCAAGAGGTCTCCAAGTTTTTAGGGTTGCCGTCCGATTTTCACTCCGACGCGGTCCTTATTATTCTGAAACTCTCGTTGGAACTGATTGAACCGCGTTTCGATCTCTTCCAAACTGAACTCACTGAGGAAAAACTGAACTCCCCATATAGCAGAAACTGTATGGAAACTACGTGAGCTAGAAAACATCAAAGACGATGGAAAAATTTCATTTTGTTGTGAAAAATATAAGAGGTATATGGTTGCTAGAGATGATTGGACTAAGAAAATGTTGAAAACGTTCGGGAAGTTATGCGACCTGCCAACAAGTGACATTTGGGTTCATCCAAATATAAAACATTCCCGGTCACTTTTGCAGCACAAGGTCGTGTAACGAAGAGAGGTAGTTTCGACCGGCAGTTTTGTAACGCATTCGAAACCTTACTCTATCAACTCCTAGTTACGTTTATCAGTTCGTCTTAATCTCACGCTGGCTTTATATCTGGTCACTGTCTGTTTATTCCTAAATTACATGTAAGTACATTCTATGTGCTTACTGAGTCGTCGGCTCATCTTTTTCTCATGTTCTTTCTTCCAGATAATCTCATACGCTGCTCCTCACATCCCCCTAGCACAAAAGGTACCTCCTGGCTAAATGCGAACCAACCAAAGGCTGGAGTTACAGTTTTTCAACGCTTTCGAAACTGTTCGCTACCAGCTTCTAGTTCCGATCCCTAGTTTCTTTTAATCCCATGCTTGTGTTATTCCTGATTGCTGTCGATTTTTTAACTTGTTAAAAGTAAGTTCACTTAATGTACTGACTAGGTCGTTGGTTCGCTTTTTCTCTTGCTGCAGATAACCTCACTCTCCCCCAGCCCATGAAGTATATTCAGGCTTAGTGGAGACCTATCAGAAGTTATGGTTAGGGTTACATTTTATTTTGTTCAAGATTTCACTAAACCTGTACTTGTGCTAGAGGTTTAACCCCTTAATTTTATTCAGAACCAGAACTTTATCCAAAAAAACTCAAAATCGGTAGCTTTAGATTCAGTACGTCACTTCAAGAATAATACTTTAAACCTATTTAACTAGATAAGATTGGGAAAATTCAAGTGATATTGTCTAGGAGGGTTCGGTGTAAATTCAGGCTACTTTCTGGTGCAGTGTCAACGTTTAGGCTTAGTTTTTGGGAAATAATCAGACTTTTCGCCTGAGTGCCTAAGATCTGAAACGTCTATAAATTTATACCTTCATCGTCAACATGTAGTCTAATTTTTGCTAGGATTGTCTAACGTAGGTGTACAAATAGGCGTTTCGTCTTCATTCCCACCGAGTTCACTTATGTTTCCCGAAGTTCACCTTTAATTTCTCATCCTTGTTTAATTGGGTTTGGGTTTATAAAGCTGACCTCAGTTGATGACGAACATCCTAACACAAACATAAATGGGAAAATAAATATGAACTTCAAGGTTCTCTAATTTAGGAATTACATATGCCACAAAAATTTGTTGTAGTGTCCTAAAATTTTTCCCGCGGTCTTTTTCCGTTATCAGTGTTGATGTGAATTGCAGGTTTAGGTCACCTAGGAAATACTATTGAAAACAGTTCACCATCGCTTCTTATTCTTCTATAGAAACAAAGTTTACTGAGGCTCCTTCTATTCATTGTACCCAGTAATGAAGTTGACGGAAAATTTTAGACTATAAATCTATACCAGAATGTATATAAGAGATGTCTTTGAGTTGTCGCACATACGTGCTGTGCATAGCAATAGCCTAAAATTATTATGTAAACACGAAGTTTACGGTAATGAGTAATTTAACAGGGAATTGTCTACCATATTAAGCAACTTTCCCACTGTAATTTATTGCTTACATTTAATTATTCTTTGACTTGGTTGAGTTTATTAATTGACTGATACAAGCTCCAAAGTTATTTTTATAGTGTACCTTTGTTGATTTATCAGTTACTCCTTCACATACCTACTAAGTTCTAAAATACTGTCCAGTTTTACGTCCACTGTGTAACCGTAAGGTATTCTTTTGTAGATCTTTTTAGTCTCCTATTATCACAAACACGACACTTCCTATCATGGCGTGATGCTTTGCTTACGTGGCTTTTCTCGTAAGTGGTAAAGCTAACGTCAAATACTTAGTACGGCAACATACACGTTGTATTATATTCTGACAAAGTAAAAATGGATACAGAAGCCTTCTAAAAATATTTAATTTGGTGCACTATCCACCCAAACACTGCCGAAATCAAACAACTTTACGGAATTGACGTATGAAACTATGCGGCACTTTATCTGAGTTATAGTTCCAAAGCAATCAAAAAACAATGTACAGTAGTGCTGTATTTTTAACCTTCCGTTGGACGTCTACTAAGACCTAATTTGTGCGTTATTTACGTCGGATAACCTTCCATAATTAAGTTATGTGGTCAAGCAAAATATTTTCCTATTAAATTTGGTAAAGCTTTTGTGACTGATATAAAAGATGTCGCCAGTCTTAAAACAGTCGAGCAATGGCTAAATTGTTCCACATGATTAGTTGCCATAAAACTTCATTGGTAATAAGAACGTTCTTTTCGTCCATTATGGTAGTGCATTCAGTTACAACGTTAAACTCCGTACGTACGTACGTACAGCAGTTCGAGTTGCCATACTACAGCACAGAGACGCAATTGTCAATTCAAATCCCACAGTAACAGAGGTAGGGAAAGAATTAGCAGTAATCGGATAGATGAGGGTTCGACGATATTATCCAAGAAGTAGAATCTAGTGAAATAAACTTAAAAAGGAAAAGATTAAGGTGTTGAGGAGCTTCGAAGTTTAGGATTTGAGAGGACGGAATTAATGAATGCACGTGCGCCATTGAAAACGATTTTGAGCCATGTTATTCAGGTTCTCTAACCATACATTATTATCATCTCGCGGACCCTAACCCGTTGGTCTACACTTGCCAACTATGTTGATACGATTTACATTGTCTACAACGTCCCAACTTTGTAATCCTATTTCTATCTTATTCCCGTTATTTTACTAGATTCACCAGTGTTAATCATGTATCCCATAAAACTAATGCACAATTATGTAGTCAGCAACTGCAGAAGTAATTCTATATTTTTCTACACCGCATTCAGCTAGTTATTTCTTGTCTTTCTAAAATACAAAGGTTTACGGTCTCATATAAAATAGTGCCGTTTCAAGCTATACAGAAATATAACTAAAAGTTATCAGTGTATTAAGTATTAAATCCAAAATACACTTGTCTTTCTGCTTTGAGAGTGAATAAATCTTAATTTTATTATCTTCCTAAGATTGTTTGGACACTCGTTTTTGTATTTCAATATTTTAGTTAGCTTCTCAATGCTTCTCAGTCCACTCTGTGCGGAGTTGCAAATCTTGAAATCTCAAGGTTATGATCCAGATGAACATAAAACTCTTAAGGTAATCATGGGATCTTCTGAATGTTTACAAGCGTTACCAGACCCTATCTTCAAGTCATTTGGGATACTATTCTAAACTTGTTGAGTATGAAATAATTAGAGAGATCATCCTTGATTTGGCTTACGAATATGAACTTAACTTGTTGACCGGCAATGAAAATGATCTTTATTGCACAATGGCTAGGATATGGACTGAATGTCATATTTCCAAGGGCATAAAGGAAGTATGTTTTTGCAGTAAAGAGAAATATGAAAAAGAAATTATGAATAATATCGTTTCACTATTGCATACACGGATGGAGAAGAAGCTAAATGAGAGACTGGGATTGTTTGGTGACCATAATGAAGGTTAGCTATCATTTTTTAGTAATATACTTCAGATCAATCTCAAGGTAATCGTTCAGACGCAATTAGAAAACTTCAAAGAAAAGAAACCGAACTTGCTACAGAGCTTAGAAGGTTACAGGCATCATTTACAGAAGTAGTTAATTAAAATCAGTTTTCCTAAAATTTTTCTACTTACTTTTTTATTGCAGTTATTTAGAGGTATTTTTACTTTTACAAGTTAAAATAAAAACAGTGGCAACTTCAACGTAATCCGTACTGGATTCAGTTTCGAATCCAACAGCCTCTAAAACGTCGTGTCAAGAGTTGAAATAGGCAAAAAGACTCAACTCCAACTCGAATGTCATCGGCTTCATTGTTAGACTATAAGCTTACAACCCCTTCTAACTAGTTCCAACATTACTGAGTTATTACCAATAAAGAATCCACTAGGATTACTTTCATCCGTCAGGTTGATAAAAAACATAAACAATAGTTTTTTTTCCCTTCTGGGTTATTTCTGCTGACCTAGGAAGTGTCATTCACCCATACATACCTGCCGCAGCAATTGAGCTGCACTGGTAGAAATAATCTATGTTTCTGAGTTTTCACATTAATCATTTTACCACTTCACTATCAGTCTACTCCTACTTACATATTAAGTCGCTGCAGTTGTTGTAGATGCATTATAATTGTTTTATAGACTACTATGAAGTTATTTGAGTAATACCAATTATTTTTAATTATCAGAAAACTTGGCTGTTGTTTACGTCCTACCATGTGTCATATCTTTAGCTGAGATCACTTTTTTTCAATTGAATATTTTTAGATCGTATCGAGGATGTACAGTACATCTTCCCGTTTATTTCGAGAATATCGACACGAGGTTCGGCCACGAATGAGTCGTCAAACCTTGACAGTTTTAAATGAACAAGTCAAAGCCTTACTTCTGCGCGTCAAAACTTTGCAAAAATCAATTGAATATTCCGCTTCACAACCTTCAGAAACCTTGGATATTTTGAAGAAACTTCAGTATGTTTTCTTTTATCCAAGTACCATCATCATTAATTTTGTTATTGTTACTCATATATTAGTAAATTATTTCAGTCACTCTAAAACCCTCCCTAGTGTCATTATCAATTAGTGAATAAATTAGTCCTCACTGTAATCGAATCTCTATAAAAATAACATAACTTATCGTTGTCTGCAAGTCAAGGGAGATAATAATCTGGTGCTTAACATTTGATACAGTGTTTTATCAACTTTATTTTCAAGAAATAGCCATCAACCCACATCTAATTAACTGGGGTTTGTAAATGTAATGACTTAAGAGATTGAAATTACACATTCAATATATATATATATATATATATATATATATATATATATATTATTGTGACTTCTGTTCAAGTTGCTTCTTAAGAGTTTTATTTATATGAGCCTATAGATTGATTAATCTGACTTCAAAGCGGAACTTCTAGGTCAATGAACAATATCAGTCTATTTCATCGGTTGAGAATCATGCACGACATTCATGTATGTTTAAGCTTGTAACCAGTTCATTCACTTCAGTTTTCAACAGCTACCTAGTGTCATCAACCATCAATAAAAGCGCAATTTTTCATGGACTTAGTTTTGTAGATGAATTAGACAATGGTATTGATTATAATTATAATAATAATAATAATAGTGGAAGTAATAATAATATGACCCTAGATAAATGGTCATATATAATGTGGTGTATATCAGTGAAAATAAATAGTGCGTAGCACGAATACATCATTTCAGACTATCACATTTCAAAACAACTTAACTAGAGTGGAAATCAAATACTTAAAGTATAGTGATAATATATACCGTAATAGAAAGTTAAATGTAATAAATATAGTTAAAAAGAATTGTACCCAAATGCGGAAAGTATGGGCTGATACAAATTTCAAAATATGTATAAGAATGAAGTGTCATGTCACCCATTGTCTTCAACAATAAATATATTGTTAATGGTTTATGGATTGAATTTATTGAATGTCCGACAAAATATAATAACGATCCCCTATCTTAGAAGTACATTTTACTACCTTTTTCCATATTTTTATTATGTAGCACCGAACTTGCTAATTCGCGTTGTGTTTTGCAAACAGAGGTGAGGGAATTAGAAACATTGCTTACAACATATGATGGGAAAGATAGTGAATATCACAAATTAGTAAAGCAATATGTTGACTGCCAACAACAATTGTCATTACGTTCTACATTACTACACGATACTGAAACTGTACAGCTTAATCGAAGATCACATAAGAACTTTTCAAATCGTCGATCATTGAGTGTTGATGTTATGACTCGTAAATAGTTAATGTAAAAAGTTTTGTATAGTTTATTTTAACACCAATAAAATATATATTTTTTAATATCGGTGTTTTCTCATTATTTATTTAGTGTTCAGTATGTTTTCGTTTTCTACTGTTCACCTAAATTATTTACGGGCTGTTGAGTTGCAAGAACTTCAGTCTCACTCTTAAACCTGGCCCATTTACTTTGGGATGTACGATTAAATAGAACTGTAAATCATTTCATATACAGTAATTTTAGATATAGATTCTCCAATAGAACCAATTTATCTAAATTTAAATTGTATTCAGTCAATATCAAATGGGAAAACTCACCTTATTTGTGACCAATTATTAGTACCTTATTCATCTATACCCTGTATTTCGAAAGTGTGACGTCATTTCTGGTGGTGTTTGCATATTTGTTCAATAAATTAAGAAAGATGATGTAACTATTACGGTTGTTATTGTGGCATTAATAATAATAGTAACAATGTAAAGATGGTATTCGATTTTTTTTATTTAAACCTATCAGTCATCTTTTTATTTTCTTAAAATTAATAATGCTTTCTTTGATAGTCAATAATAATATATTCTGACAATGGGTATAGAATAAGCGATACTTTTCAGGCATAATTAAGTTGAAAAATTTGCTGGGTAATAATAAACTAAAGTTCCCACTTTCCAAAAAACACGATTTCCAGGTTACTTCAAAGTAAGCAGATACAATGAGAAACAGTCAATGCCATGAACAATATGAAAGTGTAAAGCGATTTTACAATGCGACATTGATAATCCTTTAAACTTCACGGAAAAAATAAATTCAGCTAACCCATAGTTGCCTTAAGTAAACGAACTCATTGTGTATACAAGGAGACCAAGCAGATTTTATGACCAGAATATTGAATGTGTTTTTACCTCTAGAATACCACACACAAAATAGTCTAAACACCATAGATATCTCAAAATATTTTAGTATTAGGAAGTTTAAACCTAGTCATTTTTAGCGAGAGAACACAAGTCTTAAAACTACCAGTACATTATTACTTTTAGGCATGTCGCAGATCAAACTCACTGACAAAGTACGAGTTCATATATTTTATGTTTCAACCACTTATTGTATGAAAGCTTGTAGTGCAGAGTGCTCATGAAACCTACATCCTAATCGTTGAAACCCGAGTGCTTTGAATAGTAAGCTGTTGGATCATATCATATATCAAATTAAACTTGTTGTTTGTACAGTGGAGAATTAATAAAGATATAGAAAAATTTTCTAACATTATATAAACCAATTTTTTAAGAAATAATGTATTTTGATGGGATGATATGCAATTAAATTATGCCGAAATCAACGAATTCATCACTTGGTATTAGTTTGTGGTTTCTATCTACTCTCGTTGCAGGGAGATACTACGTTCTTACTGACCTTAAGCTCCTCTATTAATGGAATAAATTGTCTTCCATTGTTTTCAATTCTTGTAAAAACCTTCAGTTTTTCATTTTAATACTCATCGAAATGTGAATAATTTTCAGTACTGATACTGCTTAGCTAATTAAAGTATTCACTAAATCTGAATGTATCAATTTACGCTAAGATCGAACTAAGTGGACTGACTCGTCACAAATGGTTACACGTTCTGAATTTTTGAGTTGTGTGTCTCACTGTCCAGATATTTTAAGATTTTAAGTTTTGGGCCTAAATTTAATCTCATTTACTTCGATTTAGATGATTAAATTGTATCTCTAGTCGGTGCATACCATGTTTAACAAAAAGCTAACTACATCAGTGCCTACCTAGTTACCGACTTGCTTTTATCCTCCAGGACTGAGTTCAAGTCCCAGAGTGAACAGCAACTCTGGGATGCAAATATATCCAGTTGACAAGTACTAAACAGACGAAACGCGTGTCGTATATTGCGCTGCCAGCAATGTTCCATGTATTCTATATTATTTACCTATTTTATGGACTGAATTAGATCCAGTTTTAAGTGTTTAAATGACTGAATTGATGTTAACCACATAAACTGCTTCTATTTTAATAGCTCCTAAACATTCACTTTTGTGTTTCATGACTATGAATCCTTGATTTGTTGTAAACTTCCTTATCAAATTCATTTTAGTTAAATTTTATTGACTGGGTTTTGTTTTCTCTCTAATTTGTTACCAAACAGTTCACTTGTTATGTAATGGGATTCACCGATTGTAATACAGAACTATATAAGTGACTAATTTATCAAACATTATTTACGTTACATTATTACTGATTTCCAATGTAACTGTAGATCCTTTCAAACATATACCTTTTTAGATTCTGTTGACTGTAAATTGAATTATTTTCCCATTGCGAACTAGTATCAACTGAAAATAACCATTTTAAATTAATAGATCTGAGTTTGATTTTTCTGTTTAAAAACTTCTTAACACTACGCATCCACAAAGTCTTTTATAGCTTGACTTTGTTAAGGAGATTTATTGGCGTTTGACGATAAAATAATAATAGGCTGATATTTTATTGATTGGTTACGATACTCTACTATTAATTACATATTAATTTAATTGTTTTTTCTTTCCATCGGATTATGTATGAAATACGTTGGCGCATCATTTAACATACCATTTTATGAACATATATATTTAATAATTGTTTAGCAGCATTTGTATGAATGAGTAGCTCACTGACTAATTAATTCTTTGGTAACTTATAACGCATGTGTTCTCATAATAGATCTTTTATTATCGTTTTCAGAATACATTCTCCATGTGAGTTGATTAGTGAATGGATGAACTTACAGAAGCAGAACATTTACGAATTGAACAAAATCGAAAACGTGCCTTAGATCTTAAACTGTCACAAGTTGTTGCAAATGATCGGTATGCATTAAAATTAATCGAATTGTGTGCTTCTTTTTATGAATATACATAATAGGGCGGTTACTAACAAATAATTCATTTCTTAAAACTGACTTTATGTTTACTCTGTCAATGATAAGAAGAATTTTAAATCCATTTTAATGGTTGATTAGTATTTCATCCTAAATATATGATTATTCTGTTATACTTCACCAATATTAGTCTCGTGTAAACAAAACTAACTAATGGAACATCTTTTCAACTCTTCACTATTGATAAACGTACTTTTAGATAGAGTATAATTGATTACTGTAGATTAAGACAAATCTGCATTGTGCTGGAGTTTCGTTGAGATGATGGAGAGAATTTGTAGCTCAGGTGGATGTTTGTAATGTTGTTTCGTTCTTTGAGCTGAATGGATCTTCTGAACAACATCAGTACAAACTTCAGAGAGAAGGAAAGTATTCGAATTTCTACACATATGACTCGTAGCTTGTGCTGGTTGTTATTGACCTTAAACCTGTCATTGTCTGCATCTTCATTTTCATTGTATTCCCTCTGATTTGGCTGCTGATCATATAATTGTCTATGGTTTTTCCGATTGGTTGATGAATTTAATTGGTGTCCATGTGTCTGTTGATTGCTGATTAACCTGAGCGCCAAGCTTCTAAAAATTCGCTAGTGTTCCTTGTACTTTCTTTCTCCAGTATTTCAAAATTTTCCAAACGAATGTACGTCCATTGTTGTCTGCATGTATTGATATAACGGGAGAAATGTCATGGCGTTTAATTGCTAGTTGGTGTTCACATAGACGAAGCTAAAGAGGACATCCACTGTGTCCGATGTAGTATTTTCCTCAGTCTACACAATTTATTTTGTAGATGATGTTTGGTTTTTTTTGTCGCTTTGTTTTTTGGTTTATATAGGATCAATTGAAGTGATTCTGAGGGTTCTTATGCTACACCTATTCCGATTGGTTTCAGTAGTCGTGCTGTAATTTCCTATATGTCTTTTTTGTATGGTAGGATGATCCTTTTGTTCGTTCCTGTACTTTATTTCGCTTCAGTTGGCGGTTTCAGTTGATATTTTTTGATGAGGTTTTGGGAATAGCCATTCTTTTAGAGAATATATATCAAGCATTTTTGTTCGTTTCTTTATTTTTTATCATAATTTGTCCTTTGATCAACGCATTGTCAAAGAACTCAATAGTTTAGGGTATTATGACGATCTGTTATAGATAGCTACGTAATATAATGTGATCCACCAGGGACATTCATGGTTACTATTCACGACTGTATACATTTCGAGAATCTGAACTAGTGATAGGGAGTGAAGTAGTCGAAAGTGCAGACCGCCTCACTTATCTTGGGAGTCTCATCAGTGCCGATGGCCTGGTGACTGACGAAATCTCAGCTCGGATACAGAAGGCTCGATTGGCTTTTGCCAACCTGCGTCACTTATGGCGAAGGCGAGATATCCGTTTGCTGACTAAAGGACGAGTGTACTGTGCAGTTGTTCGCTCCGTCTTACTTTATGGCTGTGAAACATGGCCAATGAGAGTAGAAGATACTCGTAGGTTACTGGTTTTCGATCGTAGGTGTCTTCGAGTCACTTTCGCCAATTGATATATACACATCGGTTGTGCGGCGCTAACCAACTTCAGGTGCTGGGAAATGGCGTCTGGAACGCTCTCGATGAACTGCGATGCCAACAGCTGAGCTTCAGATTCCTCATCCAGACTCGGCAGCGCGCGACGTAACAACTTGATCAACCCGACTGCCAGCACCAGTGGGTCTCCATCCGCCGACAACTTCACCATACTGAACTTCTGAAGTGCCTCCTACATATCCACTGGGCTACCAAACTCCGCGACAAGCCGATCCTTGACCGCCTTCCATGTCCTCACCTCGCCATCCAGGCTGTCGTACACAGCCTCGGCTCGGCCGCGGAGCAGCAATTCTAAAGCCACCGTCTTCTCCTGCTTCCATCCGGCTAGCTCCGCCATGGCCTCGAACTCCTTCAGGAAGGCCACTGTTGTGCACGAAAACCCAGGTGAGGACATCAACAATATATTTAAGCGAATATTACAGAGTTGTTAGGCATATTTACAAAACCTTCCCGTGAATCATCATTTGTAAACTAATCCTCATTTGTTTCAGATTTCAGTGTTCTTTCATTTGGACTGTTCAGACTTCAGTTCACTTTACGTTACCTACAAATCACCTTCTGTTTCATTCTTTCCTTCTCGATATTTTGCTGTCAGACGTTTGATTTCCATTTGATATCGTATACTACTTATTTGAAGATAAGTAGCGTACACCACAGTATTATTTGTGTTACGCCTGCAATCACACGATGAAGTACACCCATAAAGATAGACAAGTTGGTTATTACGATTGTCTAACTATCCAACTTTACATTAACTTCTTGAATGCTACATATCAAATTTGTTATATAATCTTTGCTATTGTCTTTTGTTGCATTTTTCCAAGCCACGATGTTTATGCATCAGTCCCACAGTCCAAATTAAATACAAAATGCTTAAGTAATGGAGGTTTCATTCTTGAAGAAGAAATTTCTAGTCATAATTATCCTTATACGGAAAAGGATGAAGAATTTTCTGATCCAGAATTAAATGCAACTGTTAAACCTAAGAAACGTAAACAAAAGTGCGTAAAACCACCAAATACTGAACCAAATCTTTTCCTAACTGATTCCGATGTACCTATTCCCCCTGATGAAGAGAAACCAACGTGTGATATATGTCATAAACAATTTGAAGAATCATTTTTACGCAAAACATTTGAAGTAGATGTTTGTGATAGATGTCGGTAAGTGGATCTCTACAAGTTAAACTAATTCTCATAATCTTTGCTCTTAAAAATTCATTTTCGTTATGGGGATCTTCTCCTTTATACGAACAGAAGTGTTACAAAGGGTGTATTGTTTTAAAACTTTGGAGTCCTGTTGTACCTTGCCGGTGTAGTAGAACTACGGTACCTATCCATAGTATTTAATTCGAACTATTATTTAGGAATGAACGATTTAAGTGTGTTGGCTTTCCGTATATACTCAGATATAGAGTTCCACTTCGATTTCTTTTGACTAAACAATCTAAACCATTGAAACAAATATTTCCATGCAGTAGCACATATTGCATGATGGTTTTATCTATGTCAAAGCACATTATCTTGGCAATGGGAACAGACAGTGCATCAGAGATGACAACGACCAAACATAAACAGTTGTCAAACATCCCCTTATTAGCCAATGAGTATACAGGCTGTCAAATCAAAAACTTATTGTTGAAGAAAATTAATTATTTACTAGCTTTGACGTAGCGTATGAGTTTTTCCAGGTTTGTAGTCACTTCTCGCGATATTAACATGGAAGAAGAATTAGTACATATGTTTAGGTCTTTTAACAGGTCATGAACGATTTGAATATGCTGTTGAAATTCATGACTTTTAGGCAGTTTGTGTATACAAGCTCCCCTATTATTTATTTACTCAATAATAATGTAATTCGATTGATAATTTACTCTAAACCAATAAACGGAACTTATTCTTATCATATAATGCTTAGGATAGAATATACATTAGAATGAGCTCTCATCCTGTAGTTTTGACTCTTATGAAATAGTATCCATTGGATTATTAGTTCCTGACCATTCAGACACTACATAGTGGTATCTTTTACAGAATTCCTGGTAAAATTGACTAAAACTCGCTATGTTGATTTTGATCGACATGGGTGTATAATATTGTTTCTTATATTTTATTTATAACTGTCAATGGGATGAGGACATTTGAATGCTACTAATAACTGTCCATTTTAAATTATAACGTTAGATATAACTTCTAAGTATCATGTCAAAATGCTGTGACTATTTTGTTTATTCAATTTATTATTTAATCTCGTATTTCATTCTAATTTTTTTTTGTAGAGACCCTAAAAATATTCATGCTTTAATTACTAAGAGTTCGGCAAAAGAACGTTACTTGTTAAACGATGTTGATTTGGATATACGTGAACCGAAATTGAACTATTTGTTGAAACGTAATCCACACAATTCTAATTGGGGAGATATGAGACTGTATTTGGAAGCGCAAGTAACAATAAATTTCATTAAAAAACTTGTTATTAAATGTATCACAGAATTTTTAATAGTTTTATTCGTATGTGTTCACATCCTACTCATCCTTAACCCATTATTATAGTAACACCAGACATCATATTCTGTGTTTGAATCAAGCCACTAAATTAAAAATATTTGTAGAAAAAAAACCATTTGATAAGTTTGTTTGATTATGCTGTAAATGGTGTTTTTGTGAAGATAAGCAATTGTAACTAGCTTATTGGGTTGGACTTTCTTTTGATTGAGGATCTAACTCATCTCAGCCCTCAATCAATTACTGATCTCGTATTTTATCACTTAATTTTAACGTGAACATCTCTGAGCTTGGTTTTAAATTATAGCCGCTGAAGAGTCTTAAAACAAGGATAAGACGGCTATTCAATATTCCTTCATTAATCGAATGTAGTTCATCTACTAAAAAAAGTTTCTAATTTTGAACAAGAGCTTCATCTGCTTTTCATACGGAATCAACCAATGAAAGAGGTTAGGTCTTAAAAAACCATTCATAGTATAAAAATTACTAGGACTTTTAAGTTCTGGGTTTTGTAAAATCACAACTAAAACATTGTTTAACGATTAAATCAACCACTTTAAATGGTGGCTTAGAGGTTAAGGCGCTTAACTTTTACCCACCAAGTAGCAAGTTCTTGCTTCTCTCTACCTATTTCTTTTTGAATACCTGAATACTATTACTAGCCTCCACAGAAAATATAGGCCAAAGTTAAGTACTTGAGTTTTTGTACTTAGTAATTTTTTTACATCATCAGATCAACCAGCTGAATTAGCATAATGCTATGTTCGAATAATTAATTGATTTAGAAATACTGTTATTCATTCCCGTCTCATTTCAAATTGTTTCCCATACGGGAATCAAGTAAAAGTATAGACAACTGTTATTAAACACTGAGTTTATATATCCGTGTTTACCACATAGAGCAGATCTGTTTCATGTCTGGCCTTTCAACTTCCACTGTTTTGTGAAGTAATCTGATTCTTCAACAATGTTTGTTTGGTTATAGTGAGCAACTTGATTTCAAACCATCTCAATCATTTTAGTACTTCAGGTTGTTATAAAATGATGAATAATCAATTTTAAAGATTGTTAAAAATGTTTTATCTTCTATTACTCGAAAATTCAGATTGCTGAACGTGCTCTAGAAATATGGGGTAGTGAAGATGCTTTAGAAAAAGAACGTGAAAGGCGCTTGAAGCGCAATGAAGAATCAAAACTTAAAAGTTATAGTAAAAAGGTTAAAGGTAAGTTTTAAGGATTATTAACTTGTTTAAAAAAATACTCTTTTATTCATTAGGAGAAATAAATTGAGCTGATTATTCACACAATAATCACCACTTTCTTGTTGTCTATTCCTATATACAGATCATATTATACTGATTAAGTTGCACCTTGGTTACTATGATGAGTGATATGAGTTGAAGTCGATGTCGAATGATTGAAGGTGATTGACAGAAAACCTTGATCTCAGTTTTCTCGACTACCATAGTTTGAATTAACATTAAACCTTAGTCGTCCAAATTTCTTCGGGATTAAGGATTATAGTTGATAAGGGTTATTTTACTGCGTGACATAATGATGCAAACATTGCAACTTTACTTGACATCGATTGCCAATTTATGTTACAGGTTGCAGCACTAAGTCGTAAGATTTATAATATAAGTTCTCTAAATATTATAAGTATTATTTACTGCTGTTTATCAATCAGCTGAAACTTAGCTTTAGGTCTCCCTATTCGTAGCTTCCAACTACCCGATATTTATTTATTTCTAAATGTATATCAGATTTAGTTTCCATTTACAAATTCAGTAGTCCAGTTGTTTTAATATGTTTTTCATTTAAAGCTCTACTATCCATTTATATAACTGTAACACCAAGTACTGTCATCTTACTAAGCTGCAAGTAAAAGCGGCCTAAGAGTAAAGACACCGTCAATACGTTGAAGTATACTGAGAGTCAAAAAGTAGCTTCACAACTTGGATAAGAAATACGACAATGGAATAGATTTTTTGGTAGTCGACCATCTTTATTCCTAATTAATCAATGTTAATATTGTATATTTATAGATGATTGTTCATTAACGAACACTAGCAATTTTATGTAGTCCTTATTGGGTGATCTCTTTCGATCGTTTGACGAATCAAGTCTTAAAATTAATTTGTCGAATATAAATGCTTTTTGTTTAGTGCTGTAGGTATTTACTATAATCAGTTCCCTTCATTTATTTTAGAACTTAAACTTCAAACACGCAGTAGCTTATATACGAAAGTGCATAAATCCCATGAACATGCATTCGGACCAGAGAAATATGATCCTCTATCAGATATATACTATAAATGTTGTATTGAATGTGATTATAAATCAGTTTATGAAAAATTGTAATATTGCATTTTTATCAACTAATGGTATACATTTTGTAAGCACTAGTAAAATATTCAATAATTTCTTCACAAAATTTTGATTATTGGGGCTGTAGATAGTATAATAATGGTTAAAGACAGTAAAAATTTCATATTACACGTGGTTTGAGATGTCGCTTTACACGAAGGGGTTGTTTTCACGAAACTATGAAAAGTAAGCTTCCGGAGTTTAAATCAGGTTAGTGACGTTGCTCCTCACACTGACTGGACTAACGTTATTCACGTCTATTCCCGTTACTCGTTACCACGATGCAGTACCAAGCAACTATTTTTTACTCACGTCGACTAGTTTTTTATTTCAAAAATAATTCCACACACTTATAAATTACTTGACTATCAAAAGACGAGTCCACATTAATGCTAAATTTCGGTACTTGACAGATAATGATTGTGATTTACACGTAATTGCAGGAGGAATTGATTGTCAGTCTTTTTCATTTGTTGTCTTACCCTCGTATACTGAAGCCTGAATTCAGATAGGTTATAATGCTATCTGCCAATGTTGTCTTTTACCACTAAATTTTGACTACATATTTATGTTTTGATCATCCTTTAGCAAAGCCTAAACTTCACTTTGATACTCAACTTATTTACCGTTGTGAACAGATTAATGGTACAGCTTCCGTTCCAACGAAATGTTGAACTGCGCCACACTGAAGGCCAGCTGCAAATTTGCCGAAGAGTCTAGATAAACACTGATCGCGTTTTTATGGTGTCATGAAAATGATATAATGTCACTTGTATATTCGCAAATGAGAGTATGTAACTTTTATAACAGTTGTCTCTTATTGACCTTTCAACTAGTTGACTGGGAAAATTGTGCAGAGCTCGCAAGACACGGGCCGTCTTTTATCTAGATTTTAAATGTGTTGACTACATCTTCGCTCTCCACCAACTATTAGAAAGTCACTACACTAATTTCAGACCGGCACTCTTTTTATACCTTGATAATAGGGTTTGTGAATCAAGATAGACGGGGGTTTTGACCGAATCAATTTTATTATGACGGGGTTAAAAAGCGACTGTCTGTTATCATCTCTCTTCAACTTTGCCATTAATAACATCCTAGAAATAGCCCTGACAGATGTGTGTGGTGATATTATAGGTCTTTAACCTGGAGGAAGACTTTTAGGTTGTGTCCATTATGTTGTTTGACCGTGCGTTGATACACGGACCACCCAAATCACCCAGTGACTTACACATTGCATATTACTTTCTGACTCAAGGGATCTATAGAAAAAGCAGCACTGTCATAAAAATGGATTCGTTTTGTTTCCGTGTGTTAGTTAGTCATGATTCGCAGGTTCAGATCCTGGAGTTGGTGTAAATCAATGATGGACATTGCCCAACTCTGAGAGATATACTAACAAATTCAAATGTGGAAAATCAAAAGTAAGCAAGCGACTATAGCCCACACGGTTATAGTGGATGTTCACAAAGCGTTATGTTTAATGCTCAAATTCTTATAAAATAAACACCGCAATACAGTTTCGAAAAGCAACTCACTGTTCATTTAGTATTTTAGAAGTACTGGGGCAGGTTTCCAATATCTTTTTCACGAGCTAGTGTAAACCAATTTGATTTTTTCGCTCTCGATTCTTGTTCTTTCGGTACGGTTCCAGGTGTTCGGTAATGTCCAATGGATGGAGATCTAGCCACTCGACTGTCTAATTCTAGTCAGTTGGTTGTGAGTTTGTATGTCAACATTTCTGTTACAGTACGTATAATGAGGCTGGTTGAATGGGAGGAATGCCTATTGGTGATAACAGCAAATCGGGATATTTCCCATACTCATGATTCATCTGGCTGAAATTAACCTAGTGGTTAGGCTATCCTGCTTCCTTAATGTGCTTAGGTGACAGATAGATAAGTGTTGAATAAAACCTAACCACAAACAGCCTCTACTTATAAAACACTGGTATAGGAGTGTTGAATTTCATCTTGTAACTTCACATGTACCCAGACAAAATAGCTGTTAGTCCGAAAACGGTGGGAAATATTCAGAGATTTAGAATGTATGCTAGGAAGTTTATTTTGAAATCCTAATTCAAACGACACTCATCATAACCATTGGAGCAAGTGAATATTGTTTAGTAAGTAAACGAGTAGGTGTTAAATAGTCAATCGTCTTAGTTTTTATACGGTCAGTTCTCAGGTTGGACAAGGAGACGACCGTGGAGTGATGAACATTTGCCGGTTAATACCTTTCCAGGTGTAGCAACAGATCTTGAACAAGTTAATTAGTTCTTAGGCTAGATTAGTTCAAAGGCTAGGCTGACTTCGAACAATAATAAACTTGGTTGTGAGTGATGCATTTCTCTGGTTAGTGTTTTCCTAACGACGTTTCTTTCCATGGAAGGGAGTTATCAACCCAGTTTCCCGGTCAGGGACCGGTAATAACCTTAAAAAGACTACTGGAGGAATTTTGAAATGCGAACGTTAAGACATTTCTGTTGCACAGATCTGAAACTTTGAAAGCCATTGCAAATGTCATACAAATGATAAAAGTATGCAAAATCAGATGTATGTTCAACATACCCCTAATCCGTTGGCTAGACACTATCAGCAACAACCTGTGGCAATGAATAATTCAGCTCGCAGCCGAGGAATAAATTTGTAAAAGGTACTGGAGGTGAATAGCACACAAATTACAGAAATCACCCAGGTGTGTTGTGAGGAATTTTCTGACTAAGAATTCCCAACTTCAAAGGATACAATGCACGGTAAATTGAAGACAAACATCAAGAGAATGAATAGCAACAGGATACAACCGAAAAAGCAGGGCTTATTAAAATTTTCGTTCTAGATTGCCGGTCAATGCTCACTAGTCAGGAGGTTAGGCGTTCGAGCGCAAGGCTGAATGTTCAAGGTCTTAATGCCATGAGGAGCAAGAGTCGCGGATGCTTTCTATGAAGTATGACATGTGTCAGTAATTGATTGCTGACGACCAGACAGTGATGGATTGAACTTAAGCAGAGTTCGAAAAGCAGTCAGCTTGCTCAAAGCACTTATGTTATGGCACTGATTCATGACGTCGCACTATTTATCTTTGACCCAGACAATTTGTTGGAAACTGGTCAACGTTTTGTGACTAGAATTTCAAAGTAGGGATAAGAACAGCAAACTCTTTCGTAAAGAGTTTTAATCAACACACAACAATAGTCATATTAATTTCTAGTTTCTACTGCAAAACGAAAACAGATTATTTAAAATATGTTTTCTAAAAGTATGAAATGTGAAGAAATCGAAGTAACTTCCTCTCTAGTCTCAGGTAATTTGAGTTATAGTACTTTATCAACGCAAACAGTATTTAATTCACGAAAAATCCAGTAACTATTCATTTGAATGACCGCAAACTGCTTACTGCACTCATACTTTATCATTTTGTGTCAGTAATCTATTTATACCATATCTTTATTTTCAAGGGTCGAAAAAAATTACAGTTAATAACACGCAGTAACTTCGAAACCCATTTAATCTTAAACTCGACGTCAAAGAAATCGTAGTATTAGAACAACTGAGTTTATGTATCCTTAGTATAACTTCATCTACTGGCTTAATCAGATCGTTTGAAGTCCCACTGAATAAGTTATTTGTGACATACTCGAGAATTTTGTCTATGACTGGAAGTAGAATTATTAGTATTATTCTTTGTTGGGGATGAACTTCAAACTCTCTAGAGTACCATTTGATTCCTGGAAACGATCTTTGTGCGCATGGCAAGCGAACTATCATTGAGCCTTGGTCAAATCGTCAAGAAAGTAGGTTTCTGGATGTCCAACAATTAATGAACAGTATCAAGGTCAAAGGCATCTAACTTGAGTAATTTAGTTGCATTTCATGGACTGTCATATAAAACAGTTGATTTATTAACACACGATCATTGAACCTGAGCATTCGGAAACTGAGACAACTAAAATTCATCGTTTAAAACATTAGGAAGGTGAGGAGTTATCAACTCTGGAGCATTCAATGGAGACAGCGAATTTTAGCCATGCAGATCTGATCATCCTATGTAACGTCTTGCTTTCCATATCAAACGTTTTCTCTGAAGCGAATTCAGTTCTCATTTCTTAAAGACATTGCTAACTGTTACGATGGGATGAATCGGTATACGTAATCAAGTGTCTTCTGTGTGTGGTTTCGTCGATCAGTTTGGATGCACTGATAAATATTTTCGCGAGCCCTCAACATTTTTTCTAACCTCAGTAGTTTTACTGGGTCCATCCTAGCTGAAAGCATCCAGTTATTCATCTGTTCCAGATCACCATCGAGTAGGCCGTGTACACATCCCTCACAAAACACATACCATTCTAGATTAGACAATCCTCACTATACCAATTACATTCCAATTACATTACCCCTTGGTTTCTGACTACTGGAGTGACTGGTTTTGGGATTCTGGATTATGAAGTTGCTGAAGTCGGAAATAATTTCGCGCTTGAAAAAATCAGTCTGAAGTGCCTTTCCAAAAATCTCAGGCATACTGATTGTCAGCTGCCGCTTTTAGACTCACCGAAATGTTATCTACAGCACAAAAGTCTGAAACTGCCGCTCTAATGTATCCTTCAATAATATCCAAATAATAATTGCTTCACGTTTAGCCTGAATGCTCATTGTGTTCTCATGCGCATGTGAGTTATAATAATAAGAGCGGTTGATGACTGCATGTTCGTCAAAGTCAGAACGTCACCTCGAATTTACTAGACTGGAATGGCGTTAGACCCAAAGTCCTTAACAGTTCCGGCGTAAGCCTAAACATAATCATGATAAAATGTAAATATGCAAGAAATAAAATCCGATAATGCCAAACAGCTAGTACAATATTTGGCAAACATATATAACATCGCCACGAGGAACAAACATGTTTTGTGTATCTGATCATGTCAGGCTCACCACTAACGCTGTCACGGATGTTCAAATCACCTATCAAGGGATTCGAAAACATATCTGGAATGCCGTTGGTATGTTGGAGATTGTCTAATCTAGAATGGTATGTGTTTTGTGAGGGATGTGTACACGGCCTACTCGATAGTGATCTGGCACAGATGATTAACTGGATGCTTTCATCTAAGATGGATCCACTAGAACTATTGAGGCCAGCAAAAATGTTGTAGACTTGCAAAACTATTTATTTTGAGAATTTATTTAATCCTTCATGGTCATTTGAAGAGATTTGATAAATAATATACACCTTATCCTCAGGACAGGTGGAGGTTCACCTATCATAGTCAGCCGATTCACTGAGCCGGAGTGGGATAAGGCGATAGAGTTTTTAGTTACGTTGGCCTTGTTTGTCCAATCATTACGCAAACGTTAAGCGTGTTGAAAGACATGTTGTCTCAATGACTATAAGATCACACTATTTCATTCCAAAAATGTGAAAACCTGATCGATGCACGTTAATATATTTCGAATTTATCTGGGTAATTTTTGTTTGTATGCCTTGGTTGGAGCGCATTTTACAATCACTTTTTCGATGGCTTCTTTTTGATGGTTGTTGATACGTACGACCAGTGATGGTAATTTTTATCCCTTAGAAATAATTAAATTCAGTCTGTTAAGATAAGTGGCTAACCAGAACCTGAAATAGTCTAGTGATGTGCTTCTATTATCGTCTGTTGGCGTATACGTTTACATACTTCATTGAATCATGTCAACTAATGAACTGGAACCTCAATCTCTTGTTGGATTAGAAGATATCTCCTCAAATGTGATGGTTATGCAAACCAACACAGTAAAATTTAGGAGACCAAACCTCTATACATACAAATTACCTCAAAGACGAACCTTGTTATGTTCGTCACAAATCAAATGATGTAGATCATTCTTCAGATAAAAGTTCATCTAGTGTTAAAGTCAAAGGAGACCGGTGTCCTGAAAAAATGGCGAGCTTGGACTCAGCTGGGGATGATGTCTCACGCGCGTTAATGCAACGAAAACAACCACTTATGGAACTCGTTAGTTCTGAGGAAGGCTATGTTCGGCGTTTAAAATTAGTAAAAGACTTCTATATACCCGCCGTTAATGCTCCAACCGCAGCCCCATCAAGTACTGAAAATAATACAGCAATACCTAGCTCACTACCTCACAATGATTCACACGCGTCCCCACCTGTTGCCCCAGAGGATTTGGCAGCTCGATGGAGGATCGTATGGGGAAACTGGATTCAGCTATATGAATGGCATTCGGCATTCCTTGAGAAGCTAGTTAGTGTTGTGGATAGTGATCCTGACCGCATACCAAAACTTTTTATCGACTCACGAGCTCGTTTAAGGTCCATATACTCAAAATATTGTGAAAACCATCGAAAAGCAGCCTTAATTGCGGAACAGTACCGGGATTTCTTTGAGGAGCTGCGTATATTTATTGGCGACAAGGAGGACGTTGTCTCACATTTAATGCAGCCTGTTCAGCGTATAATGCGTTACCAACTTCCTATTGCAGAGATTCTCAAGTACACTCAACGTGCATGCTCACCCGATCTTCTGTTGTGGAAAAAGACTTTAGAAATTATGAAGGAAATCCCAAAGGATACACAACTAATTTTAGAAGTAAGTTTTAACCTGTGCATACAGTTTGTCGTTCCGTACAGTATAAGGATCATATCCTATTAGCAGTTTCCTAGATATTCAGAATATTTGAATGCTCTCTACGCTTTCCATAAAACTTTTCTAAAGTTATCTATAGTTCTGACGCATGGCACGACGGCTTGCTTGGTCACCTTTGTGTTTTTAAATCCAACGTCTTTATATTTCTTCAGCCAGTTCTAAGTAAACGAAAAGCTATTTGAAAAACGTGGGTATAATGTTTGTAATGTTATCGTCTGAATTCTAAGTGTAGAGATCCTCAATGTCTTGTTTCGGCCCTGAAAACTTTTGTTACAATCGTTTCGGTCTTTGCATCAAGTCACAAATAATTTTTCGATGTTGAATAATCTAATCAGTATTTCAACGACCAGCTTTTGTAACTCGAAACATTTGTGTTGTGGAGAAGTGATAAAACAGGTCTGTCCAAGTTATTATAGATATCACGACCTTTTGTTTACTGTAATAAGTTGGCAAAAATGGTATGTTCTCAGTAGGTTAAAATAGTGTTCGCCAGGGTCGTCTGTTTTCACCGTTTTTACTTGTCGCAAACATGTTTTTAGATACAGCATTTTCGTTGTTCGGCTTTGCAGGCGTTAGCTTTCTATTAGGGGGTTCACTTGTAGATTTAGAATATGCAGATGATTTGATCCTCTTTAGGGGCGCTAGAAAATACAGTTTAACCACCGTAAGCATGCTTGGGATGCGTTACTCAACCTCCAACTGCAAAATGTTGCTTCAGTATTGACTTTCGTTGGCGCCCGTATTATTGATATTTACGGGAGCATTTGAGCTGTTGACCGCTCCACTTATCTGGAGACCCTCATTAGTCTTGATGGTCTAGTGCCTTTCGAAATCCCGACAGGTATACAGAAGGCTCGACTGACTTCTGCCAACTTGCTTCACTTATGGCAGTAGCAAGATATACGCCCCCGAGCAAAGGATGGGTCTACCGCACAACAGTTCTCTCCGTCCTACTTTCAGGATGTGAAACATGACCATCAAGAAAACAGGATATTCACAGGTTGCTAGTGTTCAACCGTAGGTGTCCTCAAAGCATTGCACGTATTTCCTGAGACAACCTAGTAAGCAATATCTGGGTTCGGAATAGGGTGCTTGGTAAAAATAAAAAATCGATTGAAGTAATAGTGAATCTTTATCAGCTGAGGTGATTTAGGACATGTTTTACTTACGCTGAACCATTTTTTACTTCGTTGTACGATAGTCTGGTGTAGGGGTAAGGTAGAAGGCTAGAGGTGTATAATCCAAAACGATGCACCAGTCCATGAAGTCATTGACTACGGGACTGAACCATGTTAATAGGTGAACACTTTCTAATTGGAGCCCGCGTAATAACCGTAAACGCTGGTTAGAGATTGAATGATATAGTTCAAAATTGTTTGGAGTGGCACAGATGCGTCCATTTCTTGTCTTTAACCAAATTCTGAGCTTCTGGACTCAATACTTTTCTTTTTATTTCACCGGTTTGAATTTTCCTCTAAATCTCGGAACTCACATCTTTTCTATTACCACTGGTACTGATCAATCAACAGCAATGTAGAACTTCGTGCGTAAGTACATCAGTTCAAGTTGCCATACCACATCAGCACGGAGATCCAATTGTCAATTCAAATCCCATAGTAGTAGTGGTAGTAAAAATATTAACAGTAATCGTAAAGATTAGGGTTCGAAGATATTCAAGAAGTAGAATCTAGTGAAATGAAAGAATAAGATAAAGTGGTGAGGAATTAAGGTTAGGATTTGGAAAAGGGCAATCAGTGAATGTACCTGCGCCATTGAAAACGATTTTGAGCTATATCATGCTGGGTCTTTAACCATCGATTACTATCCTCTTGCCGACCACAACTAAGTAGCTGACACCTACCGACATGACTTGTCAGTGAATTCATGGATTTTTGCCATGGCCATCCCTCGCTTTCTTTCAACCAATTCCTACATGACAAAACAGCTCGACGAGGCGGTCGGTGGTTAGGCATTCGTAACACACATCCCAACCACCTCAACTGATGAAGTTTCAATACTTCATCTATTGATCTGCTATCCATACCTAGTACTCGTTTCCAAACGACAGCATTGCTTGCTCGGTTATCCCACGATACAGGAGCAGTGCTTCGAAGACACCTATGACTAAAAACAAGCAACCTACGAATATCATCTCTGACTGGCCATGTTTCACAGCCATAAAGTAGGACGGAGCGAACTACTGCGCAGTACACTCTTCCTTTAGTCAACAAACGGATATCCCGTCTACGACATAAGTGACGAAGTTTAGCAAAAGCCAATCGAGCCTTCTGTATCCGAGCCGAGATTTCGTCAGTCACTAGCTCATCATCACTGATGAAACTCCCGACATAAGTGAGGCAGCCAACACATTCCACTGTTTCGTTACCTATCATCAGTTCAGGTGCCGACATAAACCAATCTTGAAGCAACATTTTGCATTTCAAGGGGGAAGACCGCGTCACGAACATGCTTGCATTGTTGCCTAGGGTAGTCAGGAGACACTGCATTTTGCCAGCGTCTTCACAAAACAGGACTATGTCACCGGCATATTCTAAGTCAACAAGCGATTTTCCTGGTGGAAGGTCCACTCCTGAAAATTCGGACGTGGTTATATCTAGGAACATATCTTTGACAAAATTAAACAAGAATGAGGAAAGTGGACATCCCTGACAGACACCACTTGAAGTAAAGAATTCTGAAGACAGTTTGCCACAAGCTCTAACTCGATTTTTAGTGTTGGAGTAGAGAGCTTGTATCAGGTTAATGTACTTCTTTGTTGCACTTTTTAACGACAGGTACTGCCACAAAACCTCACGGTCGACAGAGTCAAATGCAACGAAAGTGTGGCTGAAGGCCGATCAAACTGATCCCTAAAGTGTTCTGCCCACCGGTCCAATCTCGTGGGTTGAGAATGAATAATAAAACCATCCTTTTCCGAATAAGTCTTACTTACAGTCGTATTCCTAATACCGGTTTCCTTGATAAGGCGGAACAACTGTCTACTGTCGCTTATCACCGCTGCTTTTTCCATCTCGCTTGCTTTCGCGATCATTTGACGTGATAATTTTGTTTCCATGGTAGTGGGATACTTGAACCTATATACATACGTACCAGGTTTTACACTGTCTGGCTGACTGACTGCTTTCATTATTTTTAGGTGTTGATATCGGTAAATATATCATAATAACTTTCCATCTCGATAAATTACTTTCTTTACCTAAAGATAGAATGAAATAATTGCATAAAGGCTGTCTTGTTCTGATTCAGTTGCAGACTATGAAGATAGTAGTCATTGTGCTATCACCATGACCAACTTCAAACATTCTAAGTACTGAATTTTAAATATGAATTGTTGTGCGTACTTTTTTGAAGCCTGTTATTTGTATTATAAACCAAGCTCACTAGTTGCTTTATTGGCTTAGTAATGCACATTGAAACATCTAATATACCTTGATGGAGAAGATTTATGTCTCAGATGATTACATTTAGTTGTATTGTGCTCTCTTATATATTTTAGACAGCTTTTACCTGCCGTAGAATCGATGCAGAACGAATTCATTAGTTTTTAGTTTCCACTGATTCTGTCTAATGATTTTTTCTTCCAGACGAGTTTACGCAGTTAAACCATCCAACTCAAAATACAACACAATCAAGTTCACAGTGGAATTCATCATCTACCTAAAACTCAGTTTAGGGTAATATTAACGCTGTGATTACGAAAATTAATTGGATTAAAAGAAAAGTCCACTCAAAAAAGTTTCTGAGAAAAATTATGTACTGAATGTATCTAGTTTAGTAGAAACTTTACGAAAACGATCGGCTCAAGAGATTCACTAAAACCTTTTAAAAATGGCTAACTAGATATTCTAATTGATCTTTACCTTTTCAGGAATAGTTGACTAAAAAGTAAACTGTAAGACCAAATAACTGACAACTGTACTGATTTCCACAGATATAAATATAATATTTAACCAGTCGAAAATATATCTATTTTCCATCAGCGAATACGCTTTGATCTAATTTACAGTTTTCAATCTCCTTTATTGTTTTCTCGATTTATTTTAAAATTTGCAGCTCGGTTTCAACAGTTTAAGTACCTTACTCCTTCAATTTTAAT
>OX103971.1:39239111-39300368 GCA_944470395.2 Schistosoma turkestanicum | reverse complement strand
TTGCGGGCCGGTGTAGAATCCTTTTTGAATGTTTTGTTTTTTGGAAAATCCCTCCATGTTTACATATTTTTGCTATGACATGACGGACTTTTTCTGTTGACATTTTTGGTATTTTATTTGATTCCAATTTGAGATTTTATCATTGTATATTGTTATTCCTTCTATATTTTGTATTTATATTGAAGTTTTTGTGTTTGCTTCTGAACTGTACATATGTTGTTTAAATTTGATCTTTAATATGGCTACTGCCATATTTGGATTGATGCAGTGGCCGCTGGACTTAGCGTCACTTATCTGTCACTGTGTCTGATACTCTTCGGAGTAATTGTACCTGGAAGAGGCACTATTTCCAGACGCTTTCTCCTAGAATTTTTGTCGTTTTTGAATTGGTTGGGACCCGGAACTGGGAAAATCGTACAGGAGTGCCCCTATTGGAACCCATTGGAACGGCCACTGTAGAAATTCATTTATAGCCTATGCTCCATTGGGGGTAACAGGCGTAAGTAAGTAAGTAAAATTTTTGTTTTTTTGCTTGTCGACCATGTTTTCTACCAAACTTCTATTCAGGGTACTTGTAAACATGTTTCATGTTTCTCAGTCATTAGCGTTCGATTTCGGTTAGTTATTTCCTTTGTTGTCATCCGTTGCTGCTGCTCGCAGCCTAGCAATGGGCAATCAGCACATTTTTGACTAATCTTGGGGTTATGGCATGTTTTCTTTGATGAGTGTTAACATTTGTCATTGAACATAAACTCATTAGGATACTTCCAACCGCGATTTATTTGGAAATCCTATTCCATGTTAACTTCGATAATGGATAGTTAAAATACTGATTATTAACAAGTTGTTTATTGGTACTAATCGGTGAAAAGCTAGCTTTCTACACTAGATAAACTACTTGAACCCTACTACCGAGTGGTCAGTACATTAATTTCACATAAATGATCTTCAGAAAACGAAACTCTATTGAACTAGAATATGTGGGAACTGCGATTCGCGTAATGACAAGTGTTACATAATGTTTATTATGATATTTTGGTCAAGTTTGAATAACGGATGATATTGATGTTGTCTGTATAGCCAGAGTTCTGTATCGTTGCTAAATGAGTAAATCACCTTACGAGTAAAACTCTATATCGACTTTAGAGACTGAGAAATTAATATAAGGGAGCAATCCGTTGTTTATATTCAGCCATTAGTTATACTGAGGGACAAAATCGTTGGTATTTTCCAAACATATATCCATTTATTCTGTATAGTTGTGATGATTCACATTCGAGTAGTTTCCAGACAGTCTACGTTTGAACATATAGCCTAATAGAAACTCATTGATCAAGGAAATAAAAGCTTGAGTGAATTCCTTAATAAAATCATCTACGTTCATTTTAAGAATAGAAGAATGTCAAAGTTTTTCCTCTTTATTTACTGTTTTATCGTTCAAAAATGGGTAAGCCATTAAATATATATATCGGAGATCAAACTGAAAACGTTCAAGGTGTTTTTCCGTGGCACCTTTCACAGTTGATGCACCCGAAGTCAAGTAAAATCAGAAGCAGGAATGAAAAGGATCAAAGGTAATTTTAAACTAAGACCGGGATTTCGAGAAGTAAATGAACTAAGCCTGCTGGTTTTTACGAAGAGATAGGGGCAAAAAATACCTCACAGTGATCTGGTGCAGGTGCGTAACTGAGCACCTTCTTCCAGAAAGTAAAACGATGTCTTAGACCAGCAGAACTATTTATGTTAGGGATTAATTTATTGCAACGAGATATATACATTTAGTAAGGCTAACCGTTAAATATTTCCTAGGTCATCAGGTGTTAAAAATTAAGTTTAAATTCACCTTAATTCAACTTTCACGAATGCCTGTATTAACAAAAGTGTCACTACTGCTGTCTTCAATTTTAAGACCTTAAAGATGTCGCAGATATAAAATGCTTGATAGCGACTCTGTCAGTGACGACTTTCTCAAGGAATTCTTTAAATCGTGTCAAACCATAAGTCAGGAATGAAGATACAAGACATATTTGGAAGAGGATCGATTCGTAAAAAAGTATAGTATTTCAACTCGATTTTTAAATTTTTAAAAGGGTTTTTGAAATGACCGAAAATTTTTTAAAATTTTCTCTAATTCTCAAAATGTCAGACATGAATAGGAAAACCAATATGATTCCAGATAAAGAAAGAAAAAACCTCATAAAAAAAAGGTTATTCAAGATGGATAGAGTGTTGAATATGCGGCATTTCTTTTGGACGTGAATTACCAGGTATTTTAAGGGTTAAAAATATTTTAAAACAATTTTTGGTTATTTTAAAAAACCCTGTTAAAAATCTTAAAAACGAGTTGAAATACTATATGTAATCTAATTCTGTCAGCTGTAACGAGGGATACATAGTATTCTGTACTGTGGTAATTCGATGGGGTGCTTCAGCTCAGTGTGTCCGCTAAAACTGATGAAGCCAGAAATAATTTCGAAGACTTTCGGGATGATTGTTGTTGGGATTTAATTATCACTACAAAGTTACTAGACTTTGATCTCTGGAGTTAACAGTTACAGTATCACCAAATACTTGAAGTAGTACCTAAAGAACAAAAGTGGCGTTCAAAGGAATCAATCGATTCGGACTAGCTCGTGGAAAAAATATTGGATAATTGTGGTCCATCCATTCACTCTGTGTTTTCTGGAAATAATCAGATCTTGCTATCAGTTGTTATAAGTTCATAGTCTTTCGTTGTCTACATAGATACACTAAGATTACCACAGTACTTATGAATTCGGGCTTGGAAATAGATGTGTCTTCGCTGACCTCCTTTCATTTGTAGGAAATAATCCAGTTTCCGACACTAGAATGTGATATTTAATCCTCATGGAATACATAAATTGTGTTCATTCATTGGTAGGCAATCTGAGTACAGATTCTGACAGACGAAATCATTCCAAGTCAGAATCATTATGAGGTACTTTTAGCTGTCTCGGTCACCTACTCTCTTCTCAGTCGCTTCGGCAGCATACACACTACTCATTCACTCGCAAACCCGATCTTGATCTGTTACGACAAACCGTGCGGCAGCCAGGAAATCATAGGGCACCCAAGAGAGAACGAATATGGTTGTTGATAGGTTGGACGAAGCTGATGCGCACAACGTGCAACTGTGGCGATGGCTATTAAGTAGCATGGGTCTCCACACCACTACCGCGACAAGTATTTACCGGCTGCCCCATCCCTCGCATCTCACAACCATTAAGCCATCACGTCTGATGGCTGTGAACTTCAAAAATCTAGAAAACCTTATTGAGGCGCTTCAGGTTTGTTTCAGCTCGATGAACGATCTCTCTAACCACTTAAAGTGTTGCGAACTCAAACCTGGGTCTTTAAAACAACCAAAGGGTGGCTTACACAAATGACGGTTGATTTTAAAGACAAATACACGAATATAATGGCATTGCCGATTGAATTCTCTGGTCAGGTAAAAAAAAAACCTGTATATGCTAGTCCGCACAGAGCTGGTCAACTTTGTTTGAACAACTTGTCTGAAAATCCGACAATGGTTATTGCTGTGAAGGTTTACCAGGTGATGAGACAAACAATTAAGTGCCTCTATAGCTGAGTAAGACGTCTGAGGGGTAAACTATTAGAAATCAGGCATACAAGTAGACCCTAAGCATCTGTTTACGTTCTTGACCAAAAGAATACCTACAAACTAGGGTGTGTATTCGCCAAAAGGTTAAAACAGTGAAGATCTCACCAACCTACAAATGGCTGTTTAGGCATTCACTGCAGTCACACTAATTCCAAGATGAATAGAACTAAGCCTCTCTCTCATAGAAGGACTCAGCCTGTTAGAGACCAGTCGCATTACTACCAGTACTATCGAAGGTTATGGAAGGGCTAGTGAACAAACAAATGAGGGGGTACATGTATAAGAAAAAATATTCCATGAAACTCAACAAGGGTTTCCGAAAGGTAGGTCATGTGCATAAAATGTCCTCATAGCTTGGAACATCTTGAACAACTGTTTGGACCGAAAGACACTAGTGCACATGATATTTCTTGACTTTGCAAAAGCCCTCAACACACTACCCCACTGATTCCTAATTACGAAGATTGCGGAAATGGGCTTCACTGACCCACTCGTATCTTGGTTCAGAAAAAACCTTCAGAATAGAAAATTTCGCACCAAGGTAAACAGAATGCACTCGAGTTGGCGAGTATCAACATCGGGAGTTTCACAAAGGGCCATCTTAGGTACACTTGACTCCCATATATTTATTAAAGATCTGTTGGACAATGTTAGCTTGCTGGCATTCACCTAAGCAGAAGATACAAAGACCTGGAGGTCCACTAAAAAAAGAAGAGGGTCCAGGTGACCTTCAAAGAGACCTTACATCTATTGAGGAATAGGAAGTAAAAATCGGTCGAAAACTAAACCAATCGAAATGTCACTTTATGAACATTCTGCCCCATGTGGCGCAAAGAACTTACACCCACAATAGAAGTCCGCTCCCTAGTGTCCCCTGAGAGCATGATCTTGGGTTATTAACCGCTGAAAGTCTCCATACCCATTGGAACTGTACTGGGGTCGCAGCCAAGACTAATGCAACTCTTCGCTTCATAAGAGGACAACTTGGTGCTATCACCCATGAATTATCCTTAACGTTGTTTAAAACTTTAAAATCTCACGGATCGAGTGCAGAGACGAGTGACGAAATTAGTGATAGGGTTAAAGAATAAAGCTTATGAAGATAGCCTCCAGTACTTTGGATTATCCTTCCTGAGTTACAGGAGAATCAAAGGTGATCCGATTATGGCGTACAATCTATTAAGCAAGCCAACCGTCCCGAATATGGGCTCCTTACAAGTGCGAAGAAATACATTGGTTTATATTTGATATATTTGATATGGAAAACATGCTTCAAGCGCTTGATATCTGGAGTTGTCAGGTAACAAGTTCAAAACTTCGCGCTACCAACAGTCTCTCGGTTATCCTTAATCTCATACTCATACTTACAAAAGACTCAAGTGACGGCTAAATGCCTAGTAAAGAAGTGAGTTATTTAAAGTTTTAAATCGGTAGTGACAGTGTATGTTTAGTCATGCTAATATGCTCATCTAGTACCTGTGGGAAAGTGATAATTTCTCTTAAGTGGACTATTTGTGATTTTAAAATCAGTTGTTACTGTCGAATCCATCGACTGTAGTCAATTAAACTTGTTTATAAATAAATTTTTAATGGCTTGTAATCTCATTAAAACTAGCGTTTAATTACTTATCTTCGTTGTCACTAGGAATGATAATTATCGTAGATCACCTTCCAAATTGGTGAATGCACCGTCAGTTAGTGTAGAAAAAGGAGCTTAGGAACGTGCTTTTGGTAGGAATCGGCTCCTACAGTTAGAAAACCCGTAGCAACTTATAAATCTGGATAGTTGCGTTCATTATCTTGCGTACTTCTCCGTCTCATCTTTCATGTTATCGATAAGTTTCGAGTCGCTTTGTGTTCGGTTTTCTTATGGTTTTGAGTAGGCTTAATTTGTTGGTGTTAGGTAGCGAAGCGTAGTTGAGTTTAAGATGTCTGCTAGGATAACAGCTATTTCTTTATTCATCCATTAGTCTCTGACAAACCATATTTCTTGCCAATTTTTCTTATAATTCTTGTCTTGTGAAGAAAACTAACTATTCACCTGACCTCGGATTTATTGGGCATGGACCTGTGATAAAGTAAAACAGACTAAGATTTCTTGAACATGGGCATTCATTTTCCATCTCTTTTGCTTTCGCCAACCACCACTATTAGCGGTCGCAGCGTTCGTTCTTCATCATGTTCAGAGTCAGGTGTAATGCGTTTTCGAGCTTCTATCAGTTCGGTGGATGCTACAGAGATCCACGGCCTCATTCTAGCCTTATGGTTAACCTTACTAGCAGATATCACTGCTGTTTCCACAGCCTTTTGAAAGATATTCGTAGGTTACTAGTATTCAATCACAGATGACTTAAAAGCATTGCTCGTGTATTCTGGGGCACCTGACTAAGCAATGCTACCATTAGGAAGTAAGTACTAGGTATGGACGGCAGATCAGTTGATGAAGCATTGAAACTTCATCAGTTGAGGTGGTTGGGACATGTGTTACGAATGCCCAACCACCAACTGCCTCGATAAGCGATGTTTTGTGGTGTAGGAATAGGTTGGAAGGAAGCTAGGTGCGGCCAAACCAAAACATGGCAGAAATCCATGAAATCACTAACAAGTGAACTGAGTCATGTTGGTAGATGCAGACTACCTGGTTGGGGTGCGCGAGACGAATGTCAACGATGGTTAGAGACTTTGAACGACATGGCTGGGAATCGTTTTCAACGGCACAGGTGCATCCACTCTCTGTGTTCTCTCTAATTCTAACCTTCTGAATTCCTCATAGTCTCTATCTTTCTCGTTCTAAATTTATCTTACTGAATTCTACTTCTCGAATCATATCTTCACTCCCTAATATTCTCGATTACTGCTAATACTTCTACTATCGCTACCACTATTCGTTTTTAACTGACAATTGTGTCTTTGTGTTAATGTGGCATAGCAACATGAACTGATGTACTTATATACGAAGTTCTAAGTTGTAACTGATTCAGGAACAAGCTTTGTCGACGCGAATTTAGCTCAGCTAGTACGGATTCCAATACTTAATCACTGGTAAAGTTAAGTAGCACTACCTGGCCCTCCAGATTAAAGCATTGATGGATTTGAACTTAGTTGAAGCCTTAAACACGAAGCTACTGGTCCATGCGCCACCAAAACGCCTAACATTGTGTCGAAAACAACAAGGATCAATCTTTACCTACTAATTTGTTCATCTCCAAAGGTTACTTAGTTTGATATTATTCTTATGCATTTGCAAATCATACCGTACCATATGGCTCTAAAAATTTCGGAGTGATGGAATTTTCTGAATTTGTAAGTCAAATTTTTCACTTCGTTCGCATATTTCTTGTCACAGTACATCAAATTAATCGTTTTACGGGTAATCAGCTCAACATTTTGTAGTGTAATCACCCGCTACTTTTAGTTACCAGTATGTCAGCATCAAATTATATTCTCCTAATTCTACCAACATATTTATTGCTAGAGAATTGAAGTTTCGTTACCGATCTTATTCTGCATATTTGTTAATGAGTATGTTTTATGAATAGAATAATCAGACATTAATTGCACTATGATTTTAGGTCAAGAATTCAAAAAGAAAAAGAAGTCGATATCCACGCGCAGTTGTCCAGAAGTTGAAATCTGTTGGGCAAGCTATTGAACCTGAATTGCTAGTCAGTGCTGTCCCATGTGCAAACCGTGCGTACTACCCTCACTGGTCTCATGAAGACCTAATTTCAGGTGTCAGCAATGGGACACTTCTCTCTGTAGGTGTTAACATCTGTTTTTTTATGTTATTTATATTTTGAATCACGGGTTTGGAACTTGATACTTAAGGCGCATCAAGATGTCAATTTTCTCTCACTTCCATTCTTACCTTTTCTTGTTTACGCACATAATTTGTGCTTAACATCATTTTAACTCTTTTACATAAAGTCATACACCATATTTTACCTTCAAAACCGATTGAACTATTACAGCTTGGATTCTTGCTCTTGGGCTTGGTACAGTTTTTTTTATTTGGATACAAGCATTGGTACAAAAAGGCACCAAGAATATATGGCCCACACAAATCATTGCATTAGTGTGTGGTCCGGGTTACTACAATGCGATGGAGCAATGTTAGGAGATACAGTCTCATGATCATGGGTGATCAAGAATCGGTTTGTACTCCACTAGTTCCCTGTGGATCCTGTAGCTCATGCGCACCATTTGGTTTTAAATGAGAGCTTTTCAACTCTCCTCGGTAGTTGCTGCATACCCACCAATCCGGTTTAATATCTAGAAATTTGGTTTTTGTCGTTTCACTTTCATACACAACACTGCTGTGACGAGATGACGTTGAGTAGAACGTGAGTGATAGTGGTTGTTTATGAGTGGCAATATGAGAATTTCTAGTTGGGGAGCGAGCTCTCCCCACCTCCGACTGTACGTGGGTACTTAGTATCGATCAGTGTATATTCACTTGAATTATTAAATGTCAAGTATCTGTAAACTTGCGATCCGACCTTATCAGCACTTAGCCTCAGTTTTATCAACTAAAAAATACATATGTTAGTAATACGAATAATATTTTTATGGTAATATTAGCAACATTAGTAGTCACCTCGTTACATGGTTTTTGATTGTGTTTGATTTGGAAATTCTGGAGGACAATTAATTTAGCAGCAAGTTCTTACGTGACTATAAATCTTGGTTGATTTTGAATAACTTTCCTTAGTACTTCTTTTGTGAGCAGTAAAAACTTCTTTAATTTGAAGGATACAGTATTATTATTTTCAATCGTTTTTTAATTTCGACATTATTATAGTTGTTTTAGTAATTTTCAATGTTCTTATCATTTATTGTACAGGGTAACCTTCGTATTAATCCAAAAAGCTTCGAAGATGGATACATAAAACACCCGGTAAATGTGATTATAATTGAGCTTAATAAATTATAAAGGCTGGTGATACTGATGTATACATCTCAACTTTAGCATCCAGAAACCGAGCACTACCTAATGATATTGTTGCTGTCATGTTGGAACCAAAACGTCAGTGGAGGGTATGTTTCAGTAATAACAATATTTCAATTTTTCTACTTCAATGAATGAGTATGTAAAAACTCTGCAATGCTTTCGAATTCAGAAGAGCATCCTTCAGGACCACCTTAATGCTTTACCATTTGCGGTTGAAAACTGGAGTTGTAAATTAATTTGACTTCAATTTGTTTTATCTTCATATTCCCAACTAAGTCTTCTGATAAATGGTCTTATAATCATCGGTTTGAAATTTTGTAATAACTGTTTTACTAAAAATGTCAAACATACTCTCGCCTGTCACTCCCAAAGGAGTGTAGGCCGCCGACCAGCATTCTCCAACCTACTCTGTCCTGATCCTTTCTTTCTCGTTCTGTCTTGTCTTTGTTCATTCTTCTGATGTCTGCCCCCATTTCTCGGTGAAATGTATCCTTTAGTTTTTCTCTCCTCCTTTGACCTTGAGGATTCCAACTGAGGGGTTGTCTTTTGACGCAGTTGAGTGATTTCCGTAATGTTTGTCCTATCCACTTCCAGCGCTTCTTCCTGATTTCCTCCTCAGCTGGAATCTGGTTTGTTCTCTCCCACAGCAGGTTGTTGCTGGTAGTCTCTGGCCAACGGATCTAAAGTATTTTGCGTAGAAAACTGTTAATGGCTTTGGTAGTTCTCCATGTTTCCGCCCCATACAGTATAACAGTTTTGACATTTGTATTGAAAATTCTGACCGTGATGTTGGTTGATAGTTGTTTGAGTACCAGATGTTTATTTGTAGAGATGCTGCCCTTGCTTTGCTGATACACACTCAGCTCCACCTTGTTCATCAATTATGCTGCCTAGACATGTAAAGGTTTTCACCTCCTCCAAGGCATCTCCATCAAGAGTGATCTTGTTGGTGCATGTTGCGTTGTATCGGAGAATCTTGCTTTTCCCTTTATGTATGTTGATACCTCCTGCTTCTGAGGCTGCTGCTACACTGGTCGTCTTCTTTTGCATTTGTTGTTGCGATTGGGATAGAAAAGCTAGATCATCTGCGAAGTCCATATCGTCCAGCTGCATCTTAGCTCTCCATTGTATCCCGTACTTCCCCCCAGATATTGACGTCCTCAATATCCAGTCGATAAACGAGAGAAAGAGAAAGAGTGGGAGTAAGCGACCTTGTCTATCTCCGGTCTGCACCTCAAATAAGTCTGTTAGCTGTCCTATATGCACGATTTTTCAATTTCATCCATCATCATCTTCTCAGGCACGCCATAGGGTCGAAAAGGTCTCCATAGCATTGTCGTGTTTACACTATCAAATGCATTCTCGTAATCAAAGAACTTAGTTAGGAAACGAGTACTAGGTAGGGATGGCAGACAGTTGATGAAGTGGTGAAACTTCGTGGTTGGGATATGTGCCCAACCACCAACTGCCTCGATAAGCGATGTTTTGTGGTGTAGGAATAGGTTGGAAGGAAGCTAGGTGCGGCCAAACCAAAACATGGCAGAAATCCATGAAATCACTAACAAGTGAACTGAGTCATGTTGGTAGATGCAGACTACCTGGTTGGGGTCCGTGGGACAAAAGTCACCGATGATTAGAGACTTTGAACGACATGGCTGGGAATCGTTTTCAACGGCACAGGTGCATCCACTCTTTGTGTTCTCTCTAATTCTAACCTTCTGAATTCCTCATAGTCTCTATCTTTCTCGTTCTAAATTTATCTTACTGAATTCTACTTCTCGAATCATATCTTCACTCCCTAATATTCTCGATTACTGCTAATACTTCTACTATCGCTACCACTATTCGTTTTTAACTGACAATTGTGTCTTTGTGTTAATGTGGCATAGCAACATGAACTGATGTACTTATATACGAAGTTCTACGTTGTGATTGACTGAATCAATGAAGTTGATGAAGATTGGTGAATTCCATTCAATTGATTGTTCCACAATGATCCGTAATGTCGCAATTTAGTCGATGCATTATCAATCCTTACAGGATTCAGTCTGTTGATCTCAATGTTGAGTGTCTGCGTAGTTCTTCATTTTGCTTAACAAAACCCTGTTGAAGACTTTGCCTGATATTGAGAGAAGAGTGATGCCTCTGTAATTCTTCTCACCTGCCTAGATCGACTTTTTTTGGTACCTTGATTAGGTGTCCTCCTTTCCAGTCTGTTGGTACTTTTTATTCATTCCAAATCTTGCCGAAAGTTAAAAGAAACAAACACGGAAAATGTCTTATTACGAACTCTAAAGAGCAAACTAGTAGTTTGAATTTCAGTAATATATCCAATGCAAAAATTTAATCTGATCATACACAGGTAGTTCCTACAAACGTTGACGCGATCACTTATTTAACACATAATAGTATATTTGACTAGAAACGCTAACCAGTTAAATAAGTGATCGCGTCAACGGTTGTAGGAATTATGTGTGTGATCAAATTAAATTTTTGTATTAGATGTATTGTTGAGATTGAAACTACTAGTTTTATGGCTCCTTAGAGTTCGTAATAGGACATTTTTCATGTTCTTTTTTATCCTGGATTTACAAGCTGTACGTATTTTGTGTCCATCATTATATGTAATGAGTAAATACAATAGAAAACAATCCATAATTTTATTTTTATCATATAAGGTATCTGTATAGGACCAAAAATATAATCGGCTAGTGTGTTGGTCACTTTGGTTGTCATTTGTAGTGCAAAGTTATGGGTAATATTATATCTAAATCACCGTTTCATTAAAGTCTACATATTATCTCCGTCCTTCTAACTCAACTATGAACTAATAGGACTTGGATCTGTTTTATTCATCCAATGAATTTATATCTATATATGTTTGATACAACGTTTCGCGCGTTTGCATATTTGATATCTGTAGATGATTTCAATTTTATAGACTTTGAATTCTTTGCTTCTAAAGGGTCACTGACTTTTTCACTTCAAGTTTTAAATAAAATACGTATTAATTTTTCCATTAAAACCTGTAAAATACGCGCTTGTTCAAAATGATTAATTATTTATGGCTCAGTCATGTCCGACTAGCATTTCAACTTTCTGGGTCCCATATCACTCATCAACTTGTAGTTTTTGTAACTTGGTTAATTTATCAAAGTCATTTCCCAGTGAATAAATGTTTGTCATAAACAGAAAGAGTGGTTTTTGAATAAGTCTAAAAACATATCAACTCTTATTACTTTATCTATTCTACATATTTTCCAGAGTTTAATGGTTGGATATTGCTACATGTGCTTTTCTAGGTGTTTGATTCTTTTATCGACGAAGCAGCCATGAAAAAAATCGGGGATTCAAATCAGAAAAAACCTGCATATGTCACGTTGGAACAGTTTCTTAAGATTCAACCTACGGGGCTAGAGCAAGTACGTGCATTATCATCTTCCATGTATACCCCGTTCTGTCCCTTTTTGCATATAACTGTCGGTTAAATAATCCATCTACCATCAAATTGATGTAAATTAAAATATAGTACCCTATTTTACGTCTTCAAAAAATCAGAATCTATCGATTTTCCTGCTAGTACTTATTGAATTATGATAAAATGATGTTATTAAAATGAAGTCAGTAAGACTGAAAATTTCATATTCTTTTTGTGCGTTTTACTATTTGTTGAATACAGTGGATTTCTACTATTCGTTAGTAATTATTCACCGAAATGGTACGCTTAGCTGAAGACGCCATTTGTTCAATGGAGATGTTTTAATATCAGTAAATGCTAATTTTATTAACCCATAAGCTCACATTAAATTACTTTGGTCGGTTGTATTTCCAAATCATAAAGTTGGTGAGAGTTTGTGTATTGATTATAGTGACTAATGTTCCATCTAAAGGTTAGTTGTCCAGCTAAGGAAGTATAATGATTAAACCAAATAGCTCAATTATTGGAGATCCCTTATACATTTTCACTTTTAGTAACTTTATTTTATGATCTATTTTTATGTAAGTAAAACTACAGGCAGTGAGTTAGTTAAGCTGAATATTATTCGATAACCAATTTATACTTTTACTTGTTAATATTTTGCTCTTCATCGTTCTCTTATTGTATTCAATAGAAAAGCTGTCCTGCATAAGCGCTTCCACAAAATCAATAATTTATTAGTGGATCGGGAGTTAAGTATCATTTGTTTTATGAACCTAGAAAAATTTATCATTCCAAACTATTAAATGTACGTTAAAATATTATTTTATTTTCAAACCTTTATTGATATCTTAAGCTCATAGGAAGTCATCTTGCACACGAGATTGCACTAAATCTAGACTCACCGTCAGACCCAGTTGATTCCTTGTCAGTTGAGAAAAGTGTGGAAAATTATGCAGCTTGGTGGTCGATTATACAGAGGACTGGTCATGTTGTTGGAATCCTTCAGCCGCTACATTCCCGTGCTTTCATAGGAAATCTTCAAAGTCCTAGTAATTTCCAAACTCCAAAAAAAAAATCTCTAAAACTTGATCAAAGTGGCAACCCTACGAATTCCGTTTGCTCAGAAGGTCACAATCAACCAACGGTCCAAAATACAGATTCAGTTTCATCTAATTGGAGGAATGCTGTGCTCATACCTACAGATACACGTCTACCACGAGTCTTCATACCCCGTGAAGTTTGCCCGGAAGGTGAGTACAAATAGATGTGTTAAGAAATCCTTAGTATCAAGCAAAATAAATGACCTCGTCTGAAGGTTACTTCTGTATAACTTATCAAAATATCGTTTCCTTATACTTTGATTGTTACTCGTTTTGCTATAGGATTCCTGAAAAATCCAGAAACTTACAAAAACGTCCGTTTTATTGGTCGTATCACTGAATGGCTTGATTCGAATATGTTCCCAAAAGGGTAAGTATTTACACACAGAATTTCAATTCGTTAATGCTGAATGCTTATTAAAAATTTGTTATTCGTCTGATTTTTTTTGTAAAACAACGACATTTTCTCCAATAATCGTAGCTGTTTGAATTACATTCTGCCGTTTCTGGTGTCGTATCAATATCTAACCAATCTCGCATCTGAATAAGGCCTTATTTAAAGTTATATACGGAATAAACTGCATTATCTCAGATCTATGGGCTTCATCATAATTTCAGGTATAGATATTGTCACCATTTCCTTTATCATAGAAATACCGTTCCCCAAAGTGATTACTTAACTGGATACTGAAAATTATGATTTAATCTTCATGTTACTTTTAGAAATGATCTTCCGATTGACATGATTCATTATTCTGAGTTCAATGATGATTTAACTTGTTTTGTTAAGATATTCGAATGTCAGGCCTTAATAAAATTGAAGCACCAGATGAATATGACCTGTTATTTTGTTTTATTTTACATATTGAGTAAATTTCAAGGTGCAGATATTTGAATTGTAGTGCATACATGGTTGACATTTTTCTTTGTTTAATACGCTTCGACTAAGTAATTAAGCAACTTGTTATTATTTTTGCGAACTTAGTTGTTAACATCTTTACATTATTGTGTGGTTGATAATCGTTAGGTTACTGACATCAAATTGAATATCACTTTATTTGTGCTGTTTAGTTTGTCATTTATTGTTTTATTAAAAATATCTTAGTTACCTTTACAAATTTAATTCGTACTAGGATTTTTATGGCTTTGATTTGTCATTCTTTTTTGTTATTAGGGAGTTATTACGAGAATTGTCTTGTGATTCTTCTAATCTGATTCAGGATGAAACAGATAGGATCTTAGTTGGCGCAGGATTCGTTTGGGGTGTGGATGCAGCTTTGCAGTTTCCCGATATTGTCACCGAGTCAGTTCGTAAGTCTATTGATGACGTGAATGCTATTCGTGAAAAGGATTCTATGTTCCGTAGAGATTTTCGAAAATACTGTGTTTTTACAATCGATCCCAGTACTGCTCGAGATCTTGATGATGCTTTGCACATTAGACAGTTGGAACCGAATGAAATAAAGAAATTAGAATCTGATGGTTATCAAGACGCTTTTTATGAGGTAAATAAGAGTTCTGTTTTATAGGTCTGTTGTCCAGTGAGAGCGACATTTGGACATAAGTAACTTTCTGAATTTTGATTTAACCCCAAAATTTTTGTGATGAGGATCTGTAATGGAGTGTTTCATGGTGCTTAATCATTCACTAAGTCGGTATTAGATCAATCTTCCGAACAATAATTTCCGATTGTTGGGAAAATATCAAGGATTTTTATAAGCTCAGTTGGTTATGTGCAATATAAAACACATTAATTACAACAACGTTTGTTACGTGTTAGTTTTGCGTCTTCCAGGTTCTGCACAAGCAACTGAGTTATGTAGATCTCGTTTTTCGATGTCGAAACCGTCAGTTCAAACTATTGATTGTTTCATACTATGATATGCGACTCACTAATATTCAAAAACACGACGCCTAACTTTCATGTAGAACTGTAAGCATAACGAAAACTAATGTCCGTAAAAAGGAATCTTCAAGGCATCACTCATCTATATTTTTGTTTTTTCCCCAGGTCGGTGTACATATAGCTGATGTGTCATATTTTGTGAAACCAGACAGCCCAGTTGATGAGGAGGCGGCTACTAGAGCAACTTCTATATATTTAGTGCAACTGTGCATTCCTATGCTACCACGTCTACTCTGTGAAGAACAGTGTAGTCTTAATCCAGGAGAAGACAAATTAACATTTTCTGTAGTATTCACTGTAACCAAGGACGCTAAGGTAGGTACAGCGTGTCTATTTCTTGCAAAGAAATTGTAATCTGTAACTTCATGTTATATTATATCACTGATGCGTTACTTAGTAATAAATATATCCATACTAGTATACTTTATATTACATCACTCATGACTTTTTTGAAATATTTTGTTTCCACCTATTCCTGCAAATGTCTACCAAAACGTGTCAACTTTAGCTATTATTTGCAAGTTTGTGTATTTCTATTGTTAATATTAAGAACTGGATTTAATTAGTAAGTTGTTATGTATACTTCTTGGTGTGTACCTCTATGTGCATGTTTATTTATCATATTTAGTTAAGCACATAAACATAAAAATAAAGCACCGTGTTGTGACTTTTACACTAGCCAATATGCAGACGACCTTTGAGTAACCAATATGCGACAAGGACAATAGACTTGTTACTCTTTGCTCGAAGGACTACTAATTTGCCCCAACCGAACGATTAAGAACAATGACCAATAAATACCAGTCGAAGATTTGTTTCTATATTTCAGGCATCCATATATACGCACACAAAAACAGGTCACATCGCACTAGTAAGTAGAAATTAATAACAATACATGGATAAGTCAAAGTGACTGTAAGTAGGGAAGATCGTAAATAATAACTTTCAACAAAATAGGAACAGTAAATCGTATGGTAATAATTTGTAAGTTAAAAGAAAGCTTATGATAAGGGATTGATTTACTGGATAGTTTAGTTCATTAGTAATTATACAATTAGATTGTATACATCAATAGTCCATAAATTAGTTTCCCAAGTTATTATTTACTTTAGTCCTCACCCGGATATAATACTCCAAAAATATATGGCTCACACAAATCATTGCATTCGTGTGTGGTCTGGGCTACCGACTGGGTTCCCAATTAGACCAACAAGTCTAATCTACAAGACAATGGAGCAATGTTAGGAGATACAGTCTCATGATCATGGGTGATCAAGAATCGGTTTGTACTCCACTAGTTCCTTGTGGATCCTGTAGCTCATGCACACCATTGGTTTTAAATGAGAGCTTTTCAACTTTCCTCGGTGGTTGCTGCATACCCACCAATCCGGTTTAATATCTAGAAATTTGGTTTTTGTCGTTTCACTTTCATACACAACACTGCTGTGACGAGATGACGTTGAGTAGAACGTGAGTGATAGTGGTTGTTTATGAGTAGCAATATGAGGATTCCGAGTGGGGAAGCGAAATCTCCACCTCCGAGCGTAATAAAAAACTTCGGAACTCTTTTACAATGAGCTACGTGCAATTCATCATATTTTCGGATAGTACCTTGTAGTTGGGATCCAGACCGCTCATTACTTGTCATTCAAAATGCATTAGTTGAGTGCACCAGGATCCTATAATAGTTGTTCATATCAGGTCTGTTCACTTCTTATTTGTTTTCATACTTTTATTCCATGTATTTCTTTATACACAGCTTTTCATTTCTACTTCTTGATCCGTAGTATCCGTGCTTATTTGTCTTGTTATCATTACTACTGCATTTTGTCTCTCTTGCGATTGATCTTGTTATACTAATGTTACAGGAAAATGGGTTAACGCACATTTATACTAAGCTCTGGGTTGGTTACGATTGAGTGAGACTTGAACGCAAAACCTATTACGCTTTGTACATTAAACTTTTAATTAGTTCGACAGGTACTATGTTGTTATTCGTAAGGGTCTTTGTTTCCATATTATTGACATTCAAGACTGATTTCAATTAGTGTGTGTTTTAGCATGAGTCTTCCTGAACGAACTCCCCTCAAATTGAATCCCAGAGCTAATTCATAACCGCAGTCATGATTGGCTTGTCAATACAAGGATTATCAGCGAATTCTAATGATGGCAGTATTCGGTCATCACTTTCTGATCAAATTACGTTGTTTCCAGTTTTTCTTGATAACGAGGATTCGATTGGTGCTAAGATTTACATGCCATCATGTTTGGTTTTTCGCTGTTTTTTATATCGACTATTATGAGTGTTTACTAGGGCTAATATCTTTTATATTTTTCAGAAACGGATACGGGACAGAGTTTAAGCAACTCATTCGGTAGCATTTAAACCAAAGCTAATCGGGTATGCAGACTAATTATAAGTGGGACGTAATAAGATAAGACACTAGTTAATGTTACATAAAGTTTCAACAGTAAAATACCAATCAAACAGAATATGGAGGTGCAATCATCAATATACAAATTATCCGTACCAAGTCATCCAATAAAATAACGTGATTCGTTAAAAAAGTCATGTTAAAGATATGGGTCAATTCATCTGCGTCATTGTTCTAGACTTTTCTTGATAATGATGCAGTAAGCTTTCGACATAAGTCCTCTACATTATATTTTGACTAATGATATTTCTGTGTATATGAGGGCATTATTTGCCTTGTTAATTTTAGTATCTGGTTATGGTCATTCATATTAAATCGTCAGGTAAATTATTATTAATTTATTTTCTTGATCTTATAAGTTTTTCTGTTATATGAGCCAGACAAAATTTACTTTTTAAAAATGTCTTTTTTTATTTTAATGTTAGATTTTAACAACATGGTTCGGTCGTACATTTGTTCGTTCTTGTTGTAAACTCAGTTATCAAGACGCACAGGTTGGTATCTGTTAAATGTTATATTTGATTAGATTGTATTGTATTTAACTATTTTACTTCTTAGCCATTACGTTTTCAATTCGAGCATCGCCTCCACTATTTATTCCTATGTAAAAAACCAAGTATGAATGATAGCCATAATGATGTTATAAAGTGTAGCTCTAAGTTTAGATAATGAGTATATGCTTAATTATTGGATGACATTTAATTATTTTAAATTCAAATTATTGTCTTTTTTAGTGTTTGTTGCATTCGAAAATTTTTATATGTTGTGAACTTTCAAAGTCATACTGATCTAACTTATTTTTATGTTTTCTAGACCTATAAGACTATAATCAGCTATTTTAAAGAGACAAAATCCTTATAAAGACACTGCTTCTCTTATTGACATCTGTTTAAATGTGTTCCAATAGTTTTATATCATAAAATTTATGCTCTTCATATTGATGCTATTCCTTATGATTTTAGGAATTTATTGACCACCCTGATAAGGACTGGTCGTCCAATAACTTTGTCAAAGTATATGAACCATTTACCACACTGGATATATGCAAAAATGTCCTACAGCTAAACAATGTAAGTGTTTCTGTTGTGGTGTTTGTCTTAAAATTCTTCTTTATTGTGATTCTTTATTCATCGTGATTTTAGTTAGACTAATCATATTTTGGAAACATTGATTACGCCATCATCATTCTTCATATTTAGCCCACTGATTTATTTTCCCACCAGGGCAAATCATAGTCTGTCAAACATTTGTTGTCTACTGGAAACATGTCACCTTATGAAATTTTCACAGGTTTTTACTTGATTGTTATCATTTCCTAAATAAGAACTTTCATTGATCTGATTATCATTTTTTAACAATCACAATTTATTTCTTATCCTTTAGCTGGCTACTAAAATGCGTAAAACTCGTTTTCATTCTGGAGCTCTTCGCTTAGATCAAGTGAAGTCATCTTTTTCACTTGATAGTGAAAGTGGGCTACCGTTGGGAATAGCTCCGTATATAGCGATACAGAGTAATTGGCTTATTGAGGAATGGATGTTAGCAGCAAACAAATCAGTTGCTGAACGTTTAGCTAAATACTTACCTGGCTCAGCTTTCTTGAGACGACATCCACCACCATCCATAAAGCAGTTAACTGAAGTTTCATCCATTCTAAATGCTCATGGAATAAATGTTAATGTTGATTCTGCAGGTTCAATACAGGTATATATTAATTAAGCATGTTATATTATTTCACAACTGAACTACTTTATTTTATGCGTTTTAATTTTTTCAGAATCTCATTTCTTTACAAGGAAGGATGGGTTTGAAAAGGTCGACCCTAAAAATGTCACACCTCACCTTACCTCACGGATTTCCGTTCCCGTCGGTAAGGACTGCCCAATAAGAGCTTTTAAGAGCGGAGCTAGTACTCAAAAAACCTATAATAAAAAAGTCTTGCGTTACCGGCCTCAAGCAGTTGTCCGTTGGGCACTGCGGCCACGCTCCCAGATCTCTAAGACCAACAATAATATATTTTCCTTTTCAGGTTTCTCAAGAAACACCGTTCCATGGTGTGGGTGGCCGCGAAGTGACATTCACCGTCATACCCGTAACAGCACACGAGACTGATTAACGTACATAAATTTATTATAATTAACCCCACTCTAAGCTGCATGTTGAAGCTTTCAATGTTCGAATCTCGTGCCATAAAGGATAACAAACTTCCTTAGCTCGGACTTTAGAATCTCACACCATTGACGTATGCTGCGTCTCAGAAATGCGCATATAGGATCCGGTTAGAATCATTAATTTGACTTCACCTTATCCAGGTAAAGAACCAACTTGGTTTACGCTTCGTGTATATGGAAGCCCTGCTGCTGCTTCCTGTGGCCTCGCTGGTGTAAGTATAGCATTGAGATCTAGGGCAGAACTAGCTCTTTTAGACTGGATCCCAGTAGATAGTCATTTATGCACTATCTGACTAAACAGGACAGTAAGGATTCGGAAAGATAGGGACACTCGCTGTTGCCTCTTCGTTCTTTACGGTTAGGCAGCCATGTAAGTGATTCCCACCCCGAGACAGCTTGGAATGATATCCAAAAAGGAGCAGATACAGCTTAAACACAGGCTCACAAAATGCCTGTGCAATGATCGCAAACAGTGGTGAGTGGCTAAATCAAGAGAGATGGAAAAGTTAGCGGCGATAGATAACAGCAGACAAACATTCAACCTCATCAAGGAAACCGGTATCAGAAATCGGACTGTTAATGAGACTATCTCGGCAAAAGGTCGAACTTTTCTCATTCTCAGTCGAGGAGACTAGATGGATGGGCTAAACCCTTTAGTGATCAGTTCAATTGGCCTTCAGGCCATACTTCGGTTACTCAAGATCTCCAGTCAACCTGAATGGCGAATGGATGTAACTCCTTTAACTCTTCCTGAGGTTGAAAAAGAAATTCGATAGTTTTAAGGTTAATGGTCCAGTTCTAGAACTTAGATTGACTGAGATCTCAGGTAGAATTTGAAAACTGAGAGTGATCTCATCTCACTGGTCCCAATCACTGATCGTCCCAGTCTATAAAAAAGGATGGAAGTCCTCTTGTGACATCCATAGAATAAAAGTAATGTAAGCAAAATATTACTTAGCGTTTATTGATACAAATTAATTCTATACGAAAAAAAACTAAATAAAAGTCACATTTGAAAACAATGCACAATGTTTCATTTAATTTCTTACTAAGTTGTATTTGGAGATTTAGCATCCCTACAGTACCGCACCACTTGTGCTTTCTAACAGTTTTAGATTTTAAAATTAATATGATTTGATTGCCTATCTAGGTAAATAGATATGATTTTCAGCGTATGAGAAATTCGATTAATATTGTGTTCGAATCTATACTCAATGTCCGTGATCATTGTTTTTTAGGGTTCGATTTGCCATGAAGCAGGTTGTAACATTGAAGTCGGATATCAATTTCCAGATTCTCTTGTCCAATTGTGTGGTGATTATATGTCCGATGTTTCGACTCTTGAAGCTAATGTGATAAGCGAAATGGAAACACTAAATCTCAACTCAGTTGATCAAACGAAAAAGTTACCGCCGAAAACTCTTAAACATGAAGCACAACTTCTTGTTACAGTTGCTTTATTATCTAAGACAATGAATTTGGCCGTCTACTTTTGTTTAGGTCTCCTACCATCCGAATTATCGCCTGCACATTATAGTTTAAACGTGCAATCATATACTCATTTCACTTCTCCTATTCGTCGTTACGCAGATGTTATCGTTCACCGGCAATTATCAGCTACCTTGGCCGAAGACGAAAGTGATCGTTAGTGATTTTGAATTAACATGTATCATCTTTAGTTATTTTACTATGTTGAATTCATTATTTATTCATAACACGAATACTGGTACAAAGAGACAGCAAAATACAATTATATACCACAATAAAAATGAGGTTGTAGAGAGATAGGGAAAGAACAGTGAGTATAGCAAAAAAATGAATAGTCAGTGTATCGGAGTGAAATAATTGAGAGGGAACCAGTTCAGTAATGGAAAATACAAGCAGAACGAAGTTCCTCTTACTTATATTACGAAAACAAAGTTACAGCAGGACCGCCGCCGTCCTTTATTCTGAATCATATCTGATAATAATTGAAGCCATTGAGCTACGCCACAACTTGGACGCGAACTAAGGTGTTGTAAAGGACCAGCAGATGCCAGTCTTGTACAACTTTTGTTCAAACAGCGACACTGTCATACACTGACCACCCCTTGACCTTTTTGATGTGGTGGCGTTCTTAGTACATGTTTGAACCTCCAACATTGATGTTTCAAAATGTGGAACCAATTAAATTTTCGTCACCGTCCCCAAACACACGTTGCCAAATCTCTGCATTACTAACGTTGTATTTCCATCGAATTTTAGCAATTCTTCAGAGGCAACTGTAATGGAACAGAGATTTGCCTAACAGTTTTAGTTCGGAGAGCTTAGATTTCACGAGCTCAGGTCACAACTGCTCTTACTGACACGTGTACTCGACATTTTATAGCCAGACTAAAATTACAACAGCATCAAAGATGGCTCTATCTTTCATTGTACATAGACTGAGCTTATCGCTCATGTCATTACCAGCTCTTGTACAGTACCCTAGATACACAAACTTCTCGACTACTTCTATCTGTACGCTACTGTGAGTGAGTACAGGCATTGGCTCAACTCAATGAAGGTCGAAAAGTATCTATTCAGGTAACAGATCCACACCACCACTACCTACATTCACCGGAGCCATTTCTATAATGTGACCGATGTCAAAGTTGAAAAGGATTGATGGTAATGAACAACACTGCCTATCCCCCTTATTTGAATGAAACAGATCGCAAATCAACCTGCTCGTCGTAAGTCTGTATTTCATTAGTTCTGAACAAACTACAAAGCATGACGAAAGCCAATAATTTGAACGCAATCGAAAATAGCCTTACCCCCTGATAGTAGTTATATAGATAGCGTGAACCATTTTAAAAATAGGGACAACTATCGACTCGTTTCACGATGTTGGATTGCTCTTCAGTTGCTGAATGATTGTAAATAACTCAATCAGTCTCATAGTCAGTAGGTAGTCACCATTTTTAAAAAGGGTTGCGGGCAATTCACCTGGGTCTGGTGATGTTTTAAAAGTTGGGGTTCCTTGCAAACCTGGGTGCCTAATCCAAAGCCTTTTATTTTCTTAGGAGTCCACTTTCTGAACTTTTAACTAATACACCTAGTACACAAGGCAATGGTGAACGTCAGGAGTTGCAGTTTAATAGTAGCTGGTGATCAGAATCTTGAATATTTTGTCCTTTATTCCAAGCCTTATATCACTACATGTTTACAATAAACTGCTGAATATTAGAGTACGTTTCGCAAATATAGAGTTGTAAACTACTTAGTCAGTTTGTCTTTTTTTGATTTGTTTAGATTCATGGAGGTTGTTAATATTATATTTTTTTCTCACATGTAGTTTATTTTTTTTACCTAAACTAAACCACTTTTTCACTGACGATCTACAGTAAAGAGTTACATTCTTCGTTCACAACGTTTGATCTCATCTTCAATAGTAATTTTCCCTAGTTCCTGTTGTGAGTAAAATGTTAATTTTTGTCATTCGTTATGACAAATTCAATTCCAAAGAATGACCATACTAGTCTTAGCTAACCCTACATAAACTTCACTGTTTATATCCTCAAAGATTTCTATTCTTCTTATACCTTCTTATAAATTATATACCCATTCTGCATCCTTTTAACTGAACTGATTTTTAAATTTAACCCCTGTAAAATTGTTAAGATTGCAAATAATCCGCAATTAAGTGTAGTTTTCTGTTTCTACGAGTGTATGGACCGAACGTTCTGTAACATTTATGATTATTTGCTTCTTTTTTAAACTTTGTTTAATGGTAGCTGAAAAAGCAGCGTGGTATTTAAGTACGGCCCTCTCAAAGGAAATGACGCCAGTTAAATTACAACAACAAGCTGAAGTTTGCAATTCCAAAAAATTGTCTGCTCGACTTGCCAGCGAAGAAAGTGCAGAATTTTTCTTTGTTCTGTTTGTTAAGGTAATCATGTTTCAAAATTATTTATTTATATTTTAAAAGATTTAATAAGTACTTATGCATAGATAGTTATCTTTACTCAAAAGGAATCCCATTAATCGTCATAAATAGTGCCAATTGTCAGTTCCAATCCCATAGTGGTAGAAATAGTAGCTGTAATGGATTCAAAGATGTTGTTCAAGAAGTATAATTCTATGAGATAAATCCAGAAAGAGAAAGATAAAGGTGTTGACGAATTTGTGAGAACACAAAGAGTGGATGCACCTACCTTTCTCCTTCTAAATTTATCTTACTGAATCGTACTTCTCGAATCATATCTTCGCTCCCTAATCTTCTCCATTACTGCTAATACTTCTACTATCACTATCACTCTTGGATTTGAACTGACAGTTGCGTCTCTGTGCTGATGTGGTATGGCAACCTGAACTGATGTACTTACGTACGAAGTTCTGCGTTGTATCTGTCTGTCTGTCTGTCTGGATGCACCTACTCCATTGCAAACGATTTGTTGGATTACATTAAGATGTATAATATTTCTGTTATTCTTTTTAAAAAACAATTAGGAAACAGGTCCATTTACCGAAGTATGTGCTGTAACATCTGTACTCGATCGTTCATTTGATGTTCTTATTCTTTCTTGTGGTCTCACTAAAAGAGTTTATTTGCAGGTTAGTTTGCTTAAGTTTCACTTTTAGTTTGTTCACTTATTATTTTTGTCTGCTATATTTCATTGTTTGGTTGTGTGTACATCAAATTGTACAATGAATTTCTTTGATAGAGGTTTTGGGCTCAACTGGATGCTTTTGGTAGTATTATGTTCTCTGGTTGTGATGGTTTAATTTCTGAGTTTCCATTATTATCATTTTCTGAAAAGACAACATGTCATATGAAGATGATAAAACCTATGAAACCATTCACTGATATAATCATCAGAACAGATCAATTGAGGACTTTTGAGATAAGCTGTAAGCAGCTCACTTTCACTTAAGATAGGCACTGATGATTTTGTGAAAGACAGTAAAATATCTCCAATCATGTCATACTAAACCACTTGGAATGAATTATCATGTCAATATTCGTTCACTTGTTAGGTCATCTGTTATTGTATACGCAAATAGACGGTGTAACCTCGTCTGAGTGCTCGTGAGATATTTTGTACTACCTCTACCATCTTTATCACTATGGGATTTGATTTGACATTTGCGTCTCTGTGCTAATAATGTGGTATGGCAACATGAACTTATGTACATACGTACGAAGTTCTACGTTGCAACTGACTGACTGACTGACTGAGGTGTCCCATTACTAGATCGAAATGATTGTCAAATGTTTCTTGGTTTTTAGTGGTACTAAAACTATTATCGATTCGTGACAAATACCACTCACGTACGGTGTATTGGTTCAAGTGGTGTGGAGATTCGTGGATTCGAAGCCCTTATTACATTTCGTAAATTAAATTGATTAAATTGATTGAATTATTGTAAGTAAACGCCCATTGTGATATCCTTGCCGCATCTGACAACACAGGCTTAGTTTACGCGGCATAACCTACATATGGGAAAGGACGCAAAGATCGAAAAGAATTCTGTAATCAAAAATTAGTTTATTTTCGGAAAAAAAGTGAGAATTCATAGTTTCATATGACCTTGGGCTTCCGGAAGTTTTTGGGAACCATAAATAATATGGAAGCTGTATAATTAAATCTTCAATCAAAACTGCATTCTATAGATGTTTCTGCAAAAGTACCAGTCAACACTTATTGGATAAAACGTTTCCTCGAGTTTCTGGGTCTCTTGAGATTTTTCCGTGGAATAATTTGTAACTCCCCAATATGTTTGTATTATGGGATCAGCATTATTCGTGCCAGTGCAATTCTAGTTAATTTTAGTATCTTATTTGTTTTGATAATTTCTTTTTCTCTTTATCTAAAATAGAGCATCATGATATCCAAGTTTTTAATATGATATGTCTACTGCATATTTATTTTCCGCTTTATTTTTCACTAATCAATAAGTCTTACAGTTTTCTGATGGTCATAACATAATTTCTTTGTTTTTTATTTTTAGAATCTAAATTTGAAAAGTTATAAATTTGTTCCACCTCGTATTGTTAATGGGAAAGTCATGGAGTGCGGAAAACTTTGTCTTATATGGAATAGTGATTTATTAAAAAATTCAAATGCCAGTTGTTCAGATTCCGCAGATTGTGTTCAAAATGAAACTGTTGCTTCAAAGGATACATTACCAAGTTGTGGTTGTTATTCTACGGAAATTAAACTTTTTGATGTTGTTCGATGTTCTGTTTCAGTGGATCCTTCCAACTCGATAAACGATGTCAGTCGGAATAGTCGTCAAAATAGTTTAGTCCCGAAATTACTGGTATGTTCAGTGATTGTTCTAGTAATTTGAAAATATAATTCACTTGTAACATTTCACCACTATAAAATTCGTGTATATAAATTTATATGCCTTGTAGCTTAGTTAATTAATCAAAACGTTTGATTTTCAGCTACTAAATCATATGTTTAAATTCCACTCCTTCTGCTTCAGTTTGGGAAACTGTGTTGTACCATTAGTCATCAAACGTTTACTGTTTCCTGGTGCTACGTATGTGTGGTGTATCCTAATTTCGGTGTCAACTTATATCAGATTTTATTCATACTCAATATAAAGTTAGAATAAATCGGTAACCATCCACAGATCGATATACATTTTGTGTTATGGCTTGTGATATGATTATTTATTTCATTTAGATACATTATTATTGACATAATAAGGCGCCTATATATTTATGCATCGCACAAATCAATGAATTTGTATGGTCTGTGATATTGACAGCGTTCACAAACAGGGGCAGGTGGTTTCCTTAGAGGACACTCTTCGAGCTGTTGACCAACAAGTTTGATCCACAAGACGATGGAACATTTTAGGATATACAGTCTCATGATAATGGATGACCACTTTTTGCCGGAGGATCCTGTAGTTCATGTGCTCCATTGGTTTGAAAGGGGAACCTCTCAACTCTTGGTGAATCCGGCATACCGACCAACCCGGTTTAAGATCCAGAAATTCGATTTTTGTCGTTTCACTTTCATAAACATAACTGTTGTGACTAGAAGGCATTGAGTAGAACTTCAGTGATTGCGGTAGTTTAGGGATGGTGAAATGAGAGGATTTTGAGTGGGTGAGCGAACATTCCATCTCCGACCGTACAAGTGTATTTAATGGCTGTCCGCTATGTCAAATGCCGAATGATTTCTGTTGACCAAACTTCAATTCTTATAGATGAAATACTTTGTTGCTATTCCTGTAGCATATTTAATAACTATAAAGTTGTGTCATATTGTTAGTATGTACAAGCAAGCGTTTACCAAACTCCTGTTGGGTTCTGGACTGAAATTGGACTTTCATGTGTATACAAACGAAAAACGTTTATTCATTGGTCTTGTGTATGAGCATATTTATTATGTTATTTTATTAGTTGTTTGCTGTACATGCACATTTGAGAGTTGTCAAACTTCCATTTAATTGCTTAATTTCTGTTTAGATGTAATATCAGAAGATTAAAAAAAGAAAAAAAAAATTTAATTTGCACTTTCTTAATCCATTTTTTTTATTCTCCTTCTCTATTAATAGGTTACACTTCTACGTTCAACATGTAAACAGTGTCATGTTGTTTAATTAACTAAATAACTTTCATTTGATAAATTGCACAAGTTATACATCATCATCATATAATAATATATTTGTATATATATATGTATTTAATGATATGTTGACATTTATGCATATTTGACAATGATATCCTACTTCTTTCTATTTGTTACTTCTATCACTATTAGTTTATTATTGTAAAATGCATTTTCTGATTTATTAGTTCTGTATATGTATTTTGTTTTTACAATGAATGTTCAGCCATTGAGTACAAGCAGATAAGTGTACGTATAGTAGCTCGACTGATTGTTAAATTACAATAGTGACTAAACCAATCGTTAGATTTCATGATCAACTGACCAAACATGTGGTTTACCTGTTCAGTTTAGACGTTCTGAATTTTCAGATTGATAAAACATACTGGCTAATACATAACAATATTTTGATTTTTCTCCTTGGATTGAACATGGCTCTTTTTCAACAGTGTTGATTTTGACTTGCATACAGTTAAATGATCACTTGGATTGATTGAAACCAATGACTTGTCAATAAAATCATATCTTTTTATTCCAATTGTTTCTTTTCATTTCTGCTGTAATATTATATTAAATGGGATGACTTTAAATTGTCAGTGTTTACTTTTCATGAAATATATATTTCATTTAAAAATTCACATTGTTCTTACTGTTGTAACATATTATTTGCATGTTGATATATTTTCTTAATTAGTGATCCTATTGAAAAGGTGAATATATTAATAGGCTTTTCAATGTTTTCGACAATGTTCTAGAGATATTCTGCATGATTTCTGGACAGCTTTGATATATGTCTTCGATTAGCTTAACTGTATGGTATGAATTTTTTAGTTTATACTCCTCTTATATCTGTTAACTGCACTAAATGTAATGGTGATAAACCTCCTCTCATGTTTCGATGTGGGCACTGTATCAGCATTCATAGATTTGTCTGTTATGTATTTAGTGTATGCTTATAAATAAGTTCTGTTTTACGTATAAATCAAGTGACAAACTATGTTGTTCTCTACAACACTTATTTAATTATTCCTATTCGCAATACGACAAAATCAAATGGTTTTAGTCCATATCTGTCAAATTAGTTGGGATGTGGTGTATCAGACACTAACGTACTCAGTATATAAAGTTTTTTAAAATGTTAGCATATCAGAGAAGTTCGTAGAGTTAAAATATCCAAACATTATATTTAGAGTGTCAGGAAAAGCTACTCAGTTTGCGGTCGTAAGAGTCTGAATATAAAATTAACTAATATGGTATTTATGCTTGAGAATATTTATGAGGTGCAGTTTCTAGATAATAATAATAATATGCTGTGAACTCATGTTATTTGTAGCACAATTTCATTACAATTGGCTTTGAGATGATACTATAGATATTCAGTCATCTAGAGATTATTTAATTAATCCAAAATAAAGATTATAAGATAGAATAACTCGGTCAGACGTTATCTACACCTTTGAGTACTGGTGAGGTATATCAACTGGTCGCCTATGCGTGCATATCAAAGATAAGACTGTACTCAATATTGTCCACTACCACTTAAAAGGTTTTCACGTTATTGTCAGTAAGGTTTTTATTGGAATCGGACAAAGATTGTCGCTAACTCAGATTTTGAAGAAAATAGACATTTGTAGCAGAAAGTATTAATAATCATAGACCACCTTTAGGCGCCAAAATGACAATTATGATCAGAATGTATAAACTCATTCAAAGTCCAAAATGATCTCATAAATTTCCAGAGTGGATGTATTGTTGCACTTTCATATCTTTTGAAATCATGTGAAACTGTTATATTTCAATTATCTCTCATATTCATTATATGTTTTAGCTATTAAATATTCTAAATTTCTTAAGGGTTAGTTATACTCATGTTCGTGCTGCAACATGCAATTCTGGACTTTTATATCTTAATTCTATGTGAATTTATTCTCTATTATGACCACCTAGGAAAAGTAAATATGCGTTTTGCATATTAAATAAAGAAAATGTAGCCTGCAGTGAAATTCAGGACTCGCGTTTCTTCAATTTTGAGATCTGTCAGCTGGATGTACATACATCTTAGAATCGATCGGTCACTAATAATATTGCTACTGCTTCCATTACTCCATGATTTGAACTGACAATTTCATCTCTTTTAATGTGTTACGGCAACTCGGACTGGTATATGTATGTAGAAAGTTCTAAGTTGCAACTTACTGACTGAACATCAATTCTGACATGCAGATACATTCTGCTTATGATTCCCAAATAGAACGAAACGCACCCCCCAGATTTCGCTACTAACCACATTCCAGTTTTTCCATAGTAAATTATGTCCTAACGGCTATATCGAGGGAATCATCGCAGGCTACCAATATGTTGACCAAGACTGATCAAATTACATTAGACAGTATCAACACTAGGTTAATTCAAATTAGATTGTATATCTGTGCTTTTTTTACAGTAGTATTCTTTACCTGAAAACCATTTCTTCCTAAATGGATTTTTTATACATTATTCAAATTTTGTTTATACTATTCGCAACATAATATCTAACTGACAAAATGAATAAATATTTTTAGGTACATTTTCAGTATAATGGTCTGGTAATTTTATCCTCATTTGGTTTTTCGAAACGTGATGTGGGTTGTACAAAATCCTTTGCGATATCACTGGGTAAAACCAGCGGCATTTTCTTTCCGGTCATTCAATAGTATCAGTGGGAAACTCAAAAGGAATTCACCTATTTCCAGTTGTTGGAAATTTTCCAATTTATTCTTTAATCCCTCCGTGCCTCTTACTGATTTGGCAAGCAAGGTTTGTTTTCGCTTGTTGTTGAGTTAGACCTTATACTTTGTCTAAATTATTTTATCATTTTCTTTACTATGGTTTTCCAAATAACGTACAAATGCAGCAGGCTTTTTAGTTTATGTGTATTACTTATTCAATAGGTAAGAACCTCTGTAAGTAGAAGACATATTAGCTGCATTTGTTCGATCATATTTGTCACCGAAGCTTTCCACACTGCTTATTTTGAAACCAACGAAACAAGCAATACTGAGGTTTTGATTCAGTGTAGTAGACATGTATGATAAATCTTTTGATAAGGCCGTGAACCATCAGCTGAGGTGTCTCGGACATGTGCTGCATATGCTCAGCCACCTGTCCACCTCAATTAACAAAGTTGGTTTGAGTAGAGATAGGTTTAAATTAAACTACAGATGGCCTACCCCACACAGTCTTTTTGAACTGAGCGGCTGTTTTGATATGTTTAGACTACTAAGTCGAGTCAAAGCTATCGAAGGTTGGCTACATTGAGTGATATGATCTAAAATCAGTCACTCTCTCATCATTGTATCCTCTCCTTAACTTCCTATTAACTAGAAGCTTCAATATAGTTTCATACTTTTCATTCCTAGAATTGATCCCTTCTGTTCAAACTATGATCTCTAATACTTGGCTTTTACTAAATATCACTGATACTGCTATTCCCGACTAAAAGTAGCTACTCAAGGTTTGAGAGTGAAGTCGTACTGCTGACTGATTGACTGCTATTATTACTACTTATTTTAAATCTTGTTATTCATCTTGTTGATATCTTGCCGGTGTGATGTATTAAGGTAATGAACTGATACATATTTGTACCACGCATTTAATTTATGACGACTAGTTGATTAACCTGTTTGTTTCTGCATTAATAGTAGATATCAACAGAAATATATCATCTTTCTTAATAATGGGTATCAAAACATTTTCTTCCACAAATTATCAAATTTGTATATAGAATTTTCCGTTATAGATGGCAGATCGTGTGTTTACTTCATACTGACGATCAACTCTCCGTTTTAGTCGTGTTTAGCAGAATTCATGAGTTTAGTACTAAAGCGATCTTGATGTTTATTAGATTTTTTTTTACAAAGGGACTATGATCATTGGTATCATGTAAATAAATTTACGAAAGACGCATGCCATATATTGGAATATTCACTTAACAAGATTAATTATTTTTCTTTAAAAAAATTTATTCCTCTTCTATATTTTCATGTCTCAATTTCCGAAATACTCATATCTTTTAAATCGTAACTTTTCCGTCTTAAAACTGCTACTGGCTTTTTCACCTTATGTTTTCTCTAGTTATTGACATTTAGAAGAATCCTTATTTATTTAGTGTTCCAAATATGTGGAAAAGCATGCTTCTTTTTACTATCAAATACCATCTATCCATTAATTGATCGTTAATTCTATGATAACAGGACAATAATTTGAAAAACATATCTTTTCAACTTTTACTCTAAAATTAATTCACAGGCTTTAATTGACAATTACGAATTTAATCGGTAGATATATCTTTAAGCCGTAAAATGGACATTTCATTTTGACTGTAAGTCTAAAGCTTTAGTCTTAGAAGAAGTCAGTTTCGCACCTTGGTGTTATGTTTCCCATTGACTGCCATAAACTTCTTAATTTATGATTGGTATAATAATTGTTTTCTTGCTTCAAACATATATAGAGCTTTCGTAAACAGAAAAAAGAAGTTGCTTTTAACTGTGAAAATATTGAGGCACGTCTGGAAGAAGGTAGTTTAATTCAGGTTAGTGCACAAACGTTACTTCATGTCTAATCTCATTCAGTGGTTTCGTGACTAGATTTATTATTGAAAGACATTTTTGTATTGATCTCTCTGAAGTAAATGTGAAAGATTGTTAGATATACCTTATTTTGATGTAAAATTATATATGTATATATATATATATATATATATATATGTATATATATATATACCTGTAGTTTCCTCAGAAAATGGTACTCAAAATCTATGGTATTTGCGATTCTGGTGCTACAAAACGCTTTGCTAGATTGGATGTAAAAAACAACGTTTTGATCTTTCATTTTTTGAAAATCTTTCCATCGAGAATAGATCTAATGCAGGGCAATGTACTGTTCACTCAGTTAGGTAAAAAAAAAAACTGTGTTTGATTGTGTATCTATGAACACTACTGCTTTAATCATGAAAATAAAATTGTGAAGCTTAGCTTTATTCTGTAATGTTTGGTGGGTTTAAAAAGGAACTACTTTTTCTTGAAAGTAAAGCTCTAATTCAGCTATAATACTGAAGAAATTTAAAATAATATTTGTGATTTTATGTTAAATAATGGTTAGGTTTCCGTGAGTTCTTGAAACAATCTAAGGCGAACATTGATTGAAAATTTGGAGGCACCAAACGACCGTCTCAGTCTAGCCTGGGACTCCTCAGCAATGCACATTGGAGGTGTTGAACCAAAAATCTTTGTTCTTCAGTGAACATTTAACCTCTAAACTACTTTATGGGGATATCAACGGGTGTACAGTTGCAAACTCCATATGTCATGGCTTCTAGCCAGAATTCCTGAAAATTTCTCCTAAAGCTAATCAATTATGAGCACACAACCTCCTTATACGGATAAGATTATATTTTATATCAACAGATCTGTCAGTTTAACACTGTATATGTTTATATAGTAATCATACTATTTTTAAGCTATAGCTGAAAAAGATATTCTACAAATAAATTTATGAATGCTTATAGAAAAAAACAATGGGATAAACTGTATGCAATTACTTTTCGAATTTCTATAGTGTAAAATATTTCGATCATGATACATATATTGAAAACCTAAAAGCCCTGAGCAGTTGTTTTGTGATCCCAATAATATTCATCAATCTTTACAATCCTCATACTATTCATCATAAATCAACTATTTGTATGTCATATTCAACACAGTGATGCTATAGTTTTGTTTAATGCATTCATTTCTAGTGGACGTGCATATCCTGTTTTTAATCACCTTCAATCATTACAGTCCACAATTTGTTTTTTCAACACTAGTATAGAAAATTTACTTTTGTCAATGATTATATTCATCTCTTTTTTTTCACAGGCTAAATTTTATGAAGTAGTACGAGGATTGGCCTATGTGATTAATCCATACGATGGTCATCGTATTTTTATCTATCATGATAATTGTAACAATGCATTGAATGAAGATATTGTTCTAGTTGAATTATTGCCTATTGGCAAATGGAAAGTAAATATTTCGGGCATTGAATTTTTTTCGTCCTCTTTTTTTCCCGTTTGTAGATGATATTTATATTTTATAGTCGTGTTTAACAGTTGACATCTTTGTGTAAGTAGTGAATTCGACAAAGAAACACAACAAAGTTATCTTGATTGCTACTGCAATTAGTTCAACTCATTTTTTATTTTTGGTAATTTTTATTCTTTGTGTTATGTAATAACTGATAATTCGTGTTAGCACACTTTTATGCTTTTATCTACACGTCGATTAGGAATAACTTGTAGAGTAGAAAAAAATATATATATATATTGTGTTTATCTTCATTCATACATGTCATGAAAGTAGAACTTGCATTCCGTTAATGAAGCTAAGCCACTGTTATCAATAGTTAATGTTTGTTTTTTTATGATTACTTAAAAACTCTTGCAGTGTTTCTGTTTCTTTCGGGGAACATAGAACCATGCAGATGAACGTAAAAGATGTGAATCTTTTGTATGGTATTCAGTCAACCAGTATCGTACCACTGTACTAGTGAATTTTTCACTTAATTCTAGAACATAATACATTTATTTATTTTTAATGATTTTCATTTTGGTATTGATTTCGAAATCTCTTGGTCAACTTATTGAGATTCATTTGTTTAAGTTGTATTTGAAAATCTAGTTTGTTATTGGTTGATTTTTTTCCACTAGAAACAGTTGAACGACTTTATAATGTTTTGAGCACTGTCATACCAGATTGTGGGTACTGTTGACTGATAACAGTGATTATTCTTCGCCATAATGAGTTTCTTATTTTTTGTGTTAGACAGTTAAAGGTCACGAGCAGACAACTCCTTGGTTTAGGCTTCCTAATGATGCTATCTTCCTCCCAAGATATTTAAATTGACATCATCTAGCACCAGTCTACTGAGATTGTAGTGAGCCTTCATGCCAGTGTATGTATTCTAAGTAAATGCTAGATAATATTTAAATATGTATTATTTTTTTTTTCATGGAAATAACTTCTTTGACAAGGGATAGTCCCAATCGCAGTTTTCTTCAGAGTATTGTAAATTATACTCATCTCTTACATCCTAGATATCAAAGAGTTTTTGACAATTGACGAATGTATTCAAAAATTACCTTTATTTATTTCAAATCATGTTCGGATTATTCATTCTTTGATCCTTTTTTCTAGTTAACTGGTATTGAAAATTTCGAATCCCCAGAAAAGGATAGTTCCGATAATGAGATCATTTCAGATGTAATTCAGTCTACAGTTGAAAGTTCTGTTTTGGATTCACCTGTTCCTTCTCCTTCATTTGAAGCAATCGATGCTAGTGAATCACCAGTATTGGTCGATCAAACGTCATCTACATCTATAGAATTTAAAAAAACTTGGTTCTACAATATAAAACAAGTACTAGACAACTCTCAACATATTACAGATAATACATTATTGAGCATAATTAAGAGTTTAGATCTATCCTCTGTTCCAAGTGCCTCATGTCCTTTGCCATATCCTAATTTAATTCGCACCGGTGTGGTTAAGAAGGTTTTGAAATCGAATCCAGCTAATCGGAAACTTTTGGGTTGTCTCGCTTTTTATCCAAATAATTTGGATCGTGGTTCTAAAGCTTCCATAGTCTTACCAATGCAGAAAAATTTCTCATGTGTTCTTCTCCCTTATTCTAGTGATCATCCATTAGTTCAAATAGATCCATCTACTGTGCCTTCTGGTAAGCTGATGGTATTTTACAGCTCATACTTTGTGATTTTCTTATACTACCACTCTTTTATTATGTAGCATTATCTAATGTAAATGTCAGCAATAATTCGAAAAAAGTATTACCGACTTGTTATTTGTTTTTGGTATTTATCCAAACTCTTAACATGGCGTTTATTCATATTGTACATAAAATGTCTTAGCACATCAACACCGAATTTCGTAATCTCATTTAATGCTTTCAGTTCGATCGATTATGTTGATTGATAATACATCTCTAAAAGAGTGAATCGTATGATACTTTTTAATTTATTTAATAACATACAGCAGTCATGATGCAAGTATTACTTTCGTCATTTTTGGGAGCGATTCCTTATATTACACTCATCTGGCAGATTTTAACGTGTCAACTGGTGCATACTGATACAACACAAGTGTATACAGTGATCTCATGAACGGACACTAATTCTTCCTTTAAGCACTGTTATCTATTATTCTTCGAACTCCTATGCTAGGCATTATTGTTGTTAGTCGGTGCAAACATACTGAAGCCTAATTGTGCATTCCTAAATTATAATGATGTGAATCTACAAACTCTTAAAGCAGTTATGGTAGTCAGTATCTTTTTTCTTTTTTCTTGTTAATAATGTATAAAGCTAATTTCTGGAATAGTAAATACATATTTCAGATGATTTCGATCGTTATTTAATTGTATAATTACAGTTCATGAATAAAAACTTGAATTTTAAATTTCCTGTTGCAATATGTTTTGCCTAAACGTTTATTCACTAGTTTAAATTGCTCTCAAACGTATATAACTCGGCTTCATACCGTTAATTGTATGTAGATGGTTAATACCATTATTTTCATTTATAAAGTTTGGAATGCGAACACTAGAATTTAGCTTCATTTTTGACTGCTCATTAGAAAATTTATTCTTGTTTTCCGTAAAAATTTTTATTACCTTGATCATGATCCATTTGAATGTTGTACATCAGTCTAAAAACCATGTATTTTATATGTTGGTACAGATGCACTCAAGAATCACCAAATTGGATTAAAAAATAGTTACGTTTGTCGAGTTACACACTGGAGCAAAAGTTCAAAATATCCTTATGGGTAACAAGTTTGTTCAAATTAATGTCATGTAATCTACCTAGTATATCATGTAAATTGTTTTTTTTTGTTTGTTTCGCAAACTTTCATGTTTTACATCATCTTTATGACAGTCATCATACATACTATTGCATAATGAACGTAAAAGACTGGTATTAGTGAGTTCTCTTAGTTGAATAATCGATTGACTGTGTTTCGTTCATTTCAAAATAACGCTATCATTCCAAATAATAATCTGTACACATTCTGCAATGAAATTCATTTATATTGAAAAATATTTTCTCAAATTGGCAGTGTGATTGATATATAAATATATATTAATGACTAACCTCATCATACAATTGTAGTAAATATCATTTGATTTATTGGAATCTTCACAGCAAACCATTGTCTAACGTCCTAAAGAATATTGTATGTCTCTAATGTTACAGTGTTCTTGTTCTAGAAGAAATATTTACCTCAAGATTACTTTATGTGCAGAAAAATGAGGTCGTTTATAGAGTGACTTGTGACCTTGAGTTTCTAGAACGTTCAAGATTCAAACTGAAAATATACTAGCGGTATGGTTAAATATTTCGTCAGAATCATGGTACGTGATTCTATAGCTTGCAGATATTTCTGCTAGAGTTCGATTCAATGCTGATCGGATGGATGTTTCCTGATATTTTTCGGTCTCTATAGACTTTTCTGAGTAATAATTTGGTGCTCTCCAACGTAAATAAGTTTTTACTTTCTATAAGGATCATACGGTTTAGAAAGTACACTTCATAGTCACTACTAAATTTGATGTGGACTTGTACACATTTTCAGCAGATTATTTTAAAGGCGCGCAAGTTTTTATTAGAATTCTCTCCCTACCTGACCAGTTAAATGTATACAGTCTCCACCAGTCGGATCAAATATTTCAAACAAGCTTGTTTTATATACGGACGTACTTAAACTACAAAAGACCAATTAATGGAAAATAACAATTATGCATGAACAAGCCAAAAATGGCTGGGAATAGAGGACATTCCAAGTTAACGAACAAGATAAGAATTATTAGTCAAAGAACTGTAGTTAGTGAGTCAATTGGTAGCTCAGGATACAAGGAATTTGTATAAATAATAGTATAGTAGCTTAGTAATAACACAATATGATTCAATATAACAGTGGTCCATAAATTAATTTTAAGAGTTACTATCCCGTCAATTTCCGTTTTGATGTAACAGTTACCGTTACTGAAAGGATTTCAGCATTGTTAATAAAATTCGATTATTCTTACGATGATCTTATTTTTGTGTGCGATAATTAAACTATTCACAGTGTGATTGAAAAGAATCTGGGAAGTTTGAATGAATTGGAAAAAGCCACTGAAAATATTCTTTTGGAACATGGAATCGTTGATGAACAATTCACATCTGAGGTAATCTCACTTTACAAAATGACTCACTTTTTTAAAGCGTTATTATACCGTTTAATGTGCTATCATCATAAATCTTTTAAGCTTTAGTGGTCCTTATTCTGACTCCTTGTTTAAATAAATGATTTAATATACTGTGAACATCAACCATCCTTTCAACTTCACTTATGTTACTCCTAGACTCACCCCCTTTACATGATGGTGGTTATAAGAAGCTGAATACGGATTAAGTTTAGTGGATTCATTTCAAACATTTGTTTACTGAGAAAAACAATAAGATAATAACCGGAGAAGGCAAGCGTACCAAGCCCACCTGACAAAGCTATACACACTCATATGCTCATATAAAAATTCAAGGTTATAAACGAATAATTGATAATATCAAAATGTATGTGAATGATAATTGGTCTATATGAAAACTAATACAAACCATTTTGGCGTGGAATAGTACTAGACACTACATGATCACTTACTGTTGATCCTTTTTAACTCCCTATTGAAGTACTAGAAGGTAGATGGATACTGGTTCTTTTTTGTTAATCTACCTAATTCTGTTGTTGTTTTTTTTGTTTGTTTTGGAAGCCTCTTTTCTTGTTCTCATGATACATTATTTTCTCTGATAAAATTGAATGTTTTAATTTTTTAAAATTAAATCCATTCTGTTCTGTCGATTAACAACAACTCACTGTTTCCTTTATGTTAGTAATGACGACAAATACAGATAAACACTATACTAATTATAATTTCTTTGTGTTGTATTAAGTGGTCTGTAGTTCTCATGTTCTACAATTGTTTATTTGTTAAATGGTTTCTGATTATGTCAATTTTTATGTATATATATATAACCGTATCTTATCATCGATATCAATTCATACAAGATTTTAGAGTCAATAATCCCGTTGCTTGAACGATTGAGCATTGTAATTCATCCACTTAACAGTGCGATAACTTGTTCACCAAATCCCACTAACACGCACACAGCTCAGTTTCACTCAGAATCGTCTCAGCTGAAATGACAATATCAGTTTTTTCAAACCTGTTTTTAATGATATTCCATGTTTTGCTCCTTTTGCTATATAGAATTATTAGTCCAATTAGTTCATTGATTTTTAATTTCCCCCGAAGGAAAATAAACGTAGTCATGAAACATCAAAAGTTTAATTTTACATTCCTTGAAACCTTATTAGATATATTATTTCTATTACTAGCAATATACTGGTTGCAAAAATTCGAAAATATCTTGTTTTTATTTCCAACACATATCAATTAAATTTATTATGCGGTTGTTTAATCAGTATTTATATTATTGAATTCCAGCACCATATATTTTTGTCATACCAAGTTAGCTATGATAAGTGTACCGTTTGCGAAAATGCTATTTTTCGTTACTACTTATAATTAATATTAATATTATGCGCTTACAATGCCCACAGTTGTCATATGATGTAAAGGAAACGTGTATAATGTCTTTTTTTTAAATATTTGGATAGCAAGTTAACTTTGGGATAACTTCCCACCTTATTACTAGAATTTACGAAATAATCATAGTGAAATGTGTGACAATGAAGCATTTAGTGTGCTATTGACTTTTAATGTGCAGCATAACTTGAGTCTGTTTCCGCTTGCACCATATATGTTGGTATCAAGATTAATTTTTTGAACTGATCTAAATCACCTGAGATCTACTGATATGAAAATACTACTGCTATTTGTTGTGATGTTTGATTAGTTAGTAAATGAACCATCAGTTGTAGACTTTGTTCTGTTGGAATTGAAACACAAAAACATCAGGTGAACATCATGCTAGGCTGTCGAAAATTCCAAAAAATTATATATCTGTTACTCATGTATTAGGAAAACAATGGGTTATTTGGTTTTTTTTCTCATAGCGATAATCAAGATTACGATTTGTTAATCCATGTCATTACATTGGTGCTATTTGATTGAGTACTATCACAGTTAGTTTGCTAATTATACAATATTACAAAGTATGTTTTGCAGCCTTCTAATACAGACTTGTCCTACTTAAATTTAATTCCTAACTTTTCCAATATCAAGTTTTTTCTGAGAACCTGTCTTTCTGTTTTCCATAGATATTTTTAAAAGTTCTGCTCTCGATCTAATTATTGTGATGAAAGATATCACATGTTTTCAACATGCTTATCTCGTCGCATTAAAGTTCTTAGATGTCTTTCGCGTTCGACATGTTATAGAAAGTTCACATTATTATTAGCCCAGTACAATATCAGTTATGTATGAGAAAATATATTATATATAAATATATTTTTAATTTTTAGGAATTACAGGGTCTACCGACTAGCCCACAGGAATTCAAAATTCCCGAAACTGAATATGAAAAAAGAAAAGATTTTCGTTCTCATTGTGTTGTTACCATTGATCCAGAACATGCAAAAGATTTCGATGATGCATTACATATCACTCGATTAAATAATGGTAAGATTACTTTCCTTTAATCTATACAAATATTTTTTCTCATTTATAAATGTATTTGGCCTATATACTAATATTAACCAGTGTTCATTAAGGATATTTCTTGTATCATGGAAGTGTAAGCTGTAGTGTTATGCTTGTCAATTGATATGCTTGAAACTATTACGAGTTCACCTTGGTCGATAAAGGAGAACGAGACAATGACCCAGTGACACGATAGGCTACTCTAATCCGTTGTTCCATCTAATTGAAGAAGAAGTTTCGGTATGGCTTAGAAAGTGCATTATACATTCACCCAGAAAATATGATGATCTCAAATACACAAATCGAGTTCATTTATACATCATAGAAACGTCCCTAAATGTAGAAAATGGGAAAAGATTTAATTCACATAAATTTATTCCCGACCGTAGCTGCTACCTTGACGTTGTGGTTAGGCTTACCTAGGTTTTACCATATCAGCCAGGTCGAATTGAGAACGATGAGACTAAAAACAGCTACTTAAGATCTTAGGGCGAAGTCGTACTGCTGATTGTAGAGAGTCGTCACAGCATTAAGAGTTTTCTTTCAGACATCAGCATCTGCAGCGATGCTGCCTTTTCACAAGGAAGAAGAAGTTAGAAAAGTTCGACCCGAAAATTGTTATACCTTACCTTACCTCACGGATTTCCGTCTCCGGCGGTAAGGCCACTTGAATAACGGAGCTAAAAAATTAAAAAACGTCTCATAAAAAGGCAGTGCGTGATCGGCCTCAAGCAGTTGTACCTTGAACTCTGCGGTCACGCTCTCATGTCGTTAAGACCAACACTAATCTACCTTCCTTTCCTTTCTCTCAAGAAGTTTGGAAAGCTGAGAAGTAACATCTGCTGTCATACCCGTAGCAGTACACGAGGCTCACTGACTGACATAAGTTTATTAAGTCTATGATGTATGTTTTTAGTTTGGTAACTGTCTGAACAACTAGTCAGTCTAATTTAATGTTAACTTTCTTGAAGGATAAGTCATTTAAAGTTTAGTTCTTTTTAACATTCTGATTACCTTCAAAAATAGTGACAGTAAAAACGATCTACAAAAATTTATCCTATCACATTACAGGATAAATCGAAATCTGGGCTAGAAAAATTTCTACATCACGGACTAGTGACCTAACACGACGATGCTTAATTCAAACAATTTCTATTAGCGTTTACCATTCACCTTATCTATTTTATAGATAATTGTATTTATGGTTTTACCTTTCTCTATATGAGCCACTAATATTTGTCAATAACTGAATCAACAAATCTGAAGGTGTATAAATACTTACTCTGTAGCCGTTGTTTTCTGTCCGACAACATTGAATTTTATTATTTCGGTTCACTCTATTGGATTATGTATTGTTTTATGTGTTATGTTATAATAAGTAATCAATTCTCGCTTTTATTTCATTCGTTTTTAAGGTTTATATGAAGTTGGAATTCATATTGCAGATGTATCATACTTTGTTTATCCTAATAGTCCATTAGATAAAAGAGCTGCGGATCGAACTACATCTGTTTATCTTGTTCAGAAAGTAAGCCCATTTTTATTATCTCAGTGACTTTTTGTATCATTTTTAAATTCAAGATGTTATGTTTATCAATGTAAAAAATAAATTTAACGTATTGCTCACCAATGGTCTTGTTATATTTGTTTTGCACCATTTTCATTTATTCTCGACTTGTGTTTTTCTGTTTGCACATGATTTACTAATTTACGGTAGCGTTTATTCTGTTCAGTCATTTTATAATGTAATGTTCTATTTTGTGCAACCGTTTGAAGCTTTGTGTGTTTTTTTTTTAAATAGATTGGTTATTCCTTAATAAAGCCTAATTTTCTCATCGCCTAATGATACCAGCTTGACTTGGTTGTATGTTAGATTATTCCAAATTCGTCCATATTGATTGTCTTTCACGTTAGGAATTAATACACCACATCCATAAAGATAAATTTGTTTTTCGATTTCAATCTTTAACACTCAACATCACTAGTTAATGCAATCTGACTTTAATGTTCGTAAATGGAATTTGTCAAGCAATGAATTGCATATTCCTCACTTTTAAAAACAATAATTTGTTGCTTGATTTTTTCTATCTAACAGGTCATACCAATGTTGCCGCCTATCTTATCACAACATCTATGTAGTCTTGTACCTAATGAAGATCGATTAGCTTTTTCAATTTTATTAACTGTGAAAGAGAATGGTGAGGTTAGTTCATCTTTGACAGAATATAAGATTGCTTATTTTCGATCGCCTAATTTTATATTTGATATGGAATGAATTGATCATTTTATTCTTTTTCTTGTAAGTACAGTATGCCGGTTGTTTAATAAATGATAGCAGACTGAACTAACTGGTTAAATAATTTTAATTTTTTCAGTTGCTTCCCGAACTGCACTGATCTCGACCATGTTTAAACTTTTTGTTTTTGTTAAGCACTAATTTTACGCTGATTCTCTCCACAGAATCGTATATATATATATATATATACACATATATATATATATACACATATATATATATATATATATATATATATATATATATATATATATATATATTCACGGATGAAAACGCCTGAGTCAACAGTAAACAACTGATATACACTATCAATCATGTGCATGGATTAAAACAACCGACATTATTATGATTCATCCTTGTATACTTTCAACATAGCTTGCTAACACACTAAAGTTATTCTAAACGTAATTACAAACTAAATTTGGGTTGTTTAAAAGTATACAAATTAATTTAAACGATATTAAGATAACACGTTGTAAGTTGTTATTTGTTTACCAATAATGGATTAGGTAATGTTTATTTTATTATTCCAAGGCGAATAATCCTTTATAACTTTTCTATTAATTGTTTATATACTAAAACTTATGCAAACTATTTTCCTTTGATAACTCGATTATATTTTGAAGAGAGCTAGAACAAAGATTGGTGCAGAATAATATGAATTCATTTTATTTCGTTAGCTTCTCATCAGCCCTGCTTACAACCTATAATATTTTCTAATGAAAATTATCATGAAAATTGACACATTCAAAATACATAGGTGATGTGGCAAAGTTTTCAGTCAAATTAGTAATGTTATAAATATATTAGATGTAGGAGAAAGAGTTCCAGGATATCGAACTAGTGATTAGAAACCAAGGAGTTAACAAACAGTAGATAGTTGTGTATTGAAATAACCGAGGTCACAAAAATGTTAGTAAAGAACAATATGCATTGAAGTCAGTCTATTAAAATCAAAATGAGAAAGAGTTAAAATAAAGGATATTATCATAGAATGAATGTAATGTATAACCTATCAAAATACAATGAATAGTATTCTGCATCAGTCTCTTCGATCCTATCTGCTTATTCCGCGTGAAATTCATGTTTCGATCGATCAATGTTTTATATGATTAATGAGAGTAGTTCATTGATATGCTTTAATTTGAATGGATGTATAAAACTAAAAACGCACACATATCATTGTAAATGTAGATGTTGAAACCGACCAATAAACCTAATGCTAACAGCCATGATTATTTTCAAAATCTCATTTGAATGATATCATCCAATACTTATTTAAAGTTAATATGCTAAACTGTGATAAAGCATAGTTAAAAATTGCGTTTCTTAGATATATATTATATTATTGAAACAATTGATCTATATGTCAGACCATACAAGCTTGATTGATACAGTTATAATACTATTTGACATTCATTTTTAATAAGAATACATGGCAGTCTAATCGTATAGTTTCATATCCGATTCATTCGTATCTACCAAATTCTTATCCCGATTTAACTATGCAAGTGGTTCATCTATCTTGTAAACTGTTTGTGATGTTTTCTCATTATCTTTTGTTATTCATAACTATTGATTGCCTAAAATTCATCTGATATCCTTTTACATTCAATATTCTCTTTTCTTTAAAAAATAAAATCGTATTTCAGATTGTCAATGAATGGTTTGGTCGAAGTGTAATTCGTTCACGTTGCCGTTTGACTTATGACGAAGCCTGGAGTATCATCCAAATGACACAGTCAAATTCATCTATCGAAAATAAATCAAGTTTATTAGATATTTTACCTAGACCTGAAGCTCCGTTCACTTTTCAAGATCTTCAGAATTGTTTACGTTCTCTTCATTTGGTAATTTTATTGTCTTTTTTTTTTGAAATTTTTAGTACCCTCTTTTGATTGTAATGTCGTATTTCACAGATCTATTTCCATCGATAAAATTATATGATTGTTATAAATATAAGCATAAAATCGCTGAGCCTTCACTGCTTAATTTATGATAAAGTTATTTCAATGGTAAATTTCAGTTGACAGCAACATATCTATAACTTTAAAATTGAACTTCATTTTTTTGTGAATAAACATAATCATGTTCATGTTCAAAGTTGTGTGTTGAATTATGTTTACTGTGATTGACATTGTGATAGACACTGTGTTCATTTTGATCATTTACAAAACTTGCTTGTCGTTTGACAGTCAATTTTGTTTGAACCTAAATATTGCATCTGATAGTTTCGATATTCATCTGTTGATGATTGTCCGATCATGTGTTTAATATTGCTGAAGTTAGCTGTCATGAACATTTGTATAGTTATTGAAAACATTTGAATTATCCCATTGTGGACAATGTTTACTGAATTTCGATCAGTTTTTGTTGGTGGTAGCCGGTGCACGTTGTCTTGAAATAAACTATTCACAAGTTTTTACACAGTCAATAGATCCACCTATTCTAGCACAAAGAAATTCAAATTGTTTAACCTCCCCCCCCCCACCGCACACATCAAGGAAGACAAAGCTAGTAATATCCAAAGCAATGAAACTCTAAACATGTAAAACAGTTTAAAGAGACTGGTAGGTGAAAATATACAAACGGTACTTGGTGTATTATTAGATTATTTTAATAATTCTTTGACTAATTCTGCCTTGGAATTCATTGTTTGATTGATTGATTTAACAGTGAATTGCCACTCCGAACACTGAACAATTTTCTTTGACGTTTACATTGATAATTTTCTCAAGTTAAAAGCTTCTTTCAACAAATTTTATTTTCAATATATAGATAGCAGAGAACCTACGTAGTCATCGAATGGAAAATGGTGCTCTATCTTTGGAAAAAGTAGAACTGAATTTTAGCTTTCCAAAACCATTATCAGAAAAAGAAAAATGCACAGAAGAGTGGTAAGCTTAACAGACTGGGAGTTTTTATGCCTAAATAAAGTTGAAAAGTTATTTTCATTATACAGTTGTTGAGAGTGTTGATTTCCATTGAAATCTTCACAACTGTGTAATGAAAATCAGTAGTGATTAGTTTCGTGAGGAAATCCTAGGAATTCTAGTGAGAAGCCGTGATATGTCGGGTGCATGAAGTAACCTACTGAAGACTTTAGGCGACGTTGCGTAATACTTTAGATTGACCAAAGTTACTGTTGGATGCTGGCTCAGTAGTCTAGAGGTAAGGCGTTCGCGCGCGAGATCGAAGGTTCTGAGTTCGATTCCTGCTACCACGAGACCTGGATGCGCATTGCTGAAGAGTCCTATACTAGAATGGTGATCCATTGTCATCACCATTTCCTCAGAATATTTGTCATGTTGAAATTGTGAGATAAATTGTTGTAATTTGAAAATTCAGGTTAGATGGCGGAAAAATTTGTAGCTCATGTGGATCATTGTGGTGGGGCTTCTTCCTCAGCTGCATGTTTCGTATGTGGAACTTTCATAGTTCTTCTGAACAACATCAGCACAAACTTCAGGTAGAATTTCTCCACGTTTGACCTGTAGCTTGTCCTGCTAACCTCGATGTTGATTGGTTGCTGTTGACCTTAAACCTGTCGTTGTTTGCACCTTTAGTTCGATTGGATCTCCTCTTTGATCTGTTTCTTGATCCTCCGTTTTTCGATGATTTTTCTGATTGGTTGATAAATTGGGTCAATGTAGATGTGTTGATTACTGATTGACCTGAGTGCCAAGGTTCTGGAAATTCTCTAATATTCTTTGTGCTCCTATCATCTATTCTAACATTGTTCCAATCAAATGTATGCCCATAGTTGTCCGTATGTATTGATGTAAGAGAAGAAATGTCATGGCGTTCGACTGCTAATTGATGTTCACGTAAATTAAGCTGAATAGGACGTCCACTTTGTCCGACGTAGTGTTTTCCGCGATTTGTAGATCATATTTGGTTTTTCTGCCTTTATCATTTCGTCCTTTGGTTTGCATAGGATTGATTGAAGTGATTCTGTTGGTTTATGTGCTATACCTATTCCAAATGTTCTCAGCAGTCATGCTGTAAGTTCCAATGTGTCTTTTATGTATGGTAGAATGATCCGTTTATTGGTTGCTGCACTTGATTTCGCTTCTGTTGACGACTTCGGTTGATGTATTTTGATGAGGTTACGTGAGTAGTCGTTCTTTTGGGAGATGGTCGTTAGATATTTTTCTTCGTTTTATTGCGTTTCAAGTATAGTATGCTGCAATGTCTCTTCGCTCTCGTGAACAGCGATTGTACACAGTTGATTTTGCGAGTTCTTGAGTTATTGCTGCTGCAGTTGGCTTCCGAAATACTTGAGTCTCCAGTTTACTTGTGACATCTTTATTTATACGAAATGTTACATGTTGTTATTAAAAGTCTTATCATTGTACTAGGGAAGCACTAAGTTTCTGTATCCAACACTTCTCATAAGCTGAGAGTACGCCTGACAGAATTTGCTACTTTTATATCATTAAATAGATTTTTTCACCACAATTTATTATGTGAGTAAATTATGTTGGATTATTACATTGTTTTAATTAAATATTAACTACCTAATGTAAGAATTTAACCACAATTTGATTTCATTATTTCACTTTGTAGCTCAACTACACTTTGGCCTCAAGGATTCTCTGTGAAAGTACGAAATCCTGCTCACTATTTAGTTGAAGAATGGATGATTGTTGCCAACCAGTCTATTGCTCGATTTCTATTTGGTAACTTTATTAAGCGTCTTAAATCTTTTGAAATTCCTGTTGAGATAAACAAGAATAATCAACGATGGTTAGGTGCAACGCTAAGAAATCATCCAAAACCTAAGGAAAAGAAATTTAATCAATTGGTAATTTAAAAAAAATTAATCATCCTCCTGGTTTAGTTTTTTGTTTCCACATGTGTTATTGTTGATTTTAACAAACGAACTAAATTTGGTTGTAAATATTTTACCTTAACCTTCGAAGTTCTCTAAATAACCTAAAACACAGTATCATCTTGTGACTTTTGGGATATATTCATTTTTATACGGTTTATTTTTTATGATGTCTTAATATTTACCCGATGTAGTGATACAGAAGTGGTAGATTTCTTCTTATTAAGCAGTATTAAATATTATCCGCGGTAAAAAAAAACAACACATTCTTGCAATAAATATCATTTCTATTAAAAGACAACACATTTAATTTAGTCGGAAAGCTCTAAGTGAGCGATTGACTGGTACGACGCTTCAGTTTCAGATATAAAATATCGAAACTGAAATTGAAGTTAGTCGGCTAGCGAATACCAAACGAACTGTAGCGATTCTTATGGATTTCATTACTTGTGATATAATTAAAGGGTCGATATATTTTATTGTTACCGATAAAAATTGGCAAAGAGAGATGAAGTCTCTATTTATAAGACAAAGTACTACAATGTATACAACTTACGATTTTTCGGCACTTTCTCAAAAAAAACTGGAAACATTTTGTTGTCTAGTTGTAGTGCAAAATTAATAGTGTTGGGAAAATTACCTAATTATTACTTTGTACACTTCCCCAATACTCTTTACGAACAAATGTCAATTTGATAGCAACTAGTTAACAATTTTCTGTTTGATTTCGGTAGTATTAAAAGTAAAAAGTAATATTTGACAAAAATAATCCGATTTCTTACTTAGCATGAAATAATTGGTAGTCATTAAATGTGTAACGCCAAATATCATTCATTTTCCTGTTTGTTTATTACATTGATTGTTTCATGAGCATTCTGTTTTAGGATTGTTTGTGCTGCTGTCTTGTGCTTGTACATGATTCCGTTGTGAAATTATGTGATATGAAATAATGTCATGCAAAATTTTTTTTAAAAAAAAATCCATTCTAGGCCCAATTAGCCAAATCAAACAATATCGAATTCGATGCTACAAATTCTGCTTCGCTCTCGGTAAGTAATTATTATCATTATTAGGATAATGTTTATCGGTTTTCTTCAGCAAAATTGCATCAAAGTTTAAAGTATTCAATCATTGTTCATTTTATGTCAGTATGTATAATATGTAATATTACCACAAGGATTATAAATTATTTCTGTTTTTCAAAATTACTCTTCTAATTCAAACACTTTTCTTTTGAATTTTTAGTGTTCTATCAAAAAGCTGGCAGACGGCATAGCCGAAAAAGAATCCTTTAACAAATCATGTCTCTTAAACTTGATGTGTTCTTTGGCGTACATGACTTATATTCGCCTATCTGTGAGTTTTTTCATCGCTTTATTTTTTTGAAAAAGGTGTAGTTAATATTATTAGCATTAGCGTTGAATCACGCAATAATTATAAGCTTTTGAAAATTAGTCCAGATATGGAAATGTCATAAATTCGATACTTTATAGTTTTAAGTTTCGATTCCTTAGATAGACATAGTGATGCTTCTCTCGTATATCTAATTATATTTACTTTCATGTATGTTAAGTTTTCCTTTAAAAATACATCTGACACAACTACTTCAATTCGATGACTAATTTTACAAGTTTCAACACATATCTTTAATAAAATTATTTCAATGGTTCACCAGTAATGCATTCTTTGATAAATGGTGTTAGCTTTTGAAAGATTTCTCCGTATAGTTCAAATTTTTCATAAATCGTTAATAAGAGGTAAATTTTTATTACTTTGTACATTTTAGGTAGCTTTATACTTTAATTTAGATAGTATGTATAATATACTCATTAAGCGTTATACCAAAGAAAGTCTGTTAGAAAATATCTCGTACGACGATCATTTCTTACGAATACTATCCTTCGATCCTCAATCAATAATGGGACAAAACAATAAAACAATTTTGAATTATACATGGCATTATGGTCTTAGTATACCATTGTATACACATTTCACCTCACCTATTAGACGATATGCTGATTTAATTGTTCATCGTCAGATGGCAAGAATATTAGAATGTGATGATACTATTCATTCAGGATTGCAAACATGTTTTGCAAGGAATAATGATTTTGCACAACAATATCTTAAAAATCATGAAATAGATTTACAGGTTACTTGGTGTAATGTTCGTCGTCTCAAAGCTAGACGAGCTGGAGAAGCAAGCCAACGTCTGTTTTTAACAGCTTGTGTTAGGGTAAGTTACAACTACTGTTCACGCCATTACATGTGACCTCTGTGTAATATCATTAATGCACATATAATTACGCATTTTTACACAGATGTATTTTAAAAAGTTGCTGCCACTATCACACTGCTTCAATGTATAAATATATCTCTACATTTCAGCTGAACCAATTATTTGTTTAATTTTAAAACTAGTCAAAATTAAAATGTAATGTGAGGTAAAGAAAATATAAATAAATGTTATTAGTCAAGCGATAGGACCGATAATTTCAGTCATGCTGGACTCCACTAACCTGGTATTAAAGAAATCATAGGACTTTCGATTTTATATTGCTTGAAATGTGATGAATTATGGTTACTTGTCGTTGAATAATAATCAATGATATGCATTCATTCTTTAAAAGTTATCTCAATCAGATCTCGAAACCGTGCATTGTAACAAAAAATTCAAAAGAATTTTCACCATTTGAAGTATATTCCATATGAATTAAAGTGAAGTAGTCGGCAAAGGTTGTTTTGTTCCTTACTTTAGAAAAATTTCCACTGTGGTGCGTTCGATAACATACCTTAGCATCATTACATGCTTCTTGCAAAACTCCATATCATTGTCCGGTATTGTTTACTGGATACAGTGAATGATCACTTTGCACGAATCACAACCAAATGAATGAATCGTTTTCTTTTCTTACAGAATATTTAATAATTTGAATTAAGTGACATTTGTAAATGTTCGGTTACCAACAAAATTCTCAACTTTCCATATAATGCAACTTTTCCTAATGTTTTCCCTTTCTCACATTCTAAAATTTCATTGAACCCTAAACATTTACAAGTTCATATAGTTTAAACGGTCAACATAATTTCTACTTTTATATAACAGGATTACGGTCCTTTCTATGAAAGTGGGACTGTGATGGAACTGTCTAATAATAAAATCAAAATTTTGATTGCATCGTTTGGTCTAGTGATTGAAACAGAAATTAAAAACGTAAGCTAATTATTTGAATTATATTTTCTTCCAGAATCGTGCATATTTTCAAATAATCTTTCATTCGTAGAGCATTAGGTACAATTTTTGATTGTTTATTATCTGACTCAGGCTTGAATTTGCGATGCCCGTTAGATCGTTCTGAGGTTATTAATTGGTTAAAATTGTGTTTACTATCCACCTTATTCTTATTTCAAGGATATTTTCACAAACTGGAAGGCGTGGTAAATAGTTCACCAGCTTCTCTGATTTCAGCGAATTAATTCGTGCATTCCTTGAAACAAGTGTGTGTACAAAGGTTTAAATTCACCCAAAGTTTGGTGACGTTTCTGTCAATATCAAACAAAATGGTTTAAAATTATTTGGAAATGTCAACCACTAATCAAAAGGCAGTAAGACAACCAAAGCGATATAACCCAATGACTACAAACTAGCATTCCCGGATTGTTCGGTTGAAAGTAGACATAATATGTCGAATTCAATGTTTCCCAGATACAAACATTCTTAGAGACGATTGGATTACTATTCATCTCGCGCTTGTTCTACGAAGGTCGCAGTGATAAATAATCTCATTGCAGACAGCAGCGATTGAATATAGTATTATCTACAACTCACGGCCAACAATTACCCTGAAGAACTTTTAAAGATTGTTAGAAATGAAAGAAAAACTAAATTAGAGTATACATCAAGAAAATGGAAGGACACCACTTGTCATCTCATACTGTGAAGGTATATCTAAAGAAATTAAGAAGTTACTGAACACAAACATAATGAGTTTATTTTCCTGCCACTGTTACCATAAGAACGGCATTCGTGAAAGTTAAGGATAGGATTTCAAAGGAAGAAAAGCAGAACATCGTAATTCAGTTTATGTGAGAGAAACATCTAGATAATTAATATAAGACTTAAGAAAGGCAAACAGTGTGAAACACGGTCCTAAATCCTCGCTTGATCTAGACAAATCAATAATAGCGTTACATTCATAAGAGGACCCAAAATCAACTGCCATGAGACCAAACTACTTCAGAAAGTAGCACCGAAGTAAAGACTGGCAACAGAAAAGATGGTATTCAACTAGCCAACCCCATAGAGAATGACCTTTTGCAATCAATTAGACTTTATCCACCCTGTTTAATTCACATGCAGTGTTGTTCGGACGCTGATTAATTTGAATAATTTATCGTTATAAATAAGTAATTGATAACTGTCAATTTACATACACATCAGACTTTTAAACATTCACAATAGCACCTATATTTGCGTTTATTAATCAAATTACTACTTACTTACTTACGCCTGTTACCCCCAATGGAGCTTATGCCGCCCACCGGTTTTCTCCAACCAACTCTGTCCTGGGCTTCCCTCTCCAGTTCTGTCCAATGTTTGTTCATTCCTCTCATATCTTTCTCTATTTCTCGGCGTAGTGTGTTCCTTGGCCTTCCTCTTTTCCTTTTGCCTTGAGGGTTCCATGTGAGGGCTTGTCTCGTGACGCAGCTAGGTGCTTTTCGTAGTGTGTGTCCTATCCACTTCCACCGCTTCTTCCTGATTTCCTCCTCCACTGGAATCTGGTTTGTTCTCTCCCACAGTAAGTTGTTGCTGATAGTGTCTGACCAACGAACCCAAAGTATTTTGCGAAGACAACTGTTCATAAATACTTGTATCTTCTGGATGATGGCTTTGGTAGTTCTCCAAGTTTCCGCTCCATACAGTAGAACTGTCTTGACGTTTGTATTGAAAATCCTGATTTTGGTTTTGATTCATATTTGTTTGGAGTTCCAGATATTTTTCAATTGTAGAAATGCAGCCCTTGCTTTGCCAATCCGCGCCCTCACATCTGCATCGGATCCACCTTGATTGTCGATGATGCTTCCCAGATATGTAAAGGTGTTTCCGTCCTCGAATGCATCTCCATCAAGAGTGATTTGGTTGGTGCATGTTGTGTTGCATCGGAGAATTTTGCTTTTTCCTTTATGTATGTTGAGACCTACTGCTGCAGAGGCTGCTGCTACACTCGTCGTCTTCTCTTGCATTTGTTGTTGCGTGTGCAATAGAAGAGCCAAGTCATCTGCAAAGTCCAGATCGTTCAGCTGCGTCCTAACTGTCCAGTTGATACCGTGCTTCCCTTCAGACGTCGACGTCTTCATAATCCAGTTGATGACCAGGAGAAAGGGAAAGGGTGAGGGTAAGCAACCTTGCCTCACACCGGTCTTCACCTCGAAAGAGTCTGTTAGCTGTCCTCCGTGCACAATTTTGAAGTTGAATCCATCATAAGAATTCAATATGATGTTAACTATTTTCTCAGGCACACCGTAGTGTCGAAGAAGCCTCCAGTGTTTTCCTGTCCACACTATCGAATGCTTTCTCGTAGTCGATGAAGTTGATGTAGAGTGGTGAGTTCCATTCAGTTGATTGTTCCACAATGATCCGTAATGTAGCGATTTGGTCAGTACACGATCGATCCTTACGAAATCCAGCCTGTTGATCTCAAAGTTGGACGTCTACGAAGTCCTTCATTCTGTTTAACAATACCCTGTTGAAGACTTTGCCTGGTATCAAATACTTGACACTTATTTAATAAATGTCAACGATTAATATACTAAAATTACACACACAAAAACTATTTTATTTATTCCTCAAACTGTTAACTTTCCACGTGATTCGCATCTCACTTGACTCATGTTCTCCTACTTACTAAATTCGATATCTGAATATGATTAGATAAACCTTGTGTAGAATTGATTTGATTGCTACACATCATACATTGTAATTTCGATTTATTATTGCCTTGAAGAAGTCCAAACAAGACTGTCCAACAAAACGTTGGTGTTATTCAAATTCCAAACGCAGAGATTATTTGAAATATATTTTTTAAAATTAATGTTTTCTCACAAATCGATTGTTGTCATCTCTGCACTTGTTAATTTTACCGTTTAGTTTTTGAAAAATGTCTTTACATGGAAACGGAATCCTGTGGTTCAGACAAACAATTCAGATAAAGCGCTATCATCCGATAACGGTGTAACTTCAGAAAATAGCCATTCAATAACTATCACATGGCACAATTCAAAGGATACAACAGTGAAAAATTCTAAACAGTCAGAAATTTCTTTACTCTCGATATTACCTTGTCGTGTGTTTTGTCTTGAAAACACACTTGTCCCACTTGTTGAGTTAGTGAATTCAGATCACGTCTCTAATCAGGATATACAGTAATCAATAATGATATGTATCATTACAAAATATTTGTGTACAGTGTATATTATTTCAGAAAATTCAAAATTGTCTTTTATATTACTAATACTTTTCATTTGGTAAACATATATTAGAAAGGGAGTTTTAGTAGATAACTAGTATCGTACTTGTGATCTATTGAAGTTCCATGGGGCCCAGAGCACAGCACAATAACTTTTCGAGACAAATTACCAAGTTGAACAAACATCGACGATTTTGTTTTTCGATATTAATTCCCAAATGCTGATGTAAATCGTCTCTAAAATATTCATTTTCCGTTTAGCGACGTTTGTTTAGCTGTATGAAAATAACTTCTCTGGAAAAGTTTCTTATCCTTGGGAAACAATACTTCGGTTATGCCCGAAAAAGTAAAAATTTTGATTCCCTGCAGGAAAAATAGCTTTTCTTAACTCATTATACTTTGTGGCTTTCTGAATCGCTGCATTTTACCACGTTTCGAAACAGCTATGTTCTATATCGACTTGTCTATTCACAATATGGAAAAATATTTTTGTGGGTCAACGTTAAATTAAAAATGAATCTGGATTACGAACATATCTCCCTGCAGGTTCTACCATGCCAGACAGGTCGGCTGTAAAATGGTGGGACTAAAAGCAGCTACCCAAGGTCTGAGGGCGCAGTGGTACTGCTGACAGTAGAGGTATATGACAGCAGTAAGTTGTTTCCCTTGGACGACCAGCATCTGCAGTGATGCTGCCTTCTCGCTATCGAAGTAGGGGATTACAGAAGGTCAGCCCTAAAAATGTAACACCTCACCTTACCTCACGGATTTCCGTCTTCGATGGTAAGGCCACTTAGAGTGCGGAGCTAACACTTCGAAATCTTCCAATTGAAGGGCCGTGCAAGAGCAGCGTCAAGCAGTTGTACCTTGGGCTTAGCAAGCGCTCCCAGGTCACTCAGACTAACACTAACCCGATTTCCTTTCCAGGTTACTCAAGAGTAGCCCTTCCACAGTGTAGGCACCCTGAAAGTAACATCTGCACTCATACCCGTGAAGAGCACACGAGACCGAATCGGTGCAAACGTTTCGATTTTACGAAGCGTTATTCATGATACCCTGAAACACCGCTATAAACTACATGTTGCAGCTTTTAGTGCTCAAACTTTGTGTCCTATAGGACTTTAGGATCTCGCGCCATCGATGTATGCTGCGTCTCGGAAACGCGCATTCAGGGTCGGAATAGTGTAATTAATTTGACTGAAACTTGTCCAGGTAAAAAATCAACTTGGTTTATGCCCCGTGTATCTGGAGTCCCTTCTACTGCTTCCCGTGGCCTTGCTGGTGTAGAAACATCATTGAGTCTAGAGCAGAACTGGCTCTGCTAGACTGGATCGCTTGTGTACTGTCCGACTGAACGGGACAGTAAGGACTCGGAATGATAAGGACACCCGCCGTTGCCTGTTCGCCGTCTCTGCCTTCACTCCCACTGACTGCAGTTCAGACGATGTAAATGAGGAGTTTTACAGAAAGCTTTTAGAACTCCTTCAAAATGTTAGGTGCTCTGATATAATAATAAAGGCTGGTGACTTCAACGCTCAAGTGGGTAGACTGAGTGAAAAGGAAAGACACCTCGATGGATCTTATAGTGTCGTGGCTCAAAGACCAGATAATGGCAACCGACTATTTCAACTGTGCTCAGATAACCGCATATTCCTAGCAAATACTAAATTTAAGCGTAAGGATAACATCTTTCGATATGGCGACCTCTAAATCCGTCCCAATGTTGGTCCCAGGTAGAACACACTGCTATTAGCCACCGATGGAGAGGCTCCATAGAAGACTGTTGCTCATTATGGAGCACTTGTTTAGATTCAGACCATGCTCTACTGCGAGCGCATATTTTGCGACTTACTGGACGCAGGAAAAACAACTCAAGGAAACCTTAATGATAGCAAAACTAACCTAACCCAACGTCAGTGGAACTATCTTGCAAAAAAATGGGACCTTCATTCATTCTCAATCCAGGGGATTGGATCGACGGTCAGAAAACTTTTGACCTTTAGTCACACTTGCCCACGATCTCCAGTCAATCTGTTTACGAAGCTGAGAAAGCTAATAGAAATGTAAAGCGAGAGAGATCGGCGGGTCGTGATAAATTGACCCGTGAGATTTTTAAGGACGGTGGTTCAGTTTTAGCAATTAGAATGACTGAGATCTTATGTAGAATCTGGGAATGCGCATAATCCAACTGGTCTCAATCTCTGATCGTCCCAATCTACAAGAATGAACAAAAGTCCTCTTGTGACAATCGCACGGGAATAAACTTAACTAATGTAGTGACCATAATGTTAGCCTCCATAATATTTAGACGCCTAACTAGAGCTACTGAAAAGCGGATTCGAAAAACCAGACTGGACGTGGATGTGTAGACCAAATATTCGCACTACTTCCGTTCCTAGAACATAGACACACATTTCGGAATCCGACATTAGTTGTCTTTCAGGACGTCGAAGCGATTTATGACCCTGTTGTTCGTGAGTTTCTGTAGCAGTGTCTGCCACAATATGTTGCTTCAAGATTGGCTTGCGTCGGCACCTGAACCAGTAACAGGAAGTGAAACGGTTGAGCCTGTTTACTCCTTCACTTATCTCGGGAGTCTCATCAGTACTTATGGCCTGGTGACTGACGAAATCTCAGCACCGATACAAAAGGCTCAACTGGCTTTTGTCAACTTGTGTCACCTATGGCGCAGGCCAGATATCTGTTTGCTAACCAAAAGACGAGTGTACTGCGCAGCAGTTCTCTACGTCCTACTATATGGGTGTGAAACATGGCCTGTAAGAGTAGGGGACATTCGTGCGTTACTAGTATTCGAACAAAGGAGTCTTCGAAGCATTGCTCGTATATCCAGGGGCAACTGAGTAGGAATCGCTGCTCTTAGGAAAAGAATATTAGGTAACGATGGTAGATCAATAGACGAAATATTGTAACTTCATCAGTTGACGTTGTTGGGACGTGTGTTGCTTATAGCCAACCACCGGCTGCCTCAACAAGCGATGTTTCGTGGTGTAGGAGAAGGTTGGAAGAAAGCTAGGTGTGGCCAAAACACGGCACTAATCCAAGAAGTCACTGACAACTGGATGGAGTCATGTTGATAGATGTGGACTACCTGGTCGGGGTCCGCGAGACAATGGTAACCGATGGTTAGAGACCTTGTATGACAGCTAAAAATCGTTTACAGTTATCTGCTCATTTTTCAATTGTATAACTGCTAATCTATTTCACTATAAGAAAAAAGACTGATTCGATTATCATGTGTGATGTATATATATTTAAAAATAAAACAAGGAAGTAATAAAATCTCAGGTAAAAATATGATATATTAAAATTCTATTTTCTAAGATTTAAAAATGAATCAGGTTTGAAACCACAAGAGTACAATATCCTTATTTCACTAGGTAAAGTGATCGACAGTAACTCATCATTTTTACCGGTTATTGTAAATGTTACACTAGAATTTGTTCGATTAGCCCAACCATATCTTGTCCAGTGAAAATTAAGTAACGCCTTGTAATTGTGATTTCTTTTCAACCTAGAAAAGTAGAAAACATTTAAAAGTCATATACTCTAAACGTGACTATCTCAGTTTTTAAACGTTATAGCATTAAACAGTTAATTTTCCTTTGATGCTTCATATTATTTTTATAAACTTCACACACTGCGTTGTTTAGTTTTCAGTGAAAACGATGCGAATTGACCAATCAAGTAAAGTGCCTACATACGTTGACAAAAAACAGATATTTTCTGAAAAAAAGAGTTTTGTTATTGATATCACAAAACTCGCTAAGTAAGATATCCACTTAAAAATATGAAGCATTGTAACATTGTTTCATCATAGCATGTGGCACTCAGTAGACACATTTAGGACCCTGTTGGGGATGGGAACGCAGCACTGTGGTCTTACGGCCAATTCGTCCACATATATTGTACATGATGTCTGTAGAAAACATGTAATCTATAAAAATCCGGTGGGAATATTTGGAATGTAATCGAATGCAACGGTATGTACAAAGATTTGGTTACTTAATCCTTAGGCGAACTCGAATTTAAGTTCATAAATGGTTGAAAATCAAATCGCACATGCCGATAATGTTACACTATTACTAGAAATCTGTTTCCGGTATTTCTCTGAGTCATAATAATGATTTTTCATAGTCAATGTAAATGTGATGAAAATAAGAAGCATTATGCATCTTAAGGCAGTTTAATCTTGTCTGTAAACTTATTATTTAGAGCTGCCATTTGGAAATATTGTAGAATAACTCCTATATATAAATGGATAATTATATCATTAAATAAGTAAACATGTCTACTTAATCATCACTTCCGGAAATTTCCTATTTTGTGCCAATTCTTACCTTTTATTAGGTATTCTGTCCGGATAATTCTTCCTTTGTCGTTTTCGTTTAAATTCGTTAACACGAACGATGGTATCATCGTTTTGTGTTTCTATGATTTCGTTATCATTTGGCTGAGGATACTTAGTGATTGAATGTTCACTAAAAGGAAAAAAACCATTTCTTAGACTTGTTGGTTATTATAGAGGAGAAAATAGTATAGATTTAGTATATACTGATCGAAAGCTTCCATCAGTAAGCAGGATCATATTATCATGGTACTCCATACGCTCTTCAATCAAAATAAAACACGTCTATGGCTTAGTTGAAAACCTGCAATACTAAATAGATCAATGTTAGGTCTATCGTTTTGAGTGGAGTGAATTGGAAGTGGTTAACGGCGGCAACAAATTTTATCTCGCCAGTCTTACTCAGATGAACATACTACATGATGTTGTGTACAGTATATAACAGTTGACTTACTATTGTCACTCCACTAACATCACATGTGTTTACCCAATAGTTTATAAGTGTATGAAAACTCTGAGCGATTTATAATGGCTTCAATGTCGATTTTCTAATATCACTAACAACACTTGATATCAATAGATTTCTAAAAATGATCTAATCGACCGAAATCCATAAATATTTATGCATCAAACAATCGGGATAAACAGATAATAATTAAGAAAAAACAGTAATAAATCAATAAACACTTACTAAGCATCTTTCCAATGACATTTAGCATTTTCCATAAATGATTTAGCAGGTATGCTTGCCAATAGTGCAGGCCATAAAAAAAGAGCTAGTGATCTGTTAATAAAATTTGTATATTTTGCAGATAAAAGTATATGCGCTGTATTGAGAATTGGATGAGCAAATAAAGTAGATGATTTGGCCTCTTCTAATTCTGTTTATAATCAAAGAACAATAAAAGAAAGGCATTGAGATAAGTATTCCAATATATTAATACTTCAGATCAAGTTTTTAATTTTAACTGTATTATTTTCTTTAATCGTTCAATACTGTAATCAGTGCTATTCAAAAAGTTATTTTAGATGATTTCCGTTTATATCCTGTATTATCGTCAAACATGTTATTAATCACTCATCAGAAGAATGCAGATTCTTTTATATTACGGCTTTGATGATGACATCTGTGTGCCTCACAGTATGAGAATCGTGAATTCTAAGTGTTAATTTTATTTTCCACAATAGTACGGTCGTACTACAGATAGCACTCAATTGTTAGACTTTGATATGAAGAGATGAATAGGCAACTTTAATTTCGAATCGCTTTATAAATGTGTAGTTTTTGACTACGACTATCATATTTTTAAAGTGAATAAGATTTCACAATTACCAGTATTGTGTGTCTATAAATCGTGTCGTGTGAATTGTATTACTTACTCATTTTTTACAAGTAAGAATCATAGAGCGAAACGGATAAAACTTCAGTGATCACCTGTTTATAACAGACTAGACTTAAATAAATTATACAAATATTTTGTAAGGTGTCATTTAAAAATATTCAAGTCTTACTTCGCTCAAATTCTTCATCTGTGATAGTTTGTCCTGGAAATGCACAAAACAGTTGCCTGTAAATTTACAAAAAGGAAAAAATTGTTGTGAATTAAAAAGGTGAGAATATAATTTTATCTGCATAATATTAAACGTTCCACTTTGATAACTTATTTTTGCTAAGGTTCGACTGCATGCAATGTATTTTTGACGTTATGAGTAACAACGTAGGATTAATAATCGACTTTTAAACTAACAAAGAATAAATCCTATTTAGTTTGCGAGTTAATCGTAACCAGCGGTTAGAGACTTTGAATGATGTGGCTCCATGATCTTCCAAATTCTAATCTTCTGAACTGCTCAAAACCTTTTTTTCCTCTAAAGGTTATTTCAATGGGATATACTCCTCGAATTGTCTTCGATCCCTAATCTTTTCCACTGCCGCTAATTATTCTACTACATCTACCACTATGGGATGTAAACTGACAATTTGATCTTTCGATTCTAAAATGTTGTGGCAACTTGAACTGATATACGTAAGTACCAATTTCTATGCTGCAGCTGACTGACTGCAACTGATGTAATCGGGATTAAAAAAACGGTCCTTCAATTTTGTATTCTGTTATTTTTTCAAGATTTAGCTTCATTAGTACTAATTATTTCAAATAATGTGTACACAAAACTACTGACTAATATGAAGGCTGTTAATTACCATTCTAATAGTTGCATTCATTTCCCTTACATCATTAAAATTCATAGTACTACGAGTATATGTATGATCATATATTGTGAGTGAGCAGATGGACGGTTTCATGTTTTTTCTTAGCTCTCTATTACGGATTGATGATTATAGCTGCTACCTTGACATGGTGGTCGCGCTCGCCTATCGTGATCACCCAACCGAGCTATATTGGCTGAAACATATGTTCCTAAAGGTCCTACCATTCAAGGCAGGTCGATTGGAGAACGATGAGACTAAAAGCAGCTACTTAAGGTCTGAAGGCGAAGTCGTACTACTGACTGCAGTAAGGTGTTTCCCTCGGACAAACAGCATCTGCAGTGATGCTGCCTTCTCACAAGGAAGGAAGGGTTAGAAAAGGTTGACCATAAAAATGTCACACCTCACCCTACCTCACGGATTTCCGTCTCCGGCGGTAAGGCCTGCTCAGTAAGGGCTTTAAAGAGAGGAGCTAATGCTCAAAAAACCTTTCATAAAGAAGTCGAGCGTGTCGACCACTTCACGGGAGTCTCATCAGTACTGATGGCCTGGTGACTGACGAAATCTCAGCACGGATACAGAAGGTTTGATTGGCTTTTGCCAACCTGCATCACTTATGGCGTAGGCGAGATATCCGCTTGTTAACCAAAGGACGAGTGTACTGCGCAGCAGTTCGCTGTGTCCTACTTTATGTCTGTGAAACATGGCCAGTCAAAGTAGAAGATATTCGTAGGTTACTGGTTTTCGACCATAGGTATCTCCGAAGCATTGCTCGTGTATCCTGGGACAACCGAGTAAGCAATGCTGTTGTTAGGAAACGGGTGCTAGGTAAGGATGGTAGATCAATACATGAAGCATTAAAACTCCATCAGTTGAGGTGCTTGGGACATGTGTTACAAATGCCCAACCACCGACGAGAGATGTTTTGTGGTGTAGAGTTGGGCTGGGAGAAAGCTATGGGTAGTCAGACCAAAACACGGCACAAATCTATGAAGTCATTGACAAGTGGACTGAGTCATGTTGGTAGATGTAGGCTACCCGTGAGATGATAATAATCGATGGTTGAAGACCCTGAGTGACATGGCTGAGAATCGTTTGCAGTGGCGCAGGTGCATTTACTCTTTG
>OX103971.1:39226611-39236611 GCA_944470395.2 Schistosoma turkestanicum | reverse complement strand
AACAATTAAAGCACAACACAGCTAGCCAGCAGAATTGGTTGTCTGAAGTCAGTCGCTAATGTCAAACTACGAAATTTAACAATTTCTACAATTATTTAAATAAAAAAATAATCACTAATTACTAAAACTCCATGATATAATACAAAAATAACATTATGATTTACTTCTACAGCGTTCATTCGTCGAGACCAAATATTGGTTGACAAAGCATAAGCACTGGAACAATTGTATTTTTTCCTTCTGAAAGCTTTTAAAAGACCATGAATTTGTAATAACAGCTTTTGTTTTGTTTCCGTTAATTTAATAGAATATTTTTCAATAGTTGTATTATAAGGACTTGAAGTAGAACCAATCCTATCAGTAGTGGTGGTGTAGCTAGTAGTACTAACAGCATCAATGGTTCTTGTTGTTGTTGTTGTTGTTGTTGTGATAGTGCTGTTGTTAGCTATGGTTGTGTTAGACATGGTTATCATTGTCTCATCTGAAGAAGTTGCTACAACTGTAGATGTGGAATTTTCTAGACTGCATGTAGTTAGTGAATCATCTGCAGTTATCGATTGTTTTGTTTGATTATGACAAGACTCCAAGTTATTTTGTTTTTTTCCAGAATGTTTCTCAAATATTCTCTTTCTTAAATTTTTCGTACAACGTTCACTTTTTCGTTTAAGTGAATTAGAATAATTCATGATTTTCAATTCTTTTCGTTGTTGATAAACAGTTTGAGTAAATGATTTATTTTTCAAATGCGATACCATTCGACGAGCAATAAAAGGAGCTGCCTTAAAAATTTTGAAATCAAATAAAATATATATGTAGTCAAAATACTGAATGACATTTTCTAGACTGAAATTTTAATTTTTGTAGTAGAATAAGAGTTTGACCAGATAATACAAAACAAGGAATTGGATGAATACAGTCTTAGTTGCATAATCGATCTCTAACCCACTATACCTCATCTATTTCGGTTCGGATAATCTTCGTGGAATAGACTGGATGTTCCTTGATTAGCGGGTTTAACCAAAAGTTTGGAGAGAAGGGTCAAATATGTTTGGATTAAGGTTTGATGAGAAGACAATATTGCTTACCTTTATGAAGTTATTTTTCAAGTGTGATGTATATAAATTAGATCTGTAATAGCTGCCGTAATCTACGAAATAAACCAGTGACTATTAAATATAATTATGAACAAATCTCAACGAGTATCAGTATTCTTCTACTGTATATTTTGATGTTGCTGATATATAGTAAAAAACCTAAACTACATGACTAATAACAGTTAAAACAAACAGACTGGGTTCAAGCCACGGAGTGAACACCAACTCTACAATGGAGGTACATCCAGCTGACGATCCTTGAATAGGACGGAACGTGCATTCTAGATTTCACTGCTAGCCACCAACCAAAGAATAGGTAAACATGCGCCATTGTAAACGATTTTCTGCCACGTCATTCAAGGTCTCTAATTGTCGGTTACTACTATCTCGCGGACCCCAAACAGGTAGTCCACACCTACTAATATGGCTTAGTCCAGTTGTTAGTGAACTGATGGATTCGAGCCATGTTTTGATTTGGCTGCCCGTAGCCTTTTTCCAGCCTAGTTCTTCATCACAACCTTTTACAGTGCTTGTGTGATTTAATGGCACGATCAAATCAATCGACACAGGATATTAAAATCTTTCTTGACAATTAAACCAAACCTTAAATAATTTGGTTGAATTAGGTTTTCAGTGTCGTTGCAACTAACAGCATTCATTACAACAAAACAGTAAATTTTCAAAGAATTCTGAAAATAAAATAGCAATTATTATACGCTTACAGTCCTTAACATTGATATTTTATTTATTTGTTGCAACGATGATTTCACCTTTGGATCACACATTACTTGATCAAGTGTCATCCAAAATAAATGTTCTTTACGTAATAATAATGAAGCTCGATTCTCTTTACAACGATTAGTTATAGATATTGAATTACGATGTTGCATAAATACAGATGATGATCCATGCATTGTATTTGGGACACGATTTCCAGACATTATAGTAAGGTATCTGCGTACAGGACCCACTAGAACATGTTTTATCTATAGGCAAACAAAATGCATTATTATTCAAGTGATTATGAACTTTACAGTTATTAAATTAGACAGACAACAGATATTTTCAATTAGAGTTATGGAGATTAGTGTTTTTACACATTTGAAATCACCGATCAATCATTGTCAGACCACCATTAGAAACCTGGAAGCACTGGACGGCCGTTTCCTCATGGTATGGGACTCATCAGCAGTGCGTATCCACGACTCCTGCTTCTCGCACGATTCGAACCCGGGACCTTCGGTATTGTGCTCGAACGCCTAACCTCTGGACCACTGGGCCGGTATCCAACGGTGTTAATGTCTAACCCTGATTGATCTAGGGATTTTGTCTTTGGTAGTCACTAGCGACACCCGACAGGGTTGAGCTCCACTGGCCACGTCTTCTCACTAGAACTCCCAGAATTTTCTCACGAAACTAGTCACTAGTACAACAGAGTCGGAATCGATGAAAGTTGTTCCTTACAAGTGAAAAGCAATAAGACTGAGAATAAAATATAATTCTTTAAAGGAAATAATGACAGCCTTTGTATGCGAGTAATTTAATCCTCCATACGATGAACCTTACAGATATTATTAGAACATACATAGACAGATACAAGTTCTATCAAGTACGATACGTACATCATAGAAAATATTGTTTTCTGATTAAAAACACATAAACGCTATTACGGTCTGATGTTGAGAATAAGTCGTTGTCTTCTGTGGATAGGCCACCTGTTGTGTTTGTCTAATGTTTTTAAATAGTATAATTTGGATAACTAATAAAGTAACCAAGAAATAATAAATGATAACCTCTAATAGATACTCTGATAATCAGGTTCAATAGATATGAATTAGGCATATTAGCGATTGTTATTAGATCTTATCAGGCTCAAATGTAATACCACAGTGATACTTTTTGAAGGACTTTTAACTTCAACTGCCTACAGTTTAAGTTAGGTATTGTTAAGCAATTGAGATTCTACTTCTGATTTAGTGCAAAGAAAATGCATAATAACATTCTAAACTAATTCGTTGTTGCTACTGTGCACATAAGAATTATTTGTTAGAGATTTTCAATATTATGTAACAAGATTTCTTATAGATAATAGCTTATGTGATTCGGAAACTCTACAAATAAGTTGTTATAAGGTTGTTTTATACGGAGTACAATATTTTACAAGTAATGGGTCACCATGCTGTGATAAAACCTAGAAACTAGTCAGTGCATTCACAAAACGGAACAATCATACAAAATTCGTATGCAAGCTGCTGGGGACGTTAGATACCAGAAGTCACTTGGAAAAGGTCCTAACTTGGGACGTTTTATGTTTTCGCACATAAGTCGTTTAGTTAACCTTGAAATTACATTTCCCACTCGGAAAATCCTTGACTTTTACTGGTTGATGGATTATTTTAGTACGCTATTTTTGTGGCTCTCCGATGGAGGTTTCTTTCGTGTATAAATAAGCCCGATTGTTTGTGCTTGTTGACCTCGTATTTTCTGAGTGCTTGTAGAATACACTTTCCCGCCATAAAAACTTCTTGATATAGTTAGTAGGGCTGGGGAAAAATCAAATAAGAATAGCCGATCGTGTCACCGCATCATTTGTCTTCGCTCTGTTCACCGAGTAAGGTGAACTCGTAATAATTCATGCATATTAAGTGAAGAGCATATCATAAGCATAACTCACAGACCGTAATTAAAAGCCCACATGTAACTTTTACCCTGATGCGGTGGTTGGGCTTGACTACTGTGATGACCCAACCGGGCTATATTGGCTAAAATACATGTTTCTCTAGGTCACACCATGCCAGACAGGTCGATTGGAGAACAGTGAGACTAAATGAAACAACTTAAAGTCTGAGGGTGAAGTCGTGGTGCTGACTGTAATGGGGTGTGACAGAAGTAAGGCGTTCCCCTCGGACAATCAGAATTTACAGCAATTCAGCCCTCTCGGCCCTAAAATTGTCAGACCTCACCTAACCTCACGGATTTCCGTCTCTGGTGGTAAGGCCTTTTGAAAAGGAGCGTAGCTAGCACTTCAAAAACATCCCATAAAAAAGCCATGCGAGGCAAGCTTCAAAAAAGTTGTTTCTTGGGCTCGCTCTCAAGTCACTAAAACCAATGATAACCCAACTACTACTTCAGGTTCGTCAAGATTTACCCTTCCACGATGTGAGCGACCGGGAATTAACATCTGCCCTTATACTCGTAACATCAAACGAGACCGAATCTGTCACAACCAAATCCTTGCTACACCAAATAATCCTCTTATCTCCAAGAAAATCTCTTCTTCGGTTTCTTTGTCAACTCACGCCGCTGGTGCGAACGTTTCGAATTCACGAAATGTTACTCCTTATCTTCAGAAATCCCGCTCTAAACTACGTGTTGGAACTTTTGATGCTCGAACCTTGTGTCAAATAGGGCAACAGGCTTCCTTCCGGAAAGATAGAGACACTTTCCATAGCCTCCTCGTTGTCTCTGACTTTGCCATGACTGATCGCAGTTCATATGAGGCAAAAGATGAATTTTACAGACACCTTTCCAACCTTCTTCAAAAAGCTAAGCGCTCTGATGTATTAATAGCGGCTGATGGTTTTATCGCTCAAGTAAGTAGATTAGGTTGAATCGCAAGTTATATGGGTGGATCTTATGGTTTCGCAGCTCACGGAACAGATAATGCAGACCGTCTGTTGAAGCTATGCTCAGGTAACCGCCTCTTCTGGAAAACACCAACTTTAAACATAAGCAGAAACATTTTTCGACATAGCAACGACCAAAATCAGCTTAACGCTGAACAATAGAACACATTGCTGTCAGCCACCAATGGAGGGGCCTAAAATAAGACTACCGAACATTCTGAAGCACATGTTTAAACTTAGATCATGATCTAATATGAGCAGGTATTTGTCTACTGCTTACTAGACATAAGAAAGACACAGCAAGGAAAACCCTAGGAGTTCTACTTCGTAGAAAAGAACCAAGAATACATTTCATGAGCAACTAAAAGTAGCTATATAGCCATTTAATTTATGCCCATCACGAAACGGACTGGAATAATATCCAGGAAGCTGTGATATCTTCCAGTAAGTTAGAATTAAAAGTGAGAAAAAAATCAGTGGATTCCAGTAGCATAAAATGAACTGATAGATGTTCGGAAACTCATCTCATCTGGGTCTGAACACAATGAGGAGCGAAGGCAAAATAAACATAGACTGATTAAAAGCCTACGCAATGACCGTGAACAGTGGTAGGTAGCGAAAGCAAAGATAGAAAAGGAAGCGGCGACAAATAATAGTACACAACTATTCATATTTATCAAGGAAACTGGTATTACGAATCAGAAGGTTAGTGAAACTCTCAGAGAAAAATTGGAAATATTGATAGAAATAAGATTATTATTATCAGTAATTATTATTGAAGACAATGTTAGCCAACTTACCTGAGTTTGATGTATAATCCACTTGGATTCTGAAGATGTAAGTTGTCTGAACAATGCATTTGGTTCCGAAATTTCAAGGGTTGCATTCTTTTGAGTTTCATTAACTTCATTGTTCTGTTCTTGTTCACCTGGATTATTTGATTGAGTTGAATGAGAAATAATATTTGTCTGATTCGAGTCATTATGCGGTGAAGTATGCTGCTGAAATAAAACGCCAGAAACTAAATCATCCAAAAGTTGTATAAAATCGCTATCGATTGGATTAGGATTCCAACCTTTATTGGACCAACTGTAGTTAGACGATTTAACGCGATCTTTAGATATTTTGCACGTGGTCAGCTAGGATTGATCATTTAAATGAAATAATAAACAGAAATTAGATAATAAATCATTTAATTAGTGTTTTTTTTTATTTTGGAGACATATGAAAAAAACTATCATATCCTTATACGTTTTACTGAAAGTAATTAACATATTAAACAATCAAGTTAGATCCAACTTAGAGGAATGACTGAATACAATCACTTCATATAATTGGACAGTGAAATTTTAATTCCAATTGACAAGAAAGATAATAAGAAGTTTAGTAAAATGGATGCATTCAGTAATATAAAATGTTATTTATAAAAACAGAGTTTAAATGTAATAAGTGCAAAACAATTATACGAAAGAAAGTTTTCTAAACGGTTTTTCAAGCGATCAATCAGTGCATTTTATACCTAATACGAATAATCTCAATAAAACAAACAGAAACACTGTCCTTGTATATAGAAATGGTTAATTACGTGACTGATCTCAGTCAGTCAGTCAGCTACAACGTAGAATTTCGTGTGTACATACATCAGTCCAAGTTGTCATACCACGGTAGTATAGAGAAGTAATTGTCGCTTCAAATCCCATAGTGGTAGAGGCAGTAGAAGTTGAGGTCAAATGAATGACTGTACTTAGACGTTTTTGAGACGTAGTGTACATTCGTTTCACAAGGTTCTAAAGTCCTAGCCAAGGAAGCTTGTTGTTCTACCTCACACAAAGTTTAAGCCATAAAAGCTCCGATATGTAGTGTAGAACTGGATTTTAGGGGACCACGAATAAAATTTCATGAACTTGAATCACTAGCAGTAGCAATGCGAGGTAATAAGTATACACTAGAAAGGTTAGTCGTGGGGATAGGAGTTATGGAGAGGTGGGGCAGTGGTTCGATCATGATCAACTTGGTCTCGAGTTCTGTTAGAGATATGAAGGCGGTTGTTACTTCCAGGCTGCTCATATTGTGAATGGCTATTTCTTCTTGGGGGAGTGTGACCACAGAGCATACAGGAAAACTGCTTCAGGCCAGTCATTCACGGCCTTTTAATAGGAAGTTTTATCGTGTTCGCTCGGATCTTCAAAAGGACTGACCCCACAGCGAAAAAAATCCATGGAGTACAGTAAGGTGAAATTTTAGGGTCGACCTTTTCCAACTCGTTTCTCCTGTTATGAGATGGTAGTAAGGCTGCAGATGCTGGTTGTCTGAGGGAAACACCTTACTGCTATCACACCTCTGTACAGTCAGCATTAAGGCTTCACCATCAGACCTTAAGTTATTTCGTTTAGTCTTACTTACCGTTCTCCAGTCAAACTGCCTTGCATGGTAGGACCTATGGAAGCATGTATTGTAGCCAACATAGCTCGGTTCGGTCATCACGATAGGCAGGCCTGACCACCACGTCAAGGTAGAAGCTACGGTCGGGACTTAAACTTATCTGGATAACATAAAAATGACTCAAGCAACAATTGACCGAGTCAACATAGCTACATTAGGCTTTTATGATAGTGAAGCCCTACTCCCCACCACGTTAAGGTGGCCGATACAGTTTAGATGCCTTCCAAGACATCAGAATATTAAACACTAGAAAGAAGTATGTCAGTGAGATAAAATGGTCTATCGGTTTACCTTATCTTTCATAGATGGAGCCAATCTAAGGTGTTGTGACTTGTGAATCCATGAAACTTGTCCCTGAACAGAAATTAAAAATATCACTGTATCACAAAGTTTCAATCTATAAATAACACTGTACTAGCTCATGTTTAGTGTGGTCACTAAAGAACCTGCAAATTCACCTTCATTACCCCATAAGACTTTAACTGATATGTGTTTGCTTACAAAAAAGGTAAGCAAAAGGTAAGACAAACAGGGGACTTAGTAGGATTTTATTCAATCACTAATTTTATAATGAATGATTGATAAATTCTATTTTTGCTCGAATAACTTACGATTCTATAAGCCTCTGTTTCTGGATCAGGAACGCCGGCACTTTTCAACTGATTTACAAATTGTGTAGCAAACGGTGAATACAACAGAACATTCTGTTCCGATGGTAATGAAGAATCCTGAAAATATATACGAATTTGTTAGATCTCATTATGTTACAGAGAATTCTCAAATTTTTTAAAAATCTTTGATATTTTGGCACATTCTAAAACTATGACTTCAAGTACACTGTGTTAATATGGAAACCTGGAAATGTATCAACTCTGCAGAATGTTAATAGAGAGGTGAGCGAACAATTAGATTCGAAAGTAAATGACAAATGTATAACTCAAAATGAAATCAATTTATACCAATTTTACAGAAAGATGTTGAAATGCCATTTGTAACTGAAGTGTTGAAACGATTATTTAAAAATTCCTACGGTCTATTCATTGAATCTTTCAAATCAACACTATGAAGCACTTTCAGCTTCTAAGGCTGAACTAGTTGAAGAATTTGAGGAAAACTGTGTTATAGCAGTCGATATGATAGTAATCATAATGATAATAGTAAAAAATTAATTCCGTCAACTGAAAATCTTAAAACAGCTAATTACTCCCATCACTTAATATGGAGGGAGACCTAACACTATACTGTATATACGCGTTAGTACTTAGTATTTATTTAGATTATCACTGCATTTTCCAACAATAAAAACTTAATTGTTTATTTTCAAAGGAAATCTAATTTGATTGGTTGATAGGTGCGATAAAATATACACCGTAGTATTTATTATGTTGCAATCCGAAAAGATATCTTCTGGAACTCTTCACCTAGATCAACAGATATAATAAAATAATTTCCAACTGAATAACTTTATTTGTAAAGCTATCCACTGTCGAATAAGACTGATTCACTCAGACAGAAAACGTAATTCCCTGAATAAAATGTATTTACATTAGTTTGACGCCTTAGTCAAAAATATAAACACGTAGAATCGGATTATTGAACTTTATTCAGAAAATGACAAGCTAATATGCATCAAAATGGAAATTTCGCATGAGTTACAACCAAGCAACATACTCAAAGTTTAAAAGTAGAAGAGAGCTAAAAGTTGAGAAACAACTTCCATATGAATATCATATGACCCCAACATATTGAAGTGATATACCTCATGGGATTCTAATGCATGATGTCCTCTAAATGCATCAAATACTCTTAAAAGTATTCAAAATATTTTGAATACATGCAATTAAAATACACATACACAACTGACTGAATCCTCTAGTCTTCCAGTTACTTGTTCACGTAAATTATACCATAATTTTGCCCACTTTCTAAGTGTTTTAAAACGTGCCTGAAGAGAACGGGCCGAACGTCCAGGAAAATATAGAAGAAGATCGGTGAAAATTTCTGTAGAAATAGTTTAAAAAAAAATTACATTATCCATGGCATTTATTTTAACGAAAGAATGCAAGTACGATATTTTATTCCATATCATTATCTCAGCAATTTATACTTCAGAACTGAATTCTAAGTGGTTTTGATTGTGGGAATTTGTCACAAATCGATGCCAACTGGAATGTCATTTCAAGCAAGTTAGATAGCACAAAAACTATGCCTAGAGCTAGTTTGAAATTCATTTACAGTGCGCACTTACGATTTTACCCACTACTGAGCACAAGACTCTCAGATCTTTAAGCTAGCACAATACTTTTGAGCAGTGAATACCACAAAGTTTATTTGATGGTAGTTATAACAAAACTAGAATAAGCCCAGCATAGCACCATGAGTTTGATCACTTGCCCCGACCGTAGCTGCTACCTTGACGTGGTGGTCGGGCTTGCCTATCGTGATGACCCAACCGAGCTATACTGGCTGGAACACATGTTCCTCAAGGTTCTACCATGCCAGGCTGGTCGATTGGAGAACGATGAGACTAAAAGCAGCTACCCAAGGTCTGAGGGCGAAGTCGTACTGCTGACTGCAGAGGGGTGTGACAGCAGTAAGGTGTTTCCCTCGGACAACCAGCATCTGCAGCGATGCTGCCTTCTCACAAGGAAGGAAGGGTTAGAAAAGGTCGACCCTAAAAATGTCACACCTCCCCTAACTCACGGATTTCCGTCTCCCTGGGTAAGGGTGCCCACTAAGGGCCTTTAAGAACGGAGCTAATCCTCAAAAAACATTTGATAAAAGGGCCATGCGTGACTGGCCTCAAGCAGTTGTCCCTTGGGCTCTGCGGTCACGCAC
>OX103971.1:39122843-39226111 GCA_944470395.2 Schistosoma turkestanicum | reverse complement strand
CACTAGACAACTTTTCCGCCTTATCAAAGAAACCGGTATTAGGAATCCGAATGTAAGTGAGACTATCTCGGAAAAGGATGGTCTTATTATCCATTCTCAATCTAGGAGGCTGGACCGATGGGCAGAACACTTTAGGGATCAGTTCAACTGGCCTTCAGCCACTCTTCGGTTGCCCACGATCTCCAGTCATCCTGAATGGCAAATCGATTTAAGTCCTCCCAGTTTACATGAAGTTGAGAAAGCTATAGGAAATCTAAGGAGAGGTAGAGCGGCAGGTCCCGATAGGCTTACCCCTGAGATGTTTAAGGATGGTGGTCCAGTTTTAACGGTTAGACTGACCGAGATCCTAGGTAGAATCTGGGAACTGGACGTAATCCCATCTGACTGGTCTCAGTCGCTAATTGTCCCAATCTACAAGAAAGGGCAGAAGTCCTCTTGTGACAATCACAGGGGAATAAGTTTAACTAATATAGTTTCTAAATTGTTAGCCTCGATTATACTTAGACGTCTAACTAGAGCTCGCGAAGAGCAGACTCGAGAAAACCAGGCTGGTTTTCGACCTGGACGTGGTTGTATAGACCACATCTTCGCACTACGACAGGTCCTGGAACACAGACACACATTTAGATGTCCTACAATAGTCGTGTTCCTGGACCTTAAGGCGGCATTCGACTCAGTGGATCGTGAGGTTCTGTGGCAGTGTCTGTCGTTGAAAGGTGTACCAAAGAAGTACATTAACCTTATACAAGCTCTCTACTCGAACACCACTGGTCGAGTGAGAGCTTATGGCGAACTGTCATCTGAATTCTCTACATCAAGTGGTGTCCGTCAGGGCTGTCCACTCTCTCCATTCTTGTTCAACTTTGTCGTAGACATCCTCTTAGAGTTAACATTAAGCTCGTCAGATTTTTCAGGGGTTGACCTTCTACCAGGAAAGTCGCTTACTGATCTAGAATATGCCGATGACATAGTTCTATTCGGTGAAGACGCTGACAAAATGCAGAGTCTTCTGACTACCATAAGCAACAATGCGAGCATGTTCGGGATGCGGTTTTCCCCCTCGAAATGCAAAATGTTGCTTCAAGACTGGGTTGCTTCGGCACCTGAACTGGTGATAGGGAGTGAAGTAGTCGAGCGTGTAGATCACTTCACTTATCTGGGGAGTCTCATCAGTGCTGACGGTCTGGTGACTGACGAAATCTCAGCTCGGATACAAAAAGCTCGATTGGCTTTTGCCAACCTGCGTCACTTATGGCGTAGGCGTGATATCCGTTCGCTAACCAAAGGGCGGGTGTACTGCGCAGCAGTTCGTTCCGTTCTCTTATATGGCTGTGAAACATGGCCGTTAAGAGTAGAAGATGTTCGTAGGTTACTAGTATTCGATCATAGATGTTTAAGAAGCATTGCTCGTATATCGTGGGACAGCCGAGTAAGCAATGCTGTCGTTAGGAAACGAGTACTAGGTAAGGATGGCAGATCAATCGATGAAGTGGTGAAACTTCATCAGTTGAGGTGGTTGGGACATGTGTTACGTATGCCTAACCACCGACTGCCTTGACGAGCTCTGTTTTGTGGTGTAGGAGTAGGTTGGAAGAAAGCTAGGGGCGGCCAGACCAAAACATGGCAGAAATCCATGAAGTCACTGACAAGTGGACTGAGTCATGTTGGTAGATGTAGACTACCTGGTTGGGGTCCGCGAGACGAAAGTCATCAATGGTTAGAGACCTTGAACGACATGGCTCAAAATCGTTTGCAATGGCGCAGGTGCATCCACTCTTTGAGCTCTCTCAAATCCTAATCTTCTGGATTCGTCAACACCTCTACCTTTGTCTTTCTAACCTTATCTCACTGAATTATATTTTTTTGAATAATATCTTAAACCCTAGTCTTCTTTATTATAACATTAATACCTCTACCATCTTTATCACTATGGGATTTGATTTGACTTTTGCGTCTCTATGCTAATAATGTGGTATGGCAACATGAACTTATGTACATACGTACGAAGTTCTACGTTGCAACTGACTGACTGACTCTGAGATGATACCAGTGACCATTCTACATCCATGTTAAGAATACTAATTATCTCTTATATTGGGACAGTAGTTTTAATAAGCTTAAATGACTATTATCCACTATCAAATAAGATAGTAAAAAGTGGAAGCAAAAGATATGTAAAGAGGTTGTAATGAATAGAAGGGAATCTTATGATAATGTGTATACAAGTTATAGTACTATATAGTGCAGAGTAAATTATTGTCCCGACCGTAGCTTCTACCTTGACGTGGTGGTCAGGCTGGCCTATCGTGATGACCCAACCGACCTATGTCGGCTACAATACATGCTTCCATAGGTCCTACCATGCAAGGCAGTTTGACTGGAGAACGGTAAGTAAGACTAAACGAAATAACTTAAGGTCTGATGGTGAAGCCTTAATGCTGACTGTACAGAGGTGTGATAGCAGTAAGGTGTTTCCCTCAGACAACCAGCATCTGCAGCCTTACTACCATCTCATAACAGGAGAAACGAGTTGGAAAAGGTCGACCCTAAAATTTCACCTTACTGTACTTCATGGATCTTTTTCGCTGTGGGGTCAGTCCTTTTGAAGATCCGAGCTAACACGATAAAACTTCCTATTAAAAGGCCGTGAATGACTGGCCTGAAGCAGTTTCCCTGTATGCTCTGTGGTCACACTCCCCCAAGAAGAAATAGCCATTCACAATATGAGCAGCCTGGAAGTAACAACCGCCTTCATATCTCTAACAGAACTCGAGACCAAGTTGATCATGATTGAACCACTGCCCCACCTCTCCATAACTCCTATCCCCACGACTAACCTTTCTAGTGTATAATACTTATTACCTCGCATTGCTAATGCTAATGATTCAAGTTCATGAAATGTTATTCATGGTCCCCTAAAATCCAGTTCTACACTACATGTCGGAGCTTTTATTGCCATAACTTTGTGTCAGATAGAACAACAAGCTTCCTTGGCTAGGACTTTAGAACCTTGTGAAACGAATGTACACTACGTCTCAAAAACGTCTAAGTACAGTCATTCATTTGACCTCAACTTATCTAAAAACAAAGAACCGACGCATCTCCCTTTTCGTGTATCTACTATCCGTGGCCTCATGGATGTAGGTATAGCATTATGTTAAGAAACAGGGTCACGTCTGCTAGACTGGATTCCAGGAGGCGGTGGCTTGTATGATATCCAACTAAGCGAAACAGTAAGAACTCAGAAATGTAAAGACACAGACCGTTGCTATTTTTTTATCTTAGACTACGCTCAAACTGAGTCCTGCTTAATTTAGTTTTGCAGAGAGCTTTCACTCTTTTTCGAAAAGATAAGCGCTCTGCTGTAGTAATAGTGCCTAGTGATTAAAATATCTTATGACAAAACAACCAAACTGTGACTTCTGGAACTTAAGAGTATATTGAATAAACACAAGTGTGTTAATAGAGTTGCGCACGACATCGGTAAGACATGATCATTAAATCAGCAAATCAGCCTGGATTCTCTAAGTTTATGTCAAGCAATATGAAACACTGCTGAACTTATTTAAAGCAAGCGCATACATAATTAGCACCCTTGATTTTAAAGCGATCAATTTATTAGCCCAGTTTTATGCCGTTTATAAATGCTTAAACTACAGACTTTTTTTAGTGTTTGAAGTGGAAAAGTTGGGTGAGAATTTGTGATCAAACAGAATATTTGAAAACCAACTAGAACATTTTACACATCTTCAGTAACGAAGATACAGACCTTCCTATATGCATAAAAGGTAGTGATTTATCAGCTAAAACGAATCCTAGACTGATCTTGTAGTAATAAAGCAGCATTTACAGTGCCCAGGTAGACAGCTTAAAACCAAAATTCTTAGAAAGGTTATTATCGCTCGGCTTCCTAAACCAAAACTAGGTTAACGGAGATTGACTCTACGGCCTATGAACCGAGATTTAACCAATAAATCGTACTTAGCAGATAATTATTACTAGAAAAAGTATGAAAAGAACACGACATTCACGTACAAACACTAAACTTGAACCGAGTAGACCAAAATTACACTAGCAGATTACAAACAAAACCTAGGTTCACATATCTATTTAAGTCGAATAAAACACTAAAACGATGAAGGACCGAATAATGCAACAGTCGCAAATCAGAACAGCCCAAAATAGAAAGAGAAAATACTAGGCAAATGCGATGCACAGTTAATTCTCTTTTTAACCTCCAATGTTTGTAATGAAAGAGCGAGCAGGAAAAAAACTCATGCAATTTTGTGAGATAGGGTCGGAAAATGAACATAACTAGCAGGTTCCAGTACTGACATTAGGAATTTATTGAAATTCGCAAGTCAAACTAACCAGGTATTGATTAAGCGTCCTGATCTCATCCTTGATTGCGTCAATAATTTCTGGAAGTATATGTTGTACTGTCTTATTAATAACAACACAATCGACCACATCACTACTACCACAACTTTGTCCAACATTCGCCATTCTTACAAACCTATGGGACGAACACAGATAGCGCAACAAGGTCAAACAATATCAAGGTGACTTTTAAGCTTGTTAAAACAATCCATTTCAGTTTGCAAGGGGGAGGGGCAAGGAAAATTTTTTGTTGGTCGAACTTCCTACTGAATATATTAACTGAAGTAGTTATGGTGTGTCGTGGCAGAGGAAGCAAAAGAAAATTACAAATCTTCACTGTATCCACTCCTAATATCACTTTTCAGACTCTATGAATCTGGAGCTTACGTGATTGCTAATTTTCGCTCATGACTACTCTTATTAAATGCAGGTGCAATCAGTGTGCTTGCTGAGTTGTCTGCTCACCTCGCCTCTTGTTTTTCTCTTTGCTATTTCTACCAGCTCACACTATTCTAAATGTTTCTTTAGTACACAAGACACCCTCCACCTAGACGCAAACCGATAAATGTCATGTAAACAAACTTCTTCTAGGTATTTCCAAGGATTATTTTGAAATGAGTTTACAATTCAGCCCATTAAATTAAAATATTTGCTAATATTTTATGCCATTTTTCGTATTATATTACTTTTACTAAGTACCCTTAACTTCCACTGTCTTCGGTTTTCAGAAATAAAGGCATTAAATTGGGTTATCCCCAATGGTCCTTACACTATGCTAATCAATGAAGACTGTTTTACCGATTGGGTTTTTCAAACGTGTTCTTTTATGGTGGTCACTTAGATATCCCAGTCCCATCTCAAGTTGATTCGATCATAGTTCTTGGTTGTGTTTTCGGGTAACTCGGAGATGAATAAATCAAAAAGAAGCGGTTAAGATTACGAATCGAATAATGAGTCCCCGTTGTCAACTCGCCTTCTAGTTTAATGAGACAAAAATTCTTTCATCACTTAGCTTTTCATAGTTCAGGTTTTGAAGTAGAAGCAAATATTTGGGGATTAAATAAGGTGATCATAACACATATGTAACTCTCGAACAACTATTGGATAGCAGTTGGTGATTGTTTTAATTAAGCTTACATACCATTCCTAATACTTCCGCGTCAGAGCTTATGATTACGGTGTCCAATCAACTAAGTTCCGGCGTGTATAATCTGATGTCCGATATGCAATAATACACTAGAGTTTGTTTCCGAACACCAACATTCAAGACATCTAACGAATTCGTTTCTGTCAGTTTAGAGATCTATACTAGCAATATCTTTCAGTTTTATCTACCAACGATTTTTTGTAAGCTGGATACTAGAGTTTCAATATTTAGCTGACGGAGGATAGGAATCAAAAGGGCTACTAGTATGTGCCATATTTTGATGTCATTTACCAAGTTAGCTACCAGTCTATCCTGACTTCATCTGAATACGAAGTGTCTCATCCGAGGTTTTAATAATAATAATAATAATGCTGTATCCCAAATTATAAAAAGATTCTGGATTAGAACTGGATGAGTTATGTTGTATTTTGGGGAGAAGCTTGTCGAGTTACTCACAAAGAAATTCGTATATGATGCCAATATGCAGTAGTAACATTAGAATGTGTAACCAAACCCTGGTGATATCGTGCCTATGCAGTAAGACGACATAAAATTTTAGCATTGATATTCATGGAAGATGGCGCTTAACAGTGTGATCAAATTTCAGCTATCTTCATCTGGTTCAGTTGACTTTTCTTATTTTCTGTGTCACAGCATAAATATTGGTGAGTGATTCACCAGAAGCCGTTTCCGAGTTTTTGTTTTCTAGATTGAATAGTTAGTAGAATCAATGTGGATACGGTCACGATTATGCAGGCCCATTTTACTTACTTTACAACACATGGAAAAAACCTTGACTCAGCTAATTTTTACTAACTTATTTACATATGTTACTTCCAAGTTTTACTCCTTCCCGTTATTGAAGTACAGTACGTCAATCTATTTGCAATTCACGAACCCAAATTAACAACAGAACCAAACTCCAAAGTTAGGTACCAAAGTTTATTCGCAATTCATAAATAGTCGACCAAAATGTCGTTCTAACAACAATAATTATGTTAACTAAAAATACCTTCAATTTTATAGGTTCCAAATGACCAAACCAAGACAAACAGAAATCAAAATGGCCGAAAATAATAAATCAAACAAGTCCATAAGTTAAGTAAAACAAATATACCCAAAAACACAGTGAAATTAATGATATTTATATAAAGGTTTTAATCAGTCAAATGTCTTCATTTCTCCCGTAACAACATACGCCTGTTATTTCGAATGAAGCGTAGGGCGCTGAACAGTATTTTCCGACATACACTGCCCCGGGTTTCTTGTTCGAGTTCTGTTCAATTTTTGCTCATTCCACTAACGTTTGTCTTCATTTCTACACATATGATGTTCCTTGGTCTTTCTCATTTCCTTCGACCTTCAGGATTCCAGGCGCGGGCTTGTCTTGTGACGCGTTTGGGTGCTTTGCGCAATGTGTCCGTGATAGTTTCTGGACAACGGATTCGAAGTATTTCGCATAGACAACTGTGATTAAATACCTGTATCTTCTGTATGATTGCTTTCGTAGTTCTTCATGTTTCCGCCCCGAAGACTATAAGTTTTGACATTTGCATTGAAAATTCTATCCCCGGTGTTTGCTGACAGATACTTTCTCTTCAAGATATTTTCAGTTTCATCTCTGAAGCAATTCAGAACAGTTTTCTGGTCTTCTACATAGTTCTATAACTCCGTTTGCTGCGCTTGCCAGATGGGGTATCGGCCTCGTGACTTCCGAAGTAACTCGGCTTTCATCGTGAGACGTCACAACTCTTCTGAATGAAGACCTTCAATTCCCAGGGCAGAATTAAAATGGCTTAAATCATTTCAGCGAGTTAGTTTCCTAGGGAACAGGGTTGCTAACTCTTTGCTCAACCCTCATTTATTCAGGCCTGGAAGCCCAAGAGGGGCTGAAGGCGGGATTCAGTCAATTTGTGCTCGGGCGAAAACATAAGGATATATGAGATAAATTTACATGTATTTTTTTGTACCTTTTTGGAAAAACTCTTTAATGCCCTTCGTATGCAGTTCTGAGTGGTAGGCGTAACGAGTTACGACATATGGAAACCCGCGCATCAAAACCAACAGGCAAGTTGGCAGAGAATAATGGCTGTTATCTTTAATTACCATATAAAACAGTGATACCCATGGGCGGTTAGATGGTCTAATAATGCCTAAATTTATCACTGAACCAGATTCGTAATAGTTTTTCAGTAGCCAGTCAGCTTGCACTCAAGAAGACAGGTGGTATTTTAGTCCTGATGTGATGTGTAATAGTGATGGTTACACAATAATTTCGGTTGATCCTTTGACAGTTTTGGGTGCTTTTCGAGTACTACTTAAGAGAATGAATCGATGGTTTGACGTTTACTCATGAAATAAGGCTCCATACTTCGACAGCGTGATATCACCAACGGATAACCTTTGTTTTCTCTTACCGACGAGTGCTTCATGGTATTGTAGGAGGTTTATGCTAGTCAGATATCTGCCATAGTGAAAATCCAGTGATTCATTTTTTGTATACCCACGTTAAAGTAAGTTTTCCTTTCACTCTAATAAGCAGACGGTTTGCTGTTCGCTGACTGAAGACTGCATCCCGCGAATGTCATTCATAATTTGCAGAAAGAACGTTTGCCACAGGGCTAGTGTCGACCAAAGAGCGAACCTCAGACACAAAATTATGTGTCTATCGACTGCAGTTGCCACTAACAAGTGTACAAGTACATTAACCAATAAACGGATCATCCTACTATAGATAAAAGACATATCGAAGCATACAGTATGACTAGTGAGACCATCTGGAATAGGTGTGGAACACAAACCAATAGAACCATTTCAATCAATCCTATGTAGACCGAAGGACAAAATGACAAATGAAGAAAAACCAAATATCATCTACGAAATAAATTGCTCAGGTTGTAAAAACACGATATAGGACAAAGTGGACGGTCTCTTCAGCTACAGGACAAATGTGGAGAAATTCGAATACTTCAATTCCATCTGAAGCTTGTGTTGATGATGTTGTTCAGAAGAACAACGAAAACTCCACAACTAAAACATGCAGCTCATAGATCTCCACCACAATGAGCCACCTCAGCCACAAATTTTCTCCAGCATATTAAAATCATATGAGTGTGACATGCTTCTCGTTATTCGAAAGATAAGGGAATGATACATAGTACAGTATATGTTATTTTGTTTCCTGTTTTCGATATATATACAGTTATAATTATCCATAAACTTGCATTAGCCTCCGGTCTCTGCATAACGGAACTAAGTTTCCATACTATCAGGCTAGAATGGCATGAGTTAAAATATGGAGAAAGTATTAGTCTGAACCTCCAAAACCTAAGGCATACATTCTGACATAATCTGATAAAAATAAATTAATAAAGGTTAAAATCTGAAAATACGAATTTATCATCGCATTGAGCACAATTGAAGTAACCGCATAATGTGGATAATTGACAGAGCGTCAGAAACATAGTTCGATTCGCCTTTAATATGATGAAGGTCTGTCTTGACTTTGGAGATGTAGCCTAAACGTCTGTATTCTCGTTGTAAGTATAGATCATACTTGGTACGCAGAGAATACTATAATGATTTACGGTCGTTGGATAGGGTGAAAAAGTGACCTTTTACTGCGTGCCGAAAACATTTGATGTAGCAGTAGGTTGCTAGGAGTTCTCGAACGAAAGTACTGCCTCATCTCCATGGAAGTGAGTCGTCGTAAGGAAATTTCGTGAAGCTGCCAACTTCCAGAGATGACATGTCGCGTTACAACTCCTATAACAAATCCAATGCAACAGCCGCTACGATGAGCGTGTTTGGTGGGTTAGGATGAACGACGAGTGTAACTTGTGCCAAAGACGTTTTAATCTCTGTAAATTCAGTACTTGCGGAATCATTTAGCTCTAGTTAAACGCAGATTATCGCGAAGTAAAACGGTTAGCGTTAGTGAGCGTTCTGTTGCTTGTGGAATGAAACGGAGGTAGAAATTTACCGAATCAAGGAATACTTTCAGTGTGGACGGTGTTGTATACTTCATTACTTCACGTACTTTGTCCTCACAATGTAGGATACCTGCTTGCATTATTCAGTGGACTAGGAATCTGAGTCCCGATTTTCTAAGTTTGCACTTATCAAGGTTAACTAATATTATGTTATCAGAAAGACGTTGGAATAACAGTGTTAAGTGTCGATTATGCTCATTTACGTTTGATGATGTGGTTGTCAGGTCATCAGTATACAGGTGGAGCAAAATCTAAGTCTCATCCTATGTTATCGATAAACCCTTGGAAAGTTCGAACAGCATTCAGTTATCCAAATGGAATTCGTAAGAACTCAAAAAGACCGATAGCATTTTACTCGATATCTTCAAGAGCGACTGCGATCTGATGATATGCTTGTAGCGGATCCACCTTAGAAAAGGTGGTCGTGAACTTGAGTGATGACGTGATGTCTTGTATGTGGTGGGTAGGATAACCATCTAAACGGGTAGCTAAGTTCAGTGCTCTGTAATCGCCACATTGTCTTGCGCACTATGTGGAGAGGGGGAGCTCAAGGACTATAAGAAAGACGATTAATACCTCTAGCAAATAAACTGCCGAAATGACGCTCAGAGAAAGCTAATCTTTCCGGTGCTAGCCGGTGAGGTTTCACCGAGAGTGGGGGTCCGCTAGTGACGATGTGATGTACCACACGACTAGCCACCGATTGAATCACCTCGAGAGGTCAGTTAACTGCAGGAACTTATCAAATGAGGCATGAAATACATTTTCATTCGAAAAAATATACCAGTAATTCTGTACGTATCTGTTTGGGCTTTGAAACCCATAAATTTATTCTCCGTTTCGGAATATATCAACAGATCTATACCAACAGATATAAATTAATATAAAGCAACAAAAAATGGGAATTGATAAACAACGCACCGAAAATTTATTATCTTCATGGAAACGAGTTCACAAATGTAGGTGTTACAATCAAAGGACTATGGACACGTTTATAACTCAGTCCCAAATCTTTAATCGGAAGGAAGGAGACCGATTTATCGAAAAAAATAGGTGTATTTGCTGGCGATTTCGTGGTAATGGAAGAATACCGAAACGTATCAGAGAACTGAGCGAAGGTGTAGAGCAGCAAAGACAAGATGGCAACCGGAGGAGAAGTGTGTGACCTTAGTGTAATGTCAGTATATGTGCAGAAAGTAAAAAGGTCAATATGTAAAACAAAAGTACGAATAAGCAGATGTTAGTAAAACGTCAACTGGTACAATTGGTTATAATAATGAATGTTACCACTAAACCAATGACCTTTTTCTTTGTAAGTCTTTGTTTATATTTGTTACTGCTTCATTGAAGCTATGTGAGGCTTGATTATTTTTTCTGTTAGCAACTTCGGGGGAGTTTTAATTCAGTAATTGGTAATATTACTGGACAAAACAAATTTGATCTGCATGGAAAGAGGGGTTTGGGAAGATTGTAGAATTTTCATAGTTTATATCACAATATGATCTTTTCCAGGCAACTTTTGAGGACCAGTAATCATTAGACAGCCGTTTCGCCCTGGCATAAGACTCCTCAGCAATATGTATACACGATACAACCGGGGATCGAATCCCGAACCTCTGATCTTGCGCATGAACCTATAGACCACTGAACTGGAATCGACTGGTACGTATTTTTAGCTTCAGTTTGTTGATAGTATTATGCGACCATCTCCCGTTGCTTGCCGTGACTAACTATTTTACACCAGATTTGTTTGAACTCAGCTAGTCACGGTCTCTCACCAGTACTTTAGGAATAGCATCAGGTTATTCAATAGTAGGCAGATGAGTTGGAAATAGGAGTTTTTTTTCTGGTTTGCTTAACATGCTACTCAAAAGTAGTTAAATATGTAAAGAAATAAATTAAAGTAGGTTATTTTCTTTAACAAGGGCAAAACATTCTTTAAAAATGAAACATTCTCAATGATGATAGAAAAAGAACTATTATGTTACGAGAAGTAAACTTTGAAAAAAAATAACATTTTATGTTTAAAAAAACCCAGGTGAAATTGAACATGTTATATATTTTCATGCACAGTATATTAACGACTTTGTGATAAGATAGATTGAAATGAAATAAGTGTGTTCTGAACTTCAGTGCAAAGTATATTTGGCGAAATCTACATTGATACTTAATGACAACTGCATTGACACATCTTAAAATAATGATTTCATATTACAGGCAGTATGGCAAAACTGTTTCCATGTTTATTAGTACGTAAACAGAATTATTCACAAGATTTTTGTCTGATTTCTACTTAAATCAATTATCTAATGATTCTTAGTTCTCAATTCGAAAACATTTATTACCACGAAATTAGATTTCATGAGAAAAGCTAGTAATCGGTATTATTTATTACACGGTGGATTTGAATAGAAATTCGAACAGATCATTTACTTGTGACTAGATTATTGCTGGCCTACTCGGAGAGATTCGATTAACTCCCATTGTAGAAATCCTAGCTGTTTAAAAGTAACATGAACCTTTTCGTTATCATTGAAGAAAAGTTGACTATGCTTCATAGATCAAAAACTTTAATTAAGAATATAATAAACAAACCCGTTTTAAATAATTTCAGTTTATTGTTTATAGAATAAAGTGTAACACCTTAAACTTATCATTTTAAATATAAAATACCCTGAATAAAATCATCCCAGTGAAAACTTGAAAGACGACTAACTGACATAATATTGAATAAATATTAATAGGATCTAAAGTATTTTAAAAAATTTCATTAACTACTGAAGCATATAGTATTTGTTTAACTTATTCATTTATATTCAATTGACAGGCACGAAATCATTTAACATGTAATGAATTTATGTTACACCCATTTAGTAATTTCTTGTTTTGTTTTCTACTCAACATATAGGAGTGGCTGAAGAAAATGATAAGCAAGTATTATTGAACATTTAAGAACATTAATTTTTTGCAGTAATTTTTGTTTTATTCAATGCAGTTGAACATTATAATACAACTAGTCAATAGGTTTGTTTACGGTATACGACGTGGCATTAAACTTCTTCACAGAATATATTTTACGAAATACCATCTGTTTATTGGGAAGAGATATAAGACTGAACTTACAACCGATAACTTTACATTAACTAAAACTTAAAACATGTGATTAGTAATATCTACCGAAAGAAAGTTACTTGAATATTCAGTAAGAATCAACAGCTCTTAATTTGTAGGTAAGATTTAGTAGAAAAAAATTCATTATTACGGTATTATATTAACAATGGTCTATACTAGTCATCTCAAAGTACATCACAATACTTGAGGGATGTGTGTTAAGTCTCACTAACAAGCGTCTCTTCAGTGAAAACATTAGCCAATAAATCATATTCAATGATTACCGAGGTAATTTATTCAAATAACGTTACTCACAAGAGCAACTCCATAGTACAAATTAAAATAATATCACACATACCAGCACAACTGTTAGTTGCTTGTTCGTTAGCAGATAATTACTCGATAGATTAAAATGAAGGTTTTTAATAGTAGGGGGTATGATTTCAATTCAGTTTCCTACTATTAAAACAGTCATGTATATGATATGATGGCCAATCTATGTGAAAATTAGAACACATAAGCAAACAATATTGTTTTCGATTAGATTGTCATCAGGCTTTACTCTAATCTACATGAATATTTATAAGAAAATATTAAACCATTCAAGGCAATTCGAGTCAATAATCACAATGAAATGAAACAGATTACGTCACTAAACATAATAGGCAAAAGTAGGAAGACAGGTGTACTGATAGTAGTAAGAAAATAAAATACGATAACAAAAGTTTTATCAATAGTAGGTCAACCTTGGATAAATAGACTTAAAATAATCATTACAAAACATAAAACCATTACGTAATAAGAAGTGTGTACAAAATTAGATAGTGAAGAACATAAACGGAAACAGGCACAAAATTACCAACAAATACAGGATGTTAAAATAACGCTAATAATAATAAAACAAATTTAAAAAATTTTTAAACCTTAGTTAAGTCATATCCGGCCACAGAAGAGACAAGTCAACAAATTAATTTTTCAAATAGATAGTGATAGATATTTTGAGTTTTCGAGATAAAACGTCATTCATTCAGTAAGTCAGTTACAACGTAGAATTTCGTACGTACGTATAACAGTTCAAGATGCCATACCACATTAGCACACAGACGCAACTGTCAATTCAAATACCATAGTAGTAGAAGTAGAATTATTAGCAATCATCGGCATATTCTCGGTCGATAAGCGAGTCTCATGGTATAAGGTCCACACCTGAAAAATCTGACGAAGATAATGTTAATTCTGAAAGCATGTCTATGACGAAATTAAACAAGAATGGAGAAAGTGAACAATCCTGATGAACACCACTTGTAGCAATCGATTCCCATGACAGTTCGCCAATAAGCTCTAACTCGACCTGCAGTATTCGAGTGGACGGCTTGTATAAGGTTAATGTGCTTCTCTGGTACTCCTTTTAATGACAGACACTGCCACAGAACCTCACTATCAACAGAGTCGAATAACGCTTTAAGATAAAACAATGCTGTTATTGTGGGACGTTGAAATGTGTGTTCTAGGACCTGACGTAGTGTGAATATATGGTCTAAACAGCCAAATCCAGGTTGAAAACCAGCCTGGTTTTCTCTAGTCTGCTCTTCACGATCTCTAGATAGGCGTCAGAGTATTATTGAGGCCAATATTTTAGATACTATATTAGTTAGACTGATTCCTCTGTGAAGAGGACTTTTGTCCTTTTTTATAAATTGGGTCAATGAAGGATTGAGATCAGTCAGATAGGATTACGTCTAGTTCCCATATCCAACTTAAGATCTCAGTCACCCTTACTACTAAAACTGGACCACCAACCTTAAAAATCTAAGTGGTAAGTCTGTCAGAGTGCGTAACTCTCCCTCGCTTTAGAATTCTTATCGCTTTCTCAGCTTCATTAAGGGTTGGAGGACTTACTCAGATTTGCCATTCAGGTTGACTGGAGATAGTGGGCAACCGTAGTGTGGCTGAAGGCCAGTTGAACTGATCCCTGAAGTGTTCTGCCCATCGATCCAATCTCCTGGATTGACAATGAATAATAAAACCATCCTTTTCCGAGACAGTCTCACTTACATTCGAATTCCTAAAACCGGTTTCCTTGATGAGTCTGAATAGTTACCTGCTGTTGTCTATCGCCGCTGCCTTTACCATCTCTCTCACTTTCGACACCCACCACTGTTCGCGATCACTGCACAGGTTTTTTATTAGCGTGCACCTGAGCTGACTTCGCTCTTCGTCATGTTCAGAACCAGACGGGATTATTTTCCGAGGATCCATCAGTTCGGTAGATTCTACTGAAATCCTTATGGTTTACCCTAATAGCAGATATCACTGCTATTTCAACAGCTTTTTTCCTATCATTCCAAGCTGCCTCAGGGTAGGCATCACTTACTACATGGATGCCTAACTACTTTTCTAATTGTTCCTGAAATATATTCTTAGCTATGTTATCACTAAGTAGAACCCTGAGAGGTTTACTTGTATTGTCTTTCCTATGTCCAGTAAGTCTCAAACAAATATGCGTTCGCAATAGAACATGATCTGAATCTAAACATGTACCCGAGAACGAGCGACAGTCCACTATCGAACCTCTCCATCAGTGGCTGATAGTGATGTTATCTTGTTGGGTCGGCTTTGGGGGTCACCAGGTCAAGAGATGTTTCTCCTTATGCTAAAAGTTAGTGTTTGCTAGGAATAGGCGGTTATCTGTGCACAGTTGCAACAGACGGTCGCCATTGTTCTTTGAGCCGCGAGACCATAACATCCACCTAGGTGTCTTTCATTTTCACTCAGTCTACCTGCTTGAGCATTCAAGTCACCAGCCATTATAACTATATCAGAGCGCCTAACTTTTTGGAGGAGGTCCGAAAGCTTTCTGTAAAACTCATCTTTTATATCGTCTGAACTGCAGTCAGTGGGGGCATAGACAGATACGACGAAGAGGCAACGGCGAGTGTCCCTATCTTCCCGAGTCCTTACTGTCTTGTTCAGTCGGACAGTGCACAAGCGACTATCTACTGGGATACAGTCTATGAGAACTAGTTCCGCCGTAGAACTGAATGCCATACCTACTATACCAGAGAGACCCCGGGAAGCGGCATCAGGGTCCCAAATACACGAAGGGTAAGTCGAGTTGCTTGTTTATTCTGACATGGTGAGATCAAATGAATGACGCTACTCGGATCCTGTAGGCGCGTTTACGAGTCTCAGCATACACCGATGGCATGGGATTCCAGAGTCCCAGCTAAGGAAGCCTGTCGCCGTATTTGACACAATGTTTGTACATTAGAAGTTCCATGTAGTTTAGTGCGGGGTTTCAGGAGACCAGGAATAACGTTTCTCGAACTTGAGTCGTTTGCATTAGCGGAATGTGAGAAGGGTGAGTTGTGGAGATAAGAGAGACGTCAAGGGGTGTAGGAAGGATTCGATTGCGACCTTTCTGGTCTCGTGTGCTGTTACGGATATGAGAGAGGATGTCACTTCCCACACAGTAGAAAGGCTCTGGTTGTCAGAAGGGGCATCGGCCTCGAGACTTCCGAAGGAACTCGGTTTTCATCATTAGACGTCATAACCCTCCTTAATGAAGACTTTTTAACTCCCAGGACAGAGTTTAAATGGTTTGGATTGTTTTGTTCATGTTACTTTTTTTGCGAGTCAGTTTTCCACGGGGTGCGGTCATCAAACCTCCTCCTTTATCCGAGTTTGGGACCTTCAGTAGCCCCGAATGGGTTCCAGGTGGAGTTGGAATAAAACTTTATGTAGGATATATCCTTCTTTACAGCTACTAATTGAAAACATTAATTTCTTGTCAATTCAGAAACTAGTCAGCCTAGTAGAATGAGAGATGTTACATTCAAAACTCGAGTATATTACCCAAATCAAGCATAATTTTACTATTTTTGTCATATTTGAAAGGTTATTGGAACTTCTGCCAACAATAACAATCCGCTATGACAGCAGAAATCGACTGAGATAAGCTATCCAAACGGTGACAATTTAATTAGTGGTAACAACTACATATATTCTGCGCTTATTAAACAAGTTATTATCATCATGCAGAGAATTCCGATAGATGATATCTCTTGATCATACTGTGAGCATAGAGAATCTGTGGTGAAGCGACCTAACTTGGAGGATAATTTACCAACAGTAACCATCCAACTCCATTGAGTTATAAATCTTCCATATATTTCCGAATCCTTCTGCTCGTTAGAAGTTAAAAAAACTACTCATGATAGGAACAAGTTTTTTTAATTTTTGCACAACTATTATTATTAAATTGCAATGATATTTCAGCTGACCGATTATTTCCCATATTTTAGAATGTCATGCAGCAGAATTATGTGAAACGTATTAACAAGAGTAATTTGTTCTATATCACTTATATTACTAATGATGTTTGCAAACATTATTATTGCCAACATAAGCATAAAAACACTTCATTAGAGAAATATGACAAAGAACGAAGATAAAATCACAAGTTCTAACACTGATTTTTAAAGATTGAATTCGTCTTGATTTTTAATGTGTAATTCTGTAAAACATTACATATGTAAGTAATTATGCGAAAACCTGATGCATTGCAAAACAAAACAACTTCAGGTTGATAAGATTTTGTTTTGGTGTTTTGTCTTACACATATAAAAAAAACAAATTGGTGGATAATAACTCATCCACTAATTCATGATTCAAAAAAAACAAAACTTAATTCAATGAATGAAGAAGCACATCATAGTCAATCGATGTTAAGAAGCCTAAAATAAAGTTGTGAAATGCAATAATTCTTTTGTTCTTGATGGTATCAATGAATGCTGTCTGCAGGCAAATAACAGTTCAGTTCCTTATCATACTACAAAAGATTTTTCAAAAAAAAATCAAGTGACTAACAAAGTGTATAACAGGAGGGAAAAATGCCCAAATTGAGAAATGTAAAACTTATAAGAAGGGAGATTAAGTGAAGAAAAAAAACGTGCAAAACGAACGTTATCTAATGCATAAACCATAGAAAACAACACACAGCAACTATAAAAAAAAACAACAAAATGAAATGGAAATTAGTATTAGGGCCGCAAAAATTACAATTGATTAGTTGAAGAGTTCAATGAATTACAAACTGTTTTTTTGTTGTATAATCAAGACTATTTTCTAGCGATATCCAATAACCCGGAATTTTCTCTAAAATAAAATACATTCTATTTTATATGCTTTAAATACACAAGAGATATTTTATTTTTCATTTAACCGGGCATTTAAACAGTCTTTTATGTTATACAAGACTAAGTGTATTCTAGCAAAGTTGCATTGTTCATTAATGGATTGAATGATAACAAATAGACAGACTTGTAGTATTAGTAGTTAGCAGTAGTAGAAGCATTAGTTCTTGTTGAAAACACCAAGAAAACTTAAAAGAAATGCATCAAATAGAGAGCAATGAATGCAACAGCCTCATTTATCAACGAATACGTCAAAATTCACAAATTAACGACTATAACTGTAAAAGAAATGGTTACAAGAATTACAAAGCGGCTAGTCGAGAAAAAAAAATGCTGAAAACAATGTATGCATGTTTGTGCCGCAAACCTACGCTCCAGACACAAAATCCAAGAGGCTGTATAGTTGAAGGCGAACCCAAAAAACATGATTATGAAAGCGAACAGATACTGAAAAATCTCTAGTAACTCGCAGGAGAAAAAAATACATTAAGATATATTCATATGTATAGTGCTTCAGTGCATACATTAATTGTCTTTAAGTAATGTAGAAGATAAGCGCAAAAACATATAATAGATAAAAAAAATTACTGAGATCTCTTCTATATTATGAATTAAATGCAAAAGAGGCTGGAGTGAATACAAATCAAGCATAAAATGTCAGCAAAATTACACATACACGCACTAAAGACATATTAAATCTTCCGCTGACAACGATTTCAATACATTTTATGCTTCGTATACATTGAAATAATAGTATACTCTAGAAGATAGTAGGAGGAGAGAAAAAATAAACAATTAGCTGATTGACTTAGAACATTGTAAACTCTCTCTAAAAAAAAGTTAACCAACAAAAAACATGAATTGAAAAAAAAACTCAAATAATAAGAGCATTTGATCTCCTACTTGCAAGAAGGCATACACACATTGCCCATTCATTACACACAGTGTGAAACTGAAAGCAACAGTAAAAATTCCAGAAAAGGACGGGAAAATAAACTTCTGACAAACTATTTGATTATCATTAATAATCATAACAATAATAGTCAATCATCATTGTGTTTCGCATGTTTGAGAAACGAGTAAGTGAAAACCGTGGGAGCAGGAGAAAGAAGGAAAAAATCAGTGATAAGAAGAAATAAAGGAAGAAAACAACTTTTTTTCTGCATTAATTAGATTGATTGCAATCCTATGTTTATTTTATTTTATTTATTTGTTGAATTGTTGTTGGTCAAAAGACGAAACGACGATATTGGCAACCAAGAAAGAGAGAGAGAGAGAGAGAAAAAAAAAACAAAAATAGATAGTGCATAGATTAGTGTATATTGAAATGAACAAATTGAATTCTTCCGTATATTTTTTTTGTGACATCAGTTCCATATTCGTAAGAAACTATCCCATGATCCTGTGCAAACTGCCATACCATCCTCGGACACACCTAAACAACTAACACGGTTATCATGTCCAGCTAAGATACCTGAAATTGAGAGAATAGAAAAACAAAATTTTTACTGTTAACATATTCCAAAAAAAAACAATATTGTGACAAATTAATTAATAACTAATCTCACCGAATAAGTAAAATGAACATTTCAATTTATAAAAGTCAATATATTTTGATGCAATAACAAAAAATACAGACAATAGTTTTGGAACTATACAGAGAATAGTTGTAACAATATTCAATCTACAAGCAATGCAGAAATCCATGAAGTCACTGACAAGTGGACTGAGTCATGTTAGTAGATGTAGGCTACCTGGTTGGGGTCTGCCAGATGATAGTCACCGATGGTTAGAGACCTTGAATGACATGGCTCAAAATTGTTTGCAATGGCGCAAGTGCGTCCACTCTTTGTGTTCTCTCTAATTCTAACCTGAATTCATCATCCCTTTCTAAATTTATCTTACTGAATTATACTTCTCGAATCATAATCTTCCGTCCCTAATCTTCTCAATTACTGCTAATACTTCTACTATCACTATCACTCTTGGATTTGAACTGACAGCTGCGTCTCTGTGCTGATGTGGTATGGCAACCTGAACTGATGTACTTATGTACGAAGTTCTGCGTTGTATCTATCTGTCTGTCTAGAAGCAATAGCTTAGAGATTTTAACTGTCATTCATTAGTATACGTTCAGGATGAAAGTTAAATCGCGAAAGTAAACGTATTCACAACAGTTTTATTGTTTATCTTGATAAGCCTAATCTAATTGACCTCGACAGTCGTTCAATATTATCGACACAAAAAATTAATGTATATCTTACATAAATAATTACCAGTTTACATTTAGTTTTACTGTTAGAGAAAGAGAGAAAATGTGTATGACGTAAGAAACCTAATTGCAATCACATTTACAATTCTAAATCAACTCGAATGTAAACATATATAGGTGGACTAAAAATTCAACAAACCAATGCATTTACTCTGTTCAAGTATAGATTTTAAACAAAAATCAACAATTCTTTGAGTATAATACAATATTACAGTACAGTTAATAAACAGAACTAACTACCAGGTAATAATTGGAACTATGTCATTAAATCAAACAGCAAATCAGTCATAAAATGGCCAACTATACGCAAGAGTGAAATATATATATATATATATATATATATATATATATATATATATATATATATATATATATGTATAAAGTCAGTGTAAGCAAGTGTATACATGATACGATAGAATTATTATTGCAAAACACAGTATAATCTATGATTGCTCAAATCTAATGATCACTTGAAAGATTGTATCTAGATCGGTTGAATAACTTCATTTGAATTATATATGAACCAATGCTAAACACATAAATGTTAAATCTTAATTATGAATGAAAAAAAGAATAACAGCTAATCATAATCATGTCAAGGTGTAGAAGTGACAAACTGGAAATCGATAATTTTCCTAACTATCAATCTAATATAACTATTTGCACAGAACATAAACCACTTGGTTTCATTAATATCCGTTCATGAACGTCTTGATCTTGTACAATTTGAAAACAGGACTGCAAATTAACCAAGTAAAATGAATTAGGGTTTCAGGAAAATTTTATTAAAGTTTGCATACAAATTAAAAATACTAAAATAAAGAAAATACATTGAGTTGTTTTTCAAACAATTTTTCCCATTTATAAACTTGAATAAAAAAAGCAGAATACCATGAACTCATTGTATTTCGTTGGTTTTTCTCAGCTACATAAAAACCTAAATTCAGAGTATCAATCATTAAAATAAAACAAATGGACACACTTTTTGTCGGAAATATCAAGAATCACATGAGTTAAAAAGCGGAGAAAGATAAATAATAGATCGTAATACGGAAAAACTAAAATTATTCAAAGGTTGTCTGATTTATTGGTTAAATATCTGAATATTCTAGAAGAACAAGAAAACAAAAACATTCTTGCGACAGAAATTAGTTTACGCAGTATGAAATAGTTGAAAATTAAAGTCATCGGGGAAAAACAAGATTGATAACAGTTTTTTTGAACGCATAAATTCGGTCCTAATCTTTTTATTGCAACAGCCTCAGTAGTGTGTAACAATTTTGAACTACAAAGTCATGGCCACTGTTGAGCATGCGATGAGCAATTGCGCCGTTGAAAACTTTTCTCCGTTTAGATTGCAAACAGCTGAAGAAAATCCACGAAATACAATGAATTCATGTTATCCTCCTACGATACATGTTCTTCCTAAATTCATATTTAGTTGTTTTGTATTACCAAACAGATAGTAAATTATGATATCACAGCACAAGAGTGCAACAGACATTATATAAATATATATATATATATATATATATATATATATATATATATTTGTTTAAATTCAGTAGAAAATAATACTACGTACCAGCACGTTCTTGTTTAAGTGTATCCCATATATTGCAATTAAAATCATCATATCCACCAAGCAGTAATCGTCCACTTTTACTGAAAGCCACACTTGTTATTCCACAAATAATATTATCATGACTAAACATTCCAATTTCTTGATCAGCTCTAATATCAAAGAATCGACAGGTTGCATCATCGCTACCAGTTGCAAAAGCCAAACCACTCGGAAAGAATATAATAGCATTGATATCCGATTCATGTCCAGTGAATGTTTGTTTACACTGACCGTCACGTATATCCCAAAGCTTTTAGATTAAAACATTTAGAATAAAAAATTACATAAATATTTCGTCTATAATGATATATTTTTAAATGAATCCACCAATTGTACGCTCTTAGTTCTCTTCCAACCTAGTTCTAACCCTAACCGATAACACGCATAGAGGTTGGTAGTGGTTAGGTATAAGTAATACATGTTTCAACCGCTTTAGTTGATGAGGACTCACTATCTCATCAAATGATTTGCCATTCTTAAGTGATATTCTGCATCTAATCACAGCAGCATTAACTCAGAAGTTCTAATATACATTTGTGATTAAATATTAGTAATCAACAAACAAGATTTATGTACGTTCCTGATGCTAATTATTATTCTAACTCCACAGATCATGCCTTAATCCATTAGCGATACAAAAGTGTGAAAACTTCCGAAAACAAAGCAAGAAACTGAATCATCTCAATCTAAAAATCTTAATACGTCAGGGGAAAATGCTTTGGCTGAAGATCGTTTGATGTTAAATAATATTACAAGAAGAATAATGAAATATAAATCGGAAATATTTACTACAAATGAATTTAACGCTTATTTCAAGGAACAAAATAAAATGAAGTAGTTAATAGATTTCAAACAATAGGACAAAATAAACACCATCTATCCAACAGCATTAAAAAAAACATTATTCATTACTATTAGTACACAATCGATGAACCGATAAATTTCCATATTCAGATTCAATTTACATATTTTAGTGTGAGAGTTAGTTGTACTACTAGCTCAATCTCTCCAAACCACAGAAGATGGATTAGAACCAACAAAACCATACAGTTGAAGGTTGAATGTTTTAATGACTGTAAGCCACTACTAGCACGAGTATTATGTTATCATTACCAATATAGACAGTCACTTCACTAGGTTCATCGCTATTTTAGGGATTAACTTGGTCGGTTAAAAAAGTTTAAAAATGTATAGAAATGACATTTCATGGTGACAATTATGTCATCAATGATCAATAAAAGATAGCAATCACTGATGGCATTGTATGATTGTCGCGCTTTTTCGTGTATTGATTATAATAATCAAAATCGAGAATCAGATTCCTAACGAGTGGTCTGATGGCACAGTGTAAGAAGCTAAACCTTAAATTCGTGCCTCCAATTTCTAGTGGTATCGTTAGTGTGTACTATTGTCAGTCAGTCACTTACAACGTAGAACTTCGTATGTACGTACATTAGTTCAGGTTGCCATACCACATTAGCACAGACGCGATAGCTAGTTCAAATCCCAGTGGTAGAGATAGTACTGTAGTGAATGAGAACACAGGTGGAGGCAACCGAATTGTATTTAACGAAAATTACAGAGTTACTCAGTAAAATCGGAAAACCATATCGTAAATCGTTCATTTGCAAAAGATCAGTTCATCCTATGGAACTGGACTGTTCCTGTTGCCAAACATCAATCCATTGTCACTCTTCATGCGTTTCATACAAATTCCATTGTTTTCTGACTCTTCCTTTCTTGATCTTCCCCCCATATTATGCTACCAGACTTTACGTTGACACTCACGCTATATACTACTTATAAGTAGTTCGCACCACAGCACCACACTCGTCCCCCCTTTTAATAAGCTGTCGTCGCAGTCTTTCTGATCTCCGTACAGCCGTCTTCTTCATCAGTGTTTGTGGCTCGCCCTCTTGGCGCACTTGGAACCACCTTTGGAGTTCACTGGCATTCACGCGTTTCTGTTTGTTTCCTTTCTGGATCGTATACACTGCGCCGCGCCTCTCGGTGACGACGTACGGCCCCTCCCACTTCGGGATCAGCTTACCTGACCCTGGCCCTCTTCCTGTGGTATATTTCCGTTCTCCACACTTCACCTGATCTCCCACTTCAAACAATCTCCAGTTCTTTCTCTCCTGTTCTGACTTTTCCATGTCTGATGTTTGTTTCTCTCTCACATTCCTGATTGCTTGTCTCCGCTCTGTTCTCAATCTTGTTGTATTCCATCTCTGTTGTTGCGGCCAGGTTTTATCATGCGTTGGTAGTCTCGGCCGTCTGCCGTACATCAGCTGGAACGGTGACTTCCTGGTTGTTCCCTGTGCCGAGGCACGATGTGCCAGCAAGATTAATGGTAATTCTTTCTCCCAGTCACCCCCTTTAGATGCTAGCCATTCCTTTAGCGTTCGGTTATTCCTTTCCGTTAACCCATTCGTCTGTGGATGATACGGCGTTGTTCGTACTCTCTTGATACCTAACTGCTTTAGACGGGACTTGAACTCATCACTCTCGAAACAGGGACCTTGATCAGTTAATATTATCTTTGGTATCCCATGGTCCGCCACAATGTGCCGCATTACCGCTTCCGTCACCGTCCTTGCACGTTGGTCCGCCATCGGCACGGCATTTACCCATCGTGTGGCATGCTCAGTCATCACCAGCAGGTACTGGTTACCACTTGTCGTCTGCGGGAACGGTCCCATAACATCTACTGACCACAAATCACCAACTGCTGTTACTGGAATTGACTGCAATGGCGGTCGTATGCATCGATCTCCTTTCATTAGTTGACATCGCTGGCACGCTAATACATATCGTGCAACATCGTCTCTCATACCTGGCCAGTACGCACTTTGTCGCAGCAAATCAGTTGTCCGTGCAATACCTGTATGCGCTACCTGGTGACATTCACGAATCATCTCCTGGCGCAGATCTTTTGGGATTATTGCTACCCAATTCTCGTCATCATCCCGCCAGGTCAAGGCTCCGTATCCGTTCACTCTCAGTCTCTCCTTCTGCCTCAGCAACACTGTTAATTCTTTATCTGTTCTACTCTTGTCAACATCTTCTCCCTCTTTTATCACTCTGATTACCTCCCGAAGGTTAGGGTCGGCTTTCTGATGCCGAACGAGTTCTAGGGGATCTCTCTCTAGGCCGTTAACTGCACACGCTATCTCTGGAAGTTCGGCTTCGGTGTCCGGTCTTGACAAATAATCTGCCATTACATTTTCCTCCCCTGGCACATGCCCGATGCTGAAATCATACTCCTGCAGACGTAGCATCCATCGAGCCAACTTCCCCCGAGGGTCTTTTGCTGTTTTCAACCATTGTAGGGGCTTATGATCCGTCTCGATGTGAAATCGTCTACCTAAAAGGTACGGTCTCCATTTCTCTACTGCCCACACGATTGCTAGGCATTCCTTCTCGATCGTTGAATACTTCTGTTCGGCGGGTGTGAGAACGCGACTTGCGTATTCCACCACTCTATCAGCCTGACTCAATACCGCACCTATACCATGATCACTTGCATCTGTGGCCACTGTAAACAGTTTACCGGGTTCAGGCAGTCGCAGCGTCATCTGACGATCGTCTAGCATGTTTTTGATTCGGTTGAACGTTTGTTCGGCAGCCTCAGTCCATGTAAACTTGGTGTTGCTCAGCAACTTATATAAGGGCGCTGCTATTTCGTTGAAATTCTTGACAAACCGACTATAGAACGCCGCTCTTCCCAGGAACTGTCTCAACTTCCTTTTCGAATTAGGTACTGCAATATTTTTTATGGTAAGAATTTTCTCTGGTAATGGCTTTATTTCTCCGTTTCCCACTTTATGTCCCAACAATATGACGCTGTTTTTCGCTATCTGCGACTTTTCCTTATTAATTCGAAGCCCAAATTCGTCAATTCGCTTTAAGACCGCTTCCACATGCTTGACGTGATCTGTTTCCGTCAGGCTGTATACAACTACATCGTCGCCATATACCTCAACATTATCTAGATTCTTAAGCAGCAGCGTCATCAATCTTCTGAACGTGAACGGTGCACCAGCCAACCCGAACGGCATTCTTTTAAACTGATACTGTTTATCCCGTATAGTAAATGCTGTCTTTTTGCGATCGCTATCTTTTATAGGTAGTTGCCAATAACCTGACCGTAAATCCAGCACTGTAAACACCGTGGCATTCTGTAATCGATCTAATGTTTCTACTACTGTTGGCATTGCGCACGGTTTCAGGTCTGTTATATTATTCAGTTCTCTAAAGTCGACGCAAAATCTATACTTTCCATTGGGTTTCTTTACCAAGAGTACCGGTGAGCTATACGGGCTGTCTGCTTCCTCAATTATACCTTCCTTCAACATTTCCTGGACCTGTCGATTTACCTCGGCCTCTAAATGCATTGGGACACGACGTGTTGTAAATATATTTACTCGGTCGTTCTTTATAGGAATTTCATGCTTTACTTTGTCACAAAATCCATACGGCTCCCCATCTCCAGTGAACAGTTTCGCATACTTTGCGCATAACTCGTTAACGTTAGGTTTCTTGGTCGAGACGTCCGTTGCCATCCTTATTTCAGCCACTTCGCTACTTTCATGTATTGGCAATGAACCGTACTTTGTGACCATTTTCCCGCTTCTCAAGTCAATTATTGCTTTTATCTCTCTTAGGAAATCTGCTCCTAATATCGGTCTCGATAAGCTTGTGGTTACCACGAACGGAAAATTTATCTCAGCTCCACTCATTTTTACAATACTGTTAGATACCCCCAACACCTCTAGCATATGCCCTCCTATGGTGTGGACAGCTAATGTACATGGTTTAATTGTCTTACATTGCTCTTTGCTTATTAACGATATAGCTGCCCCTGTATCAATCAAACACACTAACTCCCGTTCATTTATGTAGACTCTGGCATAAATTGCCCCTCTATCTACTAGTGCAAGAACCTCCCAATTCCTAGGGTGGAAAGAAAACACGTTATAATGTTTAAAATATCGTCGTCGTCGTCTTCTTGGACAGTTTATCTTCCAATGTCCTGCCTCTCCACAAGCGTAACATTTATCGTTCCTTTTATGATTTACTCGTAATGCTGCTATCTCACGCTCTAACTCCTCAATCTTCTTCTCGAAAGTATTTATCTCCTGCTTTTCGCACCCGACCGGAGCTACTGTTCGTGTCATCAGCTGACGAGTCACCTTCGCCAGTTCACCGATGTCCATAGGTTGTGCTGCATTTACTAATCTCAGCTGCTGGGACACAGCGGCAGGCACACTCTCAATAAATTGCGACGCCAACAATTGTGCCTCCGACTCCTCATCGATATTCGGCAACGCACGGCGCAGCAACCTTTTGAGTTCCACAGCGAGCACCAGCGGGTCACCGTCAGCCGACAGCCTCGCCAACCGGAACTTCCGCAACGCCTCCTCCCTGTCCACCGGGCTGTCGAACTCGGTCATCAGCCGCTCAACGACCGCCTCCCATGGCGTCTTCCCGCCAGCACCGTCCAGGCCGTCATATACGGCCTTCACCCTTCCTCTCAGCAGCGTCACCAGCACCACCAGCTTCGCCTTCGGTTCCTTCACCCCCACCAGCTCCGCCACGGCCTCAAACTCCTTCAGGAAGCTCCGCACATCCCCGTCTTCAAACTCCTTCGGCCATGGAATCTTCATCCTTTGCGTAGGCAGCGACACCAAATGTAGTGAATGAGAACACAGGTGGAGGCAACCGAATTGTATTTAACGAAAATTACAGAGCTACTCAGTAAAATCGGAAAACCATATCGTAAATCGTTCATTTGCAAAAGATCAGTTCATCCTATGGAACTGGACTGTTCCTGTTGCCAAACATCAATCCATTGTCACTCTTCATGCGTTTCATACAAATTCCATTGTTTTCTGACTCTTCCTTTCTTGATCTTCCCCCCATATTATGCTACCAGACTTTACGTTGACACTCACGCTATATACTACTTATAAGTAGTTCGCACCACAGCACCACAGTACAATCATTACTGGTAATGGAGAAGATTAGGGTTTGAAGATATTATTCAGGAAATATAATTCAGTGAAATAAATTTGGAGAGAGAAAGATAGAGTTGATAAGTTCAGAAGGTTAGAATTTTAGAGAACACAAACAGTGGATGCACCTGAGCCACTGCAAACGATTCTGAGCCATATCACATTGAAAGTCTCTAACCATCGGTTACTTTCGTCTCGCGGACCCCAACCAGGTAGTCTACACCTACCAACACAACTCAGTCCACTTGTCAGTGACTTCATGGATTTGTGCCGTGTTTTGGTTTGACTGCCCATAGCTTTCTCTCAGCCCAACTCTACACCACAAAACATCGCTCATCGAGGCAGTCAGTGGTTGGGCATTCGTAACACATGTCCCAACCATCTAAACTGATGGAGTTTTAATACTTCATCTATTGATCCACCATCCTTACCTAGCACCCGTTTCCTAACAACAGCATTGCTTACTCGGTTGTCCCACGATACATGAGCAATGCTTCGGGGACACCTATGATCGAATACTAGTAGCCTACGAAAGTCCTCTACTGTTAACGGCCATGTGTCACAGACATAAAGGGGGACAGTGAACTGATGCACAGTAGACTCGTGCTTTGGTTAGCAAACGGATATCTCGCCTGTGCCATAAGTGACGCAAGTTGGCAAAAGTCAGTCGAGCCTTCTGTATCAGTGCCGAGACTTCTTCAGTAAGCAGGCCATCAGCACTGATGAGACTCCCAAGATAAGTGAAGCGGTCGACACGTCCAACTGCTTCACTCCCTATCATTAATTTAGATGCCAATGAGAGCCGATCCTCGACGAGCTATGTTTTGTGGTGTAGGAGTAACCTAGAACAAAGCTAGGGGCGGCCAAACAAAAACATGGCACAAATCCATGAAATCACTGACAAATGGATCGATTCATGTCGGTAGGTGTAGATTAGCTGGTTGCGGTCCGCGAGATGTTAGTAATCGATGATTAGAGACCCTGAATGACATGGCTCAAGACTGCTTGCAATCGCGCAAGCGCATTCATTCTTTGTGTTCTCTCAAATCCTAAACTTTTTAAATTCCTCATCACTTTATCTTTCTAGGTCTATTTCACTAGATTCTACTTCTTGAATAATATCTTATAATCCTAACCTTTCGGACTACTGTTAATACCTTTACTACCTATACTACTATTGGATTTGAACTGACAATTACATCTCTGTGCTAATGTGGTATGGCACCATGAACTGATGTACGTACGTACGAAGTTCTACGTTGCTGTTGATGATGATGAATCCTGAAGCCACATTCTGCATTGCGAGGTGTCGGAGTATTATTGAGGCCAATATTTTAGATAGTATATTATTTAAACTGATTCCTGTGTGATTGTCACAAAAGGACTTTTGTCTTTTCTTATAAATTGGGACAATCAGGGATTTAGACCGGTCAGGTGGGATTACGCCTAGTTCCCAGATTCTAGCCAAGATCTCAGCCAATCTAACTGCTGAAACTGAATTTTGTCAGCGTCTTCACAAAATAGAACTATGTCGCTAACGAAATGCAGGAGGCATGTACAAAAATAAAACAGCTTAGTATTCGTTGGAATTTAATGATATACAACTGATGTCAGTCAACGACAAATGTAACCAATAAATGTAATATTATGCATCAATGTTGTAAAACATTCTCGTTACAGAAAAAGGCGCATTCGTTGAAAATGAGAAGTATTGCAGTCATATTCATTTTGAGAAAATAACGCAATCTAATCAGTTTTAGATACAATGCAAATCATGAAAGGTAAGGCATTAATGCTAGTAAAACAAAAAAAAGTATGTCGATATAAGTTACTTAAATGGTATTTTATAATACAGATGGAAGAATACCTAAGTACGGTTGTTTCAATAAAACTGACCATCTTATACCAACCTCACCCCCATACGAATATGTATATGTTTGCATTTATTGAGCCTCTTAATAAGCTTACTTAATAGACAGTACCATTTTTGTCAGTAACAGTTTGCTCATATTTCCGCATCAAGGTTCCGTAGGTTGCACGATGATATATGATTAATTACGTGTTACACACTAAACATCTAATTCGCTTCTAGCTTAAATGTGAGTTACTTAAATCGCGTGATAATTTACTAGCATGTTTATATATATATGCACTATTTAATTTCTATCAATTCAATGGTATACGTACTCGCTTAAAGTGCTAGGTGGTCGTTTGATCCAAGCTGTACGGAAATAAGCTTATGAAATTTATACATTTGGAGAATTGATGTATGTATCAACGGGGTAAAAAGTTTACTATATCGATGACCTTAGGCCATTTTAACAACTAACTTGATATTTGGCAATCAAAAATGGTCAACTATAATTGCATCTTTTGAGTAAGAATTATAAGAAATAGAGAAAAATGATAAAATAAAAGAGGATTAGAATTTTTAATACCATCGATAAACTTATTAGTGCTAAATATCAATACTTCAAGCTACAGATCACAGTTCTTTAATCAAGCTAGAACCTAATTCCTAGCGTCCCATCTTTTAAAACCTCTGTCTGAACTGGAAAACCACCCAACCATAGCTCCCATTCTTACCGCTCCTAACATCAACATACTGACCGTAACAGTTCATTCCATGAAAATACTACCATCCAACCTCATCAAAATGATAAATATAAAGAAAATCACTAGTTTTTGGAAAAAAGCTCTCCGCAATAGTGTTTAAAATTCAAGTATGAATTAACTTGATTTGGAATAATTGCTCAAGACTGCCAGTATAACAGTTTTATTTTATAACGATTATTAGGAAAATTCATATACGAAGTGTAGGAAATATCTCGAAAATCTTCCAATACAACCTAATCCCCTAACATTAGGGATAACGTTAATTACCCACTTATTATAGAGCTTTTTTATCATCGGTAAGTGAAATATATAGACTCAAAGATTAATCAATTTAGTGAATACATTAAAAATCAATAGTGCTAACGTTAAGTTAGTTTGTTTCGTATTGCAATTCTCCTTTAAGTTATTCGATGGATAGTAAAACTAATTATCTATAAAACCATAAAGGCATAAAACAATAGGTTATCTTCTTTTTCTATGGATAAACTGTATTTACATTACAGCACTGTTCACTTTTATTACTTTACTGATTCTTTAGATGAATTCTATGGGAACGATGTCTTACAGTGAAAAAAAACCAACAAATTTTCAATGTCGTACAGATTTTTTGTTACGCAATATCATTTTTTTGAGGAAGCACACATTTCTGTGATCGAGTTCGACTACATCTGTGTAGTCAAGATGGATGGAATGGGTTCGAACCTGGAACTAATTAAGTGGACTGTTAATCAGATCACAACTCAATCACACTACATTAACCTTAAACCAAGAAGCTGAAAATATCGGAAAATATATTATCTACTCACATCTAAATCATCATAATTTATATTTCAGGAACATTTCAGCTAACAAACCAAATGATCAATTAGAATAGATAATACATACCAAAAAGAGGTTAGAATTATTTTCGTCTTAACAACAGTGACCTAGACCAACTTAATCAGCAATAAAAAAAATAGTATTAAGTTGTTACTTCACCGTTATTTCCCTGGGAGAATAGATCTGAGCGTGAGATATATTCGTATGATTAGATATTTTTATTTGCGATATATGGGCAATGTTTACCGAGCCAAAAATTAAAAAATGCATTTGAATGGACACATACATACTGACGTTAAAACGGACAGGCATTCATTCCATTAGAAGCCAGAGATGAAATATAATTTCAAGTCAGGGGCAGAGAGAATGAGAGAGATAGAAAGACAAGGCAGGCATAAGAATGGTCGGTAAATAGACAAAATCAATCAATAAAAAAGAAATCGAAAAGCAATGTCACTGGCCTGCACAAGCTTTTATCTCCCAAAACTATTATATCAGCTTAGATTATATTGATTAAATATCAGTAACGCATGAGCAATTAGCTGGTGGAAATATATATATATATATATATATATATATAGCACGTGTTTATAGATAGTTCTTTGATATTTCTCGAAGTTCGAACTGGTGACCGTGTACGCCCAAAAACCAGTACACATGAGTAAAAAGAAACTAACTGCTTACTATAGCAACAGAGGTTGATTAGTAAGTTGAAAATAAGAGAATGCGTGAGAATTTCAGCTTTATTTTATGATAGCTGCAGACAAGGATAAATTTTTCAGGGCGTTTACATTGACTCTTTTCAAACGATAAAAAAATCCTTTGCATTTTCAACAAACAAAAGCGAAACTTAAAAAAAAGACTAATTTTAGAAACAAGCTCAATTAATACGAAGATATTTAAAATTGTCAAATTATTGTGAATACAGTTCAAATAATAGAAAAAACTAACTTTTGCAGATGCATCACAAGCACCTGATACAAATGTCCGCAGATCAGGTGCTAAACTAAGGCTCATTACATCGCCTGTATGACCTGTGAAAGTAGCAACTTGTTGACCAGTTTCAATATCCCAAAGTCCACTATAAGAAAAATAAATAAAAAACTATCAAAATAACAATAATCGACAATTCTGAAGATAAGAGACTACATTCATTAAAAGATACAGTATGCTGATAGCAATAAAAACAACTACAAGAAATGATAGAAAAGTGTGTATTACAGATATGTGCTTTCGTGTCTATAGAAAACATAAAATATCATAAGAAAAACGCTGATACTGTTAGAAATATTTGCATTTCTGACAGTCTTGACATCTTCATTATTCTCTAATTTTGGTTTTAAGTGTGTATACAATTGCCCATTTTGACCAGAATCTTATATCCATTTCAACTTGATGATCAAGCTACTTGGCAAAAATGATTTTAAAAATAAAGTGCATACCTTTATAACATTATCTGAGCCTAGTTTTATATATCTACATCGAGGGTGAGGTTTAGCTGTTTAACATGTTTAATATTTTGTTTTGCTACAAACTCGGATGTGATAATAATGAATCCCAATAACAAACAATTAAACTCCTAAACTGTTATCAATGTTTGTAGTTCACACTAAGATACTTACAATAAACAACCGCAACATTCTGTGTAACTTAATCAATCGTTTAACACAATACAATTATTTGTTAAGCTTCAATAAATCTAGAAATTGATTGCAGTGTGAAGTGTTTAAATGCACTATTACAAATAACACTCAACAACACACATACTGAAATAAGTTAGAAGGTATTAGATAACTACCGATTAATTAATTAATTATTTACAATTAGGTAAATGACCAGTCATAAATCCGACTGTAACCAGAAGAATGAGATACAGAGGACATCTGTTCATTGCAAACTGGAAACATGTTAGATAACATAAAGTATTTTTCTGTATAATGTAAATATCAAAATATATATAGGTTGTATAACCTCGTCAAAGGAGTTCAGAAGGTATACAAGCAGATATACTACTATTGTTGAACATGTAAATACAGGAATAAAAATAATAATAAATATAAATGTAAATGTTAGTTGAAAAGTTAATACAGTAATTGAACAAATTTGAACTCTTCCGGAGACAGTCGTTACAATGTAGAAGTAATTTAAAGTCGATTGGCTGATTTATAGAATCTAGACAGTAACTTATATAACTGGACGCATCGCTTTAAAATTTTTAATTCACTTCTAAAAAATTCGCTTCTATTACCTCAACTACTGTGAAATTTCATCTGACAGTTTTATCACTCTGTGATAATGGAGTATGGAAACTTGAACTAACCCACGTATGCACCAAGTTCCACGTCGCAAATGACTGACTGATCAACTACAGAGACTTATCGTCACCATAAAGGCGCACAAACAGACATGTAGATGATAACTTTCTGTTTAATGAAGGCTTTAACAAATTTAGAGCTCCTGAACGTCTTGACCAACAATGTAGGAAAGTTTGAGGTAAGTTTCTTTTCTGTTACATCCTAAATAGATAAGTTTAGGACCGCTAAAAGTGAAATTGTCAAACTCTTTATAATCACTTCACTTATCTTCAGAGATCCGTCAAATCAGACTGGTTGGAGTCTGATGAATTTTTAAAATGGATACAAGAAACTCATTTAGATTTGCCTAATTTGTGCCACCTGTGGTACCCGTGAATGGACGTTTGCTTATAAGATGATAGAAACATTGGACTTGATTTTGCTTTATGGTTGTAAAATAAGCCCCAAGAAAGTGGAAAATATATATCGATTACTATCCTCTTAGAGCTGTCTTCAAAACATTCCTCGCATAAGGTGGAATAATTGAGTGAAAAACGGCAAGGTTAAATGTAGAATACTAGGAGCAGATGGTCAATCGGTTCATGAGGCTATGATTATAGTACATGTAGCTCATTCCTAGCTAATTTTCACTCTGCTTGAATAGTTAAGTGATCACAGTTAGCCAAACCACATAATATCATTAATCGAATAAGGGACTAACCCGGACCCATATAGGATAAAAACAGATTTACTAATGTGTCATTATTTATTTGTTTATAGCACAAATTTATTCATGCACGTAAGGCACAAAAGAAACCTACGAAAACTCATTGATAATAATGTGGAGAAAAAGAGGACAGAAGAGTCAAAAAATTGATATGCATGTGAACAACAAGAACACATGACAAAAAAAAATAAAACTGTGAAAAACTGCTTTCCGTTGATGATGGTTATTTTACTTTTAAGAAAATGGTAATGCGAAGTTACAATGTGATCATCACTAACTTTTGTAACGTTTTAAGTCACTATTTTTTATAATCTAGGATCCCAATCGGGGATTCGTGATGGACCGAGAGAATCTATTCGATACAGCTATCTTCTATATTACTAATACATGTTATAAACTAATTAACTTTCCACCTATCCCTAGTATCAGAAAAAGTGTAGTGTTAAAGTCGCTGGAATGACATTCGTTAAACACGATCAAGCTACCAGTTGATGCTTTAGGATGGTGGTAATAACTGAATTATTGCTATGGCGATCAAACATTTGCATTACTAATGTGGTGTTGTCACTGGATATCGGCAATTCTCCGGAGACAACAGTAGTTGAACAAGAGTTGTCAAACAGACTCAGTCAAGAGGATTAAGCTTTCTTAAATGTATGAAATAACTGCTTTTTTTATAAAAGCGTTGTATACCCGATCTTCTACAGGCAGAATGTCAACGGAAGTATTTCAGTCCACCGATTTGTGCACCGTATATTCACTCTTCTATTGTAATAAAACAGTTGGAAAAGTCACTTTTAATTTAAAGGATAAGCGTTCAATTATTTTTTTAAATCATTTTTCGGCAGGACTTAGTCGCCACTCGCTGTTTTCATTGATTAGTATTGATACTTTTGAATGTGATCGTTTTCTAGTGGCACGGAATCTGACTAATTATGCTAATAAAATAAATCTTCGATTTAATTTCTAAATATAACCCTAAAGTGAACTCAGTTTGTGCGACGGCGGTAATGAGAAGCCTAATACGGCTTCATTTGGATCCACTTTAGTTCGCCACTGGCTGAACACTTTCAGATACAGTGTTTTGCCAATTCACCTGGTAACAGCATTCGGAGAGGTATTTGCACATATCTGCTTCAGACTGTCGACTTATTTTTGTAGTGGGAAAGTCGACTGGCTTCGGCAGTAATAGTTTTAAAGATGTTGTTCACGAATGAGTCCATAATTGACAGTCTTCAACGAAATACCAGTGTCGAAGTGAACTTGACGGAGGACTCTGTAGATGTAGATAGTATGACTCATCTTCCTCCTCCTCTTCTTGTAAACCTTAAGCCAGCCTGTCAACATACAAAAGTCTGAAGTATTGGGAACTTATTTATTAAGGTTAGGAATGCACCAGAAACACTGGGACAGTGTTTTGTTCGAAGGAGTAGCTACGCAACCGTTTAAAATTTTCACACCGTCCGCTCCTAGTTTCGCCTTCCGGATTCTCTAAATCTGAAGCTTAAGTGATAACTGATTTTTTATCACTATCCTTATTAGAAGTGTATTTTGTGTGCTTGCTTGGTCGTCGGTTCGCCTCTTCATTTATTCTTGTCTTTTCTAGTTTCCCTCGCTTACACAACTGTGTACGCTTTCTTAGTAAACAAAATACCTTCTATCTAAACGCGAACCAATACAGTCATATTAAGTTATTCAACATTTCAGATAAATTGACATAAAATGTGCAATTAATTAAACACTATCAGCATACAAACACATAACATCCTGATTATATCATGAGTGATTTGGAGAAACATGAACTGAAAGTGCGTGAACTATTTTAAATACAGTTCACTAGTATAACAATCGATCGACTAGATTAGTTTGGTTTTATGTGTTTTTTATGAGTTATTAATAATGTAGGTTATATCTATCCCTTTCGAAATACCACACTATTTGCCAATGTTAAAAACTTACATTAAGTAAACAAATACTGATTAAAATGAGTATGGAATTGTACTTTATAGGTTGTTTCATAGAAGAAATGATGAGTAACATATTTTAAAGCTACATATATTAGCTTCTGGATAAAAATAATTTTATTTACCTATATTGATAAGCTGTTAACAGTAATGGGTGAAATTGAAACTTTACATAGGTGTAGGAAAGGAATCAGAGTTAAATACAACGAACTTTTTTAACTGCATAACACTTAGAGAACAAACTAAGCGAATTAAATAACACATACCAAGTTACATCACCAGAACTTGTCACAATTTGACTGTCATCGAGAAAGCGACAACATGATAGGTACCCTGTGTGTCCAGGAAGCTCACGGCTAACACGTACATTTCCTTCACGTGTTTTGAGATTGTAAATGGAACAAATATTGTCCAAACCACCGCATGCAACATAGTTACCGGAAGGTGCATAGGCACAGGTCATAACCCAACTACTTCTTAGTGGAATAGCATGAACCTACAAGAGAATTTTTTCATGAAATTTAAACTAGCGATACGCACAGAAGACAATAAAACGCTAAAATGTATAACCAATAACTAACAGAAAATGAAATAATGTAAAATTCAAACTAATTATAGATAAGAATACTTCATTCTTATAGTGCAAATCTACTTGATGAACTTACAAGTTCTTGATACATGGACCTGATTCAATAATTTTCAGAAAAATAAATGTAGTTAACGCAAGCACACAATAAATAGAGTAATTCCAAAAACAATTATTGAAATAGATATATTCAGTTTAAAAAAAAGGTCTTTCAAATCCCCAAAGTCGATCTGGTTTAAGATAATTTCGAAGGGATACAGTAGAAAAAAACTAAGATAATACTGAATTACATGTAATATCATTCGAAAATGCGATTAAAATCTCTACATAATTTACGAGACAAACATATTCTTGCCTTATTGGTAGTATACCCATCCCATACAATAAGTTTGCCATCTTGTGAAGCAGATACAAGATTGCGTGAATCAGTACTCCAATGCATAGCATAAATTTTAGCTAAATGGCCCCGTAAAGTACGACGAGTACGTAACTGAATTCGTCCTACAGGCTCCACATTGCTAGATGCCTGAAGTAGCGTAGTATCAGCTGCAGCTTTGCGAGCCTCCTAAAAAATACAAAAGATATATTCATGATAATAATGAAGATAAAAATAAATTGCTTAGCAGACTATAATTAAAAAGAGAAGTAAACGGACTTCTACTTAATGTAAACCAACAAACTACTATGACATAAAATATTATGAAGTTGATTTTTCAACTGTCAAAAAAAACTATAGATTTCATAATTTGAAAAAATCTAACTATTTCGTTTAGAAAACTGTACACAGTTATATTACCCGCGCCAATTAATTTACACGCATGCTAAGTAGTGACAGTTTATTAGTTAAAACATTTGGCTTTCAATCAGTTGGAAATTCGAACTAGGCATCAACTACTTCAACTAGTGTTAAGATAACGTCAGCAGCCCTTATCATAGCAACACAGCTCACAGATAACTACATAAATGTTCAATAAGAGAGAACAGATTTCCAACTAACTTTACTCAGAGTAAACATGTGATAAAATAACAGTAAAAATATTAGTGAAGAAAGCTGAGCAGTGGAAATAGAAAATGTTTAGTTCCTGTGTCAGTCGGACAAACTAAACGAATACAAAAGAATACATTCTCGTTAGTAATCTTCACAACCTATATACACTTTCCTGTTTATAAAAGTTACTTGCTAAACATCTGTACGATGGTTCCGTAAAAATATACTTTTTATTCGAGACAATAAAGCTTCCGCGTGAAAATTAGTCGACGAGTTTACTACGCAGCAGTTTGCTCACTCCTACTACATGGCTGTGAAACATGGCCAGTAAGAGTAGAAGATATTCGTAGGAGCGATGATGCCCGGTGTAGGAAGTTTGCTGGAAGCTAGGGGTGGCACATGGCACAAATCCATGAAGTCACTGACAACTGAACTGAGTCATGTTGGTAGATGTAGACTACCTGGTTGGGGTCCGCGAGATGATAGTAATCGATGGTTGGAGACCTTGAGTGACATCGCTCCAAATCATTTGCAATGGCGCCGGTGCATCTATTCTTTGTGTTCTACCAAATTATAATCTGACTTCCTTATGACATTTTTTCTCTTAAATTTATTTCACTGGATTATACTTCTTGAATAATATCCTTGAAACCTAATCTTTTCGATTACTGCTAATACTTATAGTACCTGTACCACCATGGAATTCGAATTGGCGATTGCATCTCTGTGCTAATGTAGTATGACAACTTGAACTCGAGATTCGACTTTTGGAGCGGCCGCAGTTAATGTACTACAACTGAAGCCAGAAATTATCTTCGTTAGTCTACGACACATCAGTCGTATGCTGTGCAAGCATACCCATCTACATTAAGCCATCAAATAAGTGTACATGGTTTTCCTAAAGCAACTAAATAACACCTATTCAAACTAGGTGATTCTGACCGTTCTTAAATCTTAATTTATTACTTACACAACGAACAAACTGTTATTCACATTTGTTGTACTTTCTATTTTTATTTAATCTAGACAATAATCCAATAACTACTTATACACTGCTATCTATCTGTGCACAAAAGAATGTGACATCTTTGGAAAGATTGATTTTTTGCAGCTACCAAGCATAACATATCTTTTTAAACAGTAAATACTAGCCTCAGTAAATAAATAATATTACTATAACTAGATATATGAAACTATATTCAATTAAAAAAGTGGACTTTGGTTTTTTCATTCATTTCGTATAGCTTGAAAATGCCAGAACATTCGAAATCAATATGATCATGGATAACCTAGTTTAGAAAAGTAGTTTTAACAATATTTTGTCTAAACCATTTAAATATGATTTAGTACATGGTTTGAATAATTTTTTCTGGTTAGTGTTTTTCCTTCTTTTCCTTCTTTCTTTTAGAACATATAAATAGAAAATTTTATAGATCAGAAATACAGTTTAAAATGTCTATACAAACAAGTTTAATGAAATTATAAAAGATTCTCAAGATGTACAGAAGAGGGAATCTGAAGTTTTTAGCAAAACTAGGAGTTTTCGCTTGAATTGTATGTTTATAAGAGTAAAAGCAATCTCTTGTGTCGAGAAATAAATGTTGTTAGATTATCAAAGAAATAAAAATTAAAAATCGACTCATCAATAATACTTGATCCTACGTAGTAAATACAGGGACACTGCGTGCGTTTACTGTTATATCTTACGAATAATAAGTCCAATTACAGAGGAACAAAATGCCACATAAGATTGCGGAGACAGTATATTAACTCTTTTTTTAGTTATATATTAACTGAAACAATGAGGCAGAGTAAACTTTCATATTCAACTGTAGTGTAATATAAAAATAAGACATTGAATTTTCGCATCATTATAATGCCCTGAAAACAAGATAGTACACGATAACAATATTACAGTCATTAGGTTTAATTTATAAGACTACGAGCAAAATCTACTGAAGGAAACTTCAGGACGCTCTCTGAACTCTCAAGGTTAAGTAAATAGATCAAGATTTAATAAAGGAAACTATCACTTAATATACTAATTAAAGAAAAATAATCCATACACCCAACTGGAAGAAAACGAATAGAAACGATAGAAAATTAGAAATAAATACAAGTGTAAGCAATGAAAGTAGATATTCGTATCATTATCTTCCACAGGTGACCAATAGCTTGAAAAATTAAGTTATATCCACTATGAATTGTGTGTTCTGATCACGGTGAATTATACACCAACCAACACAATTGGGAAAATATTTCAAGCTAAGGATATCAATAACAGTTAGAACTAATTAATTTAATATGACCTTATGCCCCCAAAAAGTGAATACGGGTTTGAACTGTTAACAACTGAACTTTTACTGCAATTTTTACACACACTAACATGTCAATAAATATGCAAAGTGAGTTTGGTAGATAAATATTCACCGAAAGAATAAATTTTCTAGGTTCTGCTTCTAAGATGAAGCTTCTAAATTAATATAATGATAGTAGTGTTCTTCTGTGACTAAACAGCATTACATACTAATCAATGGTCTGAATAAATCCACATAGACCATTAAATTTACATTTGTTAAACTACAATTATACATTCCAAGGCAACCAATAAAATTAATTACGAAATAAAATGAAGATAAATTATCTGACACATTGATCAAAGAATGTGGCATTTTAAACAGTAATGCATCCATTAAACTAGTCATGCTTTTCAATGGCACTGGCAGAAAATTAGTAGTTATGTTTGGTATTATCAAGGGAATAAGAAACAAGAATGGAAACGTTACACATCCAAGAATAAAGAGTAAACAAATAAGCAGTAGGAAGATTGATACACCATCAACATATAGTAAAACACTCTATGATTAGTTTGATAGTAAGCACAACGTATTTCGTTCTAAGCTCTTCCTAAGATTAATGCAAAACCAAAGTAGATAAACTTAAGTAAATAGATACTACAAATAGATATGTGCAGTGAAAAAAACATCACATTAAAAGGATAACTTTGGGTGTGGCAAATATGAAAGACGCCTAACATAAGGGAACAAGATGGAAATGAAAATCCAAATTTACGAAAATAAAACAAAATTGTAGGTAGTTGAACTAGTTTCAAACAACCGAATCATACTCAAAAGTCATCAACAGGAATATAGACTACAGTTACGTAATAAAATTCTTTGATACCTATTAATGTAGTAAAATAAAAGACATGAAACACGGAAGCTTGGCAACATGGATGGGATTATCTTCTTAGAAGTAGCGTTTTCATATTTATCATGATTAGTTTAGTCGGAAAAGTACTTATGGTATTTTCGTAATGAATGAGTCATAGATCTCACAGTTTGATTCCTAAATTTTAGACTGTTTTAACAGGAACGGACAACAATGGTTTTAGGCCGTGAGAAAAAACAAATGACTATGAATAATGCAGCTTTAAGCCGAGGCCTATGTCTAGCTTTTCGTAGGAACTACATTAACAGAGACAAAAAGAATCAATATAGAACCTGACATACATATATACTGGCTTAGCTTTTTATACTATATAAGCACGAGGGAATGAAAATATAAAATGAATTCCAAAAGAGGTTCAAATAATAGGGTGGCGATGGTTAGAAAGAGGACTAAGCATTACAAATTCGGTTCGAAAGGGGACTGAGTCGAGATACTAGTATTTTCGCAAGACTTTAATTTAGTGAAAATGTGACTAAAGAACACCTTCAGTTTAACTATTTGACTAAACGTAAAAAAGAAAAACCACAGACTTTAAAAACATTTTAACAGACTCACTCTAATCATATTTTTGAGTTGTTCACTTTCTTGCCGTAGCTGATCTAATTCACTCATTTTCAGTGAAAAACTGAGGATAAAAGAGAGATTGATTAGAAATAAGTCAATAAATATACAAATTTGAACAATGTAGTTAGACAGTTTCAAAATATGAAATACCGTACACTCAAGAATATGATAGGATTATTGAAAATGGATTTTTACATTAAAATAGCTTCATTTTTGTTTCACAGAACCCAAGACGAGAAAAGAACGGAGAAACTTATGGCTATTACAATGATATATGCTGCACAAGACCCAAATGACATACAAATAAGCAATTTAAACTTCAGAAACTATGTTAAGGTTTGAGCACAACTCCATATTATCAGGGTTTAGGGAACCGGACAACAATTACAAAAAGTGTAGGTCATGATCCAGTAAATGGGACTAAACGTTTATGGTATTTCATATTTTAATAATAAAAAACTGTACAAGATGTTTTTCTAAGGATATGTTAGCTTTTGTACACCGAAATTAAATGATTTGTAAATAATTAGATGGGTAATTTAAAAGTAACGAACTAGGATTTGAAGCCTGATAAATTCCTCCAATAATTTAATGGAACTATATAAAAAGAATGAAAATAACAGCTGATTTTTCGAATGAAAATAGCATATCATAGCTATTTTCGTTGGGATTGATAGATAGCTTTGGTGTAATCAAAAATAGTTCTCTTAGAAAATTATCAGGTGAAGCGAATGGAAATAAATACCATCGCGAATACATTATATGAATTAGGGCTAAGCCAGAAATCTTTTTACGAGTATGCAAAAGGAAGGTTTATTGTTAATCAGCGAATTCGAACCAACAGTTTAGGTTCTCTATATTAAATTGATGGCTGATTAACACTTGAAACTTTGATGAAGGAAGGACTTAATTGTACTGAGGAAAATCTTTAAGCAAATATGTGACGTGCTTGTTTGATCATTAGTGTAAGGAGGTTTTAATTTAAAGCTTTAAAAATACTAGGCTTCGCAGTAAAACCCATGACGGGCGACTTCAGAGAAATCATTTCAGACAAAGGTATCTGGCGCGGGGTTCAATTATTTTGAGGATGACAACTTGATCCCGTTATTTAGGCCCCCAAATGCACTGGCACGATCGAGAATGAGGAGTTTGAGCTCCCTCTCTAAATGCTCTCATATGACCACACGTGTAAAGCCATTGGTAGGGAAGTCCTACACATTGCCTTCTCGTGGAAGGGGTGCTGTGAACGAAAGTGGGAGGACGGAAATGTGAATGTCCAGCGCCTTACACGGGTTGGCAGGTACAAACGATTTATCTTGGGGACATAAAAAATCCTGATTTTAAACGGATGGTGTACATTGGTCCCAAAATACTGATGGAATGATCGATGTATAAACCCACTTTGGTCACTAGCTGTCAAAGGACTGCATCGCCTAACGTTGCTCAATTGCCTTGTGGATTAGACTTTTGGGTCGAAGGATCGAAGAATGACCTCCTAAAAAGGCTAGTTGCTTTGGTTTGGTAACCCAGACAGTATCCCAGCCAACTCACGAATTCAGTAGTTTGTGATGAATAAATATCTAGGCGCATGTTTGTTCCAGTGTTTGTACTTAAATAAATAAAACGTACGATTCTTCCAAAATTACGTGTTAATCTCTCAACAAATCTAGTCGCTTTTACATATTTCTTTTAAGGTTCGCATAGGTGGACTTTCCAAAGAAAACAAGTCATTCCTCCGATAAAAGCTAAAGCACTAAAATTATCTTACATGTAATTCTGGCTTTGCAAAGACTTTAAAACAAGCATGTTTTGGCATCACTTGTAGCTATGCTCATTGAGATTATATTTTATGGATGATTCTAGAGTGAGTTTGAAAGACCAAACGCCTACTTGCGTCTAAATAGGGATAAGAGTGAGTATCAGGAACTACAACTATTTTCTAGATTAAGAAATTTGTGTGAGAAATTAGAGCGCAGATTTCGATCACGAAGTGATATCAACTATAGTGCCAAATTATTTGGCCATAAGGACAAAATTCCAGCGTTAATATCCGAAATTTGATTGCTTTGTCCATTAATTAGAGCCCACTTGATCCTCTAGGATTTCCGAGAGCATATAGCAACATCACTGTAACATTAAGGTAGGAGGACTTGAGACATATGACAACAACCGATTAGACGTTATGAAGCGCCAATATAATTTTACGAAGTCAGTGACTAACGGAAGATGCTAGCTACGTCACAGCTCGAGGTGCAGTAAGACAATCGACTGATATGCAATGATATAAAATATATTAGTATAAAACCATAAGTTGACAAGTCCATAATGAAGAGTGGAGTAAATATCATAACGGATTACTATCTCTTGAGATGAAAACGATCTATACTGTGGTAGCAGTGGTCTTTGAAAAGATTCGAATAATTTTAGTCAGAAATAAATGTCCTATATATGATTTATATGTTAACCATCTGAGAATAAGTACCGAAAACAAAGTATCCCAGGACCCAGAAAGTTCTGGCTATGGGAATTAACGAGCTGCAAATGTTTAATAAGGATGTATAAGCAGGTAAGAAACAGCCACCTACACTAAATGGTCTAGTCTATACTTTGTGTATGTACACTGAAAGCAATAAAAGTAACATCAGTGATAGACTCATATTCCGTTAACATTTAGGTTTCTTCCTTCAGCAAAAAGAATTATTTTCACTCACGTTACCAGGTATAAACTTTTTACTTAACCTTTGTCCAGATTTATTTCATTCGTGTTATTGTTGAAGTATGTATGTTCACTGAACTCAGTAGAGCGTCTACATACTACTGACCATTGCAGACACTATGGACAAGTTTCTATTCTCGTTCGTCAATAAAAATAAATAAGTTTTCGCGGAAAGGAATAATGAAATGCTTTTTTGAAACTGTCCACTATTTATCTGACAGTGATCACCCACAGAAATATTTCACCAACGCTTTTTCGGTGAAATAAAATGTGGAACTGATAAAACATAACCACAAATAACCTCAAGAGATCCGTAATAAAATACAGAAATATGATGAGGGTATGTGGATGTAACTTTTGACGAAAGCAAAGAGTACAACTCTTGCTGATGTGTTACACTATATAATGATAGAAATAAAATGTATCCAACATAGATAATCAAGCCGTATTTACGCAGGAGATTATCATTCAAGTGTCTTGAAAAGGTAAAAATATGTTTGCTATTATAATTTATGACGAACTAAGTGCAGGATATTGTATTCAAAACATAAACAGTACGCTTCCATTGTTACTCACCGGTAATCGCGGGGACAACCAACGCAACTCACAAACTAAGCGCTGTAACTGACATATTAGGTTAACTGTTGACGATGCATTACAACAAACACTAAACTTATGATTTTATTATTAGACAAATATCACAGAGGACTGCCTCTAGGCACTTAATTTTGCTCTATGTAACTACATATGATCATAAATTTACTTAAGAATTCATATTCTTATGAAGTGGAAAAAATATCTCAAATACAAAATACTTTTATCCAATATCCAATATATTTTTCACGAACTGGTATAAACTAACTGATTTCTTTGCACTTGATTCTTGTTCTTTTTGGACGGTTCTAGGTGTTTAGTGGTGTACAATAGGTGGGGTTCCAGCCATTCGACTGCACTAATTCTATCCAGTAGGCACTTGTTTGTGAGTTTATATGCCCCGTGATTTGAATGAATACATTTGTTTCAAGGCATCAGGATTTCTGGATACCAGCAGCTATCACATTACCAGACCGGAGATCAGCTAAATTTATTATGGAGAACAGTAAGGAGAAAAATCTAATGCTAATAAAATGGTTTCAGTGCCAAGTAAATAAACAGACAATTTTAGTTCATTAAATGGTAGTGAGGATTGAGTGAGAGGACCGGAGTGTAAGAAAGAGAGAGGAAACAGAGAAATAAGTGAGGTAGATTAAGTGAGTGATCTGAGGAGGTGGCAATAATAACTACTAGCAAGTCTCAAGACATGCATCAGACACAGCTTGTCCACGAGGCGGATGATAATCCGTATGAGTGTGTTTATTAAGTCTCTTCTTAAAGCCGTATCCTAGGGGGCCTGTGATAACCTCGGCTGGGAGAACACTCCAAGTTTCAACAACTCTTAATGAGAAAGAGTGTGAACAAACCTGAGTACTCGCTCTCTAATGAGCAATTTATTGAGGATTGCCTTTAGGGGGGTGGTGGTGATGCATCGGGATGGTTAAGCTTAATATATACGTCATAATCGGATCTACAATGATTCTCAGGTAAATGAGGTGGAATGATCCTGAATGTTAGTCTATCTTCATAAATCCTATTCTAAAGGTAGTTTCTGAGCCAAGATAGGAGTGAGTCAGCGAAACCCATTTCCACAACATCTGCAGTTATGCGTGAGTGGGCTGCTGTATCGAAGGCTTTTTCAAAATCTTTAAGAAATCATTGTTGATACACACCACAATGAAGCGTATAGGCACTGTCATAGGTAGAGACCTAGATACATTTCACCAGTAAAAAAGCAATATCATTGGCGTGTAGTGAAATATTGTTCTGAGTCCCTAAGAACAAGCCAAGTTTGCACTCGATGTACTGGCCGGAAACTGTTTGGATCGCCTCACCTGGCCGTAAATTCTAGAATTCAACTATCTGTGAAAAACGGAAAGTTTACTCGCAGTCTGTCGTGTTAGATGTTGGCTGTAAAGTTTATGATGAGACTGAGATTTTGAATGCTATAAGTTATTAGTAATGACCTCTGAAATACTTATACTCTATAGGGGAGAGATATGGTGGTTTCAAGAGCTTTTCATAAGGTTTGAATTCCAGCCCTCGAATCGTCTTTTTAATTAAACCTTGAATATGCCTTATAGCATTCTTCTCCATATAAATTGAGGGGGAGACACTATATTTCCATGCTCTAAATGTTCTGAAGTAGTTGAGTATTCCTTCAACTTCTCCGGCATTATTAAATGCAAAAAACGGATGTAATCAGCGTCTATATCTTTATATGTACAGATGGAGACGACTTTGAGATTTCGGAAAGAAAAAATTGATGCGTTATTTTTTGAAAACAGAAACTATTTTGCCATCGGACTTCAGTAATAATATTAATTAACTGGTTGACCATTGTTAATTCTTGAAGCAAGTTTGCCAGTGATGATCTTGGTTCTCTTCGAAAGCGTTAGATAGTAGGAGTGGTGCACCTAGTTCTAGTTCGAAATTAGCTTATCTCTCGATAGAACAGAATGGAATCCTGATCTGGGTTGATTCGATCACACTACCGTCCTTCCAGATGATGAGTGTTGGAGGGAGAAAAAGGTTGGGAAATATTCGCACCCAGAATAATAATTTAGGAATACATCTCGTCCTAATAAAAGATCCAGGAAATAAATCTGATTGTTACAATCAGTCATTGTACGGAGGGCTGTTAGGTTTCCTTCAAATTTACAGACATTTCCAAAGTCCTGTCTGGTAAAAAGTGGCATATAACCTATCACGACCACTTAATTGACCGCGTTTCAATACCGTGAACAGTTGGTTTACTGCTTTTCGATTCAGAAAGACTAGTGCCTATGGTTTGGGTTTCAGAAGTTTAGCTACCCAGTGTGGCTAACTTTTGATCTTCATAGCAAGCCTTGCTGACGGAAGTTGACAAACCTTCCTCTTCGGGCACAACAGGGTGTGCATTTGTTTCAGCTCACAAGTAACTGTTGTGGAAATATTTGTTGACCCATTTCAATTTACTTGTAATGTTAGAATGTGTCACTCTCGCTAATTGCCGTCATCTTGTGCTAGATATCTCCTATAAAACTGTGAGAACTACATTCACTATCTCGTGTAAAGTACACGTATGTAAGGTTAGAAAATGAAAGAGTATATGAAGAAGTCCAGCAAGTGGGTTACCCAGCACCATGTTGGTGCTGCATGATTTTCCCTTGCTCTGACCAACCAACAGGTTTCAGTGTAGGTGAATTCTCGAAATAGATAGCTCTTTAAGTCTAATACAAGGATAAAAACCTCATTAGTAATACTGCACACACCCTAGCTAAACGAGCTGGAACAATTATCCTTGCTAGAAACCATCGAGTATGCCGTGCTACACATCACTCACAAAAACTAGCCAACTTAGATCTCACAATTCCGAACATCCCTGATATCTTCCAAATGTAACTACAGTTTTCCGTATTGCTGACTTCTTACTTGAACGAGTTTGTGATTCTCGATAACAGAGGTTTTTCTGACGACAGCATTTTCTGGCCCTCGATATCCTTGACATCATCATTCGTATGCCAGACTTGACCTAGTGCACAAGTCGAGAAACTATGAATCCGTCCCTGGTTTCAAGCATATTTAATATGAATTTACTTTTGACATGTTATGTTAGTTTCATTATATTTGCATATATATATTTTTAGTCTTCTTCTTAGACTGCACTGGGTCAACTACAGCTATCGATAGTGCTAGTTCCCTGCGTTGACTGAAAGTTTTCAAGACATCGTTTTAGCACGAGCTCTGTAGCATCAGTCTTATTGTTCGTTGGGTCAAAGGGATGCAGAGCGGGGAAATTCTCACTTTGGCTTAATGAATAATCGCCAAATAATGGAATAAGCTTTTGAGATTGAAAATATATTTGTGCATTATTTTATCGAATACTGACGCCTATCTTCTATTCGTTCGAGAAGATAGAGTCCAAACCTAAGAACATCTGATAATTTGTCCTTCGAGTTGATAATGAAGTTGAAGAACCAATCATCGGTAAAGTTGTTAAATTTGTTATTCATGTAGTCAACTGAATTCATCGGAGACTGGGATTTGAATTTGTACCGGACAAAGTGAGACAGCCAGCTGATCCTCTTCCAAGATGGCTTTTGAGTATTTTTGGTGGTAAATTTCGATCCTTCTGAACTGAGTTGATGGAACTCTACCCACTTATGGTTGAAGTTTCGAGCCTGAAAATACGTTTGGAAGAAAAAAGTATGCAGGATGACACAAATTTACTGGTGCATTTCAAACCATCGATGGTAATACATTATTGAGTTTCATCATACCTTTATTTGTGTTGGTACTAGTGTGATCAAAAACACCGTTCTTTGCCGCACTGCGCCTCTTCGCTTGCTTTACCGTTATTGGAATGCCCTTTTTCTGGGAAGCTAATAAAAGAATCCGCGAACATTTCAGGGGATTGCTGTAGTAACTAAGAAAGCAGGTGAGTACATACATACTAAGGATATGCCGAGTAATGATGTCTATTGCAAGTAGTTACTGTAATGCTCATACCTTCTCTGTAAAACCACATTTTGCGTTGACTACATTCAAGAGGTGATGGAAGAGGGAGGACAGGTCGTCTACATGTTCTGCTTGTGACTCTGTTGAAATTAATAATTAGAAATCTGATTTTTACTACTTCTAATTACCTTTCGTTTCCAAGATTATAGGTTTAAATTCAACTGTGAGTAACAACCAGAGATATTTGTGTGACAGTATCTAGCAAAACGATCAACCAATTTGTCTAGTCACACGCCCAATATGAGTGGCTCTGCTGGTAGCCTCATTTTAACTACCATTCTGCCAATTACTGCTACATCAATTTGTGACTTGATGTGGATGCACAGCTTGTATATACATTAGCCATTGATACTAATATTTTCAGTTATTTACCTAGAGTTTTTATCCCTTTCTTTGATCCTTTTTTATCCTGAGCTTACGCCTTTGACTACCTCCCCTCTGGTACCGTCGACTTCACTCAAACTTGGCAACAGCTAACTTGATCACACACGCCCTTGTCAATGCACTCGATCGACATTCTGGTTCCGACTACATCTGGCACACTATCCCGACTCTGCTTATTATGGTCGCTTCTTGTTTCTCGGCTAGGCATGGTTTCCACCTACACTTAACACGGGCCACCACGAACATCATCTTCAGATTTTGGATACAAAATCTCTGGCGTGGCACGCCAACTCGAGCAGCAAACTCAAGAATGGTGGTAATGCTCTTAAGAACTATTGTTGATGGCTGAAAGTCTATTATATATGTTCAAAATTTCTTTAATCAAAAGCAATATACATTATTACTCATTAACTTCATAAATATGATACCTATAATAAATTTGACTTATTCATATATCTGTCAGATGATGAGTACGAAAATGAATACTTGTCTGCGAAAAATACAAGTTATACATAATGTATGAATACTCAAAGGAACAAAAGAAATTTACAATAGTACACATTTGAAGATCGTCATAAAAATCAAGCATATATATATATAAATATATAAAGCGTAATAACATATATAAAAATACCGACTTCTAATAAAGTTATAAAATTACTGTCATTAATACTATTGCTACTAATAATAATGGAAACAATCGTTGTATTTGAGGAGTACGGATTGTTGTGTATATAAAAGAGACTAGATTGACAATTTATAAATGATTTTCAGGAATTTAATAAGAGACTTAACGAAGTCCGTAATCTACATTGGAAGGACGAAAGTAATATTAGGATGTTATGAAAGCATTTGGAAATGAAAATTAATTGAGTAAAAATCAAAATCAATAGTTTTCATGATAAAAACAAACAAATAAATGCACATAAATGCAAAATAATCAGGTTTCTAGTAGTAGTAGTAGTAGTAGCTAATTATAAGCATTAGTAACAACAGTGCCAAAAGTAAAAGGAAATATATATAACCTTAGTAAATCAATATAATCCCGAATCACGTAACAAGGAATAAGCTACGTCACCACCCATAAGAGATCGTATAAACTCTGTTCCTATACGAGAATCAGTTACATTGGAATTTACATCTACTGTTTCATCTAAAGAACAAGGTGGATTGAAGTCCCGGATACAAGTTGAAGTTTCGGATGGCTTGCGAGAGGGATTGGTCAAATACTTCTTGGAAGGAACTGTTTTCCTTTGATAATTGGATAATAATAATGGATGAAAGTGGTTAGAAAATTCTTGATTTGTGTAAGAGTGCTTTGTTTTTGACTGTTTCGGTCGACAAGTAAAATCTTTAACTTTTGATAAATTGGGAGGAGTGGAATTCACAAAATCAGTTTCTTCATCCAGCTGGATTGGGACTAACGACTCATTTATAGTTACACTGTTGGAAGACTGATGATTCTTATTAGCAGGGATTGATACATGATCAGACATAAGATCCAGCTTTGGATTACACAATTTAATTCCATAGTCAGCTGCCTGGTTTCGACTTAAGAAAGGAGTTTTGATGAACTTTTTATGATGATTGCCATCTTTGTGACTTTTAACTTCTTTCGATTTTTGAACTTTTAGATCTTTTCGTTTTTCCTTTTTATTACATAATGCTTCTGATTTTAAGAAAGAGGGTAAATCAAAAAGATATCCTCTATCGAATAACGCTTTGTCTAGTGTACACATTTCTAAATTAGTGGGTAAAATCCGAAAATTTCGTGCTCTTTCGGGTGTTAGGCGTTTGCGTTTAATAGCTTGATTTGCAACTCCAGCACTTTCACCAACGGTTAACAAGTCAAAATAGTACTTGGCATACACTCCAAATGGTACATTGATATTGAACTGTAACAATCTTAACGTGTGTCGTTCTAAAGCATTCCTGTTTTAAAATAATGGAATAAAATGAGTATAGTCAAAGGAATCTTCTAAATCAGTGTATACAAATGTACAACACAAGTCTTCTCAATCTTAAACACTGAAAGCAATGATAACTAACACTTTCACAAAGTGTGACCTATTTTTACCCTGAATTGTTTATCCTTAGAAATGAATGCTTTCATTAATGAACGTCCTTAAAACTTACTTAGTTTAGGAAAACGTTGGCACAAGGTTTAGTATTAAGATAGTATATGTTCTCCAGAGAATGTTGGCACTTTTTGGCCAGAGGATTGTGCTCTGTGTCAGAAATTCCTGCATTAATATCTGTACCATCCACCATAAAGTTTAGTAGGCATAACCTACTACTTTAAATTGTTAGGTATATATATATATATATATATATATATATATATATATATAGATGTAGTGGTTTACTTTTATTTAAAAATAAGTAGACTGATGGTTGATAAGAAACTATACTTTACAGTTTATTTACTGTTACATAGGTATAATTTCACACCAGGGTATATGAAGATAGAGACGAACTTTCACATGATAGATAAGGGTCCAATAAGAGGAATTTAGAGTATTGAAAACACCCGTCTAAAATAAAACGTTTGATCGTAATAGAAAAAATTTAAGCGTCAAAAACTGTAGAATTTTAGAAATTTGAAACTTATCGGTTATTTTCTAAAAAGAACAGTAGGATTTAGAACTATTAAACTTAAAGGACTTCCACTTACAAATCCTCAACATTAACATTCCGGAGAATTTGGCAATAATCAATATTCCATACAGCTTGATCATCTAACACTTTACTGGCAATAAGAACGCAAGCTAAAAGTTGACGACGCCATGTCCAAGAAATCATAGCCACTTCGGCTCCAAGTATAAGTCGTTCAAGAAATATCTGTTTAAAAAATAGAGAATATGATAATAGTCACCAAGCTAAGGTTGTATTTCTGAAATTCAAAAAAATGTTAGTTGTTATATTTTCACTATCTAAACAGACAACTATGATGTGAATGATAGAAATGAGTGAACCGATAAAATTTGGCAAACCACTTGGAGAATATGGACCAAAAGACAATAAAATATTCTAGAACAGAGCACACATTTATGAAAATGTGCAAAACTCGATCCAGAGACAGTTAAAGGAAGTGACAATGATATACCTTCAAGCCCAGTAAGTTCTTTAATTCTATTTTTGTATGGACATTTCTCAATGTCTGATGCCTTAAATTTAAAGCAAATGAGACGAAAAAGATAATCAATATAATGCTAACCTTCAGATAATAACAAGAATTCTCGAGATCTAAGTAAAGAAACTCGGTACTGACTTGAATGTTAAGATCACATGAGGTTACATTTAAACTAGCCAAAAACAATGAATTTCTATCCAGATATTTCACCAGTAATAATGGTTTAAATCTACTATCTAACTTTTTCTACCAAGTGTTTGAGTCTGAAATAATCAGTACCTTGAAGATCTTTGAAGTTATTCTCCAAAGTTTACTAAAAATTCAAGTAGATTATAAAAAATTAGAAAAACTCGATGGAAAAGTAATTATTTAAATGTAACCAAATGAATAACTAGTGAATATTCAATTAAATAAACAAGTATTAAAAAACAAACTCTTAGAGGTCTGTGGAAGTTTTGAAATTAAAACATCCGAAATATAAAGTCTAGTAAGAGCCGAGACCTTCATTAAGCAATAAATACATGTTAATCACATAAAAATATTTCCGAAATAAAACTAATCACCTACAAGGGCTACAATAGCACATTCGGGTCCTAACAAAGCTGAGCTGAAAAGACGATGCAAAAACTGTTGGATATGATAGGCTGCGGAAGATTCCCAATCATCCATAACACTGGTGTTTGCGTCTACATCACACACAAGATTCTAAATAGAAAGTGAACAAAAACAGTTACTAATTTACAATAAAGTAGCCACAGATGTAACAACATGGGGATGATTCTACTCTGTTAAAAATAGATTACTTATTTATAGAAACGAGAAAACCTTTTTTACACATGCAAAATAACAACAACAGATATGATATGTATTACACAAATGGATCAAGTCACAATGACTACTGAATATTCAACAGGTTTAATATACTGTTTATCATAGTTTTGATGGCTTAGAGATCCACATTTTTTGAAAGAGAGGTGCGTTGATAAAATTTAAGCGTAGTATCAGTTTGTGAGTCCAAGTAACATTGAGATATTCGTTTAGAAAACACACATCAACGAGGACTAGTTAGTGAAGTCCTGAATATCAACACTAGAGAAACCAAAACATTTACAACAACAAAATAATTTATTACATTCAACCTAAAGTTCCCGAATTGTGATGAGTTAATACTGATATAGGTTCAGTTTATGTCAAGTTAACTTTGAACACATAAATTCTATTCAAAAAGAGGACATTTAGTAGCTTCTTTGAAAGCATAAATAACTTATTTTACTTATTTACATTACTTGTATGAGAAAGTCTGACCATAATCCAATAATTATTTTGGCATCATGCTACGAGCTGACCAACCATCACGTGACATAGAAAGCGTTTAATACACAATTTAATGGACATATTTAGGGTGACCAAGCCACTGAAGTCGGTTTCTAAAAGACTTTAGTTTAAGCTTAAACCCAAGATATAAACATCAATACTAATTGGTGGATCCAGCAGAATGAAGTTTGTGTAATGCATGTAAAGGTACACGTGTGTCAGAAGGACTGCTACAATCCTGCATAAATTATTGAGTCCACGTAACATAAAAACTCCAGTACATCTGCTTCAAATTAGATTTTCTGTGGAATAATTTTGACAATTGATCGAAATAAGGGAAAAGTATGTACTGTTTTACGAACTTATCCACTTTAAAATAATGAAAGACAAAGCCAACAAGGATAAAATTATTGATGTAGAAGCTTAAAATGCCACAGAAACCAGATACTAAACATATATACAATTTTAAGAGTTTTTTACTGACGGTTCGCTACTAAACATGATTGAAGAGTATTCCAAAAACCATAATTTCACACAAAACACACAAATTAGGGTATTTTTGGAGCACCAAATCAACTACAACACAATCTAGTTCGTTTATAAGTTAAATTCTGAAAGATCCACAATTTAATTGCCTAAAACATGATAAATGTTCATATTGTGATGCAACATACGGTAGAAAAAATTCTTGTGCACTAAATATCAAAGAAAACGAAAATCGGAGAGTCTCTGTTTGAACAAAAAACATTCCAACGAAAACTAAAAAAAGCTAATGAATGACTAGGCCTGAGATAATAATATCCCGACCGTAGCTGCCACCTTGACAGTGTCTGTCATTGAAAGGTGTACCAAAGAAGTATATTAACCTTATACAAGCTCTCTACTCGAACACCACTGGTCGAGTGAGAGCTTATGGCGAACTGTCAACGGAATTCTTTACTTGTTTTTGTAATGTAGTTTTGTAGTGTATGAATAGGTTGGAAAAAAGCTAGGGACGGCCAAACCGAAACAGGGCAGAAATCCATAAAGTCATTGACGAGTGGACTTAGCCATGTTGGTAATTGTCGACTACCTGGTTGGGGTCCGCGAGATGATAATAATCGATGGTTAGAGACCTTGAATGACATGGCTCAAAATCGTTCGCAATGGCGCCGGTGCATTTATTCTTTGTGTTCTCTCAAATCTTAATCTTCTGGATTCTTCAACACCTCTAGCTTTGACTTTCTAAACTTTTCTCATTTAATCATACTTCTTGAATGATATCTTCTAATCTTAACCTCTCCGATTACTTCTAATACCTTTACTACCTCTTCTACTATTGGATTTGAATTGACAATTACATCTCTGTACTGATGTGGTATGGCGACATGAATTGATGTACTTACGTACAAAGTTCTGCGTTGCATGACTGACTCCAGATACACGAAGTGTAAGTCGAGTTGCTTGTTTATTCTGACATGGTGAGATCAAATCAATGATTTTACTAGGATCCTGTATGCGCGTTTCCGAGACACAGCATACATCGATTGCGCGAGATTCTAATTTCCTAGCTAAGGAAGCCCGTTTTCCTATTTGACAGTGTCCGTACATCAATAGCTCCAACATGTAATTTAGAACGGGGTTTCAGGAGACTAGGAATGACGTTTCGGGAACTCGCATTGTTTGCATTAGCGGTGCAGTGTGATAAAGGAATGTGAGAAGAGTTAGTCGTGGAGATAGGAGAGATATTACGGGGTGTAGGAAGGATCTGATTTTGACCGATTTGGTCTCGCGAGCTGGTACTGGTATGAGGGCGGTTATCATTTCCCGTCTGCCCACACTGTGGAAAGTTTCCTTGAGGAACCTGAAAACGAAAATAGATTAGTGTCGGTCTTAAAGACCTGGGAGCGTGACCGCAGAGCCCAAGGGACAACTGCTTGAGGCCTGTCACGCACGGCCCTTTTATGAGAGGTTTTTTGAGTGTTAGCTCCGCTCTTGAAAGCCCTTAGTGGGCACCCTTACCGACGGAGACGGAAATCCGCGAGGTAAGGTGAGGTGTGACATTTCTAGGGTCATCCTTTTTTAACCCCTCCTTCCTTGGGAGAAGGCAGCATCGCTGCAGATGCTGGTTGTCCGAGGGAAACACCTTATTGCTGTCATACAGCTCTACAGTCAACAGCATAACTTTACCCTCAGACCTTGAGTAGCTGCTTTTAGCCTCATCGTTCTCCAATCGACCTGCCTTGCATGGTAGAACCTTTAGGAATATATGTTCCAGCCAATATCGCTCGGTTGGGTGATCAGGATTGGCAAGCCCGACCTACACGTAAAGGTAGCAGCTTCGGTCGGGAGTTTTTTGAGAATACTGAAAAGTGTGGAGTTTCCAAAAATGCATTATCAATAAATTAGCTGATCGTAGGTGTGGCGCGAATATTTAGCTCATTTGTAAATGAAAACTCTGCATTGATTTTCCTGGATTTTTTAACACTGATCGACGAATTCAATCGAAATATGTCAGCGCCACTAAGAAACCGCAATTCAAAATTATGCATCACTAGCCCGTAGATAGCAGCCAGAAACAGGTAACCTGTGTGAGTACTATTTGACAATAGTATTCCAACAATCTGCATAGTTGAAAAATTAGCATTAAGAAAACGGTTGAGTTACGATATTCATAAAAGTATCACAAGATTGTTTAACAATGTTATGTAAGGAAAATTTAGAAGTAACATTAGCCTACATGATGTTTACTACCAAAATGTTGTAGAGAGCTTTTAACCAAGCCTCGGAAGTATTAATTGAAATAAAAAAGAAAATAAGATTAGGCTGAGTGAGTCTTGTTCGCTGCAGCTCACCCATAAGAACGAAAAGCAAAAAGCAATCTTTCTATACATACCTCGATAGGGTAAACTCGTTCATCGAAGTTTTTATACACCTCTTCATAAATATCTTGTAGTGAATCAGAATATGCAGTTACAGTAGGTTTCTGTAACATATTTGAAAAATGTTTGTTCAGATCACTGCAAATAAGAAGTTGAATCGCCACGGACACGCTAGATAGTATGTCATTTACATCAGGACGAGCCAAATAGCCATCTCCAACATAGACAGTACTGCAAGAACTCCATCGTTTAAGAGAACAGGTTGTAGGAACCTCTTTCCTAGACTTAGGCTGATGTCACGTAATCCATTAGTGAATTTACAACATACCGTAAGGTCCCTATAAAAGCCTATCAAAATATATTGCTGTGTAAAAGACTCCGCTTACCTTGAGATCTAGGTGTAATGCCGGAAAGAAACAGTGTATGCTGTGAGGCATTAAGAGAAGGGTCAAACTGAACGTCTATAGTGCATGAGTATTATCAATGAGACCTGTAGGTTACAAACCTTCTGGTTCCCGTTCACTTATATGTTGTGTTGCATTATATACAACGACAGGTTTCGCAGGTACACTAATACATGCACTACTGACCCAGGGCTCCTGATTTGAGATTTTGAATTCATTGGTCTCTTCGGAAAAATCAGCCCCGTTATTCTGGTGGCCAAACACTAGAGATAATGAGTGGTTCTTGCAGTCTTCTACACCTTCGTCATCGAGTTCTATCCATTTTTGGCGACAACAAGCTAACCGGTTGCCCATGAATAGCAGGTCCGTATCATAGTCCTAAGCGTAACGCACTCATCATGAAGCCGCTCATCTTGTTTCAAAATCAAACTTTGTACACAGTAATACCTAAATATTTATCCATTACAACTAAGTTTCCTTGTTTACAAAGAGCTTTTTGAACGCCTTCAGGTTTTAAGATCAAAGGCATCGATAAAGAAGAAGAGTCGCTTATGGGTAAAATAAAGTGCTCTCCCAAAATAACATATGAAATTTAATACATATCGAGTTTATTCTGCAAAACATAAACTGTGAAATTAGCGGATTTTACAGTATAGAATGTCCTAATGGATTTTTAGGAACTCTTTACGTCCTTTAACCTAAAATCATTCCCCCGTTCCGAATCGTAATCATTAACCAAATATAGTGAAGTGGATATCTGGGTGAAATAATTTAATTTCATCAAATTGGTGTGATAATTTTAATTATTCCAGTCGGAAAGTTGACGTTTTTTCAAATTGGACAAGTAATTCTCTTGATATATTGAATACCAGATATAATCGAAGGTAAAAACCTAGTGCATTATTGATGTAGACAGTCGGCCTATTAGATTTAGGTACGATTGACATAACCTACTAGCTTACATAGAAGTCACATTTTGTTGTTATGATCAAATTTGTGTTATTATACTGTTGTAACTCAGTACGTGAATAATTCGATAACTGGATATAACCACTCGTAGTCTTCACTAAAAGTTGTGCTATGCGAAAAGTACTCAGAAATAAATTGACTATCTAATTACGGATTGGTTAGTTCATGATGAGTTAGTGAAAAACCCAAATGAATACTTCACTTCAGTCATCATCTACTTGAACGCGATTCGGCAAACTCTTCACCGTTCAGCAATCTGTTGTAATAAAGCGGAACAGAAAACCATTCGAATAGTTTTGAAAAGATTCGGTAACATTTTACTGTCACCTGATGCTAACGAGTTTGATCTGTGGGAGGCGAAAGAAGTATATGTACATACGTCACGGATGTTCAGTTCTTGACAGTGCTATTGTCCACAAAATCTTCATCATTAAAAATCCTAAACGTGGCTAAACCAGAAGTCAGGTATGAAGGGATTTGAAGATAAAACTGGAAAATGGTCTTTACATGAAGGAGTTATGGTAGACATAGCACATCGCGGATTTGTTTTATTGCACTTATTACCGATTTGAACAATTCCTTTTTAAAACTGAACCCACTGAGTGCCATTTTAGCTTAATCAGTTCCTTTACGAGCGTCCACTGTACGTGGGCTACTTTTTAACTTTGCCAATTCTGTTCATGTGTACATCATGTGTGACTGTCACCTGTGCAGCAGATATTTTACCGGTAATTCATAGATTATTCATTTCATGTAGACAATGAATCCTCGGTTACGTTATAGTGATCTACTTTTATGAAGAGAACGCGATTGGTTTAACAGAAACATTTATTATTACAACCAATTGTACAAGTGATTGTTGTAGTGCACCTTTTTGTTTAATCGCACCAAAAACACACATTTTCCGTTGTCCGAGACCTTGAGCTTGCTCAAATACAAAGTGTCTCCTGTATACCATGACACGATCTCAGTATTATTTCGATGCCACAAGATCGCCGACAACTATACATTCATTTCCCTATTCAATCTGGATGTATGAAGTATTCACCTAAAGCATTTTCATATTTGACTACTGATATACCACTGATCTAACTCTGTTGGGCGACTTATTATATTCTGTAATATAAAAACAGTGATATAAATATTTAATTAACATCCTTATGGTCCGAGTAGATACGTTTCAACAAAAATCACATTAACCTTGCGCTGATTATCTCAGCTGTAGCTGCCACCTTGACGTGGTGGTCGGGCTTGCCTATCCACATCACCCGACCGACCTTTGTTGGTTGGAACATATGTTTTTGCAGGATCTTCCATGCCAGGCAGGTCGGTTGGAAAACGTCGAGACTAAAAGTAGAAACTCAAAGTATTAGGGCGAAGTCATGCTACTGACTGTAGAGCTGTGTGACAGCAGTAAGGTTTTCCCCTCGGACAACGAGCATCTACAGTGATGCCGCCTTCTCACAAGGAAGGAAGGGTTAGAAAAGGACGACCATAGAAATGTCACACCTCACCTTACCTCACGGATTTCCGTCTCCGCCGGTAGGGCTTTTTAAACAAGAGCGGAGATAACACTTTAAAAACTACCTATGAAAGGGCTGTGCGAGACCAGTTGTCCATTCGGCTCTGCAGTTACGCTCCCAGGTATCTATGACCAACGCAAATCTACCTTCCTTTTCAGGTTCCTCAGGAAATACTCTTCCATGGTGTGGGAAGACGGGAAATGATACTCGCCCTCATACCTGTACAGTACACGAGATCAAATTGATCAAAATCGAATCCTCCGAAACTCGCCCTTCTCATGTTCCTTTATCACTCCGCGCCGCTAATGCGAACGATTCAAGTTTATGAAACGTTATCCCTCGTCTCTTGAAACCCCTCGCTAAACGACATATTGGAGCCTTTAATGCCCAGACATTGTGCCAATCAACAAGCTTTCTTTAGACAGGACTTTAGTATCAATGTATGCTTCGTTTCGGAAACACGCAAACACAATCCTACTAAAATCTTTAAATTCATTACACCTTGTCAAAATAAGGCCCACAAATATGGTAATAATGGCTAGTGACTTTCATGGTTAAGTAGATAAACAAAGTGAAAAGGAAAGACTTTTGATTGGATCTTATAATATCGTTGCTCATAGAACAGATAATGTGGATCGTCTGTTGCAACTGTGCTCAGTTGACCGCCTATTTCTAGCAAACACTAACTTTAGGTATAAGGAGGAACCTCTTTTGACATGGCGACTCCCAAAATCGTCTCAACGATGGACCCAAATAAACCGATAGAGGACTGTCGTGCGTTCTGGAGCAAATGTCTAGATCCAGATCCTACCCTAGTGCGAGTGAGTATTTGTTTGCATCTCAATGGATGTAGGAAAGCCACCGCAAAGAAACCTTTAAAGGTCCCGCTTAACGATAACAGAGCGAAGAGAATATTTCAGGACCAACTAGAAAGACAGTTAGGTGAACATGTCGTGATCCCCGACCTGAGGCAGCTTCGAAGGATATCAAAAAGGCTATGGAAACAGCAGTGATATCTGCTAGTAACGTATACCTCAAGGCTAGTTAGAAGCCATGGATCTGAGCAGCAACCTCCTAAATGACAATCACAAAGGAATCAGTCAGACTAAGACCATTTTTGAAATATTGTCCTCAACACTTATCCAACGCCTAACTTGAGCTTGTGAAGAGCAGACTAGAGACTGGATTCTGACCTGCACGTGGCTGTAAAGACCAGATGTTGACACTAAGTCGGGTGCGGGAACAAACACACACGTTCAGATACCAAAAAATATTAGCATTTATCGATCTAAAAGCGGCATTCACATCTGTTGATCTTGAGGTTCTGTGGCAGTGTCTGTCATTAGAAGGTGTACCAGAGAATTAAATTAACCTTATACAAACCCTCTACTCGAGCACTACTAGTGGAGTTAGAGCGATGCAGGTATTTTCGCGGTGTCATTCTCCCCTTCTAAATTCAAAATGTTGCTTTAGGATTGGCTTGAATCGGCACCTGAACTAGTGATAAGGAGTGAAGCAGATGAGCGTGTTAACCACTTCACTTATCTGTGGAGTCTCATCAGTGCTGATAGCCTGGTGACTGACGAAATCTCAGCTCGGATACAGAGAGCTCGACAAGCTTTTGGCCAACTGCGTCTTCTATGGAGTAGGCGAGATATCCGCTTGCTAACCAAAGGACGAGTTTACTGTGTAGAAGTTCGCTCCGTCACACTATACGGATGCGAAACATGGCCATTAAGGGTAGAGTACTTACGTAGGCCACTAGTTTTTGATCATCAGTGTCTCCGAAGCATTGCTCGTGTATCCTGAAACAACCGAACAAGCAATGCTGTCGTTAGGAAACGAGTACTACGTAGGGATGGCAAATCAATTGATGAAGTTGTGGAACCTCATCATTTGAGATTGTTGGGACATGTGTTGCATATGCCTAACCACCGACTGCCGCGTCAAGCTATGTTTTGCAGTGTAGGAATAGGTTGGAAGATACCAAAACATGGCAGAAATCCGTGAAGTCACTGACAAGTGAACTGAGTCATGTTGTTAGATGTAGGCTACCTGATTGGGGTTCGCGAGACGAAAGCAACCGATGGTTAGAGACTTTGAACGACATCTGAGGATCGTTTACAATGGCGCAGGTGCATCCATTATTTGTGTTCTTTCTAATTCCAACCTTCTGAATTCCTCATAATCTTTATCTTTCTCCTTCTAAATTTATGTTCCTGAATTATACTTCACGGATCATATCTTCGCTCCCTAATCTTCTCCATTACTGCTAATACTTCTACTATTGCTGTCACTCTTGGATTCGAACTGACAGTTACGTCTCTGGGATGATGTGGTATGGCAACCTGAACTGATGCACTTACGTACGAAATTCCTCGTTGCAAGTGACTGACTGGCTGAGCGTTGCAAATTGCGGATGAAAAATATATGGAGCCAAGCTGATTTTCTTGATTCTTCCTACTCTCTAATTTACTTGATTCCTGTAACCTTCAGGGGTTTCATGACAGCACACAAACTTATGTTATAGTGATTCCTACAGCCAAAAGGTGTACAACAAATCATAAAATATCTATCTGCTAAACAAGCATATTCTTAGCTGTCTTCTTTCACATGACTCCTACTCTTCAAAAACTTCTGATCGCGTAATGCATCTAGATATACCACTATTTGTTTCATCCGTAACTTAGAAGTGATGCTCTGTTGCATATCCACTGCATATTACTTTTAAGCCCCACTGTAATTCTCACACAACAAAATACTACTTACATTTTACATTTTATGAACAGAAAACGTATGCGGGTCTAGAAATAATAATAAAACGTTCATTGATAATTGTTGTGAAGAGATAGCTATATTTAACAACGCAATTTATCCCAACCGAGTTCAAGAACAAGTATACGTCTTTCTTATTCGCTCTACAATACCGTCTATAAAGAATGAATATATCCGTATAATAAAGAGTTTAACAAATATGAAGACTTAATTCAATGTCATCACTTTTATTGAACAACTGACAAACAAGAGACAGGCTTTGTAACAGACTACTAATTGTCAGTTAAATATGTTGAAATCAACAAAACTAAAGTTAATTTTAGTGCTCTTTATTTTGAAAAAATTTAATGGTTAGTATATATATATATATATATATATATATATATATATATATATAACTCCGGCAGTAGAACCTTAGGGGCTACTGCCGGTCCCAAGCTCGGATAAAAGAGGAGGGTTGGACATAGGGTTGGCGACCCCATTCCGTTGAAATCTCACTTGCTAAAAAAACGCTAACCAGAAAAAATAATTCAAACCATTTTCACTCTACCCTGGAAGTTGGAAGAAGAATTATGACGTCTCGTGATGAAAGCCAAGTTCCCTCGGAAGTCACGGGACAGATGCCTCTTCTGACAACCAGAGCAACCATTTTTTTAGGTACATGGAACGTCCGTACATTGTGGGAGACTGGAAGACTATTTCAAGTTGCGGCAGAAATGAAAAGATACAACCTCGAGGTGCTCGGCATCAGTGAAACGCATTGGACACAGGTAGGACAACTGAGACTTGCTCCAGTGGAACTGCTGTTATACTCTGGTCATGAAGAGGAAAACGCTTCACATACACAAGGAGTTGCACTGATGCTGTCCAAACATGCACAAAAGGCACTGATAGGATGGGAATCTCATGGGCCGAGGATCATTAAAGCATCCTTCAAAACAAAGAAACAGGACATTACAATGAACGTCATCCAATGTTATGCACCTACCAATGACTACAATGACGACGTTAAAGATCAATTCTACGAAAGGCTGCAGTCAATCGTCGAGAAATGTTCACCAAAGGATTTGACGATTCTTATGGGAGACCTGAATGCCAAGGTTGGCATGGACAACACTGGATATGAAGACATCATGGGACGACATGGACTGGGAGAAAGGAACGAAAACGGTGAGAGATTTGCAAACCTATGTGCCTTCAACAAACTGGTCATCGGTGGCACAATATTCCCGCACAAACGCATTCACAAAGCCACATGAATTTCACCGGACCACACTACTCAAAACCAAATTGACCATATCTGTATCAACAAAAAGTTCAGAAGGACCATAGACGACGTGAGAACCAAGAGAGGAGCTGATATAACCTCAGATCACCACCTGCCGGTCGCTAAAATGAAACTGAGACTCAGGAAGTATTGGACAACGGGACAGACAACATCACACAAGTTTAATACAGCCTTTATTCGAGATACCGTAAAACTCAACGAATTTAAGATAGCCCTCAGCAATAAGTTGCAGGCCTTGCAGGATCTACTCAATGGAGAGGAATCAACATTGGAGTACAGTTGGAAAGGGATTAAGTAGGCAATCACATGTCAGGAGGTCCCTGGTCGCAAGAAGCACCATCACAAGGAATGGATCTCTGTTGATACTCTTGCAAAAATTGAAGAAAGGAGGAACAAGAAGGCAGCAGTGAATGTCAGCCGAACAAGAGCAGAGAAAGTTAAGGCGTAAGCCGAGTATACAGAAGCAAACAGGGAATTGAAGAAGAGCATCAGAGCTGACAAACGAAAATATGTGGAAGATATAGCAATGACGGCGGAAAAGGCTGCAAGAGAAGGAAACATGAGACAATTGTACGAAACAACAAAGAAGCTCGACGGAAACTATCGTAAACCAGAACGACCAGTGAAAAGCAAGGAAGGGAAAATAATCAGCAACACTGACGAACAGCGAAATAGGTGGGTAGAGCACTTTAAGGAACTATTGAATCGACCAGCTCCACTGAACAAACCCAACATCGAAGCAGCATCCACGGACCTCCCAATTAATATTGGCGCACCTACGATTGAGGAGATCAGTATGGCCATCAGACAAATCAAGAACGGCAAAGCAGCAGGATCAGACAACATTCCAGCAGAGGCAATCAAAGCAGATGTGGAAGCAACTGCGAAAATATTTCACATTCTCTTCAAGAAGATTTGGGATGAGGAACAAGTACCATCAGATTGGAAAGAAGGATACCTGATCAAAATACCAAAGAAAGGCGACCTGAGCAAGTGTGAGAACTACATAGGCATCACTCTTCTTTCAATACCAGGCAAAGTCTTCAACAGGGTATTGTTAAACAGAATGAAGGACTTCGTAGACGTCCAACTTCGAGATCAACAGGCCGGATTTCGTAAGGATCGATCGTGTACTGACCAAATTGCTACATTACGGATCATTGTGGAACAATCAATTGAATGGAACTCACCACTCTACATCAACTTCATCGATAGCGTGGATAGAAAAACACTGTGGAGGCTTCTTCGACACTACGGTGTACCTGAGAAAATAGTCAACATAATACGGAACTCTTATGATGGATTCAACTGCAAAATCGTGCACGGAGGTCAGCTGACAGACTCTTTTGAGGTGAAGACCGGTGTCAGGCAAGGTTGCTTACTCTCACCCTTTCTCTTTCTCCTGGTCATCGACTGGATTATGAAGACGTCAACATCTGGAGTGAAGCACGGTATCAACTGGACAGTTAGGACGCAGCTGGACGATCTGGACTTCGCAGATGATCTGGCTCTTCTATCGCACACTCAACAACAAATGCAGGAGAAGACGACCAGTGTAGCAGCAGCCTCTGCAGCACTAGGTCTCAACATACATAAAGGAAAAAGCGAAATTCTCTGATGCAACACAACATGCACCAACCAAATCACTCTGGATGGAGATGCCTTGGATGACGTTAACAACTTTACATATCTGGGCAGCATCATCGACGAGAAAGGTGGATCGGATGCAGATGTGAGGGCGCGGATTGGCAAAGCGAGGGCTGCATTTCTACAGTTGAAAAATATCTGGAACTCCAAACAACTTTCAACCAAAACCAAAATCAGCATTTTCAATACAAATGTCAAGACAGTTCTACTATATGGAGTGGAAACATGGAGAATTATGAAAGCCATCATCCAGAAGATACAAGTGTTGATTAACAGTTGTCTACGCAAAATACTTCGGATTCGTTGGCCAGACACAATCAGCAACAACGTACTGTGGGAGAAAACAAGCAGATTCCAGTGGAGGAGGAAATCAGGAAGAAGCGGTGGAAGTGGATAGGACACACACTACGTAAAAGCACCTAACTGCGTCACGAGACAAGCCCTCACATGGAACCCTCAAGGCAAAAGGAAAAGAGGAAGGCCAAGGAACACACTTACGCCGAGAAATAGAGAAAGATATGAGAGGAATGAACAAACATTGGACAAAACTGGAGACGGAAGCCCAGGACAGAGTTGGTTGGAGAAAACTGGTGGGCGGCCTATGCTCCATTGGGGGTGAGAGGTATCTAGCTAGCTAGCTATATAAATATATATATAATCGGTTATATCGTTATATATATCCTTATGTACATAACTATCGTAACATCACTCTCAATCTTTAGGTATGTTTTTAGTAAATGTTGTTAGCATCATGATTTTACTGGATACCGTACATCAACGAAGTTGGCTTGCTGATTCCTGGTCCTTATAACTTTTAGAGTTCTTTTCATTTTATTCACCTATTAAGAATGTTGCAAACTTCAGGAATATATATAAAAATGATGTTATCGTGTTTGTAATGCTCTTTCATTTATCTGCAGATTACAGAGATAAGTATAAAATTTCTGAGTTTCTTTTTCAGCCAAAAAAATCTATCTGTAAGTTAGGAAAATCTTTAATAGCTTTTTTCAGATTAATAAAACGTTTCAGTATCCTATAAACTCACCTAACATTGACTACTAAATTAATTAGAAGGAAATTTTATCAAAATTTTCTAGATAGCTACTTATAATTGGTGAAAAGTTTTATAAGATAATGTATGAATGAACGTAAGATTGATAAACTTCATGAAATCATTAGATCAGTATATACACGCGAATAGATATTATTCCATGTTACTCAGTGTAACTCCTAATTTGACATATCTGTTCTCTCAAAGACATTATTTGCCTTTTTGTCTTAATTTTGAGACAATGGTTATTATGAATAGTGCGAAAATTCTTACAACATTTTGATAGTGGCCTATATAGAACACTACTCAATGGTAAACTCTACATCATTCCTATTGAATTAGGAATCTTCAATTAGCTCAATTTCATAACTTTTAAAGTTGGATATAATTATAAAATACGAATAATGACAAATAAAGTGTAATTTATCATTACGAATTAGAACAATATGTTATTTGGATGCTTAAAAAATGCCCATTATGAGAATACACAGTATAGGTCTAATTGGAAGAGGTGATTTTTAAATCCTCGTTTGCTTGAGCAATTAACAATCCTTGCATTTGGAAAAAATATGTTTCCTGAATATACGGCCAGCACATAGAATGCATGAAATTCATAAATATATGATTTACTAGTATTGATATTCATCCAATGTATTTACACAAAGAATTCTTACCACAGAAAATGTCAGTTACTTAAGTATCGTGAACACCCATTCAGCAATATACTTTAGAATCTTTGATATTCAATCACAAGTAGTTTATCGCTACCGATTAGTTTATTGCATAATGTTATATCAAATTTGGATCTTAAAAGAAATAATTTTATTTAAACACGTGTACAAATTATTGGGTGATCAAAAAATATAGTGAAATATTTAACTAATTCGCTTCTGTGAATCATCACGACAAGATCGATATTGGTAAAGATAACACAATTTTTACAAGTATTAGTTATCAAACTACAGTGTAGGTAGGTGAAAACAAACTGAAAAAAATTACAGTAATTTAGTTGGGGAAAAAACATAAATTACGCTTGTTAATGGTTCTCACTGTGATTACTTCGATATCATTTTTTTTTTATTTGTCACGTATTTATAAATTATTCCAAAATTATTTCACGGAAAACGTACGTTGTTTACAGGTTAGCTGGAGAAAAACGAAACGAATAAATTTATTTCATGCTGTAAACAGATTTTATTCTGCAACGTTTAAATACATTACGTTTAGTAAGTAAAAATTAGTCTCTTTGAGTGTAATTATCGACAATAATTGGAAAAAATTGATCTCATCAACAAGTGACAACAAAACTAGTTTGAATATTATGAAAATAGATTTAATTAAAAATATTTTTCTAATTTACTATTCAGTTCAAATAAGTTGTCATGACCTAACATTTCTTTACCAGGTTTACTAAGAATCATAATTTGACTACGATATCATAAATGTGATTTCCAATCAGCAATCAACAATAGCATCGACATTGACCCAATCGATCAACCAATCAGAAAAATCGCAGACGAATATTGGATTTCGAACCAAATCAAAGGGGCATACAATCGAAATAAAAATGCAGACAACGACAAATTTAAGGTCAATAACAACCAATCAAGATCGAAGTCAACAGAACAAGCTACAAGTCATACGTCGAGAAAATGAAAAGCTTCACCTCTACCTGAATTTTGTGCCGATGTTGTTTAGGAGAACAATAAAAGCTATAAAACCAAAACATCCAACTCAGAGAACTTAACTCCATCAGAAGAGTGATGTCCAAGCAACTAAGGTATACAGATACATATTTCATCATAAAAGAGAAAATATAACAACAGTTAGTTGTCAGTATAATAAAACAGTAAAAATATATACAAATCACTGACATAAGTATGAATTTATAGAACTTTTACAAACTGTTGTCTAAGATTTCTATTGATTTTATACCTTTTTTTCACCTCAAATTACAAATATTTCAGATTCCTTAAAACATTGCAATATAAGGTTAAGGGTTTGTCCTTGTTGATGTGAGATTAGTGCTTGGTTTCTATTTAGCTGGTTATTCTGTTATTAGAGTGTTAGTGATTAATTACCTATATGCTCTAATTAACACTGTTCTGGTATTTCATAAACAATACATGAAAGTAAATTGAGGACTATGTATAAAGATTTCTGCCCTGGGAGTTGGAGGAAGAATTATGACGTCGCGTGATGAAAGCCGAGTTCCCTCGGAAGTCACGGGGCTGATGCCTCTTCTGACAACCAGAGCAACCATTTTTTTAGGTACATGGAACGTTCGTACATTGTGGGAGACTGGAAGACTATTTCAAGTTGCGGCAGAAATGAGAAGATACAACCTCGAGGTGCTTGGAATCAGTGAAACACATTGGACACAAGTAGGACAACTGAGACTAGCTTCAGGGGAACTGCTGTTATACTCTGGTCATGAAGAGGAAAATGCTTCACATACACAAGGAGTTGCATTGATGCTGTCCAAACATGCACAAAAGGCACTGATAGGATGGGAATCTCATGGACCCAGGATCATTAAAGCATCCTTCAAAACAAAGAAAGAGGACATTACAATGAACGTCATCCAATGTTATGCACCTACCAATGACTACAATGACGACGTTAAAGATCAATTCTACGAAAGGCTGCAGTCAATCGTCGAGAAATGTTCACCAAAGGATTTGACTATTCTTATGGGAGACCTGAATGCCAAGGTTGGAATGGACAACACTGGATATGAAGACATCATGGGACGACATGGACTGGGAGAAAGAAACGAAAACGGTGAGAGATTTGCAAACCTATGTGCCTTCAACAAACTGGTCATCGGTGGCACAATATTCCCGCACAAACGCATACACAAAGCTACATGGATTTCACCGGATCACACTACTCAAAACCAGATTGATCATATCTGTATCAACAAAATGTTCAGAAGGACTATGGAGGATGTGAGAACCAGGAGAGGAGCTGATGTAGCCTCAGATCACCATTTGCTAATCGCCAAAATGAAACTGAAACTAAAGAAGCACTGGACAACGGGACAGACAACATCGCACAAGTTTAATACGGCCTTTCTTCGGGATACTGTAAAGCTCAACGAATTCAGGATAGCCCTCACCAATAGGTTCCAGGCCTTTCAGGATCTACACAATGGAGAGGACACAACATTGGAGAACAATTGGAAAGGGATTAAGGAGGCAATCACTTCAACATGTCAGGAGGTCCTTGGTCGCAAGAAGCAGCATCATAAGGAATGGATCTCTGTTGATACTCTCGCAAAAATTGAAGAAAGGAGGAACAAGAAAGCAGCAATCAATGTCAGCCGAACAAGAGCGGAGAAAGTTACCGCACAAGCTGCATATACAGAAGCAAACAGGGAAGTGAAGAAGAGCATCAGAGCTGACAAACGAAAATACGTGGAAGATCTAGCAACGACGGCGGAAAAGGCTGCAAGAGACGGAAACTTGAGACAATTGTATGAAACTACAAAGAAGCTCGCCGGGAACTATCGTAAACCAGAACGACCAGTGAAAAACAAGGAAGGCAAAGTAATCAGCAACACTGAACAACAGCGAAATAGGTGGGTGGAGCACTTTAAGGAACTATTGAATCGACCAGCTCCTCTGAAGACACCCAACATCGAAGCAGCAACCACGGACCTCCCAATTAATATTGGCACACCTACGATTGAGGAGATCAGTATGGCCATCAGACAAATTAAGAGCGGCAAAGCAGCAGGACCAGACAACATTCCAGCAGAGGCAATGAAAGCAGATGTAGAAGCAACCGCGAAAATATTTCACATCCTCTTCAAGAAGATTTGGGATGAGGAACAAGTACCATCAGACTGGAAGGATGGATACCTGATCAAAATACCAAAGAAAGGCGATCTCAGCAAGTGTGAGAACTACAGAGGCATCACTCTTCTTTCAATACCAGGCAAAGTCTTCAACAGGGTATTGTTAAACAGAATGAAGGACTTCGTAGACGCCCAACTTCGAGATCAACAGGCCGGATTTCGGAAGGATCGATCGTGTACTGACCAAATTGCTACATTACGGATCATTGTGGAACAATCAATTGAATGGAACTCACCACTCTACATCAACTTCATCGACTACGAGAAAGCATTCGATAGCGTGGACAGGAAAACACTGTGGACTCTTCTTCGACACTACGGGGTGCCTGAGAAAATAGTTAACATCATACGGAACTCTTATGATGGATTCAACTGCAAAATCGTGCACGGAGGACAGCTAACCGACTCTTTCGAGGTAAAGACCGGTGTGAGGCAAGGTTGCTTACTTTCACCCTTTCTCTTTCTCCTGGTGATCGACTGGATTATGAAAACGTCAACGGCTGGAGGGAAGCACGGTATCAACTGGACAGTTGGGACGCAGCTGGACGATCTGGACTTCGCAGATGACTTGGCTCTTCTATCTCACACTCAACAACAAATGCAAGAGAAGACGACCAGTGTAGCAGCAGCCTCTGCAGCAGTAGGTCTCAACATACATAAAGGAAAGAGCAAAATTCTCCGATGCAACACAACATACACCAATCAAATCACTCTTGATGGAGATGCCTTGGAGGACATTAACACCTTTACATATCTGGGCAGCATCATCGACAATCAAGGTGGATCCGATGCAGATGTGAGGGCACGGATTGGCAAAGCAAGGGCTGCATTTCTACAGTTGAAAAATATCTGGAACTCCAAACAGATATCAATCAACATCAAAATCAGGATTTTCAATACAAATGTCAAGACAGTTCTACTGTATGGAGCGGAAACATGGAGAACTACCAAAGCCATCATCCAGAGGATACAAGTGTTTATTAACAGCTGTCTACGTAAAATACTTCGTATTCGTTGGCCAGACACCATCAGCAACAACGAACTGTGGGAGAGAACAAGTCAGATTCCAGTGGAGGAGGAAATCAGGAAGAAGCGTTGGAAGTGGATAGGACACACTCTACGAAAAGCACCTAACTGCGTCACGAGACAAGCCCTCACATGGAACCCTCAAGGCAAAAGGAAAAGAGGAAGGCCAAAGAATACATTACGCCGTGAAATAGAGAAAGATATGAGAGGAATGAACAAACATTGGACAGAACTGGAGAGGGAAGCCCAGGACAGAGTTGGTTGGAGAAAACTGGTGGGCGGCCTATGCTCCATTTGGGGTAACAGGCGAAAGTAAGTAAGTAAGTAAGTATAAAGATTTCATGTGGATTACTAAACTAAACGAAGATATTTCTTATGCATTCACCTAATTGTTTAAAGTTACTTCTGTAAGAAATCGACCGACTAGATATTAAATTAAATAACTATTCTTTCACTCAGGACTTCATCAATTCATGATATTTTCTGGTCTAAATCAAATTGTGAGTAGAATTCAGCACTGGACTGAATCAGATTACGATGTGAACGAACTACAGATTTGGTTAATAGTTACTTAACTCATATTTATTTGGACTGAAACAGTAATTTTGAACGACTCCACTGAATTCAAAAACAAATTTGAACGAAATTTATTAAGACGAAAGTTTATATAAAATATGATAAATTACAAGAAATGAATTACTTATATAGCATGAAGGGATAATTGATTAGCACAAATGATGAATGTTTTTTATCGTGAATTGAATGTAGCTGTAAACGTGCACCACTGAACACAAACTCTGAGCTCAACAGTATGGCGAATTCCGTAGCACCTGGACGTTTATTCCATGCAAGATTGCGGGTACTTAATAATGCAAAGTGCTAGACTTCAACGAATAATCAATTAGCACAGTAATCTTTCAGCTGACCTTTCATGAAACTCATAATTATAAATTGGATCTCAAATTAAATGTATAGCTTCACTTGAGTAACTTCTAGGGTTACTGATGGTCACAAACCTGAATAAACAAGGACAATTTAGCATAGAGATATCAACCACATCTCGTTGTAAACAGACATATTGGAAAACTCTAACCAGAAAAATAATTCAGTTTGAACCCGGGGAGTTGAAAAGTCTTAATTTAGAAGAGTTATCACGTCTCATGGTGAAAGTGGGGTTTCTTCGGATTATGCTTCCTCTTACAGCCAGAACAACCATTAGTACAGATACAAGGAATGTTCGCACAATATGGGAGACCAAAAGAACCATTCAAGTTACTGTTGAAATGAAAAGATACAACCTAGTTATACTTGGAATAAGCAAACCCATTGGACACAAGTTGGAAAAAAATGATTAGCTTCAGGACAGATGTTGTTGTACTCTGACCATAAAAGGACGCTTCACACACACAAACAGTTACACTGATGCTGTCAAAAGAAGCCAAGAAGCACTTATAGGATCACTGAACCATCCTTTAAGACAGAGAAAAAGTGGATTACACTAGATGTCATCCACTGCTATACGTCCACCAATCGCAGAAACGAAGACGATGAAAACCAGTATAATGAGAGGCTGCAGTCAATCGTAGAGAAATACCCAGTAAACTACCTGAGTATTCTGACGGGAGACCTAAACGCTAAGGTCGGAGTGGACAGCATTGGATATGAAGACATCATGGGTGACATGGACTGCGAGAAAGCGACAAAAATGGTGAGAGGTTCGCGAATCTATCTGCGTTCAACAATATGGTTATAAGCGGCACCGTATTCCCACACAAACGCATACACAAGGCTTCACGGAGCTTTATCAAGTCACACTACACAGAAACAAATCGACTACATCTGCATCAATAAAGCCTTGACAATGAGAAGCAAAAGAGTAGTTGACATAGCTTGAAATTACCACTTAGTGGTGGCCAAAATTAAGGTTAGGATTTGAGAGAACACAAATTATGGATGCACCTGCGCCATTGAAAACGATTCCCAGCCATGTCGTTCAAAGTCTCTAACCATCGGTTGCTTTCGTCTCGCGAACCTCAATCAGGTAGCCTACACTTACCAACATGACTCAGTCCACTTGTCAGTGACTTCATGGATTTCTGTTAGGTTTTGGTTTGGCCGCACCTAGTTTCCGTCCAACCCATTCCTACATCGCAAAACATAGCTCGTCGCGGCAGTCGGTGGTTAGTCACGTAACACATGTCCCTACAATCGCAACTGACGAAGTTTCCCTACTTAATCTATTGATTTGCCATCCCTACCTAGAACTCATTTGATAAGAGCAGCGATGCTTACTTGGTTGTTTCAGGATGCACGAGCATTGCTTCGGAGACACCTACGATCGAAAACCAGCAACCTACGAATATCTTCTACTCTCACAGGCCATGTATCACAGCCATGAAGTAGGACGGAGCGAACTGCTGCACAGTACACTCGGTCTTTTAGTCAGCAAACGGATATCTTGCATACGCCATACATGACGCAGGTTGGCAAAAGTCAGTCAAGCCTTCTCTATCCGAACTGAGATTTCGTCAGTCATCAAGCCATCAGCACTGATGAGACTCCCCAGATAAGTGAAGCGGTTGACAAGCTCAACCGCTTCACTCACAATCACTAGTTCAGGTACCGATGCAAGCCAATCCTGAAGCAACATTTTGCATTTGAAGCGGGGAGAATCGCATCCCGAACATGCTTGCATTGTTGCTTAGGGCGGTCAGAAGACTCTGCATTTTGCCAGAGTCCTCACCAAGTAGAATTATGTTATCGGCATATTCTAAGTCAACCAGTGAATCTACTGGCAAAAGGTGCATTGCTGAAAGGTTTGAAGTAGATAATTTTAACTCTAAAAGCATGTCTACGACCAAGTTAAAGAAGAATGGGAGAATGGACGGTTTTGATGAACACCACTTTAAGTAATCATTTCCGATGACAGTTCGCCATAAGCTCCAACTCGACCTGTAGTGTTCAAATAGAGGTTAATGTACATCTTTGGTACACTATTTAGTGACAGGCAGTGCCACAGAACCTCACGATCGACAGAATTGAATGCATTCTTAAAATCCAGGAAGATAATTATTGTCGGAAGCCTAACTGCCAAAACTGGACCACTATCCTTAAAAGTTTTAGGGGTAAGCTTGATAGGTTATGCTAGTCTTCTTCGCTTAAGATTTCCCATATCTTTTTCAAATTCATAGAGACTCGGAGGACGTATATCAATTTGCCATTCAGGATGACTGGAAATCGTGGGGACGGAAGTGTGGCTGAAGGTCAATTGAACTGATACCTAAAGTGTCCTGCCCATCGATCCAATCTCCAGGGTTGAGAATTAATGATATGACCATCCTTTTCGGAGATAGTTTCGCTAACAAGTGGATTCCTAGTACCTGTCTGCTTAATAAGGCGAAACAGTTGTCTATTGTTCCTTATCATCGCCGCCTTTTACATCTCTCTCGCTTTAGCTACCCACCACTGTTCTCGATCATTGCGTAGGCTTTTCATCAACCTGCGCCTAAGCTGACTCCTACTCCTGATTGTACTCATAGCCAGACTGGATGAGTTTTCGAGCATCCATTAGTTCGGTAGATGCTACTGAAATCCACCACTCCTCCCCAACCCTATGGTTTGCCTTGCTAGCAGATATCACTGCTGTTTCCATAGCTTTTTGGATGTGATTCCAAGCTGCCTCAGGGTGGGCATCACTTCGACATAGCTGCCTAACTGCTCTTCTAATTGTTCCTGAAATAAATTCTTAGCTATGCTACCATTATTTGAACCCTAAGAGGTTTATTTGCGATGTCTTTCCTCCGTCCAGTAAGTCACAAACAAATATGCGCTCGCACAAGAACATAGTCTGAATCTAAACAAGTGCTCCGGAATGAGCAGTAGTTTACAATAAAGCCTCCCCAGCGATGGCTGATCGCGATGTGATCTTGTTGGGTCGACTTTGCGGGTAGCCATGTTAAAAGATGTTTTGCTTGTTCTTAAGGTTAGTGTTTGCTAGAAATAGGCGATTTTCTGAGCATAGCTGCAGTAGGCGGTCGCCATTATCTGATCTTTGAGCCACGAAACCAAAATGGATCTGAAGCTGTATAAGCACTGCGCAAATGGAAAGCAGTATTACGAAAATGTGATGCAATCTTCAGGATCGTGACAAGCTCACCGAATTCAAGATAGATCTCAGGAATAAGTTCTAGGCCTTTAACGATCTAATCAAAGTAGCCTACTATGGAGAACAACTGAAAAGGGGTCAAAGAAGCAATAACTTCAGCATTCATGAAATTTTGTGCCACAAGAAGCACCATCACGAAGAATGGATCTCTGTGGACACTGGATAAAACTGAACAAAGCAAGAACAGGGAAACAAAAATCAATAACATACAAACAAGAGTAGGGAAAGTTAAGGTACAGACCGAATACACAGAAGTAAACAAGCGAGCAAAGAGGTGCATTAGAGATGATAGGCGGAAATGTGTAGAAGATCTAGCAATGATGGATGAAAAAGCTTCAGACAATGATACGATACCATGAAGACACTCACTGCATAGTACAGTAAGCCAGAACAACTAGGCAAGAAGAAGGAAAGCAATAAAATATCCGACATTTGAAGAACTCCTGAATAAACAGGCTCCACTGAACCCACCAACATCAAAGCAGCACCTACAGACCTCTCAACTGATGTTGACCCACTAACAATGGAAGAAAGCAGCGTGTTCGTGAGACGTCAAGTATGGCAAAGCAGTATCCACAATAATTTGAATGGAACTCACTGATGTACAACAACTTTAAGGACGACAAGAAAGCATTTGATAGGGTGGAGAGGATGACACTATGGAGGCTTATTCAACACTAAGTTGCACGTGAGAAGATGGTCAACATCACACGGAGTGATTATGATGAAGTACACTGCAAAATCGTGCACGGAGGACAGCTTATAGACTGATTTCAAGTAGAGACCGATATCAGACAAGATTGCTTAATCCCATCTCTCCTGGAAGTTGTCTGGATTATGAAGACTTCAACATCTGAGGGGAATCACGGAATACAGTGAACAGCTCGGATACATCCGAAGCCTTTTGACTTCGCAGACGATCTAGCCGTTCCATCTCACACAGAGGAACAAATTCAGATGAAGACGGCCAATGTAGTAGCAACAGTAGGTTTTGACATACACAAGGGAAAAAGTAAAACCCTTCGATACAACACAGCATGTGACAACCAAATCACACATGATGGGAGATGTAGAAGCATTTACATACCTGAGCATCATCATAGATAAACAAAGTGGATGTGAAGCAGATTTAAAGGTACGAAGCAGAAAGTAAGGATAGTATTTCTACAATCGAAGATCATCTGTCACTCACAGCAACTGTCGATCAACACTAAAGTCAGAATTTTCAATACGAAAATCTAGTTCTATTTTATGAAGCGAAAACTTGACGAACTACCACAACCATCGACCAGAAGATACAGTGTATCTTGATAGCTGTTTACGCGAGATACTGCAGATCCGTTTTTTTTGCACCATCAGCAACAACCTACTGTGGGAAAGAACTGGAGAGAACAACCCAGATTCTAGCTGGGGATAAATTAAGAAAAGATACAGGAGGTGGATAGGACATAAGTTGCGTAAATCACAGAACTGCATCACGAGGCAAGTCCTCACTTGGAATCCTCAAGGCCAAAGGAAAGGAACACACCGCGCCGAGAAGATATGAAAAGAATGAACAGAGATTGGGTAGAAGTGGAAAGGAAGTCCAAGGACACAGTAGGTTGGAGAATGCTGGTTGCCGGCCCATGCTCCATTAGGGGCCAACAGACCTAGATAAATAAGTAATCCGTTTCAGTATCCAAAACATGGTTTCGTTATTTTTGACAAAAACAATAAAGATATTTCTTGTAAAATGTAATGCATTCAGCGTATTCTCCTATTTTATATCCACAACAAGCTAAAAAGCTTGATCAGAAATGTAAACATAATCAAAATGTGTAGGAAATCAATTGTTTCCAGATGTCTGTAAGAGTGAAACTGTTACAATCTTATCGCTAAATCAGACATCACGGCTCACTGAGGCAGTCGGTGGTTGGGTATATGTAACACATGTCCCAACCACGTCCACAGATGATGACTCACGACTTCATCGATTGAGATGCCATCCTTATCTACTACCCGTTCCCTACCAACAGCACTGATTACTCGATCGTTCCAGGATATACGAGCAACGCTTCGAAGACAGCTATGACCGAATACTAGTAAACTACGAATATCCTCTACTCTTGCTGGACAAGTATGAGTCAAATCGAGTGTAGCAAGTTATAACGAAATTTCTGGAAACAAGACCCCGTTAATCCTTAACAAGAAATAGTCATAATAGATATATTTTGATGCCGAGCAACGTACTTAATATATAATCATATAATCGAAAAATTAACATGAACAAAAAGGAATTTAGAACCGTATAATTGATTAACATTATAAACTGGAATCAGAGAATATGCAGGAAGCATTTAGAACTGTTTCGATCAAATCACATCGATTGACCAACCATAATTAAGCTAAAATAAATCAAGAACTTTATTAATTGTGTGAAGAGAACCTTTTAGAACTATTTTATGCACCTTGGAACAATTGTAATGTACTAAAATTATAACTGAAAATATTGGACACCTGAAATACTTACCAAGCATAAGATAATCTCTACGGTTGGTGTATATTTGTTGAAAGATGACTGGAATATAAAACATGAATGCATTTGAGTAGATAAATACCTAGAAAGCAATTAATCAGTGTTCCAGTAGTGCTGAAAGTATAATGTTACACCACTTCAGTGAGTAAATGATAATGTTTTGATGTTGAATAACAATAATGAGAGAAAACTTTGAAGAAACGATTATATTTATTCAGCATTATTTAACGAATCAGTAGACGTGACAATTATTGATTTACCTGAAAAGTCTATAATGAAGAAAGAGAATTGTAGACAGAAAGTATCTAGCAATTTCAACTTACTAACTCGATGATACTAACCGATTCAATCTTAAATAATCTACTACACCTGTAAATTTATATTTTAAAAATAATATTCAGATTCCACTGTAGAAATAAAATAAACAACATAACTTTATTGTGATTTGTACGTTTGTTTTATTGAAACAGAAATTCAAATAACTATGTGAAGGCAATAACATCGTCAGGAGATCCGGCTTATTAAACCCGCTAACCTGTTCACTACACCTTATTGCCTAAGACTGTTGCCTAAATAAGATACGTATGACGTGAATAAAACATTCTGTTTGCACATTCAAGTATGTTCCTTAATATTCGTTGGTTGAATTCATTTTTTACTGAGAAAAATCAAGACGTTTGATTTACTTTTTACACACGTATTTAGAAAATAGCGTTGACGATTTCACTAATAAAACAAGAGCAACGTTTAGCTATATGATCAGGGTGTTCGTTTGCAGTAAAGTCAAACTGACATCAATTACGTCCAAAGCTTGAAAGTAACTGATACGAATAATTAATTAGAATGAGTGAGTACTAAGCTTTTTTAACTACAAACAGGAAGTAACGCACAGTATTCCGTTGGCTTGGATATAATATAATATAATAATAAAGCTAGAAATACTAGGTCTAAGCTGAATGAAAAAGGCGCTGGAATAAAAGTATCTCATGGTATTGAATAAACTGTTAATAAATTATATGAAAATAGGCTTAATTCAAGTCACTAAGATGTTAACTTCCAGTTAGGCGGATAAAACAACTAAGTGTCTTTAATATTAGAATATATTATGATATAAAAAAGACTAGAGGCAAACACTGCCATATATGCAAACAGGTGGAAGAATCAAAATGGGTGGGAAGGGATAGTTATAGCAGAAGTTTTTAATTTTATCCAGTAAGTAACAACTGATGTATAATGTAAGAACAAAGGATATATATGTATGTATCGATTAAATGGGAAAATTTGAAATAATTGATAATTTCTTTTCTAGTAATTGAAGACAAATTAATAAGACACAAAAAATGATTAAATGCCTTATTGATATATCACACAGCCTTGAATTGGGAGTAATCATGATTATATGGGTACTGTAGTCTGTGTTAATGCATCGTTCATGAACATAAATGCATGAAAACTTAAAAACACAATATTATATCATATACAAATAATATATTAACAATAGAACGGTAATAAAGCATGTAGAATAGAATAAGAGAGAACTAATAAAAGGTACGGAAATATATTTCTGAAAATACGTAAAATAATATGTGAATAATGTGTCGTTAAATCAGTTTATTTGGTTTAATATAGATAATATGAAACGATTTAGAAAATTAATTCAAGCAGTAAAATACAAATATTCTGATGGTTTTATTTGGTTATCTATTCATATATACGTAAAACAGTGATAGAAGTAGTATAGCGCAGAAAAATCTAAATGTACAAATCGAAAAAAGTTTCTAAAATACATTCTGAAATCATAATGATAACCACATAATTCGGTTTTATTGATTAAAATAGAAGATAGTAACAATATTTCTATGAAGAGAATTGTTGAGGTGTGGGTGAGGATATTACCACAAAAAAGGATGCTATGGTTGAAAGAAAAATGACAAATGTCATGGGTACACAGAGGAATAATGAACTTTTATTGGCGGTCGAGAAATAAATTAGCATTGATTAAACAAGCATATAGAAAGACAAGAAAAACTCGCATTAGGATTTTGCTTAATGCAATAATAATTACAATAAACACCAAATAATAGATTAAAAACTAAACAAGCAAATAGATCTGGAGAAATAATTGTGAATATTGAGCTGATTACAACCGTGTATTCATTACAACTACTGTGTTTGGTTGTCAAATAATGAAAGATCAGAGTTTGAATTGTATGTATTGCACACGGATGAGTTCAAATAACTGACAAACTAAAGAAATTAAACAATATTGACCGGATATGAAAAACTTTGGCAAAGATCAGATGCTAAATCTAGTATAATTCTCAACAGGTTTGTTTGTAAAATAACTTGAGTAAAATATATGTTGAACAATTAGTGAAACTTATGCTTTTAAGAGACTAAATACAAATTTAGCTTATTATTATTTAGACCACGTTATTCTGTTGTATATTCCAAAGCATGAGATTTTACATTTGGTATATTATCAGTTGATATGATTGGATTGTCTCCTAAATTTACTTCAGAATCACAAACGTTATCATTAGAATTAGGACACGAACAGTCAGCAACAGCTTCATGTTCTCCTGATCTAGACTGTAATCCTGATGGCACAGCTAACTGATGCTGACTTTGATGGTGCTTACCACCATGTTTAGGTTTGCCACGACTGAAGAAGTTCACGAAAGCATTCCTTTTCTTCAACAATCCACCTTTTAAATGTGGAGTAGTTTCATTCTGCAAAACACTATCTGAGAGTTTTGAGTTCTGAAAATGAAACAAAATAATTGCGCAAGTAATTATTATAATTACAAATAACTATGATATTAATCAATTCAGATGGAAATGTATTTAATAAGCCAATTACAACATTGAAGATGAGTCACAGACCGATAAGAAATGGATCAAACAGATAAGAAGTGTTTATCAGGATTCCATAGAATATTCATGTCACTATGATTTCCATAAAACGTTGATCAAACACAACACTTAACACTGCCATGGAAGTTCTTGATAACTAGGTATGCTGTTATTTAAGAAAACGATTACGTTACCATCATTTCGTTTTTGTTTTAACTAGGAAACAACATTTGTACATAACTAATATCAGATATTTCCTGTATATCTTTTTTGGTCTATCTCATTACACTTCTAAAAAACAAGATAATATATATTATTTTGAACCAAATTTATGTCAAGCCTGAATCACAGCACTAAAAGCAATTATCTAATTAGCGTCAAAGATGTTTATACTAGCTTAGATACTTCAGAATACATTATAGGTATACATTTATATCATGGATAATTGTGCTCCAATAATCTTACACACAACTCATATTTTATCATCTTAAATGATGAAATGTTTGACATTGTCATTCATAATTTAAAAGTTAATACAATAAACTCGATACATATTTTTCCTAAAAATGACTTCGCATATCGAAAAAACCTACATTCCACACAAAAAATCTATGTTAATATTAAAAAATCGACAAGTACACGAACTTGTAGTAAGTAATATGACCTTAAACTATCTTTGGTTATATATACACTGAATATATATATATATATATATATATATATATATATATATATATATATATATGAAGCAATCTTAGCTCTTAGAATGTGAATAACAAAACAACTACGCACTATACCATGAAGCAGTGTATTAGTGTATAGAAAAGATTCAGGGAAAACAATGTAGATTTATTAATTCCGTAACTAGTCAAAAAACAGTCCACGAAAGTTAATAGTACAATCACTAGTAAAATTTAATCAAAGATATATTCAGATTCGCAGACTGCACCACAGATTCAAGCAGCAGAAAACAAACACGCTTTTAGATCTGATCAAGTTTATGCGAAGAAGAAAACATAAGTAGAGTTTAGTTTTTAAACTTAATATGTATGATTTCAGTCTTCATCACATACATAATGGGAGTTTAATAGTGAAAAACATATTCACTGTAACGGTTTTTATTCCATTTCATGTCCAACCCGTTCTGTTGATTTCAAATGATGGCTAATGCCAGTAAAAAGTCAAACCACCGGTACTAAACAGCAAAAATTAGAACTGAAGCGTACGCACTGAAGCAGAATAGTTATGATCTATTTTCGTAAATAAGAACATTTTATATTTATATACATTTGTAATTGCATATCTTCACTACATCGGAAGTATTTTCAAGAAAAATAACAGTCTAAAACTACAAAAAAAATTACGAACAAGATTGAAAATAATAAAAAATGACTTAAAAGAACTTAAGGTGAATTAGAACTTAAGAAACTGTTTAATTACATCAATACTACTGGTCAATGCTAAGATTAAATCTTAATAATCGATATAAATCCATCACATGGGATTATTTCGAGACTACGACAATTACGTGAATATTGAAAACAAAAATTAAATTTACGACCGGTTGTAAGAATACAATCATTTATTTGTGCATGTTAATGAAATCATAATTTACTGATGCGCTGCATTTTATAAATCTTGACGGAAGATTGAAACGACTGGTCATTTAAATTACTCTTCCATAACTTTTGAAATGTGAACATGTCGACGAAAATATTAGCATAACGCTGAAACCCAAACTAGAATCGGGATAACAGGAAGTTTTCGATATCGAAATTATTAGGTACGAATTCTTACAGAGTACATATTCAGATAATTCTAAATCACAGGATATAGATGGTATTTAAAAAGTGCACCCTGAGAAAAGATTTAGTCGAGTGTACTAACAAAACAATCTGTTTTAAGCAACAAAATAATCTGTTTTCGTTCAAAACATCAGAGTTATTCAAATTTGTTTTGAAGTTACAGTTTAAAAGTAAATTAATGGTATCAAACATTAAGATAGACGTAAGTTAAATTAAGACCTACAATAGATTGATTGGTCAGCTTTAAGGAGCTATTAGCACTTTGGGAAGATTTGCGGTAAACCGTTGGGTCACAAATATCATCACCTGTTTGCTCATCACATGTTTCGAACTTAGAATCTTCAAGTTTTTCTCGATTTGAAAGTTGACGCTCGGCAGATAAAGAACGAGCAAGACAAACCGGTCGGTCTTGCGATCCTGATTTGGCAGAGATAGTAGGGCGTGAAACAGAAGACAATTTTCCACAGTGAGCACGTGTCAATCTCTCTTCTACAACTCAACGGTGGGGGTGCCCCCCCTCCCCCTCCGTTGTGTTGTTGAAGAGAGATTGTCACGTGCTCACTGTGGAAAATTGTCTTCTGTTTCACGCCCTACTATCTCTGCCAAATCAGGATCGCAAGACCGACCGGTTTGTCTCGCTCGTTCTTTATCTGCCGAGCGTCAACTTTCAAATCGAGAAAAACTTGAAGATTCTAAGTTCGAAACATGTGATGAGCAAACAGGTGATGATATTTGTGACCCAACGGTTTACCGCAAATCTTCCCAAAGTGCTAATAGCTCCTTAAAGCTGACCAATCAATCTATTGTAGGTCTTAATTTAACTTACGTCTATCTTAATGTTTGATACCATTAATTTACTTTTAAACTGTAACTTCAAAACAAATTTGAATAACTCTGATGTTTTGAACGAAAACAGATTATTTTGTTGCTTAAAACAGATTGTTTTGTTAGTACACTCGACTAAATCTTTTCTCAGGGTGCACTTTTTAAAATACCATCTATATCCTGTGATTTAGAATTATCTGAATATGTACTCTGTAAGAATTCGTACCTAATAATTTCGATATCGAAAACTTCCTGTTATCCCGATTCTAGTTTGGGTTTCAGCGTTATGCTAATATTTTCGTCGACATGTTCACATTTCAAAAGTTATGGAAGAGTAATTTAAATGACCAGTCGTTTCAATCTTCCGTCAAGATTTATAAAATGCAGCGCATCAGTAAATTATGATTTCATTAACATGCACAAATAAATGATTGTATTCTTACAACCGGTCGTAAATTTAATTTTTGTTTTCAATATTCACGTAATTGTCGTAGTCTCGAAATAATCCCATGTGATGGATTTATATCGATTATTAAGATTTAATCTTAGCATTGACCAGTAGTATTGATGTAATTAAACAGTTTCTTAAGTTCTAATTCACCTTAAGTTCTTTATTATTATTTTCAATCTTGTTCGTAATTTTTTTTGTAGTTTTAGACTGTTATTTTTCTTGCAAATACTTCCGATGTAGTGAAGATATGCAATTACAAATGTATATAAATATAAAATGTTCTTATTTACGAAAATAGATCATAACTACTCTGCTTCAGTGCGTACGCTTCAGTTCTAATTTTTGCTGTTTAGTACCGGTGGTTTGACTTTTTACTGGCATTAGCCATCATTTGAAATCAACAGAACGGGTTGGACATGAAATGGAATAAAAACCGTTACAGTGAATATGTTTTTCACTATTAAACTCCCATTATGTATGTGATGAAGACTGAAATCATACATATTAAGTTTAAAAACTAAACTCTACTTATGTTTTCTTCTTCGCATAAACTTGATCAGATCTAAAAGCGTGTTTGTTTTCTGCTGCTTGAATCTGTGGTGCAGTCTGCGAATCTGAATATATCTTTGATTAAATTTTACTAGTGATTGTACTATTAACTTGCGTGGACTGTTTTTTGACTAGTTACGGAATTAATAAATCTACATTGTTTTCCCTGAATCTTTTCTATACACTAATACACTGCTTCATGGTATAGTGCGTAGTTGTTTTGTTATTCACATTCTAAGAGCTAAGATTGCTTCATATATATATATATATATATATATATATATATATATATATATATATATGTATATATATATATATATATATATATATATATATATATTCAGTGTATATATGACCAAAGATAGTTTAAGGTCATATTACTTACTACAAGTTCGTGTACTTGTCGATTTTTTAATATTAACATAGATTTTTTGTGTGGAATGTAGGTTTTTTCGATATGCGAAGTCATTTTTAGGAAAAATATGTATCGAGTTTATTGTATTAACTTTTAAATTATGAATGACAATGTCAAACATTTCATCATTTAAGATGATAAAATATGAGTTGTGTGTAAGATTATTGGAGCACAATTATCCATGATATAAATGTATACCTATAATGTATTCTGAAGTATCTAAGCTAGTATAAACATCTTTGACGCTAATTAGATAATTGCTTTTAGTGCTGTGATTCAGGCTTGACATAAATTTGGTTCAAAATAATATATATTATCTTGTTTTTTAGAAGTGTAATGAGATAGACCAAAAAAGATATACAGGAAATATCTGATATTAGTTATGTACAAATGTTGTTTCCTAGTTAAAACAAAAACGAAATGATGGTAACGTAATCGTTTTCTTAAATAACAGCATACCTAGTTATCAAGAACTTCCATAGCAGTGTTAAGTGTTGTGTTTGATCAACGTTATATGGAAATCATAGTGACATGAATATTCTATGGAATCCTGATAAACACTTCTTATCTGTTTGATCCATTTCTTATCGGTCTGTGACTCATCTTCAATGTTGTAATTGGCTTATTAAATACATTTCTATCCGAATTGATTAATATTATAGTAATTTGTAATTATGATAATTACTTGCGCAATTATTTTGTTTCATTTTCAGAACTCAAAACTCTCAGATAGTGTTTTGCAGAATGAAACTACTCCACATTTAAAAGGTGGATTGTTGAAGAAAAGGAATGCTTTCGTGAACTTCTTCAGTCGTGGCAAACCTAAACATGGTGGTAAGCACCATCAAAGTCAGCATCAGTTAGCTGTGCCATCAGGATTACAATCTAGATCAGGAGAACATGAAGCTGTTGCTGACTGTTCGTGTCCTAATTCTAATGATAACGTTTGTGATTCTGAAGTAAATTTAGGAGACAATCCAATCATATCAACTGATAATATACCAAATGTAAAATCTCATGCTTTGGAATATACAACAGAATAACATGGTCTAAATAATAATAAGCTAGATTTGTATTTAGTCTCTTAAAAGCATAAGTTTCACTAATTGTTCAACATATATTTTACTCAAGTTATTTTACAAACAAACCTGTTGAGAATTATACTAGATTTAGCATCTGATCTTTGCCAAAGTTTTTCATATCCGGTCAATATTGTTTAATTTCTTTAGTTTGTCAGTTATTTGAACTCATCCGTGTGCAATACATACAATTCAAACTCTGATCTTTCATTATTTGACAACCAAACACAGTAGTTGTAATGAATACACGGTTGTAATCAGCTCAATATTCACAATTATTTCTCCAGATCTATTTGCTTGTTTAGTTTTTAATCTATAATTTGGTGTTTATTGTAATTATTATTGCATTAAGCAAAATCCTAATGCGAGTTTTTCTTGTCTTTCTATATGCTTGTTTAATCAATGCTAATTTATTTCTCGACCGCCAATAAAAGTTCATTATTCCTCTGTGTACCCATGACATTTGTCATTTTTCTTTCAACCATAGCATCCTTTTTTTGTGGTAATATCCTCACCCACACCTCAACAATTCTCTTCATAGAAATATTGTTACTATCTTCTATTTTAATCAATAAAACCGAATTATGTGGTTATCATTATGATTTCAGAATGTATTTTAGAAACTTTTTTCGATTTGTACATTTAGATTTTTCTGCGCTATACTACTTCTATCACTGTTTTACGTATATATGAATAGATAACCAAATAAAACCATCAGAATATTTGTATTTTACTGCTTGAATTAATTTTCTAAATCGTTTCATATTATCTATATTAAACCAAATAAACTGATTTAACGACACATTATTCACATATTATTTTACGTATTTTCAGAAATATATTTCCGTACCTTTTATTAGTCTCTCTTATTCTATTCTACATGCTTTATTACCGTTCTATTGTTAATATATTATTTGTATATGATATGAATATTGTGTTTTTAAGTTTTCATGCATTTATGTTCATGAACGATGCATTAACACAGACTACAGTACCCATATAATCATGATTACTCCCAATTCAAGGCTGTGTGATATATCAATAAGGCATTTAATCATTTTTTGTGTCTTATTAATTTGTCTTCAATTACTAGAAAAGAAATTATCAATTATTTCAAATTTTCCCATTTAATCGATACATACATATATATCCTTTATTCTTACATTATACATCAGTTGTTACTTACTGGATAAAATTAGATGCTTCTGCTATAACTATCCCTTCCCACCCATTTTGATTCTTCCACCTGTTTGCATATATGGCAGTGTTTGCCTCTAGTCTTTTTTTATATCATAATATATTCTAATATTAAAGACACTTAGTTGTTTTATCCGCCTAACTGGAAGTTAACATCTTAGTGACTTGAATTAAGCCTATTTTCATATAATTTATTAACAGTTTATTCAATACCATGAGATACTTTTATTCCAGCGCCTTTTTCATTCAGCTTAGACCTAGTATTTCTAGCTTTATTATTATATTATATCCAAGCCAACGGAATACTGTGCGTTTCTTCCTGTTTGTAGTTAAAAAAGGTTAGTACTCACTCATTCTAATTGATTATTCGTATCAGTTACTTTCAAGCTTTGGACGTAATTGATGTCAGTTTGACTTTACTGCAAACGAACACCCTGATCATATAACTAAACGCTGCTCTTGTTTTATTAGTGAAATCGTCAACGCTATTTTCTAAATACGTGTGTAAAAAGTAAATCAAACGTCTTGATTTTTCTCAGTAAAAAATGAATTCAACCAACGAATATTGAGGAACATACTTGAATGTGCAAACAGAATGTTTTATTCACGTCATACGTATCTTTTATTTAGGCAACAGTCTTAGGCAGTAAGGTGTAGTGAACAGGTTAGTGGGTTTAATAAGCCGGATCTCCTGACGATTTTATTGCCTTCAAATAGTTATTTGAATTTCTGTTTCAATCAAACCTTCGTACAAATCACAATAAAGTTATGTTGTTTATTTTATTTCTACAGTGGAATCTGAATATTATTTTTAAAATATGAATTTTACAGGTGTAGTAGATTATTTAAGATTGAATCGGTTAGTATCATCGAGTTAGTAAGTTGAAATTGCTAGATACTTTCTGTCTACAATTCTCTTTCTTCATTATAGACTTTTCAGGTAAATCAATAATTGTCACGTCTACTGATTCGTTAAATAATGCTGAATAAATATAATCGTTTCTTCAAAGTTTTCTCTCATTATTGTTATTCAACATCAAAACATTATCATTTACTTACTGAAGTGGTGTAACATTATACTTTCAGCACTACTGGAACACTGATTAATTGCTTTCTAGGTATTTATCTACTCAAATGCATTCATGTTTTATATTCCAGTCATCTTTCAACAAATATACACCAACCGTAGAGATTATCTTATGCTTGGTAAGTATTTCAGGTGTCCAATATTTTCAGTTATAATTTTAGTACATCACAATTGTTCCAAGGTGCATAAAATAGTTCTAAAAGGTTCTCTTCACACAATTAATAAAGTTCTTGATTTATTTTAGCTTAATTATGGTTGGTCAATCGATGTGATTTGATCGAAACAGTGCTAAATGCTTCCTCCATATTCTCTGATTCCAGTTTATCATGTTAATCAATTATACGGTTCTAAATTCATTTTTGTTCATGTTAATTTTTCGATTATATGATTATACATTAAGTACGTTGCTCGGCATCAAAATATATCTTTTATGACTATTTCTTGTTAAGGATTAACGGGGTCTTGTTTCCAGAAATTTCGTTATAACTTGCTACACTCGATTTGACTCATACTTGTCCAGCAAGAGTAGAGGATATTCGTAGTTTACTAGTATTCGGTCATAGCTGTCTTCGAAGCGTTGCTCGTATATCCTGGAACGATCGAGTAATCAGTGCTGTTGGTAGGGAACGGTTAGTAGATAAGGATGGCATCTCAATCGATGAAGTCGTGAGTCATCATCTGTGGACGTGGTTGGGACATGTGTTACATATACCCAACCACCGACTGCCTCAGTGAGCCGTGATGTCTGATTTAGCGATAAGATTGTAACAGTTTCACTCTTACAGACATCTGGAAACAATTGATTTCCTACACATTTTGATTATGTTTACATTTCTAATCAAGCTTTTTAGCTTGTTGTGGATATAAAATAGGAGAATACGCTGAATGCATTACATTTTACAAGAAATACCTTTATTGTTTTTGTCAAAAATAACGAAACCATGTTTTGGATACTGAAACGGATTACTTACTTATCTACGTCTGTTGGCCCCTAATGGAGCATGGGCCGGCAACCAGCATTCTCCAACCAACTCTGTCCTTGGCCTTCCTTTCCACTTCTACCCAATCTCTGTTCATTCTTTTCATATCCTCTCTGCGCGGTGTGTTCCTTTCCTTTGGCCTTGAGGATTCCAAGTGAGGACTTGCCTCGTGATGCAGTTCTGTGATTTACGCAACTTATGTCCTATCCACCTCCTGTATCTTTTCTTAATTTATCCCCAGCTAGAATCTGGGTTGTTCTCTCCAGTTCTTTCCCACAGTAGGTTGTTGCTGATGGTGCCTGACCAACGGATCTGCAGTATCTTGCGTAAACAGCTATCAAGATACACTGTATCTTCTGGTCGATGGTTGTGATAGTTCGTCAAGTTTTCGCTTCATAAAATAGAACTAGATTTTCGTATTGAAAATTCTGACTTTAGTGTTGATCGACAGTTGCTGTGAGTGACAGATGATCTTCGATTGTAGAAATACTACCCTTACTTTCTGCTTCGTACCTTTAAATCTGCTTCACATCCACTTTGTTTATCTATGATGATGCTCACGTATGTAAATGCTTCTACATCTCCCATCATGTGTGATTTGGTTGTCACATTCTGTGTTGTATCGAAGGGTTTTACTTTTTCCCTTGTGTATCTTAAAACCTACTGTTGCTACTACATTGGCCGTCTTCATCTGAATTTGTTCCTCTGTGTGAGATGGAACGGCTAGATCGTCTGCGAAGTCAAAAGGCTTCGGATGCATCCGAGCTGTTCACTGTATTCCGTGATTCCCCTCAGATGTCGAAGTCTTCATAATCCAGACAACTTCCAGGAGAGATGAGATTAAGCAATCTTGTCTGATATCGGTCTCTACTTGAAATCAGTCTATAAGCTGTCCTCCGTGCACGATTTTGCAGTGTACTTCATCATAATCACTCCGTGTGATGTTGACCATCTTCTCACGTGCAACTTAGTGTCGAATAAGCCTCCATAGTGTCATCCTCTCCACCCTATCAAATGCTTTCTTGTCGTCCTTAAAGTTGATGTACATCAGTGAGTTCCATTCAAATGATTGTTGATACTGCTTTGCCATACTTGACGTCTCACGAACACGCTGCTTTCTTCCATTGTTAGTGGGTCAACATCGGTTGAGAGGTCTGTAGGTGCTGCTTTGATGTTGGTGGGTTCAGTGGAGCCTGTTTATTCAGGAGTTCTTCAAGTGTCGGATATTGTATTGCTTTCCTTCTTCTTGCCTAGTTGTTCTGGCTTACTGTACTATCCAGTGAGTGTCTTCATTGTATCGTATCATTGTCTGAAGCTTTTTCATCCATCATTGCTAGATCTTCTACACATTTCCGCCTATCATCTCTAATGCACCTCTTTGCTTGTTTACTTCTGTGTATTCGGCCTGTACCTTAACTTTCCCTACTCTTGTTTGTATGTTATTGATTTTTGTTTCCCTGTTCTTGCTTTGTTCAGTTTTATCCAGTGTCCACAGAGATCCATTCTTCGTGATGGTGCTTCTTGTGGCACAAAATTTCATGAAATGCTGAAGTTATTGCTTCTTTGACCCCTTTTCAGTTGTTCTCCATAGTAGGCTACTTTGATTAGATCGTTAAAGGCCTAGAACGTATTCCTGAGATCTATCTTGAATTCGGTGAGCTTGTCACGATCCTGAAGATTGCATCACATTTTCGTAATACTGCTTTCCATTTGCGCAGTGCTTATACAGCTTCAGATCCATTTTGGTTTCGTGGCTCAAAGATCAGATAATGGCGACCGCCTACTGCAGCTATGCTCAGAAAATCGCCTATTTCTAGCAAACACTAACCTTAAGAACAAGCAAAACATCTTTTAACATAGCTACCCGCAAAGTTGACCCAACAAGATCACATCGCGATCAGCCATCGCTCGGGAGGCTTTATTGTAAACTACTGCTCATTCCGGAGCACTTGTTTAGATTCAGACTATGTTCTTGTGCGAGCGCATATTTGTTTGTGACTTACTGGACGGAGGAAAGACAACGCAGATAAACCTCTTAGGGTTCAAATAATGATAGCATAGCTAAGAATTTATTTCAGGAACAATTAGAAGAGCAGTTAGGCAGCTATGTCGAAGTGATGCCCACCCTGAGGCAGCTTGAAATGACATCCAAAAAGCTATGGAAACAGCAGTGATATCTGCTAGCAAGGCAAACCATAGGGTTGGGGAGGAGCGGTGGATTTCACTAGCATCTACCGAACTAATGGATGCTCGAAAACTCATCCAGTCTGGCTGTGAGTACAATCAGGAGCGGAGTCAGCTTAGGCGCAGGTTGATGAAAAGCCTACGCAATGATCGAGAACAGTGGTGGGTAGCTAAATCGAGAGAGATGTAAAAGGCGGCGATGATAAGGAACAGTAGACAACTGTTTCGCCTTATTAAGCAGACAGGTACTAGGAATCCACCTGTTAGCGAAACCATCTCCGAAAAGGACGGTCATATCATTAATTCTCAACCCAGGAGATTGGATCGATGGGCAGGACACTTTAGGTATCAGTTCAATTGACCTTCAGCCACACTTCCGTCCCCACGATTTCCAGTCATCCTGAATGTCAAATTGATATACGTCCTCCGAGTCTCTATGAATTTGAAAAAGATATGGGAAATCTGAAGCGAAGAAGACTAGCATAACCTATCAAGCTTACCCCTGAAACTTTTAAGGATGGTGGTCCAGTTTTGGCAGTTAGGCTTCCGACAATAATTATCTTCTTGGATTTTAAGAATGCATTCGATTCTGTCGATCGTGAGGTTCTCAGGCACTGCCTGTCACTAAAAGGTGTACCAAAGAGGTACATTAACCTCTATTTGAACACTACAGGTCGAGTTGGAGCTTATGGCGAACTGTCATCGGAATTGATTACTTAAAGTGGTGTTCGTGAGAACCGTCCGCTCTCCCCATTCTTCTTTAACTTGGTCGTAGACATGCTTTTAGAGTTAACATTATCTACTTCAAACCTTTCAGCAATGCACCTTTTGCTAGTAGATTCACTGGTTGACTTAGAGTATGCAGATAACATAATTCTACTTGGTAAGGACGCTGGCAAAATGCAGTGTCTCCTGACTACCCTAAGCAACAATGCAAGCATGTTCGTGACGCGGTTTTCCCCCTCGAAATGCAAAATGTTGCTTCAAGATTGGTTTATGTTGGCACCTGAACTAATGATAATGAGTGAAGCAGTTGCGCGTGTCAACCGCTTCACTTCTCTGAGGAGTCTCACCAGTGCCGATGGCCTGGTGACTGACGAAATCTCAGCACGGATACAGAAGGCTTGACTGACTTTTGCCAACTTGCGTCATTTATGGCGTAGGCGAGATATCCGCTTGCTAACCAAAGGACGAGTGTACTGCGCAGTAGTTCGCTCAGTCCTACTTCATGGCTGTGAAACATGGCCAGTCAGTGTAAAAGATATTCGTAGGTGTCTCCGAAGCAATGCTCGTGTATCCTGAAACAACCAAGTTAGCATCGCTGCTCTTAGGAAACGAGTTCTAGGTAGGGATGGCAAATCAATATGTTAAGTAGGGAAACTTCGTCAGTTGAGATTGTTGGGACATGTGTTGCGTATGCCTAACCACCGACTGCCGCGTCAAGCTATGTTTTGCAGTGTAGGAATAGGTTGGAAGAAACCAAAACATGGCAGAAATCCGTGAAGTCACTGACAAGTGAACTGAGTCATGTTGGTAGATGTAGGCTATCTGGTTGGGGTCCGCAAGACGAAAGCAACCGATGGTTAGAGACTTTGAACGAAATGGCTGAGAATCGTTTTCAATGGCGCAGGTGCATCCATTCTTTGTGTTTTCTCAAATCCTAACCTTCATTTTGGCCACCACTAAGTGGTAATTTCAAGCTATGTCAACTACTCTTTTGCTTCTCACGTCCTCTGTGATCTTTGTCCAGGCTTTATTGATACAGATATAATCGATTTGGTTCTGTGTAGTGCCACTTGATAAAGCTTTGTGTATGCGTTTGTGTGAGAATACGGTGCCGCTTATAACCATATTATTGAACGCACATAGATTCGCGAACCTCTCACCATTTTTGTCCCTTTCTCCCAGTCCATGTCACCCATGATGTCTTCATATCCAATGCTGTCCACTCCGACCTTAGCGTTTAGGTCTCCCGTCAGAATACTCAGGTAGTTTGCTGTGCATTTCTCTACGATTGACTGCAGCCTCTCATTATACTGGTTTTCATCGTCTTCGTTTCTGCCATTTGTGGACGTATAGCAGTGGATGACATCTATTGTAATCCATTTTTTCTCTGTCTTGAAGGATGGTTCATTGATCCTATAAGTGCTTCTTGGCTTCTTTTGACAGCATCAGTGTAACTGTTTGTGTGTGTGAAGCGTCCTGTTTATGGTCAGAGTACAACAACATCTGTCCTGAAGCTAATCATTTTTTTCCAACTTGTGTCCAATGGGTTTGCTTATTCCAAGTATAACTAGGTTGTATCTTTTCATTTCAACAGTAACTTGAATGGTTCTTTTGGTCTCCCATATTGTGCGAACATTCCTTGTATCTGTACTAATGGTTGTTCTGGCTGTAAGAGGAAGCATAATCCGAAGAAACCTCACTTTCACTATGAGACGTGATAACTCTTCTAAATTAAGACTTTCCAACTCCTCGGGTTCAAACTGAATTATTTTCTGGTTAGAGTTTCCAATATGTCTGTTTACAACGGGATGTGGTTGATATCTCTATGCTAAATTGTCCTTGTTTATTCAGGTTTGTGACCATCAGTAACCCTAGAAGTTACTCAAGTGAAGCTATACTTGAATTTGAGATCCAATTTATAATTATGAGTTTCTGAAAGGTCAGCTGAAAGATTACTGTGCTAATTGATTATTCGTTGAAGTCTAGCACTTTGCATTATTAAGTACCCGCAATCTTGCATGGAATAAACGTCCAGATGCTACGGAATTCGCCATACTGTTGAGCTCAAAGTTTGTATTCAGTGGTGCACGTTTACAGCTACATTCAATTCACGATAAAAAACATTCATCATTTGTGCTAATCAATTATCCCTTCATGCTATATAAGTAATTCATTCTTGTAATTTATCATATTTTATATAAACTTTCGTCTTAATAAATTTCATTCAAATTTGTTTTTGAATTCAGTGGAGTCGTTCAAAATTACTGTTTCAGTCCAAATAAATATGAGTTAAGTAACTATCAAGCAACTATGTAGTTCGTTCACATCGTAATCTGATTCAGTCCAGTGCTGAATTCTACTCACAATTTGATTTAGACCCGAAAATATCATGAATTGATGAAGTCCTGAGTGAAAGAATAGTTATTTAACTTAATATCTAGTCGGTCGATTTCTTACAGAAGTAACTTTAAACAATTAGGTGAATGCAAAAGAAATATCTTCTTTTTGTTTAGTAATCCACATGAAATCTTTATACATACTTACTTTACTTACTTTCGCCTGTTACCCTTAATGGAGCATAGGCCGCCCACCAGTTTCCTCCAACCAACTCTGTCCTGGGCTTCCCTCTCCAGTTCTGTCCAATGTTTGTTCATTCCTCTCATATCTTTCTCTATTTCTCGGCGTAATATATTCTTTGGCCTTCCTCTTTTCCTCTTGCCTTGAGGGTTCCATGTGAGGGCTTGCCTCGTGACGCAGTTATGCGCTTTTCGTAGAGTGTGTCCTATCCACTTCCAACGCTTCTTCCTGATTTCCTCCTCCACTGGAATCTGACTTGTTCTCTCCCATAGTTCGTTGTTGCTGATGGTGTCTGGCCAACGAATACGAATTATTTTACGTAGACAGCTGTTAATAAACACTTGTATCCTCTGGATGATTGCTTTGGTAGTTCTGCATGTTTCCGCTCCATACAGTAGAACTGTCTTCACATTTGTATTGAAAATCCTTAGTTTGGTGTTGATTGATATCTGTTTGGAGTTCCAGATATTTTTCAACTGTAGAAATGCAGCCCTTGCTTTGCCAATCCGTGCCCTCACATCTGCATCGGATCCACCTTGATTGTCGATGATGCTGCCAAGATATGTAAAGGTGTTAATGTCCTTCAAGGCATCTCCATCAAGAGTGATTTGTTTGGTGTATGTTGTGTTGCATCGGAGAATTTTGCTCTTTCCTTTATGTATGTTGAGACCTACTGCTGCAGAGGCTGCTGCTACACTGGTCGTCTTCTCTTGCATTTGTTGTTGCGTGTGAGATAGAAGAGCGAGGTCATCTGCGAAGTCCAGATCGTCCAGCTGCGTCCTAACTGTCCAGTTGATACCGTGCTTCCCTCCAGCTGTTGACGTTTTCATAATCCAGTCGATGACCAGGAGAAAGAGAAAGGGTGAGAGTAAGCAACCTTGCCTCACACCGGTCTTTACCTCGAAAGAGTCGGTTAGCTGTCCTCCGTGCACGATTTTGCAGTTGAATCCATCATAAGAGTTCCGTATGATGTTAACTATTTTCTCAGGCACCCCGTAGTGTCGAAGAAGAGTCCACAGTGTTTTCCTGTCCACGCTATCGAATGCTTTCTCGTAGTCGATGAAGTTGATGTAGAGTGGTGAGTTCCATTCAATTGATTGTTCCACAATGATCCGTAATGTAGCAATTTGGTCAGTACACGATCGATCCTTCCGAAATCAGGCCTGTTGATCTCGAAGTTGGGCGTCTACGAAGTCCTTCATTCTGTTTAACAATACCCTGTTGAAGACTTTGCCTGGTATTGAAAGAAGAGTGATGCCTGTGTAGTTCTCACACTTGCTGAGATCGCCTTTCTTTGGTATTTTGATCAGGTATCCTTCCTTCCAGTCTGATGGTACTTGTTCCTCATCCCAAATCTTCTTGAAGAGGATGTGAAATATTTTCGCGGTTGCTTCTACATCTGCTTTCATTGCCTCTGCTGGAATGTTGTCTGGTCCTGCTGCTTTGCCGCTCTTGAGTTGTCTGATGGCCTTACTGATCTCCTCCATCGTAGGTGCGCCAATATTAATTGGGAGGTCCGTGGTTGCTGCTTCGATGTTGGTTGTCTTCAGAGGAGCTGGTCGATTCAATAGTTCCTTAAAGTGCTCCACCCACCTATTTCGCTGTTGTTCAGTGTTGCTGATTACTTTGCCTTCCTTGTTTTTCACTGGTCGTTCTGGTTTACGATAGTTCCCGGCGAGCTTCTTTGTAGTTTCATACAATTGTCTCAAGTTTCCGTCTCTTGCAGCCTTTTCCGCCGTCGTTGCTAGATCTTCCACGTATTTTCGTTTGTCAGCTCTGATGCTCTTCTTCACTTCCCTGTTTGCTTCTGTGTATGCAGCTTGTGCGGTAACTTTCTCCGCTCTTGTTCGGCTGACATTGATTGCTGCTTTCTTGTTCCTCCTTTCTTCAATTTTTGCGAGAGTATCAACAGAGATCCATTCCTTATGATGCTGCTTCTTGCGACCAAGGACCTCCTGACATGTTGAAGTGATTGCCTCCTTAATCCCTTTCCAATTGTTCTCCAATGTTGTGTCCTCTCCATTGTGTAGATCCTGAAAGGCCTGGAACCTATTGGTGAGGGCTATCCTGAATTCGTTGAGCTTTACAGTATCCCGAAGAAAGGCCGTATTAAACTTGTGCGATGTTGTCTGTCCCGTTGTCCAGTGCTTCTTTAGTTTCAGTTTCATTTTGGCGATTAGCAAATGGTGATCTGAGGCTACATCAGCTCCTCTCCTGGTTCTCACATCCTCCATAGTCCTTCTGAACATTTTGTTGATACAGATATGATCAATCTGGTTTTGAGTAGTGTGATCCGGTGAAATCCATGTAGCTTTGTGTATGCGTTTGTGCGGGAATATTGTGCCACCGATGACCAGTTTGTTGAAGGCACATAGGTTTGCAAATCTCTCACCGTTTTCGTTTCTTTCTCCCAGTCCATGTCGTCCCATGATGTCTTCATATCCAGTGTTGTCCATTCCAACCTTGGCATTCAGGTCTCCCATAAGAATAGTCAAATCCTTTGGTGAACATTTCTCGACGATTGACTGCAGCCTTTCGTAGAATTGATCTTTAACGTCGTCATTGTAGTCATTGGTAGGTGCATAACATTGGATGACGTTCATTGTAATGTCCTCTTTCTTTGTTTTGAAGGATGCTTTAATGATCCTGGGTCCATGAGATTCCCATCCTATCAGTGCCTTTTGTGCATGTTTGGACAGCATCAATGCAACTCCTTGTGTATGTGAAGCATTTTCCTCTTCATGACCAGAGTATAACAGCAGTTCCCCTGAAGCTAGTCTCAGTTGTCCTACTTGTGTCCAATGTGTTTCACTGATTCCAAGCACCTCGAGGTTGTATCTTCTCATTTCTGCCGCAACTTGAAATAGTCTTCCAGTCTCCCACAATGTACGAACGTTCCATGTACCTAAAAAAATGGTTGCTCTGGTTGTCAGAAGAGGCATCAGCCCCGTGACTTCCGAGGGAACTCGGTTTTCATCACGCGACGTCATAATTCTTCCTCCAACTCCCAGGGCAGAAATCTTTATACATAGTCCTCAATTTACTTTCATGTATTGTTTATGAAATACCAGAACAGTGTTAATTAGAGCATATAGGTAATTAATCACTAACACTCTAATAACAGAATAACCAGCTAAATAGAAACCAAGCACTAATCTCACATCAACAAGGACAAACCCTTAACCTTATATTGCAATGTTTTAAGGAATCTGAAATATTTGTAATTTGAGGTGAAAAAAAGGTATAAAATCAATAGAAATCTTAGACAACAGTTTGTAAAAGTTCTATAAATTCATACTTATGTCAGTGATTTGTATATATTTTTACTGTTTTATTATACTGACAACTAACTGTTGTTATATTTTCTCTTTTATGATGAAATATGTATCTGTATACCTTAGTTGCTTGGACATCACTCTTCTGATGGAGTTAAGTTCTCTGAGTTGGGTGTTTTGGTTTTAGAGCTTTTATTGTTCTTCTAAGCAACATTGGCACAAAATTCAGGTAGAGGTGAAGCTTTTTATTTTCTCGACGTATGACTTGTAGCTTGTTCTGTTGACTTCGATCTTGATTGGCTGTTATTGACCTTAAATTTGTCGTTGTCTGCATTTTTATTTCGATTGTTTGCCCCTTTGATTTGGTTCGAAATCCAATATTCGTCTGCGATTTTTCTGATTGGTTGATCGATTGGGTCAATGTCGATGCTATTGTTGATTGCTGATTGGAAATCACATTTATGATATCGTAGTCAAATTATGATTCTTAGTAAACCTGGTAAAGAAATGTTAGGTCATGACAACTTATTTGAACTGAATAGTAAATTAGAAAAATATTTTTAATTAAATCTATTTTCATAATATTCAAACTAGTTTTGTTGTCACTTGTTGATGAGATCAATTTTTTCCAATTATTGTCGATAATTACACTCAAAGAGACTAATTTTTACTTACTAAACGTAATGTATTTAAACGTTGCAGAATAAAATCTGTTTACAGCATGAAATAAATTTATTCGTTTCGTTTTTCTCCAGCTAACCTGTAAACAACTTACGTTTTCCGTGAAATAATTTTGGAATAATTTATAAATACGTGACAAATAAAAAAAAATGATATCGAAGTAATCACAGTGAGAACCATTAACAAGCGTAATTTATGTTTTTTCCCCAACTAAATTACTGTGATTTTTTTCAGTTTGTTTTCACCTACCTACACTGTAGTTTGATAACTAATACTTGTAAAAATTGTGTTATCTTTACCAATATCGATCTTGTCGTGATGATTCACAGAAGCGAATTAGTTAAATATTTCACTATATTTTCTGATCACCCAATAATTTGTACACGTGTTTAAATAAAATTATTTCTTTTAAGATCCAAATTTGATATAACATTATGCAATAAACTAATCGGTAGCGATAAACTACTTGTGATTGAATATCAAAGATTCTAAAGTATATTGTTGAGTGGGTGTTCACGATATTTAAGTAACTGACATTTTCTGTGGTAAGAATTCGTTGTGTAAATACATTGGATGAATATCAATACTAGTAAATCATATATTTATGAATTTCATGCATTCTATGTGCTGGCCGTATATTCAGTAAACATATTTTTTCCAAATGTAAGGATTGTTAATTGTTCAAGCAAACGAGGATTTAAAAATCACCTCTTCCAATTAGACCTATACTGTGTATTCTCATAATGGGCATTTTTTAAGCATCCAAATAACATATTGTTCTAATTCGTAATGATAAATTACACTTTATTTGTCATTATTCGTATTTTATAATTATATCCAACTTTAAAAGTTATGAAATTGAGCTAAATGAAGTTGAAGATTCCTAATTCAATAGGAATGATGTAGAGTTTACCATTGAGTAGTGTTCTATATAGGCCACTATCAAAATGTTGTAAGAATTTTCGCACTATTCATAATAACAATTGTCTCAAAATTAAGACAAAAAGGCAAATAATGTCTTTGAGAGAACAGATATGTCAAATTAGGAGTTACACTGAGTAACATGGAATAATATCTATTCGCGTGTATATACTGATCTAATGATTTCATGAAGTTTATCAATCTTACGTTCATTCATACATTATCTTATAAAACTTTTCACCAATTATAAGTAGCTATCTAGAAAATTTTGATAAAATTTCCTTCTAATTAATTTAGTAGTCAATGTTAGGTGAGTTTATAGGATACTGAAACGTTTTATTAATCTGAAAAAAGCTATTAAAGATTTTCCTAACTTACTGATAGATTTTTTTGGCTGGAAAAGAAACTCAAGAATTATATACTTATCTCTGTAATCTGCAGATAAATGAAAGAGCATTACAAACACGATAACATCATTTTTATATATATTCCTGAAGTTTGCAACATTCTTAATAGGTGAATAAAATGAAAAGAACTCTAAAAGTTATAAGGACCAGGAATCAGCAAGCCAACTTCGTTGATGTACGGTATCCAGTAAAATCATGATGCTAACAACATTTACTAAAAACATACCTAAAGATTGAGAGTGATGTTACGATAGTTATGTACATAAGGATATATATATCGATATAACCGATTATATATATATTTATATAGCTAGCTAGCTAGATACCTCTCACCCCCAATGGAGCATAGGCCGCCCACCAGTTTTCTCCAGCCAACTCTGTCCTGGGCTTCCGTCTCCAGTTCTGTCCAATGTTTGTTCATTCCTCTCATATCTTTCTCTATTTCTCGGCGTAGTGTGTTCCTTGGCCTTCCTCTTTTCCTTTTGCCTTGAGGGTTCCATGTGAGGGCTTGTCTCGTGACGCAGTTAGGTGCTTTACGTAGTGTGCGTCCTATCCACTTCCACCGCTTCTTCCTGATTTCCTCATCCACTGGAATCTGGTTTGTTCTCTCCCACAGTTCGTTGTTGCTGATGGTGTCTGGCAAACGAATACGAAGTATTTTGCGTAGCCAACTGTTAATAAACACTTGTATCTTCTGGATGATGGCTTTGGTAGTTCTCCATGTTTCCGCTCCATATAGTAGAACTGTCTTGACATTTGTATTGAAAATGCTGATTTTGGTTTTGGTTGAAAGTTGTTTGGAGTTTTAGGTATTTTTCAACTGTAGAAATGCAGCCCTCGCTTTGCCAATCCGCGCCCTCACATCTGCATCCGATCCACCTTTCTCGTCGATGATGCTGCCCAGATATGTAAAGTTGTTAACGTCATCCAAGGCATCTCCATCCAGAGTGATTTGGTTGGTGCATGTTGTGTTTCATCGGAGAATTTTGCTTTTTCCTTTATGTATGTTGAGACCTAGTGCTGCAGAGGCTGCTGCTACACTGGTCGTCTTCTCCTGCATTTGTTGTTGAGTGTGCGATAGAAGAGCCAGGTCATCTGCGAAGTCCAGATCGTCCAGCTGCGTCCTAACTGTCCAGTTGATACCGTGCTTCACTCCAGATGTTGACGTCTTCATAATCCAGTCGATGACCAGGAGAAAGAGAAAGGGTGAGAGTAATCAACCTTGCCTGACACCGGTCTTCACCTCAAAAGAGTCTGTCAGCTGACCTCCGTGCACGATTTTGCAGTTGAATCCATCATAAGAGTTCCGTATGATGTTGACTATTTTCTCAGGTACACCGTAGTGTCGAAGAAGCCTCCACAGTGTTTTCCTATCCACGCTATCGATGAAGTTGATGTAGAGTGGTGAGTTCCATTCAATTGATTGTTCCACAATGATCCGTAATGTAGCGATTTGGTCAGTACACGATCGATCCTTACGAAATTCGGCCTGTTGATCTCGAAGTTGGACGTCTACGAAGTCCTTCATTCTGTTTAACAATACCCTGTTGAAGACTTTGCCTGGTATTGAAAGAAGAGTGATGCCTCTGTAGTTCTCACACTTGCTCAGGTCGCCTTTCTTTGGTATTTTGATCAGGTATCCTTCTTTCCAATCTGATGGTACTTGTTCCTCATCCCAAATCTTCTTGAAGAGATGTGAAATATTTTCGCAGTTGCTTCTACATCTGCTTTGATTGCCTCTGCTGGAATGTTGTCTGGTCCTGCTGCTTTGCCGCTCTTGATTTGTCTGATGGCGATACTGATCTCCTCAATCGTAGGTGCGCCAATATTATTTGGGAGGTCCGTAGATGCTGCTTCGATGTTGGGTGTGTTCAGTGGAGCTGGTCGATTCAGGAGTTGCTTAAAGTGCTCCACCCACCTACTTCGCTGTTCTTCAGTGTTACTGATTACTTTGCCTTCCTTGCTTTTCACTGGTCGTTCTGGTTTACGATAGTTCCCGGCGAGCTTCTTTGTTGTTTCGTACAATTGTCTCAAGTTTCCTTCTCTTGCAGCCATTTCCGCCGTCATTGCTAGATCTTCCACATATTTTTGTTTGTCAGCTCTGATGCTCTTCTTCACTTCCCTGTTTGCTTCTGTATACTCGGCTTGCGCCTTAACTTTCTCTGCTCTTGTTCGGCTGACATTCACTGCTGCCTTCTTGTTCCTCCTTTCTTCAATTTTTGCAAGAGTACAAATAGAGATACATTCCTTGTGATAGTACTTCTTGCGACCAAGGACCTTCTGACATGTGGAAGTGATTGCCTCCTTAATCCCTTTCCAATTGTACTCCAATGTTGATTCCTCTCCATTGAGTAGATCCTGAAAGGCCTGAACTTATTGCTGAGGGCTATCTTAAATTCGTTGAGTTTTACGGTATCTCGAATAAAGGCTGTATTAAACTTGTGTGATGTTGTCTGTCCCGTTGTCCAATACTTCCTGAGTCTCAGTTTCATTTTAGCGACCGGCAGGTGGTGATCTGAGGTTATATCAGCTCCTCTCTTGGTTCTCACGTCGTCTATGGTCCTTCTGAACTTTTTGTTGATACAGATATGGTCAATTTGGTTTTGAGTAGTGTGGTCCGGTGAAATCCATGTGGTTTTGTGTATGCATTTGTGCGGGAATATTGTGCCACCGATGACCAGTTTGTTGAAGGCACATAGGTTTGCAAATCTCTCACCGTTTTCGTTCCTTTCTGCCAGTCCATGTCGTCCCATGATGTCTTCATATCCAGTGTTTTTGTCCATGCCAACCTTGGCATTCAGGTCTCCCATCAGAATCGTCAAATCCTTTGGTGAGCATCTATCGACGATTGACTGCAGCCTTTCGTAGAATTGATCTTTAACGTCGTCATTGTAGTCATTGGTAGGTGCATAACATTGGATGACGTTCATTGTAATGTCCTCTTTCTTTGTTTTGAAGGATGCTTTAATGATCCTCGGTACATGAGATTCCCATCCTATCAGTGCCTTTTGTGCATGTTTGGACAGCATCAGTGCAACTCCTTGTGTATGTGAAGCGTTTTCCTCTTCATGACCAGAGTATAACAGCAGTTCCCCTGAAGCAAGTCCCAGTTGTCCTACCTGTGTCCAATGCGTTTCACTGATGCCGAGCACCTCGAGGTTGTATCTTTTCATTTCTGCCGCAACTTGAAATAGTCTTCCAGTCTCCCACAATGTACGGACGTTCCATGTACCTAAAAAAAATGGTTGCTCTGGTTGTCAGAAGAGGCATCGGCCCCGTGACTTCCGAGGGAACTTGGCTTTCATCACGCGACGTCATAATTCTTCCTCCAACTCCCAGGGCAGAGTTAAAATGGTTTGAATTATTTTTTCTGGTTAGCGTTTTTTTTGGCAAGTTAGTTTTCAACGGAATGGGGTCGCCAACCCCATGTCCAACCCTCCTCCTTTATCCGGGCTTGGGACCGGCAGTAGCCCCTAAGGTTCTACTGGCGGAGTTTGCTA
>OX103971.1:38761203-39122351 GCA_944470395.2 Schistosoma turkestanicum | reverse complement strand
TGGATCAATCATGTACAATAATATATCGTGTTAACAGAAATCTACCTAAATCCTCCTAATAGGTGAAGTAATCGATATTCGGTTCAAAAAGCCGCAGCTTTGTTTCCAGAAGAAATATGTTCCACCACATCTTTCAACTTGGCCAACTTTTGGTATAATTACTTAAAATCTTTTTGATGATAATAATTTGACTAATGTTCAAATAACCTCGTCCTTCCCATTTTCATAACTCCAACTTATTTACAAATATTATTATTATCGTTGATATCATTATTATTATAACAATTGCAAATGTTTTTATTAATTTATTCATCATCCACCTCTACTCCCTAATTCCTACCTCATTCAGGTTATACTATACATTACGTGATTCTTGATTTGTAGCTACGTCATTATCGTTCATCCCATATCTGTTCTGATTATTAATCTCACTATTTCATTGCACGTAGAAACTTATCAATGTGAACACTTCATGTTGAGCATCCCAACATTAAAGATTGATTATTCAACAAGCAATTCTAAATTCACAGGTTATAATTTTAAACAATGCGTTTTGCCTTAAATCTAATCACTTTTTGGTTTATTGATTTAAATAGATAACTAACTATGTAGAACTTGAAGAGAATTTATTCGAAAAAAAAGTTAATCATTTTTTTTGTTATGTACATTTAAATTTAGATAATTATCATTAAATAAAGTTACTTACGCGAGTCTCTGTCAAATTTAAGCTTTTTGCCAATTGCTTCACTTCCCATCCACTTAGATATTTTGAATTTTGAAATTTTTGTTCTAATCCAATTATTTGATCACGTGAAAAAGGTATACGTGGACTACGACTTTTATAAGTCTGTGGACCATAATTCATATGATCATCACTTTGAATGATAGAATTATTTGAATTCACAAAGACATCGGTATTGTTATTTTTACCTTGTTCTGAGAGTTCATCATAATTTAAATGTCTATTGAATGCAGCATATTCAGGTAAGATTGTTCTGAATGATTCAATTGTTGTCCTTTTACCTGTAATTAATTGTAAATGAATGAAACAATTAAATGAATACAATATCGATTGATTTTGTTTTCTTCATTACACTGAAATATTCTTAAAAAATTTCATAATCACTTTTATATTTGAAATTAATCGATCAAGTAATTATGTCCCAGATGATCTAAGCGATAATCAATCAGTAGCTTATATTATGTAATTTACTTTCATTTAGTATAATAAACAGAAAAAAAAAACTAACCAGATAGTTAATCTTGTGAAATACTGGTCTTATTTACTTATACTTGTGAACATGACACTTGATAAATAAAAGAAAATTTAAGCTTATTCAATGCAATAATTAGAATAAAATTCTTTGACAACAGTTCGGATTTCAAATCTTAATATGATTAAGGTGAATTTTTACAAAATACACTATTATCAATGTTTTAACTGTACTCAAAACAACAGAATTGTACAAAACATCAAAGAAAAATGGTAATTCGACTTATGTTAATTAATATATGTAGCATATCAACTTAATGTTTTAATATTTATCCAGAATACAAAATTAATAAATTTAGTTTGATGTAATAGAATGATAGTTTAGATATATTTGTTAAATTTTGAATATTTGTTTAAATTTGAAATGAGAATATAATCATAGAAACAAAAAATTAAAGTTTCTCAAGTTAACCAAAGATTCTGTAGTTTGTTATTGATAAACATAAACTTTAATTCCACTTTATCAATTAGTTTACATTGGATTTTGAGTTAATTCAAACAAATCAAAAAAATTAAATAATCAAGATAAAGAATGAATAAGCAATTGTGTTACAATATTAAACCATAATAACTAATCTTAAGAAATGAAAAATTCGAGAAATTAATTGTTTTTTAGTTCACAAGGAATTTCTCATAAAAAAATGTTTCTTTCATCTATAACAAGAGGCTACTATGCTGGTTTATCATTAGTCAGTAATAAGTCTTACATTGAAATCGTGAATCAATCATTGTTAGACCACCATCAGAAACCTGGAAGCATTGGACGACCATGTCATCTTAGTATGAGACCCTTCAGAAGTGCGTATCCACGGTCTAACTATGATTGATTCACGATTTCAATGTGAAACAACAATCTCCATTATACCATAATGAAAAGTAATTAGTCTTCCATTTATTTGGTCTATAATATTGATATTGTTTCTTACAGACAAAGTGTGATATGAGTTCAAATCCTTCAATGAATCATTAGTTTCATGAGTACTGCAGAGACAGTAATAAAAATGTCTCAGCACGCAGGAAACCTAAGTCTACGGCTTCCTGACTGTTGCTTTCAGCAACCTATCACCAAGAGATGAAGGGGTCGAAACATGACTCTATTCAAATAATTATCTTTTTTTCCAAAATATGTTCACATTTTCAATAAGTATGCCAGCAAGACAGTAGAACATTAGTCATTACTTCAGTTCGAATCATCAGCAAGTTATTTACGACAGTAACAGTAATGATTTTATCAATAAACCGAAGACCAATTAATATTTAATTTTTATCAACCTATACGAAAACAGACATTGATGAACTGTATTAATCCGTTATAATAACAGTATGTATAGCAACGTATTAAAAAAAAATGATAGTTTACTTGAAATGCTGTTCACATTTACATTTGCATTGACTTTTGAATGTTCATAGAAAGAGTTAGTTTGTTTAAAGTGATGATTATCATCAATCATGTTTGTAGTATTTAAAGTTAGTTTATTCTGTTGTACAATCTGGTTGCCTAAAATAGCATCAATAGTAAATCCGTTCATCTGCTTTTATTTCCACAAACGAATATGGACTAAATCGTTGGTGATTTACATAAATCAAGTAAGAAAGCGTTTTAGTTTAAAAATGACGACAAAAAGAGCTTTAATTAAAGGATTTTACTCATTGTCATAAATAATGCTGATGACAATTGATTTCGTTTTTAATCAAACTTCTTTTTAATATATAATAGAATAATTTAATTGGTTAATTTTTCCGTAAAACAAATGGTATACGGCTAAATGAGATACAGAAGATTTTTTCTCATTGGTTAGCTAATAATATATGACCCTTCATATAACTGAATTTTTCTTCTCTAAAATTTTAGTTTGAGAGGGAAGAAACTGATTCTTTCTGACCAATAAAAACTGTAAGAAACTCATATCCATTAGTTCGATAAAAGCTATAGACATATACTGTAGACGATTTACTCGAAATGTATTGGAAAAGAAAAGAAAACTGACAAGGATTTATTAAAATCTTTGAAATATAGTAAATAATTTTTCGGAATTAAATTAATTTAAAAATTGGTTAATGATTTAAACAGTATTTTTATTATGAATTGATACCGACATGAATAGCACAGAAAATCAAGCAACATGGAACCGATGTTTCGTCCTAACTTAGAACCCGTTAGTTGTTAACACTTTGCATAATTTAGGCTATGATCACGATGTTGTGTGATGGAACATTAGATCTCCGGAACTCACTTCGAAAATTTATAATTTTGTAATTTTTTTTTCTGAAATTTTGAATTTCTATATTTTTGCATCAGAGATGTCAAGTTGACCTTTAGCTTAGATTTCTCACTCAGAAAATTCTTGACTATCATTGGTTGATGGATTATTTTAGTAAGCTATTCTGTGGCTCTCCCAAGCGCGTTTCTATCATTGTATAAATAAGCTTGATTTGTGTGCTTAGACACCTCGTATTTTCTGGGTGCTTGTAGAATACATTCTCTACGCCTTATCAAGATTTCTTGATCTAGTTAGCTGGGCCTGGGACAAATGGATTAGAATAGCCTATCGTGTCATTGTATCGTTGATCTTCGTTCCGTTTACCGAGTGAGGTGAACTCGTACTAGTTTGAAGTATATCATGTTGTTCAAAACTGTGAATTAAAATCTATTGATCTGTACTTTCCTCATCATTTATTAGTAGTCAAACTAGTTAGTTATGACAATCGATCTTAGAATTCTGAGAGTTCATTAAGCACGAATATTCGCTAAAACAAATATAATAAACAGCATAAAATCACTTGGTAATAATTTCTGGTAGAGTTTATGTACTGCTTAACTTATACAATGTTTATTAAAAATGAAATTACTTCTAATTGGTAAACCAATATTGAAAACTATACCATATTTAAGTATTATGTTAGTTATCAGAAATATATTTAAATTAATTTTAAATTCAACATATTGTGCGATATGCATATTTCAAGCAATCAAATTTGTGTATAGTGTAAATTCGTTTTCAGTAATTAATTTTTAAGTTCAGCCATACAAATATCAACTATATTTATTCGCGCACAATACCGAAGGTCCTGGGTTCGAATCCTGCGGGGTGCAGGATTCGTGGATGCACACTGCTGAGGAGTCCCATACCAGGACGAAACGGCCGTCCAGTGCTCCCAGGTTTCTAATGGTTGTCTAATATTGATAGATTCATGGTTTCAAAAAAATATATTTATTGTGTGCTTGATAATTTTATATTACATATCTCATTGCGTTTTTTCTTACAGAGTTAATATGTCATGCTCAAATTTTTATTATAATCTTTTATTGTACCTAATTACCCATCGCTGTAGCAGGTTTTATCTTGTTTAAATATGTTTAGTCCAAGAAAATCTTTTAGTACGAAATCTGAAACTCAGAATAGCTTTTAAAATGACTTCTAAAGTTGGCATACCTCTGTCGACTATGTACGTTTGAACGACAAAATCACCTCATTGGATGTGCAGAGTGCTTTATCAATAAGAATCCAATTTATCCACTAATATATGACATCTGAGATGGTGGGATAATACTAAACACTAAGTATCAGATTTCAATACTTGACTGGATAATCATTAATAACTGTCCATATTCTTTACTAAAAACTCTGAAAAAGGTGATCGAAAATAATTGGAAAGTAAACCGAATACACAGATCTTTTGATGAACTGGCTGAATGATACTTTATTTTTAAATAAGATAGAAATGAAATGAATTCACTGAAATAGTGTTATTCGTCTCAGAAATTTTTTTGAATACATCTGGTCTTATTGATCTTTATTTGTATATAAAAAATGGAAGTTCCAAATCTCAATCTTTATACACACAACACTCATAAATTTCGCTAACATATCATGACTGACTAACCGCCAACCAGCTATATCCTATATTTTCTGGACGATAATAATTACTAAATATCCTATCTATTCAGACAACTTACAAGATAATGGTCAAAACAAAATGTTGAGTCCGATGTCCTAATCGTAAGTCACATTTAAAAAAAAATATTTGGATTCAACCAAAATGAAATATACCATTCAGATATATCATACAAAATCTAACCATATATTAAAGTCCTTATATTGTGTTGTTGTGTTAACGCTATTTTCCACAATTGTATAATAGTGTTTTTTTTGATAAGATGTTTTCATTGGACTTTGTACATATTTGTCAGTCATTTAGAATGATTTATTTGTATTAACTTTCGCATTCTGGTATATCCCGCGTTTGAAAAAGTGCTGACAAATGTCATCATAATAGTATATTTAACTATTATATTTGTATAATGAATCTTGAGTAAGTTCTTCAGTGTTAAACTGAACAAGAACGAAACAGATTTCTAACGACTTTAGAATTCTAACAGTCCTCTCATTGATGATGATTAACTTCATCATATTCAGTAAAACAGCTTAATTATTTGCGTAAATAACAAGAAATCTAACTCCACTTTCTGTTTCAAGTCTACTATTGTTTATATATTCTAAGTTTTGGTAACATCACTAAAAAATAAATCATCATCTACCATGATTATTTTTGAATTATTTCATAAATCACACACAATGATCCTATCACAATTAAAAACTCTTTAAATGAAACAAATCTTATGATATGCTATTGATTAACTGATAAATTTGACATTGATAGGCAGTTTTATAGCAAGCAAAGAAAAAGCTTATTATAAGTATGGGATAGAGAAAAAGGGAGAGAAGGAAATGAACGAAAACATTGAAACACCTGGCTTCTATATTTGCCAATGATTTTTTTTCTTCATTGCATATAAAAAAGAAGAGAAAGTTAAACTAAGCTTCTATTCACTTGTTTTAATTTGCGTGCAATCGAATTTTTGATCTGTCGGTTTTTAGTTGTTGTTTTTTTTGTTGACTAAATAATTAGTTTAACCATGAATATTCAGTTAGACACGTGAGTTAATGAAAAGTTCTGTTCATTCATTCAGGCCAATGATCCGGGTTTCAATTTTGTGTCAGTTGTGTGATACATATCGCCATAACGAACGAAATCCCTCTTGACTTTATCTTCTTGTATATTTTTGTTGCAAAAAACCATTTGATTTCGTTAAGTTCACATTCGGAATCATAAGAGAATTGAACACCTCATTATCTGTCTCACTCTAACTTCTGTTCAATAGTTATCGTAATTAATCAGATATATATATATATATATGGCTTTGATAAAACAATTAAACGAATGAATTTAAAAAAATTAAAGTTAAACGTGAATATTGAAGAAAATTGAAACTTCTGTGAATACAAATTTCGAAGAATTTATTCATTGATGTAAAACTATTTTATCATAAGCTAAAATCAAGTGAATGACAATTTTAATCTGATCATTAGTAGGCAGATGTTTTGTTTTTGCTATCAAAGTTTTTCAGTCAACTATATGCTAGTCATTATGATATACAGAATTGCTATACTTGCCTAGAAATACCCCATCTAATTCGATAACAATTCAATGTTTGAATTTGATTGTGAAGAAATAGGGTACATATTACAGATGTGACTTAATAAGGTCACTTACAAATATGACTCTCTCGTGTGATAGCTCACTATTACTAGTCGATTCATGGATTAATAAGTATTATCACCATTTCACTTTTATCCAGTAGATCTTATCCTACTTTCTGGCGAATATACTTTTTTTAGTTAAAGCTAACGAGTATTGTTACAATGTAATTTTACGGCGAAAAATTTAAACAAATAAATTCAATTCACACAGAAATAACTTAATTTACCTTAGGTAAACATTTTTATTTATTTTTGCAGGATATAGAGTAAAGACACCGTTTTTCGAAAAAATAAATAAACATAAGAAAACAGGACGAAAATATAATTAATTACTTTTTTGTGATGGTTTGCTTTTTAATAAGAAAACAATTTTAATAATAAGTTTACATTTCAGCTTTAAAAACGACGAAGAATCAAACAAAGAATTGTTGTTACTGTACTGAAGTGGGACACATCAAATAGAAAATCTTTGACTCATTGCCTTTATTGTATGGTATTTTATGTGAGCTTAAAAACTCCTGGATTAAATATGTCATCAATATTTTACTGGAAACACTTGAAAATTTCGGAAACTACAGTTGTTAATATAACAGCTGGCCTGTAAGTCAATGTCACCTGAAAATTTTTACCATTTAACGTAATTTCTTTGACAATTGCCATGGTTTTTTCTCATCAGGATCATGATTTCAGTAGAGGTATTTGAAGAAAATTAACTTTCTAAAGGTTAAACTTACTCTAATGGTAGAGATTTACAATAATATTGAATTACTGATTAATATACCAAACTAATGAAAACACAACTATGATTTTCATTTACTCGAAGAACTTATTAATACGAGAAGAGTTGATAAGTAAGATCGATTTTGGAAGGCTTTGTTTTTGAAAATCCCTCCATGTATAGATTCGTAATATGTCCTTATTGATTCTTTCAGTTCTACATTTCATCAATCTGTTCAATTACATTTTGAGATGATTAAATTTGTGTTTTGCCATAGTTTCTATCTTTTTTGCCTTTATTGAGTTTCTATGTTTCTGTCTGAACTGCATTATGTTGTTTAAGCTGATGCTTAGTTATGGTGGCAGCCATATTCAATTGTTCCTCCTTTGGCTGGACTGACTGGAAGTGTGCATTTTGATTGTGAATTGGAGCATTCTTCCAGAATTGGAAACACTGTGTTATCATTAAAGGAATAACCGAGTGGTAATATTGCTTAGGTAATTATGTATATTTATATTTATAATTAATAATAGAACCCTTATTTACCCAAAATTCTTGTTTTGGATTTCAATTGGGAAAGACGAGTATCTAAACTTCCTAGACAGTTATTCTTCAATCCAAACCTCACCTTGGATTCTACAGATACTAGAAGTTTATTATTTCAATATCCAATACCTTTTTCACGAGCTAGTGTAAACCAGTTTGATTTCTTCGCGCTCGATTCTTGTTCTTTCGGTACTCTTCCAGGTGTTCGATAATGTCCAGTGGATGGAGGTCTAGCCACTCGACTGTCTAATTCTAGTCAGTTAGCAGTTGGTTGTGAGTTTGTTTGTCTCGGGATTTGAATGAAACATTTGTTTCAGGGCAGTAGGGTTTCTGGATACTAGCAGCCGTCACATTACCAAACCGGAGATCAGTTAGTTGCAATGTGGAGAGTAATAAGGGTAATAAGGATAAAATTAAAATGATAATATGAATAAAATTTCAGAACTGAGTAATATATAGATGAATTTAGTTTGTTAATTGGTAGTGAGGATTGTGAGAGAGGACCGAAGTGTAAGCAAGGGAGAGGAAACAGAGATAATAGGCGAGATAGATTAATTTAGTGATCTGAGGAGATGGCAATGGTAACAACTAGCAGGTCTCAAGATATGCATCATGAACAGCTTGTCCAACAGGGAGATGATAGTCCGTATGTGAGTACGTGATTATCAAGTCTCTTCTTAAAGCAGTCCACTGAGGGGGCTGTAACTACCTCAGCTGGGAGAGCGTTTCAAGTTGCGACGACTCGCAATGAGAAAAAGTGTGCACGAATCTGAGTATTCGCTCTTTGATGTGTATTCTTTCGAGGATTGCCTCGAGGGGAGCGGTGGTGATGCATCGGTAAGATGCTCACATTGGGATGGTTTGGCGTGTTTAATATGGTGTGCGCCATGATCAGATCACCTCTGATTCTCCTGTAGCTCAGCGGGAATAATCCCAAGAGCTGGAGTCTATCGTCGTAGGGTTTATTTTTCAACCATATCACCCATTTGGTTGCTCGTCTCTGCACTCGATCCAAGAGATTTATGTCTCTTTTAAGCAGACGGGGTGCGATGACATTGTGAACCTCCAAGTGTGGGCGCGCGTACGTCGTAAACAGGGTTAAAAATAATTTCGGGGTAATAGCACCAAGCTGTCTTCGCATAAAAAGAAGAGTCGCATTTGCCTTGGCTGCATCCCCTACATAGTTTGGACTGGTGTGGAGGCTTTCTGTGGTTATTAAACCAAGATCGCGCTCTGAGGAGACATTAGGGAGCTGACTTCCATTGAGAGTATAGGTCGTTTGCGTCATGTGAGGCGGGAAATGCATGACGTGGCACCTCGGTCGGTTGAGTTTTAAACCATTTTTCTCTGCCCATTTCTTAATAAATGTAAGGTCCTTTTGAAGCTCAGTCGAATCCTCTTCGCTTCTAATGGACCTCCAGATCTTCGCATCGTCTGCGTAGATCAATACCGGTGAGCTAACTGAGCCTAACCGGTCGGTAATAAATATCAGGAAGAGGAGTGGGCCTAGGATGGTCGCCTGTGAAACTCCGGATGTGGATACTCTCCAACTCGCATGCACTCTGTTTACTTTGGTGCGAAACTTTCTATTCTCAAGGTAAAGATTGGATTTGATCACGATTCTAAATAAAATAAACCTCAAAAATTCCCCCGGCATAAATTGACTGCTCTGAAGATAATATTTTCGTTTAAAAAGCAGAAACCAGAGACTCTAAATGATTAGCAGTTAGTACATTGTCGAACAGATAGCAAATTACGATTGGCTTCTGGTTAAGAATACCTCGATCACTGTGAACTGTTACTAGGGCTAATCTAAAAAGGATACAGACTTCAAGGAAAGATTTGAAGAGAACACTCTTCAGTTTTATGGTTACAATAGACTGACTTCCCATTAGCAGTAAGATTACTAAGACTGAGAAGAATTGATTTGTTAATGAATCACAGCAAAAAATGGTTAAAACCAAACTTTGAGCTAGTTAACATTCCTAATAGTCAATATATTTACTAGAATTATGGAAACCATCTCCCATGGAGAACAGTTGGAAAGGGATTAAGGAGGCAATCGCTAAAGAAAGGGGCGGCGCGACTCGTCTTTTTCTGATGGATTGAGCTGGAGGGAGGTGGTCTGGGTGTAGCAGGGGCACATTTGTTCTGATTAGGTAACCGATGCACTACACGTACGTCAGACTGGCTCGATCCTCCACTCTGAACCATAGTCCTGTCACGTTGTAGACTGGTATATATCAACGTCTTCATCGGTTGCAGCTGCTTCTCAAGTAATAATTCATATCCCGAAGGATCCATGTTTCTTCGACCACCGTCGACAAGTGGTATGCTCGTCGACTGATATGCTTGAAACTAATATGAGTTCACCTCACTTAGTAAACGAGGCAAGATAGTGATGCAGTGACACGACAGGTTAATCTAATCCCCCGCCCGGCTAACTATATCAAGAAGTCTTGATAAGGCGTAGAAAGTGTATCATACAAGCACCCAGAAATACGAGGTTTACAAGTACAGAAATCGTGCTTATTTATACATGATGGAAACGTCCTTGAGAAGACAACAAAGTAGTTTACTTAAATAATACATCAACTGATGACAATCAGGGATTTTCCGAGTGGGAAATGTAATTACAAAGTCAACTAAGCAGCTTTCGCGCGAAAACCTTAAATATCAGAAATTAGTAGCTTTATCGAGTGAGTTCTGGGAATCTAACATCCACAACATCTTGGAGCCATGAAACTATAAGATCCACTCAAATGTCTATCTACTTGTGCATTAAAGTCACCCGCCACTATCAATATATCAGAGTGCTTAACTTTTTGAAGAAAGTTAGAAAGGTTGCTGTAAAACTCACCTATTACCTTGTCTGAGTTGCAATCAATGGAAGCGTAGGCAGATATGATGAAGAGACAACTGCGAGTTTACCCATCTTTACGATCCCTTAATTTCCCACTTAGTCGAACACAAACGACTGTCTACTAGGATCCTGTCTAGATGAGCTAGATCTGCCCTTGAAGTGAATGCTATACCTACATCAGCTAGGCAGCGGGAAGTAGCAACAGGCATTCCAAATACATGCAGCGTAAACTGAGTTGGTTCTTTATCTGGATAAAGTGAAGTCAAAAAATAGTGTTCCTACTCGGATCGTGTGTACGCATTTCCGAGACGCAGCATACATCGATGGAGCAAGATTCTAAAGTCCTGGTTAAGGAAGCCTGTTATCCTGATTGATACAATGTCCAGACATTAAAAGCTCCAATATGTAGTTTGAAGCGTGGTTTCGGGAAAGCATGAATAACATTTCAGGAACTCGCATCAGCGGCGCACGTTAACAAATGAAATTGAAAAGGGTTTGTCGTGGAGATAAAAGAGATGTTAGGAGGTGTAGGAAAGATTTGATTGTGACCAATTCAGTCAAGTGTGTTGTTTCGGATATGAGGGCGGATGTCACTTCCCGGCTGCCCACATCATGGAAGGTTGTTTCTTGAGGAACCTGAAAAAAAGGTAGATTAGTGTTGGTCCTAACGACCTGGGAGCGAGTCCGCAGAGTCCAAATGCTTGAGGTCGGTCACATACGGACTTTTATGAGACTTTTTTTTAACTGTTAGCTCCTCCTTGGTTTCGAAGGCCTTACCGCTGTAGACGGAAGTCTGTTAGGTGAGGTGAGGTGTAGCAACTTTCGGGTAGACATGTTCTAACCCTTCCTTCCGTTGTGAGAAGTCAGCACCGCTGCAGACGCTGGTTGTCCGACGGAAACTCCTTACTGCCGCCACATCCCTCTGCAGTCAGTAGTACGACTTCGCCCTGAAACCTCGATTTGCTGCCTTTCGTCTCACCATTCTCCAATCGATCTGCTTGGCATGATAGAACCCACTCGAACAAATGTTACATTCAGTATAGCTCAGTTAGGTCATAACGATAAGCAAGCCCGACCACTACGTCAAGGTAGCAGCTGCGGTCGGGAAATCAGGAGTCTCGAGCTAGCACCACCAGACAGCACTCCACATGAAGCTCTGAAGTCAAGAGTAGGTGTGAATCAAAGGATGATCCACGACCTGTAATACTCAACTACTAGGAGAGACTGAAATCCGAAGTCATGGATGGAGGCAAGTTCATAGACACATTCCTGGTAGAAACCGATGCCAGACAAGGCTGTCTTTTATCGCCCTTACTTTTCCTGCTGGCTGTTCACTTATGTATTCCTCCAATACTCACAAGAAGAACAGAATAGGTTGGACACTTCGAATACAGCTGAATGGATTGAACTGCGAAGACAACCACACACAGTAATAGACACTGATGGAGACGGTCAGTGTAGCAGCATCAGCAGCTTCCACGGAAATAGGCATCAACAACTAATACCACTTAAATCGTAATTCATGGGATAGCTCCGGAAGAAATGGAAACCTCTACGTACTTCAGTAGCATTACCGATAACCAGGAAGAACCTGGTGATGTCAAAGCATGAGCCTGCCATCTAGATGCAGTACTACTACAAGTTAGGAACATCTGGTATTCAAAGGAACTTTCAGTTGAGACTAAAGTCAGTATTCTTAGAAACTACATCACAGCAGTCCTGTTGCACAGTATGGAGCAGAAACTTGGAGAACTATTACCATAAACAGAATACAAGTATGTTTACATAGACCATGTAAAAACTACTAGGCTGAACCACAAACATCGTCAAATTTGTAATCTCCAAAAGTGAAAGGAAATGGGACAAAACAGCACATAGATGCTGGAATTTGAGGCATACATTGTGTTCTAGTTGGTTTATTAGTTTCAGTATAGTATTATAATGGAGGGGACATTATCTGGAATTTAATTTTTCTGCACCTTGACAGGATTTAATAATGCTGCTAATACATACGGACGATTGTCGAAAGTTGATACGTGGCAAAATTAATTAATAACCATTAAAATTTGGAATATAAATTCAGTAGTTATTTGATCGCCAGTGCATCCACGAGGAGCATGCTCTAGACCCAATATCATATGATCCAATAATCACATATCGGGTGATACGATTCCGTGTCATCTACTAATGAGTCAGACGATGGTAAAGCTTGCCGAAGTCATGTAAGCATGCTACGAAGGTGCAGAGTTCAGAAACGGGCGACGAAATTAGTGATAGGGTTATAAGAATAAAGCTTATGAAGATAGACCTCAGCACTTGAGAATTATTCTTCCTGAGTTACAGGAGAATCAAAGGTGATCCGATTATGGCGTACAATCTATTAAGCATGCCATACCGTCTCCAACTTGGGCATCTTACAGATGTATCACCACCGCTCCCGTCGAGGCAATCCTCGAAAAATTGCACATCGAAGAGCGAATACCCAGGTTCATTCACACTTTTCCTTAATAAGATTCGCTACAACTTGGAATTCTCTCCCAGCCGAGGCGACTAAAACACACCAAGTTGACAGCTTTAGGAAGAGACTTGATAAAATATGCTCTCATGCGCATTACTATCTCCCTCGTGGACCAGGCGTACCTGAAGCATGTTATGAGACCGGCTATTTGTTATTATTGCCATCACCTCATATCAATAACCTAATCTATCTCGCTTTTTATCTCCGTCTCCTCTCATTCGCTTACACTTCGGTCCTCTCGCATAATCTTCACTACCAATTAATAAACTAAGTTATCTGTTTATTTACTTAGTTCTAAAATATTCTTCCTATTAGCATCAGATTTTGTACATTACTAAACACCTATAACCATGCCGAAAGAACAAGAACCGATTGCAACGAAATCAACTGTTCTATACGAGCTGGTGAAAAAGGTTCTGGGTACTGGATACATTTTATAGAGTAAATAAGTTAGATCACAATACACTATTGGTCTTACCACTTAGTGATGTTGGTATTTCACTATTTCACAAATGTGCGATTTCGACAGACTCTTAGCTACATATTATTCTTTATGATGATGTTCTCCTGAGTCTTGTTGGAATTTACGAAGACTCTAATTATCTAGAATAAGATATGACTGTTTGACAGTCATCAACAACATTAGTACAGAGTCTCTGTACTTGCACCTACTTGGTCGTCCTTATACATGTCAGTATAATCTGCAGTTAAAACGACTCCAGAAAATGGCTTCAATGGTCTTAACGAATCGAAACAAATAGGTAAACCGAAATACCACATGCCTATAATACTTTATCCCTCAACCTTTATTATATTACTTGATACGGTACTCCAAATGAGCATTCACAACATTTCACACCAACGTACAATGAAGTCATCACAATAGTTCAGCAAAAATATCTAGAAATGCACTGATCTTGTTATCACCCATAGTTCTTACTATCTTGAATGCTTTCTTAGACTGCTACTATAACGCAAAAATACTCTGCAAACCCATCAGCAATGTTTCATTGGGCGATCTTGTCATTCCTTTGCTCTTGAACCATGTTTTGCATTCAACTTTCACTTAGGACTCTTGTAAAATGCGTTTTATGTTTCTCAATCACCAACGTTCGGCTTCAGTTGACAATTACCTTTTGATGTTAAATTTAGCTCTTTATCCCCTCACAGTTAGGTCGTTTTTGACTAAACTTAAGGTTACAGTATGGTTTTTTGATGATTGCTGACCTTTGAATGCCTTGTGGAAACGGTTGCTCTAATCCTCCAGGTTAAAAATCTGATCTTATCGTTTTGAAAATATTCTTGTTGACTACCAGGTACTGACAATCCACCAATTAACCGTTCCATTTTCTGTTAGGTACGTCAGTTTGTGCCTTTTAAACCTTCCGCAGACAGAGTAATGATAAGTCATAGAATAAAATCTATTCCGGCTTATAAAATGAGGGAGTACAGTAAAAAAGAACTATCAGTTTTGCCGTGTATCAAGATGGAAAGAGTCTGAATAATGAAAAAAAATTGAAGTAAGAAGCTGGCAGAATGCTTATTAAAGTCGAAGATGCAGGGAGATGAGTAGAGTTTAAAGAGTTGAAAACTGTATTATCAACTATCCATCTTATTTTTCCTATCGATCCATGTCTGTGGGGTAGAATTTGTGGTTTGCTTGTTGCTCTTTATGATTTTGATGTCAGTTTTCTTATTTGACTACATCTTTGACTCATTTTTTCAATATTGTAATGGTTTCAGATTCTACCAATAGAGCAAGGTAATTACGTTCAAAAGGAGTTTATTTCTGACTTCTTAAGCGACGGCGAGAAAAACAACAATAAATGAAATATCACTAATGCAGTAAATCACCGTGACTTATTATTATCTGTGGATCTACAAAATTTTCACCGATTTATTTCATTTGAATCTCTTCTATTCATACAATCATTTGCCTATTTAATACTTTACTAATTATTTGTTTTCTATTATATATATAGATGCAAGTGTTCAGTGTTAGTTATTTTCATAACTAATTGTAGTTATGTCATAACTAACCAATCAAATTGTGGTTTGAGCGCCCACCACGTGATCTGATCTGACATGTCTGTAAACTTTCTTTGTTGTAAATGACCGATTAATTGAAGGACGTTATTATTTTATTATATTGATATGACTCATAGTTTTATTTATTTCCAAAGACACGCTATATTGGTCGGTATGTTTGCCCGTCTTACTTGATGATTGTAATTTCCTTATTAATTGTACTAATTTAATTGTTTTTATATTTAGAAACAGATAAAGTTTAAAGCAAAGTCGATCTTCTCCTAACTGTAGCTTTCCCATAGACTCTGTGCTCGCCAGTATTGCGTATACCCTCCTAGAATCACATCTGTAGGACAAATTAAATCCTACATGCAGTAAGTGATCTATGCAAAAAAGCATCTGAGTCACGACTCAGCTTTAAACAAGAATATTTTATGTTTTGTTCCTCTTCCCTTTCCATTTCTTTTTTTAGCACCTAACCTCAAGCCCTAAATAATAACCTTGATATTCCCGCAAACTTACGTGAAAAATATTGGTCCTCTGAAGAAGGCCAGTGTTTCTTACCATATATTCATCTAACTGAATAACCTTCCTCAGTAAATGTGTCTGCATTTCTCACTTCTCGCTGTTGCATATAAACTAGCATGCCTTATGTAAACCATTGATTATTGAGAATAAATTTTATCATTATTACTCTTGGTATAACAGTGATTGCATCTTTAAACTGAAAACATGAGTCTAAGGTGTAGCAAGAGTATTTTAGTAACCTGAGAATCACTAACTGGTCGCCCGAAACGAAATGCTCAGCCAAAGGAAGGTAGGTAGATTAAAGTCATCGACCTCACTGTCAGTGCTTGCTGATAAGTAATTTCACCCGTCCTCCTCTTGTGTTGTTATACACAACTAAGGGGATTTTAAGATAATTTACTGTGTCCTATTGAGGACTCTATGTTCCACATCCTATCGAGAAACACTTGTAAACGGATTTCTACCGTGGCAGTTCAAATGGTTTCCAATAAGTGCAATCTGAACGCGTATCTCCCAGTCCAAAGTCCAGAAAACACAACAATTCTAGGAGAAAACGGTCTATATTAATTAAAAGATGGAAATACAAAGCAATACCTGGAGTTGATGCACCTTCCAAGGTCACAATTACTCCGAGGAGTATCCAAGGCAAAGGGGTAAGTGACGTTAAGTCCAGCCGCCACAGTATCAATCCAAATATGGCTGTGGCCATATTAAAGATCAATTTTAAACAACATATATACAGTTCAGAAGCAAACATAAAACTTCAATATAAGTACAAAATATAGAAATAATAACAATATACAATGATAAAATCTCAAATTGGAATCAAATAAAATACCAAAAATGTCAACAGAAAAAGTCCGTCATGTCATAACCAAAATATGTAAACATGGAGGGATTTTCCAAAAAACAAAACATTCAAAAAGGATTCTACACCGGCCCGCAAAATCCCTCCATGCAAAAAAAGGCAAGCAATAATGACACTTCTATTTAGGGTTCCCACTCATCCCCTAATCCACACCGGAAGAACGTGTAGGACTTACAGCAGTACGCCTACCCGCCCTCCAACATGGATATGACCTATCAAGCTAACTAGGTACCTATACCTTCCCATAAGGCCCTTGATTCCCCTATCTATCGTAGCATGACCTAACGGTAGTATAAACCTTACCCAATTAACCCACACGAACATGTACAACACGTCGTAAAACTGGTCATATCCTATCCGGTAACTACATTCCATATCATGGGGATGAGTCGTCATTCCACCACCACTTGCTCCGCTCGGCAGATACAATGAATTCAGTGATGCTGACTAATCAACAGAATTTCTTGACCCATAGATAATATGCAAGGGTGGGATCTCCAATTTTGATATTTCCTCGTCTCCCGAAGACTTTAAGTAGCATAACATCGGACCAATATTTATCTCTCCATCTCCTGATACAGAGGAGGTTTGATCAGCATTCGTCATCGTCTGTAACTCATTTGTCACATCAGTGACATCCAGATTATAATCAACGTCATCATGATTCCATTGTGTCAGACAAGTCGCGTCGTTTCTGGCTGCACTAGCATCCGTAGAGTGAAACTCTTCCATTGTGGTATAACTCATCTCGCTACATGAAAGAACAGCATTAGTGTCACAATCCAAAGCCGATAAACTCACTTGTTGTTCTTCATGTTCCGTTTCAGTGACACAAGACGTATGCACATCAATAGCATCGTTATCATGCAACGCTGTAGACTGACTGTTACCGTCAGACGCTTCCTTCTCATCATCACTTGACTGACAGTCAACCGAAGTAGGAAGACTTACAGCTACACAACCTTGTGTATCCTCAATCAACTCAACATTCGCGACAAGGTCCGATGACGTTGAAACACATGAAGGCTCGTTCGATGAAGTTGATCGACTAATCGCTATAGGTGGACTGCTCACACCTTCTATCTCCTTACTATCGCTGTCACTATTAAGATTCTGATGACTACTATTTCCATTGCTAGTCATAGCATCCGAAAGAGAATGATGTTTAGGCTTCTTAATAATAGTAGCATCATGTTGTTTCCTAGGCTTCTTAGCCTTTACAGTACCGCCATCACTTGTCCTAGAATCAACTCTAGGTCCCGTTATATAATTTACCCTAAGTGAAGGGTTCCGAACATAGGCTTTATTCCGTCCAGACAATCCTGCCTGGGCCTTATTCATATTTACTGAACTCATTAACCTCTGTTTACTCGAATCCAAATAACCGTTCCAGGCTTTTCGAGCAGATAAGAGGCTTTTATCATCACGGTCATATACTCGGCCTTCAACAGCGTATACTTTCCTGATACAATTGACAACTCTATTATATTCCGGGCGTGAGTTAGATAGAAACGAAGAATCCTCATGTCTCGCAAGCAGACCACTGATAGCTTCCGTATTATGTCCTGTTTTAGCCCGATAAGCTAATCTTCCGAACCTGCTACTAGCTATCTTAGCACGAGACATAATAAATTCCGTCAACGCATTGAAATTAGGCTCTCTCTCCTCTTCGTCCCACCTGATTCCCAGCTCTGCCCACTGGGCTTGCATTCGACGAGCTAAGAGCCTGACTATTCGTTCTAAAGTAACCAGGGAATGAAGTTCCGTTGTACAATTTAACTGTTCTAAGGTTAATGCCGCATTCTGCATTTTAATAGCCAAATCCGTCAATAGTTCAGGATCATTAAAATCTGCATTCCCAGTTCTAAATAAGTCCTCTAAGGTTTCCCGGGCTATTACATGCGACTGTCCAAAGAGCTGTTTTAAGATGGCCTTAGCTCTCTTATATCCCGCCTGTGGATCCATTATAATACAACCTTCAATCTCATTTTTTGCCCTTCCTTTACAATAGTGAATTAAATACAATAAACGCAAATTTTCATCTTTTATTCTGGGTTCAATAAACGTTTCAATTTGGCGCATAAATCTAAAGTAGTCGCGAGACTTTCCATCAAAAAATGAAAGTTCGACCTTAGGTAGTTCTAAACCTACTATCGGTGTCCTAAGCATCTGATCCGTCTCTGGTACCTTAGAACTCTCACTTAAGCCTTGTCCCTTAATGCCTGCCAAGGGTGACTTACAATAATAAGTATCAGACATAACATCAGTGTTAACATAGTGGTTACCCATAAAAAAATCATCATTAACGACTTGCCTAGCATTTCGGGATCCTTCAAGCTCTTCCATCCTCCTCGTGTTTGTTTTCTTGTGGTGGATCATTATAAGTGAATTTCAACGGAAGGTAAATAACAAATACAAAATATAGGAATTCCACAGGTAAGAAATATCCAAATCAGAAAATCGTTTTCCAAAATACAGTTCGAATACAAAAATACGATAAGTAATCCAAGGTTCTTCTTTCAAGAAGGTTAGTATTATAAACGATTAAATTTCCAAATGTTTCTTTATTCTTCTTAATAACCCAACTGTAATTGGTCTTCTAATCAAAAGTCGAGCCAAATTCAGACTGTAATATTCTTATTCTCCAAAATTTGTTCGTCTTCGCAACCAAATTCAGATTGTAAATGTCTTCTGATCAAATTCAGACTGTAATGTTTTTCTGATCAACTTCAGACTGTAATATTCTTAGGATCAACTTCAGACTATAATTGGATTTTCTACCGTAGCAGTTCAAATGATTTCCAATAAGTGCAATCCGAACGCGTATCTCCCAGTCCAATGTCCAAAAAACACAACAATTCTAGGAGAAAACGGTCTATATTATATTAAAAGATGGAAATACAAAGCAATACCTGAAGTTGATGCACCTTCCAGGTCAAAATTACTCCGAGGAGTATCCGAATGAAGAGGGGTAAGTGCTGTTAAATCCGTCCGCCACAGTATCAATCCAAATATGGCTGTGGCCATATTAAAGATCAATTTTAAACAACGTATATACAGTTCAGAAGCAAACATAAAACTTCAATATAAGTACAAAATATAGAAATAATAACAATATACAATGATAAAATCTCAAATTGGAATCAAATAAAATACCAAAAATGTCAACAGAAAAAGTCCGTCATGTCATAACCAAATATGTAAACATGAAGGGATTTTCCAAAAAAACAAAACATTCAAAATGGATTCTACACCGGCCTGCAAAATCCCTCCATGCAGAAAACAAGCGTTAATGACACTTCTATTTAGGGTTCCCACTCATCCCCTAATCCACACCGGAAGAACGTGTAGGACTTACAGCAGTACGCCTACCCGCCCTTCAACATGGATATGACCTATCAAGCTAACCAGGTACCTATACCTTCCCATAAGGCCCTGGATTCCCCTATCTATAGTAGCATGACTTAACGGTAGTACTAACCTTACCCAATTAACCCACTCGAACATGTACAACACGTCGTAAAACTGGTCATATCCTATCCGGTAACTACATTCCATATCATGGGGATGAGTCGTCATTCCACCACCACTTGCTCCGCTCGGCAGATACAATGAAGTCAGTGATGCTGACTTATCAACAGAAGTTCTTGACCCATGGATAATATGCAAGGGTGGGATCTCCAATTTTGATATTTCCTCGTCTCCCGAAGACTTTAAGTAGCATAACATCGGACCAATATTTATCTCTCCATCTCCTGATACAGAGGAGGTTTGATCAGCATTCGTCATCGTCGGTAACTCATTTGTCACATCAGTGACATCCAGATTATAATCAACGTCATCATGATTCCATTGTGTCAGACAAGTCGCGTCGTTTCTGGCTGCACTAGCATCCGTAGAGTGAAACTCATCTCGCTACATGAAAGAACAGCATTAGTGTCACAATCCAAAGCCGATAAACTCACTTGTTGTTCTTCATGTTCCGTTTCAGTGACACAAGACGTATGCACATCAATAGCATCGTTATCATGCAACGCTGTAGACTGACTGTTACCGTCAGACGCTTCCTTCTCATCATCACTTGACTGACAGTCAACCGAAGTAGGAAGACTTACAGCTACACAACCTTGTGTATCCTCAATCAACTCAACATTCGCGACAAGGTCCGATGACGTTGAAACACATGAAGGCTCGTTCGATGAAGTTGATCGACTAATCGCTATAGGTGGACTGCTCACACCTTCTATCTCCTTACTATCGCTGTCACTATTAAGATTCTGATGACTACTATTTCCATTGCTAGTCATAGCATCCGAAAGAGAATGATGTTTAGGCTTCTTAATAATAGTAGCATCATGTTGTTTCCTAGGCTTCTTAGCCTTTACAGTACCGCCATCACTTGTCCTAGAATCAACTCTAGGTCCCGTTATATAATTTACCCTAAGTGAAGGGTTCCGAACATAGGCTTTATTCCGTCCAGACAATCCTGCCTGGGCCTTATTCATATTTACTGAACTCATTAACCTCTGTTTACTCGAATCCAAATAACCGTTCCAGGCTTTTCGAGCAGATAAGAGGCTTTTATCATCACGGTCATATACTCGGCCTTCAACAGCGTATACTTTCCTGATACAATTGACAACTCTATTATATTCCGGGCGTGAGTTAGATAGAAACGAAGAATCCTCATGTCTCGCAAGCAGACCACTGATAGCTTCCGTATTATGTCCTGTTTTAGCCCGATAAGCTAATCTTCCGAACCTGCTACTAGCTATCTTAGCACGAGACATAATAAATTCCGTCAACGCATTGAAATTAGGCTCTCTCTCCTCTTCGTCCCACCTGATTCCCAGCTCTGCCCACTGGGCTTGCATTCGACGAGCTAAGAGCCTGACTATTCGTTCTAAAGTAACCAGGGAATGAAGTTCCGTTGTACAATTTAACTGTTCTAAGGTTAATGCCGCATTCTGCATTTTAATAGCCAAATCCGTCAATAGTTCAGGATCATTAAAATCTGCATTCCCAGTTCTAAATAAGTCCTCTAAGGTTTCCCGGGCTATTACATGCGACTGTCCAAAGAGCTGTTTTAAGATGGCCTTAGCTCTCTTATATCCCGCTTGTGGATCCATTATAATACAACCTTCAATCGCATTTTTTGCCCTTCCTTTACAATAGTGAATTAAATACAATAAACGAACTTGGTCATCTTTTATTCTAGGCTCTATAAACGTTTGAATTTGGCGCATAAATCTAAAGTAGTTGCGAGACTTTCCATCAAATAATGAAAGTTCAACCTTAGGTAGTTCTAAGCCTACTATCGGTGTCCTAAGCATCTGATCCGTCTCTGGTACCTTAGAACTCTCACTTAAGCCTTGTTCCTTAATGCCTGCCAAGGGTGACATACGATAAGAAGTATCAGACATAACATCATTGCTAATAAAGTGGGTACCCATAAAAAAATCATCATTAACGACTTGCCTAGCATTTCGGGATCCTTCAAGCTCTTCCATCCTCCTCGTGTTTGTTTTCTTGTGGTGGATCATTATAAGTGAATTTCAACGGAAGGTAAATAACAAATACAAAATATAGGAATTCCACAGGTAAGAAATATCCAAATCAGAAAATCGTTTTCCAAAATACAGTTCGAATACAAAAATACGATAAGTAATCCAAGGTTCTTCTTTCAAGAAGGTTAGTATTATAAACGATTAAATTTCCAAATGTTTCTTTATTCTTCTTAATAACCCAACTGTAATTGGTCTTCTAATCAAAAGTCGAGCCAAATTCAGACTGTAATATTCTTATTCTCCAAAATTTGTTCGTCTTCGCAACCAAATTCAGATTGTAAATGTCTTCTGATCAAATTCAGACTGTAATGTTTTTCTGATCAACTTCAGACTGTAATATTCTTAGGATCAACTTCAGACTATAATTGGATTTTCTACCGTAGCAGTTCAAATGATTTCCAATAAGTGCAATCCGAACGCGTATCTCCCAGTCCAATGTCCAAAAAACACAACAATTCTAGGAGAAAACGGTCTATATTATATTAAAAGATGGAAATACAAAGCAATACCTGAAGTTGATGCACCTTCCAAGGCACAATTACTCCGATGAGTATCCAAAGCAAAGGGGAATAAGTGACGTTAAGTCCAACCGCCACCGTATCAATCCAAATATGGCTGTGGCCATATTAAAGATCAAATTTAAACAACATATATACAGTTCAGAAGCGAACATAAAAACTTCAATATGAGTACAAAGTATAGAAATAATAACAATATACAACGATAAAACCTCAAATTGGAATCAAATAAAATACCAAAATGTCAACAGAAAAAGTCCGTCATGTCATACCAAAAATATGTAAACATGGAGGGATTTTCTTAAAAACAAAACATTCAAAAAGGATTCTACAACACTTTCTTCAGCTTCCTTTTTATAGAGTTTTAAGCAATTTAGAATTTAGGCAGCAAATGTTGAGGTTTGGTCGACATTTCGGAACGGTAGCCTAGTGTGTTTTTATAAACCAGAGAAGTTTGAGTCGTATCCGACGAATCAACGAGTTATTGGTCTATTTAAAAAAGGGGATATTTAGCCAAATAGGATAATTTCATTAAAATTCCGAGAGGTGGGAAAGAAATAAAACGCAGTCCGGAATTCGGTGTAGTTTCAAGGTGTTGAGACTCGATGATTTGAGAGCCGAATGTGAATGAGCTCGTGCTTTCTTGGTAATTAGTACAGAAGGGGGCTTCATTCAGAAGCCTTACAAACGCATATAGTCCTAATGTCATGCGTGTTTTGGAGGGTAACGTGTCCCATATTAGTTGATATTGAATGAGAAAGTTTCCCGAAATTTTGTTATGCATTTCTGAAGTTTGAAAGTAGATATCTTAACCACAAAGGTCTTATTTACACAAGCCTGGGATAAAGACTGCATTACAAGAGGAGTATATAGGCTTATGCAGAATCAAACGGGACTCAAACCTCCTTCTTCAGACCTCTTAAAGTGCTAGGATAAAGCATGGGGTGAGATAGTCAATGAACGAGTTAGTTATATGTATCTCGTGAGTGGGATACCTTTTTATTCCTTCTGTCAGATAGTGATCCCTACTTTTAGATAAGGTTTTTCAGTCCTAGTTTGTGTTTGGAAATAAAACAGGTTACTTTCCAGACATCAGGGTGTCTGCCATTGGTAGTGTCAGTTTTTTCTTTCTTTCATGTTGAATAGTATTCATGGTGTTTCTTCCTCACCAGAACTTGTGGTGGGTTTCAAGGGTTTTTATGACCGCTTTAATGTTGATTATCTCAAAGTTAATGGTATTTACGTAACTCCTACTGATTCAATCAAGCATTATTTCTGAGGTAATAGATGTGTTTCGATCTAGGGAGAACTATGTAAACTTTATAGTTCGCGGATAACGAGTGCATTATATTCCTCCATTTGTCCATCCTTTTAATGCTGATTTTTCACACACCGAATAATGAATAAATTTGCTGCACGACTTTGAAGTCTTTTGTCATTCAAAATGCTCGTTTTAGTCTACACAGCTTTAGCTGGTTTAATGACTGAAATAAGTAGTTACTGTTTTGACAACTGATTTGGAGGAGACAGAAGTTTCTACAGCAGATTTGATGGTGACATTGTATACATGAAGTGTTTCAGAAATTTTATGACTAGTAAATTACGCAATCTAGTGGGAGTGCCTAATTGGAAATTCGAATATTCGCAGTCAGCATGTACATGGTTTATGAGTTGAAAAAGCTTTATTGTTTTGAATTCATTTCATTTTGCGAGAAGATTTAGAGTGTATAGGAATATTTTATGATATCTGTTGTGAAGCGTTTTGTCACCTGCGACAGATGTTTGTGTGAAATCTTGACAAAATATCAAGTCGAGAATGTTGTGGCTTCTTGTAGGTAGGTGCGTATTTTGCTGCCAACCATGAGTGTCAAAGGTACTAAGTATTCCTTGAAGGCGCAATGGACAGGGACATGTATGTCAGTTAATTCTAGGAAGATTGAAGTCACCACAAATAGTTTTGCTGGCGAATTTAAGAGAGAAAGCCCTTGCGATTGACTCACAGATCAATAAGTGTTTGGAGCATGCATCCAATCACCACCTTATATTCGTGGGCGTTGACAGTAACTTTATTACTGATTGCCTTCCAAGAAATTTCTGTCCTAGTGTTTCTTGATACCTAGATTAAACAAACACCACTTATTTGTGTTTTAGTAACTGAGGAAGAGTTCATAATTGTCAGTTAGAAAGTTTGAGTCAGGGAAATCAAATGACAACCAGCTTCAGTTATCAGGACAACTGAAGCTCTGTTTAAATTACCAGAGAGTGATCCTGTTGATACGGATCACGCATCAATTAACATTATATAATTTAATACATGCCAATGAAAAACGGTCTTTACACTGTATGCAAGAATGTATTTCAGACTAATCGGATAACCTTGGTATTTTAGCTACCGAAATAACAGGACTATCAAAAACTGTGACTCAAGTGCAGCGGTAAATTACAAGAAGTCACCTAAAACAGTTTTATTAATAATCACAAGAGACACCTAATTCCTAGGTTTCTGGAGCAATTTTTTCCGATACAACAACAAATTTCAGGAATAGTTTCAAAACTATTTACTTTGCTAGGTTAAATGATGCCGCGAAAATTCAGGGCTTGATGATGCTGTTGCCTGTGACGACTTTCAAATCAAGCCAAAAGTCAAGGATGAAGGGGTTCGAAGATATTCTCGGGAAAGGGTTTTTGTATTGAGTCGCTGACTAGTTGTTGTAAGGGAAATGTAGCACAGCCCCCCAATGGTAATTTTCAGAGAAACACTGGTCACATAGAGTGTGTACATTAGAACTATTGAGGTCAGCGTTAGAGTCGAAGACTTTCAGAACTATTTATATTGAGGACTTGTTTACCTTCACATGTTATTTACCGCCAAATTCTAGTCAAATAAACACAACAAGTGGGTGGATAAGGAAAAAAGTACGTGATAAGCAGAGGCCTAGTCGATACGCCGGTTAGTAACTCTGAGGACTGTCCAGTACAGATGAACAAATATCCCAGCTACGAAGAAATTAGTGGGCCGAGGACGAAATAGCTTTCGACGGAATCGTTGATCTGCAAAAAATAAAGAAATTTTCGCTCAAGGGGCGGAGAAAATTTGTGCTCCATGGCTTAGGAAATGATCACTTCTCGAAGAATCTTCATTTAATTCAGATGGTTCTTATAATCTGAAATTTCTCAAATCCAATGACATATTTGATAGTAATGAAATAGACTTATGAGGCAGAGCCATCTGAAAAAGGCTGTGGAATGGAAGCCCACTTTATTACCGAGTGTGGTTTTAAATCTGCGTGATTGGTTACTAATTTACTTTTCTTTTCCAAAGTCTCAACTTTGGTGTTATGCTGTTTAACATGCATAGAACAACCTCGTACTCTGTGACGCACGTTATGATAAAAAATCGGGGCTAGATTATATCGCGAGCACGTAATGTTATTGGGGATTTTTAGAATCTTTACATCACTGCTTCGGAAAGCTTCATAGCATTTTTAAGGCCAATTTTTGAAAGCTCATGTGCCGCAACCTAAACATTTGCAAATATCCCTCTGTGGTCAGATGAGCTTTCCTAGTCTTTAAATCTTCAGCTGTAATCTGCCTGCCAGTTGGTTCTTTAACACTTTCTGTTACTTCATTTACCAGTAGTGGTTGTAAAGCCTGGTTGGTATAATACGTTGAAACGTGTCGCTTACGTGGACTGACATATTTTGTGAACACGATGCACCACATATATTACCAAAGAGCGGACTACAAGAGGAAGACCAAATAATGCTGTTTAGAATGATTTTGTGATTTTATAGCAGAAAGACTACCTACGTTTAAGAATGCCTACAAACTGCTCTATCTATGAATTGAAATACGCAATAGCGCTGCACACCATGTTCCTCAAGGTCATATGGAAGTAAGGGCGGGTTGCTTTGAAAAGACTCTTGGTTTCTACTGTATCGTGTCGAACTCAGAATCTTGGACTATCAACTCCTAGGTGGTTGTCGGATTATTTAAATCCGGTGTTAGCTTTATTTCTAGTTGTTGTCTTTTCCCTTGTTAGATTCAAATTAACCCTATGCACTTATTGAATCACTGGATCATTTTTCGTCATTTTCTCTTCTAGATTCTGTCTTATCCACACTTCCTGCAACACGCGACGTAGCATCGAAAGGCTAAACAACAAAGCATGTTTCTGTGCGTACTATCGTGTATATTTGTTTTATTTGCTTCCGCCCCTGTGCTCTACCGAATTCCGAAAGTACAGTATTACACCAAATTTGCTGTCTTTTTTTTGTTGATCGTTATCGGGTCATTCATTTACGCTATCCGGCTAGCCTTAGAGGGCCGAAGATATGAAAATGCTTGGTAATGACTTTTCCCCATAACTTTTCAAGGAGGTTTGTAAAATATTTAGCATTTGCTGGAAGGATGATAGGCCTAAACCCTATTGTCGAGAACGCCCATCTTTTACCTGAGGAACCGTGTATTTATGTTTCAAACCACCAAAGTTGCATAGATGTCGCAGGTACACATCCACTCGATCCCAAATTTTTGTGGAACTTTAGGTGTCGGTGATATATGGCCAAAACGTTGCACGGTAGTTTCTAAAGCTTCACTTAAATACATGGGCTTTTTGGGAGTAATTATGTGGCTAAGCAGGACTATTTCTATCAATCGATCACGTCATTCAGATGCTATTTCTGCCATGGAGAATGCTGCCATCGCAGCTAAACGGGATGAAGTAGGTGGTTTTCATTCTAATAGTCCTGATAGGTCTCGGTTTTCATTTTTCCCGAAGGCACCAGGTCCGATACCGTCACTCTCTTGCCCTTTAAGAAGGGAGCATTCCATATGGCCATCGAGTGTCAAGTAATACCTTATATTACTTATCAAGTTTAAGTTTCCGATTCAACCTATTGTCATTGAACCGTATGCAAAGTTTCTGAACCACAAGACAAAACTTTTTAACAGTGGTAAGTGTATTTCCATGAATAAACTGACACATTAAAAAAGTGCTTCATTCCATTAATATATTTGTACCACATTCATACTTTAAACCATAAGTTTCCATTCACTTTTTGGTCGACTAGATTGACTATTTGGTTTTGATTGGTGGTCTTGAAAGGAAGGGTACCATGTACTACCGTATATGTATTTTATTGAAATCCAGGCAATTCGTGGTTTGGGTTGTACCATTGGTGATAAGTAACGAGTAATTGTGAATTAGGCAGTTCCATATAACGCTTAATTATTTACCTTGAAAATTCATATGATGTAATCATATGAGCGTTAACGCCTACAAACTCACAGTAGATCATTAATTATGTGTTAACTTAAATGGTCTGTTGCAGCCTATAGTTCCTCGTTCATAACTTTTATTAGTAGTCAATGAACAGTTGCCCATTTGTAACCCAGGTTTGTGTTAAGTTGCATGCATTTAGTTTTCGTTTCAAGACATTCTAGAAGCTTGTATATTTAAATTTTATAATGATGGTAACATATCGTTTGTGTTTGTTTTTACAACCCAGCTACATACAGAGTGAGAGTTCTACCTAAAATTGACACTAAGGGGATGAATAAATCTCAAGTTGATCAGCTTCTCAATGAAACACGTGAAAAAATGGTGGCTGCGTTCGAAATGATGAAAAGCTCAACTTTAAACTGAATGGTTTTATTCTACTTCTGAGTTATATGCTTTTATTAGTTCATTATGATGAGCAATAATTACGTTTGTATTTTTGTACCTTGATTTATGCAATCCAACTTCCCAACTGATTATCTGTACTGCATCAATACGCCCCCCCCCTGTGAAAAAATCTTAGAGGATTTATTTACTAATTAGTCCACAACAATTGTACTGAAGTATCAAATTAATATTTTAAGTTTTTCTGTATTTTAAACAAAAACCCAGTGCGTATTCGCGCACACGACTAGACTGCTACTTTTTACAAAGAGTACCCACAAGTAGTCTATTTGTATGAAAGTTTGATTGTTGCAACGAATAAATGAAAATGAAAGAGGTCCTCTCTTGAAGGTATTTAGTAGTAATAAAATTATTTGGAAACGGACCTGATCATTCTCTCACTGGTCAGCATTGTATTACTTTCCTTGTATATTTACTACATTGCTGGCATGTAAAAGCAATCCTTAATATGTAAGCGATTTACCCGTAAAGATTTAATTTGTTTTTAAAACTGCCGAATAAGTAGTGTACTTCCATGTAAATTTTCATTATCCTTGAGATACTCTTTACTTTTCCTTTTGTTAATTTTTGATCACATTGTTGTGGTATGAGATGTACTTACTTGAACCCTAATGGACTTTCGTGACAAATTGTGCTCTTTTGATAAACTTTTGTATGAAACTCGTTTTCTTTTTTTAATCACGAACGAGAGATATTTTACATCCATGTGATTATTTAGCCAAACTAGCTGGTCATACAGACTTAAGTAGTTTTTGTTTATTTACCTTCTTATAAATGATCCCTTTAACAGTTATAACAAAATAAGATAAAGCGTCCGTTTTGTAAGGTTTGATTAATTCATATGACACTACATAAACACCAAAATATAGAACAATCGCCTTCTAAAGTCTGTAAATATAAGTCTTGGTGTTTAGAAGTTTCTTCAAAAGGGATCATAATTCCAGCCATATGAAAGTAATTTAAAGATTGTAGAGGGGGTCTTATCGACCTTGATTACACTTGAGAATATAGTTTATTGGGTACGTTTTACGTATATCATCTCATGCCGCCATTAGAAGGTTTATATGACTCGAGGACTAAGCGGGAAATCTGGTATGAATCATGAAGATAAGGAAGACTGTTCAGGTAGTAGCTATAAGTACATCACAATTTTCAAAGTTGCATGTCAGTAAGATGTACTTTGTGAGACCGATCAGTCAGGTAAAACGTAGAACTTCGTACGTACGTACATTAGTTCAGGTTGCCATACCACCACATCCCATAGTAGTAGAGGTAGTAAAAGTATAAGCGGTTAAGTAGATCAGGGTTTGAAGACATTATTCAAGAAGCATAATTCAGTGGAATAAATTTAAGAAAAGAGAAAGGTGATGAGGATTTCAGAAGATTAGAATTTGAGATAACACAAAGAGTGGATGCACCTGCGCGATTGCGTGTTTGTAGCGAGTTGGTTTTCTGCGGGGTGGGGTCTCCAGCCCTCCTTTATTCGGGCTTAGGGCCGGCAGTAACCCCAAAGGGGTACAGGAAGAGTTTTCTCTTTCATGTTCTGAAACATTTTCTTGACTCGTTTCTGCACAAAGCTTATTTTTACCAAATAAAACAAAATATCACAGAAGTTTTATGTGGACTGCCACTGTGACTTTGATTTCAAAAGACTACGTATGAATGGTTAATGCTGTAGAAGAAATGTGTCCATTTTCTGATATTTTTAATGTTCGTATCCATTTCAAGACGTGCTTTTAGCTTCTCATATATAATCTAGTTCCACAAGTATTTAAGCAAAACAAAATTAGCCCAATAATAATAAAAACAAGCGGCATAAGACATAAATTTTAATCATTTTCCGAATAGCTCACATATATCTAACATAATTAATAATTGTTCCTAAAGTGGTTAACACAGGTTGTCTGCTCTTTCTGTCTGTTATTTTAGCCACTGGTTAAAGATACTCGTGTAAGGATTATCAGGTGATATTTTAGTCATTTACATGCGAGTCTTGTCTTTTCAGACGTCTAACTAGAGCTCGTGAAGAGCAGACGTGGTTGTATAGACCACATCTTCACACTACGACAGGTCCTGGAACACAGACACACATTTAGACGTCCGACAATAGTCGTGTTCCTGGACCTAAAAGCGGCGTTCGACTCAGTGGATCGTGAGGTTCTGTGGCAGTGTTTGTCATTGAAAAGTGTACCAAGTAAGTACATTAACCTTATACAAGCACTCTACTCGAACACTACTGGTCGGGTGAGAGCTTATGGCGAACTGTGACCGGAATTCTCTACTTCAAGTGGTGTCCGTCAGGACTGTCCACTCTCCATTCTTGTTTAACTTCTTCGTAGACATCCTCTTAGAGTTAACATTAAGCTCGTCAGATTTTTTAGGAGTTGACCTTCTGCCAGGAAAATCGCTTAATGATCTAGAGTATGCCGATGACATAGTTCCATTCGGTGAAGACGCTGACAAAATGCAGAGTCTTCTGACTACCATAAGCAACAATGCGAGCATGTTCGGGATGTGGTTTTCCCCCTCGAAGTGCAAAATGTTGCTTCAAGACTGGGTTGCATAAGCACCTGAACTAGTGATAGGGAGTGGAGTAGTCGAGCGTGTTGATCGCTTCACTTATCTGCTAGCTCGATTGGCTTTTGCCAACCTACGTAGGCGAGATATCCGTTCGCTGACCAAAGGACAGGTGTACTGCGCTGCAATTCGCTCCGTTCTCCTATATGGATGCAAAACATGGCCGTTAAGAGTAGATGTTCGTAGGTTACTAGTATTCGATCATAGATGTTTAAGAAGCATTGCTCGTATATCGTGGGACAACCGTATAAGCAGTGCTGTCGTTAGCAGACGGGTGCTAGGTAAGAATGGCAGATCAATAGATGAAGTATTGAAACTTCATCAGTTGAGGTGGTTGGGGCATGTGTTACGAATGCCTAACCACTGACTGCCTCGACGAGCTATGTTTTGTGGTGTAGGAGTAGGTTGGAAGAAAGCTAGAAGTGGTCAAACCAAAAACAGCATAAAATCATGCACTTACTGAAAACTGGATTGAGGTTTGTTAGTGAGTGTAGACTACCAGGTTGGTGTCCGCGAGACCATAGTAACTAACGGTCAGATACCTTGAGTGACACAGCTCAAAATCGTTTACGATAACGTAGGTGCATCCACTCTTTGTGTTCTCTCAAATTCTAATCTTCTGAATTCCACATGACCATTTTTCTTTTAAATTTATTGCACTGAATTATACTTCTTGAATATTATCTTCGATCCCTAATCTTTCTGATTACCGTCAATACTGCTACTACTTATACCGCAATGGACTTCAAACTGAAAATCTTATTTCTGTATGCTTATGTGGTCTGTCAACCTGAATTGATGAACGTACATACTAAGTTCTACGCTGTAGCTGACCGACTGAATTTGTTGGTGAAATTGTCACTCACGAATTTAAACGTGGGTCCGAATAATACTCCGACGCTGGAAAGCTAATATCGGTTAGCAATGGAAAAGAATTGTTTATACTCTTAAATCCACCTCTCACCTTTACAAGGTGGTATCAGTAGAAACGGAAATATCCGGGAGTTTGTGTAGAAAACCTAAATATCAAGAAAGGTTATTCAACTATCGTTTTTTGAGTGGATCCAAGCATGTTAGTGGTCCTTACTATGAAAAGTCTGTCAGCGTTTGGACGCTGCTCACAGTGAATGACAGTAAAACAGGTGTTGAATATAAAGCAGCCTTAGATTCACATTCCTACCTAATCTCACTTTTCTTTTCATTATCTTCAAGAAATTGATAGTGTTTTGATCAAACCTTAATGGCAGTCTGTCGCAGTCAAGCAACTTTCGATGAACTTCTTAAGGCAGAAATTTTGGTTCATACGTTTAGTATATGACTAACAACATTAACTTCGCTTACCACACTCACTGTTTGTGTTTTTATTAGTTGTCATTGATGTATAAATTATTTTGTTCAAAAAAAATCCATTGGTTCTAGGCGTCAAATTGTCTAGGTCGTTCGGGAGATCATGCAGACAACAAACTCAGCTCACAAAAGGTAGTGTTTACATTATCAATATTCATATTGCAAAAAAAATTAGAAAGAAGAAAAGACAACATCGAATAATGGTAATAAGAAGTACATATCTGAGTAGTCAAAGTTTATCTTTTTATAAACTTTTACAATACTAGCTAGATAGAACGTAAAGTAGGGAACCAAAGAGGGATATATCAAAGATGTTTGGTCGTAGATGATCATCATGATGAATCTACTCGAATTGAAAAAGGGAATCACCAAAAGTTGTACATTAACTGCATGAATTTCTAATAGCTTTACTCAGAAATCTTACTGTACAAATGTGAGAATCTTTTTCCCTTGGAATTCAATAATGAAATATTGCTATTGCTTATCAAAATGGTAGAATAATATACATGTTCAAATCTGTTTTTAAAAATACAACAGAATTACAGTTAATTATGTGAAAATCTAGATACTAACCAGTTATGAAGTTCGGATGATGTTTCGTTTGTCTCTGTTTAAATTACTCGTGGAAAGTGACTTCCTTTTTGGTTTTTGACATTTCTAAACTGGAAGATTTTATTCGTTTTCCAATTTTGCGAAGAATTCTCTCATGACTCGATCTCATGCCTACTGTATCTGTTGAATCTAACCATACTGCATTGACTCCTTCTGGAGTAAGTAGCTAGAAATGTATGCAAATATAAAATTTTTTAAACTAATTTCCAGCTTGTTTATAGATAAGGATAAAATACCTTACTGGTTTTTTATCGCTTTTTGTTAATTTCCACAAATCAACAGAATTTCTTTACGAAATCTCAATGTGGTTCTTCAAAATTGTCTAGCCCACTGGGTACAAGCTATGAGCCACAATGAGTGGAAGATAGTAATTGTACCTGGCTGCTCAAACTGAAGTAGTTGGATTGAGATTCAAACATACCTACTGATTGAGAGTATTTTGTCTTCACTGACAAACTAACACACTTCTTACGAAATTTATTTGTCGGTCAGTGAAGAAAAATGGTACTCATTTACGTTGCATAATAGCACACATATAACACTGAGATAATTTTACTGAAGCGGTCTGCAATAGCGAAGCCTTGTACTGAGTTTTTCTTATGATTATTCTGTTTTCTCGTTACCGATCGGTTCGCGAAAAGTGTGTGACTTTTTATATTGCGACGAATAATGAATGACAAACTATGTAGTCGCATTTTAGGAACATCACTAGGCCTAACTTTCGACATAGTTACAAGTGTTTGTTTTTCTCTGTTTTCCGATCCCAAGCTTTCTCTTGGTTTTTTCATTTTTTCTATGCTGTATTTATTGTCATCTGATTCGAGCATTGTGTTCCAATTTTTACTCTAAATGAATTATTTCGACACAGGTTGTATTTTCTCTATTATGGCGCGCGGTGATTTTGTTGTTCATATACTTAGGCATGAACATATTCGGGTTTAGAAATTGGTGTAAATATAGCGATTTCGTCTTTTCTCATTGGTATTTGGAAAAAGGAATCACCTTTGCAGCTAGGCATTATCAGCCATCCTGATAGTCTTCCTGCAAGGTGAGGTCAGTAATAATCTAATTCACGCCTTTATTTCACAAAGTTATATTATGTAGTCTAATGTATCAAGGGTATTGATGAATTTAAGTCCCCTAGATATTTGACGTCACGACCAGCAATCATTAAGAGCTATCATAAGCATGAGTATGTTATCAACTAATGCAAAGTTTTCTCATCGAGTTGTCCTTTTTTAAGTGTCTAAATTAGATTTACGTGAATACTCTTCAATCATACTTTCATCTAGTTCCCAAGGCTTAATTCGAAACGACTATCAATATTTTGAATTAAAGATGGTATGTGGAGCAAATTTAGACTGTAGTAATTAGTGATTCGATCTTAGCTGACATCAGGAATGAAGTCCAGACTGACTTTTCATACTTAAATACATTGGAGGAACTTACATTCAAATATTTATCTGGATATAACAGATATTTAATTTACCAGCAGATAATAAGTTATCCTTTGTTCAACTAACTTATATATAACATTTTTAAACCATTAGTCTCTATGCCCTAGTTTACATTTCTACGCGATGTAACAAAGTGAGGAGGATTAAGGTAAACTGATTAAGAATTAAGTGCTATGAACAACTTGGTTCCATAGGTGATGTGTCACAATCTTAACAGTTCAGTAGTGAGATCTCTGATCATAATATTACGCAACATTGATTTTTTATCTTACGTGAAACATTAGTTATCACTGATGGGTGACAAAGCACTAATCCAGGCCTTTCTTCAGATAAGGCTCAACCTCGTACAACCAAAAATATTTTTGCACACAAACATGAAAATATGATTTGAAAGGCATTGGATTTACCTGGAGAAGTCCATCATAATCGAAATCAGGATCAGAAATATGTTTATGGACTACAGTTGGTTCGATCCAGGCGTTATCTGTATTGATTGCATCATCCAAATATCCAGTAAAAATCTAAATAAAAAGTGAACTGGCTGAATCAGATAAAGATATCACAAAGTCATAATATATAATGGTAGTAAGATAAGATATATTAGTAAATTTTGTGGGTCTAGAAACTGACACGATTAACAGATTATGAAATTAATTTTGTGTGATTATTAAAATGACGAAATTTACGATTTCATTTTTCTAGCTGAACATGTAAACATGTCTAGTGTAATGACATCTATAAGTGCAGTAATAAAAATTAGGGCAGATGCATCTCATCTTTTTATTTGTAAACGAGCTATCAATGTAAAGTCGCGATCACGTTAAAGCGCTACTGAGTAGTTTTGCTGACGTTGGTTTTAAAATGCTTGAAACTATCTACAAATCACATCTCTCGATTCCCGTCTTTACGTCAAACACTCTTTTGGGAATAATGGGTGTGTGGACTATGAAACTAGGGTTTATAAAACTTGGCTAAATAGTCGGTTATAATCGAACTCTCCGTTAAGCACAAGGATTAGAAATCTATTCTCTTCAAAAGCGAAATATATAGTCAAAACCTTCTATGGGACTGAACCTTAAAACACCTTTAAAAGCTTTGCATAGAAACTATCGGGTACGGAAGCCTTGGTACTTAAAAATCTCAAATCCATATGCTAAATAAACTTATGCTTGTCACACTACCCAAGGGACTTACATAACGGACCTTAATTAATTTTCATATAAAATACCGTGGCGAGAATACGTGTGACCAGATAATTCCAGATAAGTCATATTTTTCAGATAAACTCCATCTCATTGTTCTATAAAAATTTTTCCTTTTCTTAGATCTGTTTAAGCTGATGTAACAACTCCTTATTCTCTTCATATGATTTTACTTTTTGTGTATTTTGTTTTCAAATTATCATTATGCATTTATTTAATCTTTTACTTAACTGACCTTCAATTTATATATAACTAAACTGTTCTAAATATGTATAGCGCAAATATTTAAAGTTTTTTTTTGCGATCATTTCTTTCTTCTCATTACGTTCTCGAAATTGTAAATGTATTTTTATGAATATCTGTTTGTTTATCAGTGAGAAACAGTCGTAATTTATGGTTGTGAATGTAATGTAACATTGACCAAAGTCGAACACAGTGGTGAAACTTCACTAACTCTCTGTTTCCTCCGACTGTTGAGTTTTATATCATTGTATACTTTTGATTCTTTAAATCATTTATTTCTTTTCCATGGATATTATGGTTTTCCCTTATTCTTGTTTTTACCCATGATTGACTGTTCTACAAAATAGTCAATCACCTATAACCTTTCATAATTTATGCCTTCATCAAATCAAGTTTGGAGTGACAAATAGCAGTTTTAAGAAAAATATGTAACTTACAATTTTTGTAGTTAAGCTAATGAATTTTTTCAAAGTTTCTCCTAAAATTGTTTTCTTTATTGGCATTGATTTTGCTAAGCGCTTCATACGACTCTTCGTAACAATATCAAATATTTCGTTTATACACGCTGTCCGATTACAGTCAGTTGGATGTTGTACAAGAAACTGAAATGTGATGAGAGAACAATGATAATTTCAGCAATAATGGAAGGGTCAATGAAATTGTTATTTATTTTTAGAAGTAAAATTTGTTAGTTAATTAAAGACTTGCATTTTTGGTCAGTCTATTATTCTGAATGGTCTTCTGTTTGGTTTTGAAGAAAAATTCTATAACATACGATTAATTTGCTCTATTATTTCCAAGGTCTGACCTTAGCTGCTAACTTGACGTGATGGTCGGGTTTGCGTATCGTGATGACCCAACCGAGCTATATTGGCTGGAACTTATGTTCCTGTAGGTTCTGCCAAGCAAGGCAGGTTGATTGGAAATCGATCACACGAAAAGCAGCTACTCAAGGTCTGAGGGCGAAGTCGTACCGCTGACTGCAGAGGGGTGTGACAGCAGTAAGGTGTTTCCCTTGGACAACCAGCATCTGAAGCGATGCTGCCTTCTCACAAGGAAGGAAGGGTTAGGAATGGTCAACCCCAAAAATGTCAGACCTCACCCTACCTCACGGATTTCCGTCTCCGTCGGTAAGGGTGCCCACTAAGGTCTTTCAAGAGCGGAGCTAATATTCAAAAATCCTTTCATAAAAAGGCCGTGCGTGACTGACCTCAGGCAGTTCTCCGTTGGACTTTACGGTCATGCTCCCAGGTCTCTAAGACCAACACTAATATATCTTCCTTTTCAGGTTCCTCAAGAGACACCCTTCCACAGTGTGGGCAGCTGGGAAGTGACATCCGCGCCCATACCCGTAACGACACACGAGACCAAATTGGTCACAATCAGATCTTTCCTACACCTTCTAACATCTCTCTTATCTCCACGACTAGCCCTTTCCAATTTCATTTGTTGCCGTGCGGCGCTGATGCGAGCTTTTCCAGTTCCTGAAATGTTATTCCTGGTTTCCCGAAACCCCTCTTCAAACTACACATTGGAGCTTATAATGCTTGAACATTATGTCAAATAGGAAAACAGGCTTCCTTAGCTAGATCTTTGGAATCCCATGCCATCGATGCGTGTTGTATCTTTGAAGCTCGCATACAAGATCCGAGTAAAGTCATCAAATTGATTTCACTTTTTCCAGAGAGAGAAACAGCTCGGCTTATGCTCCGTGTATCCGGTAGCCCTGATGCTTGTTCCTGGGGTCTCGCTGGTGTAGGTATAGCATTGAGTTGTAGGGCAGAACTAGCGCTCCCAGACTGGATCCCTGTCGATAGTTGCTTGTGTGCCGTCCGACTAAACGGGACAGTAAGGATTCGAAAGGATAGGGACACTCGTCGTTGCCTCTTCGTCGTATCTGCCTATGCCCCCACTGACTGCAGTTCAGACGAGGTGAAAGATGAGTTTTACAGCAACCTTTCGGACCTCCTCCAAAAAGTTAGGCGCTCTGATGTAGTAATAATGGCTGGTGACTTGAATGCTCAAGTAGGTAGACTGAGTGAAAATCAAAGACACCTGGGTGGATCTTACGGTTTCGTAGCTCAAATATCAGATAATGGAGACCGTCTGTCACAGCTATGCTCAGATAATCGCCCATTTCTAGCAAACAATAACTTTAAGCATAAGGAAAAACATCTCGACCTGGAGATCCCCAAAGCCGATTGAACGATGACCCCGAACCAGCCCACATTGCTATCAGCCATCTGTGGAGAGGCTCAAGTGAAGACTACCGCTCATTCTGGGAACCTTGTTTAGGTTTATATCATGCTCTAGGGCGAGTGCGTATTTGTTTGCGGCTTACTGGATGTAGGAAAGATACCGCAAGGAAGCCTCTTAGGGTTCTACTTAATGATAGCATGGCTAGGGATATATTTAAGGAACAGCTAGAAAAACAGTTAGGCGACAGCGTAGGTGATTCTTATCTCGACTCAGCTTGGAATGATATCCAAAGAGCTGTGGAAACATCAAAGATATCTGTTAGTAAGGTAAACCGCAAGGTTAGGGAGAAGCAGTGGACTTGAGTAGCATCTATCGAACTGAGAAATGCTCGTAAACTCATCCCAACTGGCTCTGAACATGATAAAGACGGAAGTCAGTTTAAGCACAAGCCTACGCAATGATCGCGAACAGTGGTGGATTGCGAAAGCAAGAACGATGGAAAAGGCAGCGATGATAGGTAACAGTAGATGACTGTTTCGCCTAATCAAGCAAACTGGTATTAGATGCAAAGATTGTTTTAATATAAAAATCAAATTTTTCAGCATCTTAGTGAGTTTACAATGATCACTCTTACATTGGCTACGTTGTGTTCGAAGTTACTCTGAGGTATTATGCTAATTGTAATTCCGATTTCTAAAGCAATTCTTCCTGTAAACTCTGAGCTTACAAATACTTAATTTACAGGTAGTAAAACTGTATACTTGGATAGAATCAGTCCTTAAGATGTTTATCAAGCAGATGAGTATTCTAATAACACTTCTCTTTGATAGGTATTTAAATACATCGCTTAATTCATACCGTTCACTGTGATTACTTTTGAAATTACGTAGAATAATATAGTACATGACTTTAAAGTATGATATACTTTGTATCAGCTTTACGATTATTGTGTAAATTAGCTTCATGGGTTTTATTTGTTTTTATGATTTTTACAATATATAACTGTCTGTGTAGAGAGACCTATATGTTAGATCAAATCAGCGTTGACACTTGATAGTTTTGTCATCGTCCTGAATAATTAAAGTAAGGATCTAGAACTTTCCATGGTAGAATTGATTTGTTCGTGTTCATAAACGCATAAATAATTGATTGATGAAGAATACTGTTTTTGTAGCGTAAAGGAAAATATGTGTTCTTCAAAGTTGAGGGTTATACCATAACAATTATTACAATCTTTTGATGAGTTGGTCTTAATAATTATTTTGATTGTTCAGTTAAGTTAGCCTTTAATACCTCATCAGCAATAGCCTTAACTAAAATTATGTATGTACATTATAGGTTCAAATCCCAGTGAATCGAAAACATGTTATAAGTTGTAGAAGTATATTAACTGCTAACGTTGAAAATAAAAATCCGTATATGTAGCTGGTGACGAATTGATATTTCCGAGTGAATTTTGCTTTGAGTTTTCCTGTTTCTAATTGAGAACGGAATATATAACCATACTGTTTAGAACTCCTGAAATTCTCTTTATAAAATGGTTCTTTTTTTCGGACTTCATCTGGTGCTTATGTAATTTCGAAAAATACGATAATATGAAATAACTTATTCACCAAAAAAAACAAGGACAGTATAGTTCTTTGATGACCTTTGTCATCTTTCGGTTTACATTTGTGTATGAGTAGTTGCTTTATGTACTACCCATGAACTTTGATGTTATTGATTACAATCGAGACATGTACTCTTTAATGTGTCTCTGAACTAAATTCTGAGGATTTAAATACACATAAACGATGCTTCAGCGTCAGCTTAATGATGTTTCAAACACTTAATTAAAATGGCCCTGTTTGGCTGAGGATTGATGGACCCTTCTTTCCTACTCCAAACGGTCTCATAAGGCAACTCAGATATAGCTTTTTGCAGTAAAGTTCTACTAACCTTAGACTGACAACGATGTTGTTGCAAAATCGATAAGAAAAAAAAACGATGTAAGCTGCTGAAACCTGGTCAGTAGATTTGGGGGTTCTACCCAGGAGAGTAGGATCACCCTAATTTCAAGTCAGATGTACACGACGCTCAGTATACTGAGTTAACGAACAGCAGGAGACACTGTTCCGGTTATCACTTAACATGTGGTTGTGCTAAACTTGAAAGTACAGTTGGAAGCGATTAGGTTCCTACCAAAGTCGCTTATATACTACTAGGTCAGGAGGTAATAGGGAATATTTGTAGCTCAAAGAGGAGGGATTGTACACGAAGACAGTAAAAAAACACTCACTATAGTTCAGATTCCTTGATACAGACAGTATAACTGTCACACTAAACCAATTTTACGTTGATTCAATTGGCAAAAATTCATAACGAATGAATACAGAATATATTGACCTAAATAATGTCATCCTATTATATCACATCACTATAGGTTAGGCGCTCAGCTGTACTAGAATCTTTAAGTACATTTCTGAAACTATGAATGAGTATTCAAAAATTATTAGAAATAAATCTTGACAACAAAGTAACTCACCCATGGAAGTTGAGAGCCTAGTGGATTTTTATACACAACAACTTTAAAAGCGCTCTCAGGTGTGTCCTTCGAATCGTTTGGTTGTCGTGTTATGATTATTATAATGGCTGAATTTGCGCCCCATTGAGGTAAATGTCCTTTTCCATTAACTCCAGTACGACCACCGGGATTTCTAGGACATCCAGTTATTGGATCAGGTGGAGGAACATTCGGAATCGGTGTTTGAAACATACGTTTTCTTTCTTCTGAAATTTCAGAGAAATTCCTTGGTTCAGTCCATCCTTCAATTGAGTAAACTGGAGGTTTCCAGCCTAAACACATAGGTTTCCGTGACTGTCTCTGGAATCAATAAAAATTTATATATGTCATTTTGAAGAGCGAATACAAAAGAGATCGGAAGCAGGGCCAGATAATTATTTTGAAGTGATGAAAAACAATTATCTAATATTGTTTGAAATAATCAGTAATTTTAGCCAATATATCAATTTAAATAATAAAACCTCAAATTAGTATTCATTGAAGAAGTAACCCACCAAATCAAACTGGAGATAAGCAATTCATAAAATTTTTAATTGTAGTTTGTCGACTTTGCAAATTATTTTAAATCTCCAATAATAATGTTATCTTATTTTGGATACTGGTTGTCAATAAGTTTATCTTATTACTGAATTTTCATACTTGACAACATTAGTTACTAATTTCGCCCAATATAAGCGCTGTGAGTTCAAATAAAAAAATCACCATATGAAGAAATGGAATAAAATAAATCATGTACATGCACTCTATTGTTCGTATAACAAAACTTAATCAGAAACGAATAAACAACACAGGAAGAAAGCAGAATTTACACAGTTGTTACCCTTTACGAACGTCAGTCACCTACAGCGTAGAACTCAGTACGTACGTTCATCAATTCAGGTTGACAGATCACATAAGCATACAGAAATAAGATTTTCAGTTTGAAGTCTATTGCGGTATAAGTAATAGCAGTATTGACGGTAATCAGAAAGATTAACGATCGAAGATAATATTCAAGACTCAGCATTTTGTCAGCGTCTTCACCAAGTGAAACTATATCATTTGCATATTCTAAGTCAACAGGTGAGTCTCCTGCTGGAAGATCGACTCATGAAATTCAGATGATGAAAGTGACCTCTAAAAGCATGCCAATGATAAAGTCAAATTAGAATGAAGAAAGCAGACGAACCTAACGAACAACACTTGAAGTAATCGATTCCAGTGACAGTTTTTTATAAGCTCTAACTTGACTAGTGGTGTTTGAGTAGAGAACCTGTACAAGATTGACGTTCTTCTTTGGCACACACTGCCACAGAACTTTACGATCAACAGAGCCAAACGCCGCCTTACATGCAAGAAATACAACAGTTTTCGGACGCTGAAATGCATATCTTTGTTCTAGGACCTGCCGAGGTGTGAATATTCAATCTATAAATTCACGTTCAGATCTGAACACAGCGTAATTTTCTCGAGTTTGCTCTTCACAAGTTTTGGTTAGGCGTCTAAATACTATCGAGGCTAACATTTAAACTGATCCGTCTGTGATTGTCACAAGAGGACTTATGTCCTTTCTTATGGACTGGGACAATCAGTGATTGAGACCTGTCACATGGGATTATGCCCAGTTCGTAGATTCTACCTAGGATCTCACTTAATCTAACTGCTAAAACTGGACCAATGTAGCTCGTTTGGATCATTAGGAGATGCAAGCTCGGCACCAAATTCAGGTAGCAGCTACGGTAGGGATGTAAATGTTTTGGAAGTATAATGTTTGTTTCTGTGTTGCTGTGTTGAATATATTTAACAGCAAATATACATAATTATGTATGGTCTTTTGAAGACTTCTTTTGAAAGGAACACTTACTTCTGGACATTCATACTAATCTTAAATGATTTAATTTGCTTTCAAGAGGTAATATGGAAAACTACTATGGTCTTATAATAGTTTCAGCATTGGCACAAAGATCTCACTTTTACTACGAACCGGGCTTTTAAAAAATTTTTTCATTGAAGACTAGGTATGAGGAGCAGTCAGTCATGGTTGTGCTAGCTTTAATGTCTTCTTAACCTTATTACTGACATTACAAAAGTGTTCACAACGATGTTGTAACCCCACATTACATTTCATTCGTAGGTTTGGATAAGTTGATTAGTATTCTGCAACGTGAGACAATTTGAAAAATCTCTAATAAAAACTTTTTGGATGAGATAATGAGACCAATGTTTAATTAGTCGCATTGGTACATCATACAGATTCAGCATTTTCATTTTTAACACATCTAATAACCTGTCTTGTAGCACTACATCACTACGTGCGAAATTGTCAACAAAGCTTGAACTAAGTTCAAACTTAAAACACTCAATACCTTAAAATCTTAAAATTCAATTAAAGAATTATAGTACACATTAATGACAAATGTAATCGGTATACCATAATTTTTGCTGTAATTGTATGAAACCTGAATGTATTCAGATCGATAAATTCCGCAATGAACTGTCGAAAATGTCAATCATTTAGTAAAAGTTAAAAATATCGTTTCTGTCAGTTAAAACAATCACAAATAAACTACGATTATGAAATGTATTTTTATCGTGTTCAAACAGTCATTGCTCATTTGAGACATACTTTTTTACGCTTACTTTCATTTGCACACAAAATTAATTCCTTGGTACCTAGTTGATGACTAAAATCAAATGGTGAGAAGCCTTGAACAAAGGTTTTTATGCTCATTGTCTGACGTAGACAAGGCATATCTGAAATATAGTCAGTGATTTTATCCTTCACAGAGACGTACCAATTTTCGAAAATCTTATTTTTCTAAAATTGTCACTACAGAGTGATTAATCAGATTATTTACATTATCATTTCAAGTGAATGATTCTTTGCAAACGCTCTTACTCAATCAACACTTATCAGTTGGTATTCGCTTTTGTGTCCAATAAACATTAGTTAATTTCTTACAAATGCCAGGTACACCATAGTGATAGTTGGTGAATTAACTACCTTAACTGAGTATGTGAATAGTGATGAAAATTATTTCATAACATCTTAGAAACTGTTTATCAAGATTGATGAAAAAACTGAGTTTATTGTAGAATTCATAGCCATGTCTATTGGTTTATTCCACTTGATTCAATATGACTGAGAAGCAGGTACATGGATGATTGATTGGTTGTTTTACTTTGTGTCATTGATATTTGTACATAATGAACATAGCACATTCATATTCTCCTCTTAATACAAATTTATTTAAATTATCTGATCAGGTAGTTAAGTATTCAATAACGAAGTAAGATAACTTATTAGATGACTAAACTGTAATTATTATCAGTAGAATAAGTTTTTAAAATCCTTCATTTCTACAACAAACTTTCCAAAACTATTTACCTACATAATGACATAAAATTTATTATTAGAAAACATTTGAATCGAGATGTGGTCATTAAATTTTTAGCAACAAACTTTTGTTGGAATATAATGACTTACATCCCATGGTATTGGATACGGGAATAGACGAGGTGTGCGATCAGCTGTTGGGGGTACGAATGCTGCATATTTGTGTGATCGTTTTTCGAAAACAGCCACCTGACTGCTTTTTGTTGTTTCAATCAATCTTACTTTTGTTTGATCAGTAGATCTTGACCTGGAATAGGTTTTACTTGGTTTTTCTGTAGCTATACAAGAAACAAAGAAAGAAACATGCTGAAGTAAAAAAAAAACACCTGTTTCAGTTGGGAATTGAATTTATAATATAGTCCCCATTGACCTTTTTAGTCAGATTTATAAAAGAGATCAACAATAGGAGAATCACGTGAATTCTCTGTGAAAATCCTTAAGCGTGCGCAAGAGGTTAGATTGGCATGCAGAATTGTTTTTATTAAAACAGCTTTGGCAAAGCTTAATAATTTTGAATTTGTTTTTTTGAATTGATTGTTTTAAAAAAATTTCGACACTTCTTTATCATACCTTTTGTCGATCAGACGACGAGCGATTGAGCCGCTGAAAACCTCTGATCCATTAAGTCTCAACTTTTATGGAATATGTTCAGAGATGTGAACACAAATACTTCTTTCTGTTCTTCCGAAGTATTTGCTCTCAAAGGTACATTTAAACTGGTAAGCATAATTAGAAATGATATAAAACAGGTATTTTTCCATGTTTGGTTTTCGCAATGAGTATTTGGTTTGGTTTAAAGATAACTACCTTGGTCGCTGGACACATCCTTTTTACCACTACCTTTGGTGTGAAATCTGTCCTCCCAGATATTTCATCGTCATTAAAATGGAGTTTTAAGAAGACTGACTTCTAAATCATAGAACATTTCATTTCGGTTTTTAAAGTCGTTACATATTTACTTATGATTTGTTGAGGATAACCTTTCTTACGTAAGCAAAGTTCAACAATGACTAATTCCCCATCAATTCTACGCCCAAAACATAATGTTCTCAAATGGTCAAATAAAGTTCTAGCCAAAGGTCTTATGTAGTTTGTTAGACAGATATGCAAATCTAAGTGTGGCCAGCTCAACATGTTCGTTCGATAAAATATCTTTCCAATCAGCCAAATGAATTGTGAATAATACCAAGATTTAGAAACGTGCGATGTTCACATTCCATCGTAAATCTAATGTTAGGATGTCCTCTATTGAAAAGTCTTAATGTTGCGAATAATTGTATGCAACAAATTTATCAACCAGTTATTTGACATAAAACGTTGTGTTGATAATTGTTGATTTCATAACTACTTGTTCTAAGTTTGCCGCAAAGATGCCTGATAGGATTGGGCTGAGCGGACTGCTCTTGACCACTCCATTAACTTCAGAGTTTGAGAGATTGTGGCATTGAAAGTGGACGTCTCTAGTGCACACCAGTAGAAATTGCTTTGATTTCTCATCACTTTTTCATCTCGCAAACTGGTCCGGTAGTAAGTAAAATATTCGCTCTAAAATGTTTGTTCATAGGTAGAAAAGCACCTTTCAATTTACTCTAATGCTAGGACATGTAAGAATCTTTGATTAACTCGTAGTTTCATTTGATATTTCATCACTATTTCCGTTGACTCCACTAGAAGAAACTATACAAATATATTCCAACATCCTGAACTACTTCCTTTACCGAAAGGTTATTAACGTGCGGCAATATTGGTTTTGACCTTAAATGAGTTCATCCAATAATCATCGACCGTTTTTGTTATTGTTCACTTTCGCTTAACACAAGTATAATTATCGATTGCTATGGCGATGTTTATTTATTCATTTACTGAGATAATATTTGAAAAGCAATACGAATAGATAATATCGCTGATTTAACATTCTTTGTCTTCTTTTGAGTTAAATACAATTTCACTTAAGTAGAGAGGAAAACTCGAAAGTAAAAACAAGCAAGTGCTTTTTTTCCACTTACCTACAAGAATTCTTTCAAGTCGTGAATCAAGAGATGAATCCATACCTAATAATAAATAAGGAAAATGAGAAGAAAGATGAAAAGTGTGTGAGAGAGAGAGAGTTACAAATACACTATTATTTATTCGTAAGTAATCATAAATAGACTATTTTATTAAAAACGGAATTGATAAAATCAGAATCTTGATATTCAACAGTTTCCTTCAAAAAACTTAATTACTCTATGGTAGAGATTTAAGGTTGAAGAGTTAATACTGCCTAGATGACACTACAAATCTAAGTGATAAATTTCTAATGAGTTTAAATAGTCTGATGCATTTTTGATTTTTTTGATTGATGCGCTGCTGTTCAGAAAGATTTCGTGCTGAATTACATGATCGGCATTAATGGTAGATAGATAAAAGTATGTTTTTTAAAGCTACTAATTGGTAATTAGAAGGCCTCATTAATGTAACATGAAACACTTTAGTTTGTTTAAGACACTAATTTAATGTAAGCCATTAGTTCTTAGTAAAAATGTTTTCCACATCAATAAAGTAGTGTTTTGTAGCTAATGATACTGATGATCATACAGACTTTGCTTTATGGTCAAAAGAATTCTACAACAGTTAACTGTTTAACAGAAAATATGATGACTACATGAAAGTTATCTGGGTGTTACTTTTTAAATCTGGATCAAATGAAACAAATCTACTTTTCAAATAACTGAATAAAAAGGTAGATGGATGTATTGTCGCATTCCAGCACCTTGTCACGAAATAAAGTTGAAGATAAGTGGTATAGTTTTAACATAGGATTGAATTGAAATTCTCAGTCGCTGAAAGTTAATAGATAGCACAGGATATCCCTGGATCAATGGTTATTGGAGTCATCTTATGCAAGTGCAGAATATTTTTTTCTTTAATACCGATTGGTCAAATTTTTGATGAAAGTGTCTTCGAATGTTCTGAAAGGTATCAAATTTGTCATATTTTTGGCCAAACTATTGATAAACATTTTTATTATTTCTATACAAACAATCAATAAGTAGTCGGGTGTTTTTTTTTAATACCACAAACATGAATGCCTGTTTAATGATTGAGTACAGATTCACGAGGTGATAAAATAAAATAGCTTACCTGCTTGTTGTTTAGGTTGTGTTTCCGTCGGTTGTGATTTCTGAAGAGGCCACACCGAATATAGTGTTTGAAAATAATGTAGAAAAAACAAAAGGAATTTAGATTTATCAGAATCAAAGATGACAAAGTTTGAATGATTAATGGTTATCAGCTTTTTGTCAGTAATAATACTCTACTATTATGATAACAATGATGCCTACAACTACATAATTTTCGAGAGGTAACGTTAGCAATCAGTCGATTGACATGATACAATTCAATCGTAAATGAAAAGCTGAAAGGTCGAACTGGATCGGAAAAGCGAATATAAATTGCAGCTAGTTATCAATGTTTAATTCAGTGTCATAAAATCAGAAAATTCTGAAAAAGCAAAGTGACGGGTGACATTTTAAGGACTACCACTGATCTCAATCAACCAAATACTAAACAAAACATGCAAAACTCCATACCGAAGCATTTTTTGATGAAAATGCCTAACGCTTTGCTTTCAGGCTAGTTTAGTTTAAACCAAAAATTAAACAACAAGGATTGTTCGTTGTTCACTAGGTAGGTAAGCTAATATATATATATATATATATATATATATATATATATATATATATTGACTGTAGAACTCCATCGGATAATGAAAAGAACTGGGAAATCCAAATAAGTATAAAAACTAGATAATGACATATTATGTTCGACAAATAGTTGTGACTATCTATTCCGTTATTATGTTTGGACTGTTCCATACGTCTTAGTTTAATCATTTAGTTAGTTAACTTATTTACTGTAGTAATTATTTAAATAATTTTAATTCTTATCAATCGTCAACTTAAATTACCAGTATCTAGGACACTGTTTACTATTTACAAAATAGGTGTACACGTGAATATTTGTTTTATAATATAAACTGTATTTTGTCTAGATCTAATTAAAACTTTCATTCGGAAAAAATACATTGAAAATTTGAAATGTATTTTTGTTTTTGTAAAGTTATTTAGAAAACGCAATTCTAGATTTATCAATGATCGATTTCATCAGTTTCATTTGTGTTGTATATGTCTGATAAACAAATAGCGGATAGTATAACAACGTTGATAATAATCCTTACACAGTTAACCCCAGTTTAGATAAAATTATCCATTGATTTTAATTATTATTCGCTAGAAATATGTCCTTCTGTCGGAATAAACATCTACATTTTAAAATCGTCATCTTTGCAAAACACTAGACAATATTCATCAGTTTAATATAACTTGGAGGGATTGAAGTTCATAAATCGTGGTATATATATGTATACATATATATGTGTCCTTTTATCAAAATATATTAAAACCTTATAACTCTGAATACTGTAACACATAAAGCCCAACCAATTTTCATCTGACGTTTATAGGCTCAATATCATTTTGATGAGAACAGGGATCAGTTTACATACATATTTTTATGTAACATTATCACCTTAGTTTCAACACTCAAATTTTACAGTGTTTAACACCAATCAGTTTTAATTTGTGGAGAAAACTGAAACAACATTAGTAGTATGCAGCCATCAATTAAGAGAAATTGTCTTTTTTTATCTCAAATTATTTTATATTTTTAAAAATAGTAAGTCATATAAATCAATATTTCAGTAAGGACACATTTTAACAATTCTGGTCGATATAAGTGGTATAAATTTACTCTACTGACGATAATTTAAATTATAAGCAAGAACTGCAGGATTGAAAAAAATTACATAGTCTTTGATAATCCAGCTCTTTACAAGATAATAATATGTTTAGTAGCATTTTTTAAACAAAATTACTTTAGTTGATTAGTAAATAATCGATATTCTATTTGAACACTAATGATAATAATCAGTATCATAACGTACCTGTAAGTTTAATTCTTTGATTAAATTTATTACTTTGTCAACTTTATCTTCAACAGTTTTAAGTCTTTCAGTTTTTGACTCAACTCTTGTTAGAAAATCGTGTGTTGTATTGTAATATGTTGTGATAGCTGTAGCTATTTCTGATGACATTTCCGCACCTCTGTTCATTTGCATTACTGTAGTTCGGACACTGACCATTTTTCCACCGCCTTTTTGTTTCCGTTTTTTACCTTGAATAATATATCGATCATAATCCCAGAAACGTAATCTTTCCCAATGTGTAAGACGTACTTCTTGAGCTGATCCAGGTTCATAGGATTTTTCTAAAATTGATTATTGATAAGTTAATAAATATTCTTTTTTTAATATGTAACTTTAGTGTCATTTTAGTTAATATTGATTAAAAGAAACAAACAGCATAAATCTATAAAATAAAAATAGTCACCTAGATAGAACATTTAATTTTCTTCAGATTAAATACTTGCATTACGGGGTTGTGAAGATCGTTAGGTTACACATTTTTGAAGCCATGAATCGACCAATGTTAGACCACCATTAGAAACCAGGAAGCACTGGACAGTCGTTTCGTTCTGGTATGGGACTCATCAGCAGTGCGCGTCCACGACTCCTGCACAGGATTCGAACGCAGGATCTTCGGTACGGTACGCGAATGCCCAACCTCTGGACCACTGGCCCGGTATCTAACGGTGTAAATTTCTAACTTGATCAATTCACGGAGTTGCGCAGCCTCATACATAGTCTTCGGTAGTTACTGTCTACACCCGAACAGGTTGAAATTAACTGGTCACGACTTCCCACTAGAACTCGGAGATTCCTCACAAAGCTGGTCACTAGTTAGCACAGGTAATTTGCATTAGGGAGTTGTGAAGATTGTTAAGGTCCTGGGTTCGAATCTTGTAGGGTGCAGGAGTCGTGGATGCGCACTGCTGATGAGTCCCATACCAGGACGAAACGACCGTCCAGTGCTTCCTGGTTTCTAATGGTGGTCTAACATTGATCGATTCATGGTTTCAAAAATGTGTTGATTAAATATTACCTTGAATTTTAGAGGAATAAAATACAGTTGCCAATTTTTTTGCTGGAAACATTAATGAAGATTACACTTTTATTGAAAGCTTATTTCATTTGATTGAAATTAGTTAGCTCTATGTATATTTGAATTACGGTGATTAATTTTGTTATGTAAAAATGGTTAATTTTAAGGTTCTGCGCAATAAATAAAAATACCATTTTACACTGTCTATGACGTTGGTGGATGTTATTGATTGGTGACCAGTCAGCTTCACAATCAGAACTTTTCTTACCAGTGGATCGGATGAGTTGGAAAAGCTTCCTATATTTACCAGGTGCAGCTACTACTTCGGACTTCCAGGTCTATTAGTCCTTACGTAAGCTTTGTACTATTTAATTACGTACCAGTTTTCTTTTATTGTCAAACTCGCGGTTACCCGGGGTAAACTGACTTGCGTCAACAAGTTCTAAAAATCGCGTAGAAACTCAGAGCCTATAAACGATGCGTTTCGAGAAGCCGAAAGCAACTGTTCTCGCTATTTTCATGGCGACGTTCAGTGCCATAAACAACAAACTACGTTTATATCTAGACATTAGATGTTTTGTTAAGATTTATGTAGACTGTTAATTTTTGAACCTACCATAAATTGTCAAAAGCTTACGAACCAAATAAATCCACAGTCTGTTGAATAACTGTTTCATTCTAGGTTGAGACGGTTATTTGGAGCGCATGAAAAATATGCTAGTTTTAGAACTATGGATTCAGAATCCGATGAGATATATCTTAGAAAATAAGGAATTCAGTGTAAATAGTATAGTAGTGATATCTAACTTCGTCAGTCATAACTACGCATGGTTCATTTTTTTCTGATTTAAATTATTTAAGTAGTATTCATGATTCTAAAATAATTTGCCAAACTGTAAAAAAATGCCTTCAAAATCTTGTAGATAAAATGTTGATTATGAGATTAAATATGAGATTAATTATGAGATTAAAACGCTTTTGTACTTGTAATGAATACAATATTATAACTTGATTTATTCTCAAAGTATATCACTTACTAAAAGGATTGTTAATTTTCAATGGATTTTTCTTGCAACCTCTTATAATATAACGTATTATTAAGTAGATATACCATATCAAGTTCAGAGGTGGTGGAATCGGTGAACGATCCACATATTCTCCCACTATATGATATCTTTGTAACGCCCAATATTTCGTTGATGCTGATTCAATTCTCATATAAGTAGAGCTGATAAAATATTGGAAAACAGATTATAAATTATCAGTTGAAACATTCGTTAGAAAACTTATCAGTATTTGAGTAATGACTTGACTAGAATTACACATCCGAATCAACACATGCACGGCTACTAGTGTAAATCAACCACTTCAGTCAGGTAGCTTTACTTTAGGTTAATCTACAACCATCTGTTTAACATGTTTCAAATTATATGTCATAATATATTGCTTGATAATGTTAGAGAAGAAAGAAAACATGGAATTCTTGAACAGTATTATTAGGATGTAGTAGAAACAGCTTAAAACTATGAGGCATTGACTTGAAAATTCTATGGTTGAATAGAAATCAAATGAGCGATCATATAATCCATCGTCATTTGTAGTCTTTGGTATATTGTCACAGCTATGGCAGCATAACTATCAACCTATCATCTCAATCATTAAGGATTACTTTGGTTTGATATGTTTGCTTCAGTATTAATACTATTTTGCACTTATATTAGATTATTTATGTGCTTAATTCCCACTTGGATTGCTTTGAAAATGGAGAGTACTATCCTTTCCTTCTACTTATGTTGACAGTTTCTGAATTATATGTGATCAAAAGAATACAGCAACCTTAATAGCTAACAACGTACACAAACTTAGCCCTTGTCAATAAATCGTAAGCGTATATGAAATAATTTGGAGACTTATGTTTTATAGTTGAATCAGAAAGCAGAAAGAATAAACCCTCAACAAGTGTTACTCTTCGTTTATCTGAGATTGATGGTTTATGCATCAGAGAGTTAGTTCATTGTCATAACAAAACATACTTTTGTATCAATAAATAATTTTCTTCCTTTGTCTAACACTACTCCATAATCATCTTATTGACATAAAAAAGAGGGATTTAAAAAGAACCAGTTTTTTTCATCATGAACAGTTGAAAGCCTATTCTAATTTCAGTCATTAGCAAGTAGTTAACATTTTTTCAGTAAAATATTTACCTTGACAAGGTTATTTTAGACCTTTCTTGAACAGCCAGTTTATAGAAGTTCAGATGTAAGAGAATGCTAATGAATTTCATTCATTTATTTTCTGTCAAACTAACTTGCTATGATTCAACATTGAGTCTATAAGGCAGTGAATATTTTTATTCAGGAATTTTCATCCCTCACGAAGCTTATCCCTTGCTTGTTATTTTTAAAATGTTTTTTTACAACCAAAGACTATATGAACTTGCTTTGTTTTATTGCTCATGCTACGTTCTAGACTATTTCATTCAAATAAGGTAAGTTTTTTTTCATTCGACTGATATTCATTCTTTTAAAATATAAATACTAATATAACTGACTGATAACATCTCTAATAATTATTACAGCAGTTGATTCACTTTGGTCAGTTTGAAATTATTCTGTTTCCATTCTATTTTAAATATGACGAAGTACATGTAAGTCGTCGGAAGATTATTGTATATTCTCGTTTATTATACTAACAAAGTCATATCTAATTTGAATGCCTTTGAATAGATGTTATGTAAAATGAAGCTCGTTTTTTCACCATGAATTTGCTAATATTACTGACAGCTTGTCGGTGGATGGAGAAAAAGTTTATTGTTTTAGAAAAAAATGTCATATAAAAATCAATAATAATAATAATAATCGAAGTAGAGTGACTGATTTTTTTAAGACTTTTGATCATTGTCGTTCACAGTTTTGCACTGAATCAAAGTCAGAATTTACTGTGTTCACAGTTAAAATTACACTAACCACTTGTTGAGTTGACACAGAGATTACACTTCTTTGGATTCGGCATATGGCACAAAGCTAGTTTAATATGATAGCAGCTGTGACTTCCTAAGGAATACTTTCTGAAATCAATATAGATTGATAGTAATTCACAGCTTTCTTTAGTTTGTGACAATCAAGCAGTTATTTTCTTTATTGATATCAAATGATTCCAAATATATTTTACAATACATATCAGCGGATATTTAAGATTTAAAAATGAAGTACATAACTTACGCAAACATAGCAATAACAAGATTGAGAAGTAAAACTTGAGTAAGTATTACATATACTCCAAGAAGTATCGGTGATAGCCAAGTAGACCAGCCTCCAGGACAATTAATTTTATCATTTTTACAAGAATCCAATAAAACTAATCAAAAGAAATACAGTAGAATAAGAAAAATATAATGAAGTTATCTAGACAAAGTTGATTTGTACATTAACATAAAGAATTGTCTTTGAATACCATTATCAGTTTTTGGAAAAGTCTTTCAAAAATTTATTTTTGTTAAGTAGGATATTATTAAGAAATTCTTTGAAGAAAGTGTTGATGCTATTCAAAACAAAACTGATAAATCTAGAAATTATCATACTAAATCAAGAAACAAGTTGAATGAACCATTTCTATTTATCGGTCTTTTTTTTCCAGGAAAATCTACCCATGTGAAAATGCTATAAAACAGTTTAGGCAGTCACAAGTTGATCTCTGAATGTATTCATATGAATATTTAAAGTCATTAATCAAATATTATGAGCATGTACATAAATTCTTAATGACTTTATCCTATATGCAAATCTCTTTGAGCTGTTCGAACTTTGAGACAGTACATTTCTTCAGTTAAGATTTACGATCTGTTTACAGCTAAAGCAGTTATTTGAGATACTAAATGCAATGAATATTTTAATAGCATATTAAAGTGTACCGAAGCTAACTACAAATGAAGAAATCACGTCTGAATTCCGTGAGAAACAAATATCACAAACTATTTTTAATGAAATTATTTAGGAAATAGAGCAATTTTTATATTCAATTGTAATAGTGTTTTTTTGTTGTTATATTTACCTTCACCGGTTAAAGTATCCATTCCATATTCACCGAACACTTGAAAATAGGCCAGTTGTAAAGCTTTGAACACAGTGAATAAATTTGTCACTGGATTTAAACTAGCCGTTGATTGATATGCGGTAACCCATTGTAATATTGCAAATCCAGTTAAGACAACAGTGAACAAAGCCAAATATGGAATTAAATCACGAACAATCTGCAAGATAAAACAAAGAAATTCCAATTTGATTGTTTGAAAATTAGGATTATTCCACTTAGTCTTGAACATCGGGAGTCATGAAAGAAATCACAAATAATCTATCTGATCTGAACAAACTTGGAGATTTGATATACACTTTGAAAAAGGTTGTACTTAATTAACTAGCATCAGAAGTTGTAACACTTTACTGTGCAATCAATACAAAGGCAATTTTAGGTAAGTCAATGACTTTTTATTGAAAAATTCATCACCAAGAGATGTTAGGTTATTTAAAAATCTATAGAATGTCATCATCAGAATGAATGGTTCTTAATTGTCATACTGAAGTGAAAATAACTATCAAATGAATAAACGTTTCATTTTAAATAGTTTGAACATTGATAAAAGATACTCACCATAGATTGTACCATAATAACCATTGGTCCTAAACGTATATTAACTGTAAATAATTCTAAAATACGATGATAGAATATACACAATGAAAGTCCGTAAAATATTCTTGCCAATTGTAATAAAGCTTCTTGAATAGCACTAGCTGGATTCACTGGTGTAAATGATAATCTTTCAGCTTCTTCAGTCAATACTAAAAGTTGCAATGCTGTACCAAGTATAAATATAACAATAGCCATAATTTCCAAACATTTCCACAATTTCGTTAAATATATTTTAAATGGAATTCCACCGAATATTCCCTGATTAATAATAAAATACGGAGAACATAGAATTATTTTTTTTTGAAAGTAATGAACTCTTGTTTAATATTCAATAAAATATATATATATATATAAGTTTGAATCTCGAAAGAATTTAGTATAAGTTGTCTCTATGAAGGCCATACTTGTCCAGATCGTGGAATAAAGTTCGGCAGTTTTATTGTACGTTTTAGTTCTAGGTACATTTTTCATCTCAAATGTCCGTTGACAAAATGAAGGACATTTTGGAATGGTTAGCACAATGATTGAACTATTAGAAAATTTTAGTAAGTGAAGTTGGGTAACAGATAATGACTGTTACAGATTTTTGTAAAATATGCTTAAAATAATTAAAGTTTGAATATGGGTTAATCAAATCTATTAAAGTTTTAATTATTATCTCACTGCTTTTGTCTCATTCAAAATAGGTTATGTTATAATGTATATTGATTAAATTTCAGATCCAGGACCTTAAAAAAAACTATTTTTGGAAATGTGTGATCGATTATTTACGTTTAACCTTTGTATCGATTGTGTAAAGTAATTGATTTTATAATGATTACGTGGAACTGTTTATTTGAATAAGTAAGCATGGTATTAGGTCTCAAAATGAATGAACTTGTTTAAGTAGTTCAAACAATTCAGTGTGATGTTTTTTGCTAGTTTGTTCAATTTGTTTACGTATATAAATTTTCAGGGTAATCATCATTTTATTCAGTAGCATAAATTGTAATACAGTCAAAAACTATCAATACCAGATGTGAAATATTGTGAAAAATTTCTTTTTACAGTGGATTAAAACTGAAATTATTCACATCAACATCAGACGAAGCTAAATCAAATACAGGAAGCAACAATTGGATCATGCTACCAAATACATATATCATAAATTACAGCATGATTACTGAAACTTGTAATAATTTCAGACTAGAACAAAATTATATTTATTAGAAATTCACTTATCAGGTTATGAATTTGAATTTAAGGTAGTTAAGTTTCAGTTTGAATTTTTAGGATGTTAGAAGACAGAGTTGCTGAGTAATATACATGAAAACTAATCAATATTACTCTAATTAACTCTTGGCAATTTCTTATCCGTTATCCCGCATTAAAATTGATCGTCCATTCTCGCGATCGATAACGAACTGAAGTGATGTACTACGATATCCATCCGGTTAGCAGAGTTAAGTGAAATACGCTGCTGAACCATGTGATTCTGTTAAGTTATTTATGCCAAAAAATCGCAATGGCAACTTGATTCTTAAATGGTTTTTCAATATCCTAACATATACGTTTATATAAATATACGTAGAACAAGAACAAAAGACATGACGGAATAGCATGAATTCCTTTTATTCTGTGGTTTCTTTGATATTTTAATCTAAAACACGGGCACTAATTTTTAAGGATCAATACTATTATGTTTGGGTTGTGTGCAGTTGATGAAAAACTGTGAAGTAAAATGAATTCATATTATTCTACTTAACCTGGTACTCTTACTACTCTATTGAAATATATCTTTTTTTACTCATTTCTATCATGCTTCTTTGTTTAAATAGAAAGTAATTTTTTTTAAAGATATTCACCATTTTAAAACAAATTACATAACAATCAACAATATATTGAAAATTAGCAATAAATATGAACCCACATGACGTATATGTTCTGCAATAAAAGAAATCACCCATATATATAAAAGAACATTTTGAAATGAATACACGGGTAAGAGTAGGTCAACAGTAAATAATAAAACGTAGGTAAAAAAGCATAAAAATGCAATGTAGGAGATCTGTGAAAAAAAGATAAAAAGAAAGAATTAAATCGGAATTTTTGATTAATTATCAATAAATAATAAACCTGAAAAAAATGACTTTAATTGTGAGGATCATGATTTTTGAAGGATTCTTCACATTTTATTTGATTTTAGGTAATTTGTTGTAGGTTTTATGTGAAATCTTTCAAAGAATGAAACAACACACAGAGGTGTGATGTGGTTGATTTATTCAAGGTATGATTGGTATAGACAGCTTTGTTGTTGAAAATATCATACAACACTTTGTGTGTTTACAATAATAATATTATTTTAAAAAACATAATGCAAATCTACTAGGAACAATGACTTATATATTAAATTGTTTTTGAGATTGAGATTTTCATGATATAATAATTATTTGTAAGACAGTGTCAGGTCTTATGTAGTAGAATATTGATTGTGTCTACTAATTTGGTGGTATAATCAAATAGACTGAATATTGATACATTTATTTAATGAACGTAGACACTATTTATGTATCGAGAATGCAGGTTTTTTTAAAATAACAAACATGTATCTAGATTGTTTTTTATGACATTTCGAAATTTCATTCATGACCTCAATTGAATATGTCGCTTAATACCATTTACTAGTGATGCTCTTCCATAAATAAAATAAGATAATTTAAAAAAAATAGAACTATTTAATCAATAAAGCTGTCTAAGAGCTGTCGAATAACAAGCAAAAGTCTTTCATATCTTTCGAAAATTCTAAATTTATCAACAGTGCATTAAATTCATGAACTGATCAATGTTAGACAGCTATTGAGAACCTATGAGCACTGGATCGTCAGTTCATCCTAATATGAAACTTCTTAACAGTGTACCTCCACGACTCCATGCTCAAAAGTTGAGAATTAATTAAAGTTGGACATTTTCACCGTCAGTTACCGGTTCAGTGGTATAAAGTTCAGGCATTCGTGTGCTAGACAGAAGGTTCTAGGTTACATTTCCGCCTTCCATGTCTTAGGTACGTAGGTAGAAAAAAAAGAACGTTTTGTATGAATTCAGTGAAATTCAACAACCTCTACAGCCCTGTTTTGATCATTATTAACTGTAGATTTGAGTTAAAATGGAATAATATAAGGAAGAGACTGAACGGTAATATGAAAATGTATCAAGATGCTTCTCAATAAAAGTCATATAAGAGCTTATATTATTAATTTTCAGTGAGATAAAGAATTTCGAAAGACAAGATATAAATATCTTTTCATAGCATTGTCAGACAGGACAACAATCTGAAATATTCATCGTATTATTTCATTGCTACTTAAATTATCCTAACCACAAATGAAAATGTTCGTAGATTAATATTATCATTAATACTAGTACTTCATTCAAAATTCAAGTAAATTATATCAATATATGTATATACTATAAGTTTCTTACTGTTGTATATGAAAATCGTACACAAGGTGATATATAAAATCCTTGAAGCTTTTGAAAATATAAAGATAATGAGTTTCTGGCACTAAAACAGTAAATAAAAGATATGGTTCATTAGTTTAGAAATACAATTTGTAAGTGTTGATTGAATGTTTCTACTAAAACAGAAGTTTGTTGAATTCAAATCATTAGAACATTTTCACTAAGTTATAGTTTAATGTTTCCAGCTAAATTTGCTTAATTTCCAATTTGCATTACGGGGTTGTGGTGAAGATTGTTAAGTTTTATTTGAAACCATGAATCGATCAATGTTAGACCCCCATTAGAAACCAGGAAGCACTGGACGGCCGTTTCGTCCTGGTATGGGACTCCTCAGCAGTGCGCATCCACGACTCCTGCACCCCGCAGGATTCGAACCCAGGACCTTCTGTACTGTAGGCGACCACCTAACCACCTAACACTGATCAATTCATGGTTTCAAATTAATTTCCAGTGTCAATTATAAAGAAAGAACGTTTTTTATGTTCTAAAAACCAGTTGTAAACAGCTGAGTCAATCAAGTCTGCAGATAACGCCGAAATCGAGGTCATCTCATTATGATGAATTTGAAAAAAAACGTATACATCTATGTAGTTCCTAACAGTAAGCCCAAATTAACACTGATATTTTAAAACAATTAGTCCCTTTTATAAATTTTGATAGAACAGTGAGAAGACGTAATTGATCTGAAAAATGTGATGTATTTGCGCTTGTTGTTCGAAATGTATACTGATATTTTAGATTTCCTTTGGTTTAGAACAATATGAGCTTATTGCCTTAAAGTCCAAGAACTATTATAAGAGTATAATGATATCTTGTCCCAATTTCAATGTAATGTTGACCAACTCAACAAACTTTATTCAAGTAAATTATGTACAACTCACCTTTGAGAGGCTTCATATGGTTGTCTTTTGGCCTAAAGATAAAAGGGGATAAACGATCACAGTCATAACAGGTCATTTCCATAGATCAAAAATCACATTTTGAAGTATAACATATGAATTAATCTATGCATCAACTGTTTGATTAATATAAGTATTATCTCTGTATAATATTACTGAGATTTGTAGATAATGTTGAGCATAGAACGTTCAAATCGTCATGTGTCAAAGTGTCACATGGATTATTCTCAATGATTATCACTCTAAAGAAAGAAAGAGTATCGAAGTAACTCCCCCATATGGCTAAATTTGCTTTAAAGTTTTCTAAGATGGGGAAACTTCAAAATTTAATTTCAGTTGAAACAGTTTACTTATAAGAGCCCTTATATTATTGTTTATTAATCAATATCATATTCACATATATAAAAGTTCATTAATCATCATAGTTTGGTATTAGTGGCTTGAGCAATAATCACTAAGAATCATGAAATAGAATCATGTAGATTCTAAGGTCAAAAGCCACATGTTTTGAATTTTATTATTCAATTGCCTATTGATCATTTATCATCACACCAAGGTCAAATCATCTTCGTAATCAGAACCATTTACCAACCCTACATATGATAACTTTGTATTTGACTTAAATTATAGTTTGTGAAATTTAATGGGTGTTTAATTTAAGCGATTTATCAGCTGTGACTATATATAACAGGAACCAATAAACAAATAATTTGTATGTCTGTAGAAAACCATATACTTGTAGAATTTTGTCAATTCTATATTATTGAATGCAAAACTAGTTAAAAATAGCAAAACAGAATATCATGATACTTCTATTCTTATGTCATTTTATCAGACACTCGATCCTGTAGAAATATGATAGCTAAAAGCTAATCATTAAAATACTTTGTTTGATATAAAAATGTTTTTAAATTATATCATAGCAATTCTTCAACGTTTTGAAGTCTTTCTTATCTTACACTCAGGTTAGTAATTACAAGCAATTATGATGCAGGATGAATATTTAGTTAGCCTTACAAAGATGGTAAAATTAGTTTTTTCATGTACAGAATTTCTTAATATGCTCATCAAATTCTGTCGAAGTTCATAAAGTCATATCGTTTTAACAGTGAATTGTAATTAACGTGACTCATTACTCAACACTGTTATGCATCACCAAATATAATCAGAAGAAAGTCATCATATTTGATCATGTAAATAGTAAACTTACATCTGTAGACAATTTTCTATCGGATGACATTTTAGATTTTTTATCTGTTTCCAATTTACTAGCTTCATTCTCTTTAACTTTGAATTTCAATGACAATGGTACTAATGGAGGTAAGGTTATGCCAATTATTAATGCTACAATAAACTGAAAAGAAAATAGATGGATTATTTATTTGCTATCGAAAGTCGGCATGTGTTTCTCTTCATCATTCACATGATTTTGATGCATTTAACTTGTATATTACGTTAAAAAATGACAACCTATTCAAATGTTTTTGTAATTTGATGGATAAAATGAATAATAATGTTTGTCTGGTACAGTTTATCAGCGAATAATCATTGAATTAAAACTAACTAACAACATAAAAATGAATATACGATATTCTTGAGCCTATCATCAATGAGCTTTAACGGTTATGATCTAACAGCCTTTTTATTCACCTACTGATAAACGGTTAATTACTCTGTGCTAAAAATCATTGTCATCATGTTGTGCGCAAAATTTGACAATTGTAGTTGTTGATAAATTCAATGAATCCTATGCTTCAAGGTGTGAGTGTAGATATGACGTCTTTTTCTGACGTTAAAAAATATTTACAAAATAATCTTAGAAAATAAAACAAAATCCCAGCTAAATTTGAAGATGAATTCATAGTTCTAGTTCTTTGTCAACCTCTTTCATGTTAACGAGATAGAATTACACATTAAAACATTCAAAGAATCAATCGACAGAAGAAGTAATTGATTATCTCGTCATTTGAGTCTAAGATATATATTCATATATATACTCAGGTTTTGCAATAATTAATGATAAATAATTATTGAAAAATTGTTGATGACTGAGAACAATGCTTAAAATGATCTACTGGAAATGATGTAAAAAATAAAACAATTTGACTACTATACCGGAAACATTCCTGATCTTGGATCAATGATTCCATTCCAAACACGTTCAAGGTATTGTTCAGAGCACTGATGTGAAATAAAACTCATGGATTTGCCTTCAGCAGCTAGCATAAGACATGACATGTGTCCAAATAATTTTCTTTCAAGTACAATTGTTCTAAATGAAAGACTTTGATTGTCGTTAAAGCATTCAGTTAATAAACTGTAAGCTTTCGATTCAAAAGATCTGAAAAAGATAAAAAAAAATATGTAGGAACATAGCTGTTTGCATAAGTTGGGTTTTTTTCACAAAGTGACATCATTTGGAAAAGCATTGAAAACTAGGGAGTACTTGACACTTGTTTCGCCCTTGTAAAGTGAAGTCTGAAGTTTGAGGGTTTTCATGTGAAATTTGAGAATTCTTGGGTTTGTGATCACATGATTTGTTTTGTGGGCATTCATCACTTTTATGTTTAAATAATAATAAAGTCTGAGTCATTACATAATCAATCATATAATAACTCTGTTCACAATAATGATCAGTTAACAAACATAAATAAATCGAACCCTATGTAGATCATTGCGATATCATTTCATTAATTAGTAACTACAACTCCTCTTGGAGCCCGTCTAGGGCTACCGTCGGTCCCAATCCCGGATATGGGAGCAGGGTTGAGCATAGGGTAGGTCACTCCATCGCGCAGAAAACTAACTCGCTAAAAGAACACTAGCCAGGAAAATCGATTCTGACCATTTTAACTCTGCCCTGAAAGTTAGAACGTCTTCATTCAGGGGAGTTATGACGTCCCATGATGAAAGCCGAATTTACTCGGAAGTCACGTGGCCGATGCTCCTTTTCACAACCAGAGCAACCATTTTTTTATGTGCATGGAATGTCCGAACATTGTGGGAGACCGCAAAACTATTCCAAGTGGCTGTGGAAATGCAAAGATACAACCTGGAGGTGCTTGGAATCAGCGAAACGCATTGGATGCAAGTTGTACAACTGAATATATCTTCAGGAGAGCTGCTGTTCTACTTCGGTCATAAAGAATAAAATGTATCACACACACAAGCAGTTTCACTGACGCTGTCCAAACAAGCAAAAAAGGCACGTATTGGATGAGAATCTCATTGATCCAGGATCATCAAAGCGTCCTTCAAAACAGAGTAAGAGGGCGGCCTATTGTCCATTGGGGTAACAGACGCATGTTAGTTATCAAAGCCATTGTGTAATGGATAATTTTTTTGTTGCTAGACATATTTTTTAGTCAGTAGTCTGCGGTGACAGAATACATCAGAACATGAGGTTTTTTTCATAATTTTGGTTCTATTTATCAACATTTCTATTCTTTCTTTATTATATCCACCGTTATTTCATACTCTCTAACTCATATTTATGAAAAATAAATGGAAGTGATATTCCGATATAATTAAATAGTAGTTACGTAGAGAAAGTCTCATGATTTAACTGATATATGTTTAACCAGTTTGATACTGGGTTATTTCATTTACAAAGTACAGATGAGATATTACACGTGAGTGTACAGCCTATCTAATCTCATTTTTGGAGATTTTTACAGATATAATCTCACACTTAACTATTTACTTTGTTAGATATTGATTAAAATTTGTGAACCGTTGCTCTTGAATGTTTCCTCAAACAGATTATCATTAAAAAAGACTACAGAAATATGAAAAAGCAAAATTTCCTGAACTCCTTCCTCTCATTTTACATTTTCAACTATTACTTTATACGGTCACATAATTTAAAGCATACATTGAAGAAAGTGACAATAAAAATTAACAAAAACAACTCATCGCATTTTACATTCTCAAAACAAATTTCAAAGGCAATTACAAAATTCTTCTATGATTAGTTTCATTACATACGTTTCCATATACTGAAGTTGATAGAGATTAATATATTAGGTCGACGAAATTGTTACATTTAACTGTTTTTTCTGTAGTTATGTTAATTTACTTTACATCATTTAGTTACCTGCAATATGGTGGTTGTTAAAGTTTATTAAATGAATCTTCGGTACAAAACTGTTAACCGTAATTCTACATAACAGATAAATAATAATAGACACTCGTCATACATAATATTGGAATTAATATTCAATGACTTGCAAAACTATTAATTATACCTTGAATATTCAAACATCCCTTCTCTAGTTACCAAAGATGTTGCATTCATTGCTAAACGCCGTAGTAATAAAGCAGCAAACAATGCAGCAGGAAGTGGATCTTGAACTTGTGTCCAAAAATAATCGGCTAATTCCGATCGTTCAGTCAATAAAGCCCATATAAATAAATCAGTTGCAGGATTTTCAAATATTTGTGATTTTGGCGCTTGAAATCCAAGGTAAAGAAAATTGAAGCATTCAAATAACAGTTGATGAAATGATAAACATTTTTTCAACCAATTAATCACTTCCACAGTTCTCTTTTATGATGTGAATGCTAATTTTACAGCATTCAGTTTTATAAAACTGTCAGTATTTATTTAAAAAAAATAATTTTCTTTTACTATTTTTCTCCGTAAGTAGTGAAGATTATTTTCGACAAATTCAAACAGAGCGAGAACAACATAGTTTACAGAATAAAATGAACTCATTCTATTTTAGTTTCTTATCAGCCGCATATAACTTATAATCATATTTATTGATATAATTATTAAGAAATGTCATACATACTTTAGTTTGTAAAGTTTAGAAAAATATTTGAGACGTGAAATCATAAGAATAATAGGGAATACCAGGTACATGAATAGATCGATGCGTATTCATATTGTGAAAAGTAAAAGTGCAGAGTAAGACGAATGTTATGATGAAGGTAAAAAATGAGGTTATTTGAAGGTAATGAATATTAATGAGTGACTGGATAACTATTCAACATGGTAAAACAAGCATATATGTGAGCATCAGTAACTGTAAGGGTCAGGGTTTAAAAAATTGCTAAGAATTAAAATTCATAAAAGTTATTGGATAAATATCGAATCATTCTGACAGGGAAAAGGTAATCAAACTTCCCTTCTGTTTACATTGGGTCAGATCGGAAACGTTTGATAGCGATTTCCTCTGTAAAGCGGAATAAGATTGAATACTTTTATCTATGAATTATTCGAAATGCATTATTTACATCCAAATCTTTTGAGAATGCACAAGTGAAGTTCCCTAGTGAAGAAAGTAATACATGAAGATTTCTCTGAACCTTCGAACAAATATATTCACAATCTGTCGAGTTTAAAGCTAGACAAAATTGAAAATGAAGCTCTCTCTCCAGAGTTTAAGTCTCATGTTCGACATAAAAATGTCAACAAAACGCAATTCGAAAGCCTGTACCAACAAATTACTTGAAATCTATAGACGAAGACATAAAAGTCATCAATAGGTTGTACAGAATATTCAGTTTCATTGAAATCACGAACAGATCAATCCTAGACCATCATCAAAAACCTGGAAACACCAGAAAACCGTTTCTTATTATTTTGAAATCCCATTATCATCAAAGGGTATGAACCAATAGAACTCAAGAGCTGATTCAAAGTCTACTTTACTTAACCTAACAGTCCACGATTGACCCCCTTAAAGAGCGAGTTATTCAACCACTGGTTTATTTTGAAGTTTTGCGTCGATTTGTTTACCTTCCAAAGTTTAAATTCGACTGAAATAATCATTCTTTCACTGATTTCAGGTACAGATTGTTGAAAAATCTCATCTAGCATGAAACCTCGGTTCAGACTATCTAGATATTAAAACCCCTTAATCTGATGGATGAACTGTAGCCTAATGCCTGTAATTCACTACATGAACTAAGTAACACGTTATCGACAAAAATGTACGACGACGCTGTTTAAATTGCGTTTTTATTCAAATTACTGTGAGTAGTCTAAGTACTTTAAACTTTACCAGAAGTCACATCATCGTTAAAACCAAACACAAAAGACTTGATTCCTTTTTCCCTTATTAAATGCTTCCTAGTATCATAAGGTACTCACTTTACTAGGTGGTATCGTCCTAATAATGCAGTTTAATAGTCCATATTTTATCACTATTAGTTATCATTTCTCATTTGAACAGATTTTCTATAAACCGGCTCTCGTTTTTCTTACAGACGGCTGCAATCTTTTGTCATAAGTGGTTTGAAAATATACTGATCGCTTTTACTAACTTATTTATTTTCTCCACATTGAATGTACTAAAAAAATACTCTAGTCGTTAAATATTAATTTAATTTATGATGAAATATTCAAGTATTTCTATTTCGTGATTAAATTAAATTTAATTTTTATTGAAATGCATAAAGAGACATATGATGCAAATCATCTGTACAATAAAATAAGCTTATAAATTTAGTATAAATAAAATATCAACAAGGTATTATGAATACTTAAATACTAACTTAACAATAACTAATATTGCTTACTTACCACCAGTAGTTATTAAGAAAAAGTGAGGAGCCAAATAAGTCGGGCAAAATTGTCTACCAATAAGTTCACGCAATGCACGACCAATCAAATAAAGACTAATCTGATCTGGAATCTAAATAATTTTACAAAATTTATGAAAACATTTTTCCAAAACTAGTAAATTTCTAATTGTTAACACATGAAAATACTTTTTTAAACACTAATCCAAGTAAACTTTTTGTTAGCACTTTTAAGTATTCTTTAAAAAAGAATATTAATTTCATTTGTCATTGTTTACGTTTTTCTAAATTTTGAAGTTGATCACCTATGAAAAGTCCATCAAGAATGTTTGAATTTAATCAAACTATGATAACCTTATTAATAAACATAGTGACTTATAAACTGATTCATATTTCTATTCCAATATATTGCCAATATGCTTTATGAAATCATAAATCGATCAATGTTAGACCACCATTAGAAACCTTGAAGCACTTGACGGCTGTTTTGTCCTGGTATAAAACTCATCAGCAGTGCGCACCCACAGCTCCTGCACCCCACATAACTCGAACCCACAACCTTCGGTCGTGTATGCGAGCGCCTAACCTCTGGACCAGTGAGCCTGTACCTAACGGTGAACTTATCGAAGTTATACATTAACACCGTTAGGTACCGGCTCACTGGTCCAGAGGTTAGGCGCTCGCATACACAGCCGAAGGTTCTGGGTTCGAGTCCTGTGAGGCACAGGAGTTGTGGATGCGCACTGCTGATGAGTCTTATACTAGGACAAAACGGCCGTCCATTGCTCCCAGGTTTCTAATGGTGGTCTAACATTGATCGATTCATCAATTCATATGTGTAACTTAACAGTCATTACAACCGCATAATGCAATCGGCTTTTCGTCATTTCAATGTGAACATATAATCAGTGATCGAATGAAACATTTTAATATTGAAAGATTGAACTCATTTACGAGAAAAACAAATTTCATATCAAATCAATAAAATAGAAAATATGAATTTCGATTGCAATTTCTTATTAGATCACATTTTTTTATTGTAAGAGAGAAGAAGATATGTAAAATTCATTAAGAATAATAAACTTTCCTACTAAATCGACGAAGTCAAAAGCTAAATGAATGACAGAACCATCAATCTTGGGTAACTGAGTACATGATAATAACCCAAAACTTCGTTTAACTCATTTGCGATGAAATATAACTTAGTTTAACTAACCTTTCGTTTTAAGAAGCTATACTGATTTTCATATACGGTAGCTTGAAGGAATTAATCAGTAGATCATTTTAGCTTAGCATCAATTACTTTCGCTGATTTTGGTTAGTAATACAATGCTCCTAATAGTTCATTGTTGTTTGAACTCATCTGTTGTTTCTTTGAATTGTTAGGGAATTGTCATTATGCCTGCAACTTATTTAATCAAATATCACTTTTAAAAAAACTACAGAATGTGATACTCATATTTGTATATTCTGATGATAATATCTGAATTCAATAAACTTTGCCAACTTAGATAAAAGTTTTAAAATGTATACGATATCAAGGTCACTTGCAGTTTTTTAGTAAGTAACCTATATTATTTGGCATGCAAACTAGACCTAAAGTACAGCTCCAGTTATGTTACTCCCTTTTTATTAAATTCCGATCTAAGATTCTTAGATTAGGCTGGATACAAATAAGATAGTAAACTATCGTCTATTTACCAGTGTGAATCAATAATTTTATATTAAGCAGTAAAAGATTAAGTGCAGCGTGTTTGTCAAATAATCTTTCTGAATAATGTCTAATAATAGTTGAATAAAAGAAATTGCTTTTAAGATTTTTTGTATCATCAAGGTTTATTTTTCTTATCATGAATTAACATAGACTGGAAAACCATTGTAAACAGACAAATTACCACACAACTGTTTAGAAGCACTTTGAGATATCTTAGAAATCAATATCTACTAACGGGCATTATTTATTTTTAAAGTATTTGCTGCACTGTTACAAATCATAATTCTTTGTTATATTATCATTTATGACGTTTTATTATAACGAGTTGAGCAAAGGGATATTTAACTAGTAAAGTTAGTAAATTAAATATCATTATTCTGCTTAGTTTATCATTTCAAGTACTGTGATGTTTGTAGTACGTAGTAGAGAATATAATAATCAATAAATATCTTACCTTAACAAATCCACGAATCACATTAATCAAAGTTTCACCAGGATGCTAAACAAAAAAAATAGTTTGTAGTAGTTTTTACAATTAAATTGATAATTACTGGCATTTCTCTGAATGATGATTATTTAAAAAAAACATATATAGAGGCTTAAACGTACCTAGTAATTATCAAAAGAGCCATAAAATATATTACAGGGAAATGACAGTTTGCAAGAGATCGTTTGAAAACATCTAGTTTGTGATCAGAAGCATACAGTCTGAGTAGTTGGAAATCTTGTTCCAAACCTATAAATTTATTTCAATGACTAACTATGTTTCAGTGTCCTATAAAATCAAAGTGTCTATAATATCACTCTTAATAATCATTAGTATGCTGTATCTGTCAATATTATTTCTATTGATATTTAGCCAAGGAAGAATCTGTAGCGTATTCATTCTAATCAACAATTTTTTTTTGTTTATTTTGAATATATAAATATGAAAATATGTATACCTCCGTTTTTGGACAAAGTGCAAGACTCACAGAACCATTCAGATTGCTGAGGAAATAAAAAGACCGAACCTAATAGTACTTTGAATAAGTGAAGCTCATTGGATATAAGCAATACAGAAAAGATTATCTTCTCGAGAGATACTGTTGTACTCCGAATATGACAAAGAAACCGCCTCACATACACAAGGTGTTGTACTAGTGTTACCCGAGGAAGCACAAAAGGCACCTATAGGGCGGGAATCTCATGGACCAAAGATAATCAAAATATTCTTCAGAACAAAGATATAGCGAATTACAATGAATGTGAATCAGTACTATGCGCCCACCAATGATTACAACAAAGAAAATAAAGATCAATCGTATGTGAGGCTGCAGTCAGTCATTCATAAATGCCTTCGAAAGGACCTGACCATAGTGACAGGAAACCGAAATGCCAAGGTTGGAACGGATTACATAGAACATGAGGATAAAGTTAGAAGATAAGAGCTAATGCAATGAATGAAAATAACAAGAGACCTGAAAATCTATGAACTTTCATCAAAATGGTTATAGGTGGCACTATATCCCCACACAAAAGAAAAACACGCTACATAGATTTTCATCGAACCATACTTCACATACCAGGTGAATCACATCTGTATCAAAAAAATGTTTAGAAGGAACATGAAAGTCGTGAAGACAAGGAGAGGAGCTGACATAGCTTCATATTAACACTTTGTGATGACCAAAAATAAAGTAAAGCAAATGAGGCACTGAACAACAAGAGAAACTGAATTACGAAAATGTAATAAGATCATTCTTTGGGATAGTGACAAACTCGGCAAACTCAAGATCGCTCTGAACAACAAGTTGCAGATCTTTCAAGATCTACTCAAATAAAAGGAAACTATTTGGAGAAAAACTGGATTGTCGTTCGGTTCTGGGCTACAGAAAGCACCATCACAAGGAATAGATCTCTGTTGATACTCTAGATGAGATTCGAGATAGAAGGAACAGAAGGATAGCAGTCAGTATCAGCCGATCAATAATAGCAAAAGAAACCAAGGAACAGGTCAAATACATAGAAGCAAAGAAGCAAATATCCTGAAGCACTAGAGTTAATAAGCGGGAATTTGTGGAAGATCTAGCAATAATAGCATAAAAGGAAGGTGAAGTAAACCGGGACAACGTGGAAAGAACAATGAAAGAAGACCTCTCACTGAGATCCAAGTACAGTGGAACAGGCGGACACAGCACTTTCAAGAGCTGTTGAATAGACCAGCGCCACAGGATCTACCGGTCATCAAAGCAACTTTCTTCCTATAAATGTCCTCTTACCAGCAGTCGAAGAAATCAGTATGGTCGTCATACAAATCAAGAGCGGTAAATCAGCAGTATCAGACATCATACCAGATGAGGTATTGAAAACAGACATAGAAATAACTGCAAAGATGTCCCAAGCTCCACTCATCGAAATTTGAGAGAAAGAACGAGTACTGAGAGACTGGGAGAAAGGATGCCCCACTAAGATATCGAAGATGAGATATCTCATTAAGTATGAGGACTACAGAGCATCACACTAGGATCAGTACCGAAAATGTGTTCAACGCGGTGTTGGTGAACAAAATGAAAGACATAGTGGGTGCCCAAGTTCGAGATTAGCAAGCTAGATTCCGTAAAGATCGGGTGCTGGTAAGGATGGCAGGTCAATAGATAAAGTAGTGAAACTTCATCAGTTGAGGTGGTTTGGACATGTGTTACGTATGCCTAACCAACGACTGCCTCGTCGAGCTATGTTTTGCGGTGTAGGAATAGGTTAGAAGAAAGTTAGGGGTGGCCAGACCAAAACATGGCAGAAATCCATGAAGTCACTGACAAGTGGATTGAGTCATGTTGGTAGATGTAGACTACCTGGTTGGAGCCCGCGAGATGATAGTAATCGATGTCTAGAGATCCTGAATGACATGGCTCAAAACCGTTTGCAAAGCTCAGGTGCATTTATTATTTTTCTCTCAAATCCAAACCTCCTGAGTTCCTCATCACTTTATCTTTTTCTTTTCAAGTTTATTTCACTAGATCCTACTTCTTGAATAATATCCTTGAACTCTAATCTCTCCGATTACTGCTAATTCTTCCATTATCTCTACTACTATGGGATTTGAACTGACAATTCGGTATGACAACTTGAACTGAAGCACGTGAGTACGTACGTAGTTTTACGATGCTGTTGATTGACTGATTGATTGAGTACCAAACAGATCGCAACGCTACAGATCAATGTTGAACAATCAACTGAATGTTACTGCTCACTATTCATCAGTTTCCTTGACCATGTGGAGACATTTTACAGTGTGCAGAAGAATATTATGGAACATTTTCAACAACGTGGCGAACCTGAGAAGACCGTTACCATCATACGAAATTCTTACAACGGACTACACTGTAAAATCCATGCATAGAGGACAGCTTATGAATTCATCCCCAGTGAAGACCGGTTCCATACCAGCCTGTTTATTCTCACCCTTCCTCTTTCGTCAAACAGATGATTGGATTGTGAAATCTTAAACATCTCACGGGAAATATGGTGTACAGTAAAGACGAAACAATAACTCTTTTACATATGAAATAGCTTTTTTTTGATATTCAACTGTCAAACCTTCAGGTTTGAAAACTAAACCACTTAGGTGTGAATTTTATAATAATAGTTCAAATTCTGAACATGATTCTACTTCATATTTATCTGTTGAACAATATTTATTAACTTAAAGAGACTTTTACTATATTTCACTGAGACACAAAGAGGTCCTAGGCAAGTATAAGAAATTCTAGATATTTTGGTTTACAGTAAACCGATATTACAGTTTAATTGTAAACAGAATAATTTAAATTACATCTTGCAAGCAAATGTACATAGCTATCCACCTAAATCTTAAACATTCATGAGATTTTTACCGAATAGCATCAGAATGTTGAGAGTGTGAATAAAATATAAATAAATACGGTTACAAACTTTCCAGAATCCCTTGTGGAAAAAGTTTCAATAAATTGTTTCAACTTACTTCTGAATGAATTGATTGAGTATAAAGCAGCTGAAGTGTTTCCGCAGTTAAATAATTCGATAATAAAAATCCTTTCTCGATAAATACACAAATGAATTGTACTTTGTTTGATAATAATAATGAATTCATATGTTTTACTAATTTGGAATTCTACAATATAAACATAGATAAGTAATTGGTTCGTGTATTTTACGCGAATATCTTGAAAGTCAGTAAGCAGTGGAAGTAACCAGAAGTAAATTACAAACATGAACGAAAGTTCACATGATTTTTTTTGTCTAGATTTAAAGGAGCAGTTTCATCAAAACGCCGTGTCCGAATTACTCTACACTGAATTGTACTATTTTAGTCCACCAAACTTACCTCAAACATTTAGTAGTTGGTTGTAGAGATAGAAATCAAGGTATATGAAAACATCGAAACTATTCCAAAAGGAATTTATCATATTCATACGTAGCCTAACAATTTACAAGATATATTTAAGAATCAAGAGGGAAGTTATGATAAGGGTTACTCTATAGAACAGCGTAAATAAATAATAAATTTTTAAAGAAAGGAAATATTTAAAGTCAGTCGAATATTTAACGTTTTTATTGTTTGACAAATAATATTTCCTCATATAGTAAGCAAAATATGATTATTATCTTTGCGTTTTCATATTTTCGACTATTACCTAATTCATGTGATAGGAATTTATAGTCTAACATATGAAGAAATAATTATTCATCAATTGAAACGACATATTTATATATATATATTCTTCTGTATTTTGAGTCAATCTAGAAACAGTTCATTTCAACGAATTAGGTTTATTTTCGTATTGAGTGTTGATTAGGAATGAAAAAAGGGGCTAATTAATGATTCATTATTGTTTAGCCAATGACATATACGTTTTGCTAGTTAAATGTTTCAAAATAGGACGAGAAAGTAATCTAATGATGCTTCGTTGTCGATATCTATCAGTAGTGAAGTCTAACTTCAAACTAAACAGTTCCTCTCAGACCATCTAAATAGATAGTGATTAAAATGACTTTCAGTATTCTCTTCTTGAGTATCCAAAGTTAATAGTTGTTGTCGTAGAAAATAAGTAGATTTTAAAAGATTCACAGTCTTGATAGTCAACATTTACATTATTATAAACAGAAATGAGGCTTTTAAACAGAGTGCAGTTGTAGCATCTAGAATGATGATTGAGGAAAAAAATTAAATTATTTAACACAAATAATCAAACTTCAGTTATTATGTTACATAGAAGCTTAGCTTGCTGATAGAAAGTGTATGTTATAAAACTAGTAAGCAATTGTTCACTTACATCCCACTTCAATCCTTCTATAAATACTTTATCCCTGGCAATGTCACTTCTATTTAATGCAATAGCAATGGAAAGAAGAGTTTCGTTTAGTTCATCAGGTTTTTCATTCTCCTTCATAGCTAAAACATAGATAATATTTGATAAAAAAATTTCAAAAAAGTTCAAAAATTTAGATTCCCTGAAATTGCTACATCCCCAGGGTTAATGAATTATAAACAGCTGACAAAGGTTTGGCTTATTAAAACAACTTTTGTCAAGACACAAACTAGTTTTCATGTAATTTCAATAGTAAACGTATCTCCTACTTAGTAAACATGAAATGGTAATAAGTTTTGGGATATTTATTACTGATCCATCTTTTATTCTCTATTAACAAACCATTCCTAGGCAGGCGTTGTATTTTTAACTTGGTTTTCTTTCTTCGCGTATTAGTTTTTCAAGTTAAATAACATTGAATGATGTTTACAATATAATAAATATTTATCTAAATTAGATTTTGACCTATTTTCTATGTGATATCATGATTAAATGTACAATTGTGAATATTATTTACATCCCGAAGTATAGAAAAAACTGTTAATCATTACTTGGCCTCAGTATTTCTCTAGGTTACATCTAGTAATGAGAGCAAGCTTAAAAATTTTCAACTGTTGAAGGATCTGGCGCTAATGTTATCTGTTTAGATGCCTTTCTCATCCAGCTTTGATGTTAGCTAGTTATATTCCATTTCAGAGATATTAGATCTGACACTGTTGTCATTCGAAACGAATTCTAGAATAGTTTTTGAATACCTACTCAAAAATGCCCCATAAACTTACTACGACTACATATTTAAATTATCAAATTGTTTCAAATCTAAATGTATTTAACTCAAAAAACTGGTATATCGAACTCATTGAAATTCTGCAAAATAAGTCAACCATCTGTTGTCCACTACTTAACGTAGAGATGTAGATCTGCGAACCATTCATAGAAATCTAATGGCAAATCTAGACAAAGTGAATACACCTTTTTCTATCCAGTAATTATCATTGGTTACCATTATTAGTTGCAGGTGTTGGTGTCTTACACGTATATTTCGTCAAGATTAACTATATTTCAGTTTCCATCACGATACTGGTCTTCTTGATATTCTTGTATTCTAAATTTGATGATGTCTGAGTTAGTTCCAAGCAGTAGATTGATTCCGTCTTGAGTGCCAGTAATGTTATAATATACATAATCATTACTAATGCGAACTGTTTTTAACTTGTTGAGAAAATGGTGACTTATATGATCAAATATTATGGTTGTTAACTGTTTAGTGTTTCAGTGTTTGGGAAGTTGTTATGATGTGCGGTGTCCGAGACCTGAACCTCCCAAAACTGGTTGCCTGAATGAGAAGACAAACGCAGAAGGGAAAGTCTGTTTAGCTACCGGACAAAAATATACAAATACTCGTCCTCTTCCAGACATATATATATATATATATATATATATATATATATATATATTTCTCCTCCTTAGAAAATGAATCCGTCTGTTGACCACTGATATGTATTCATCCTTTAGAACATTTCTGATGATCATCAAATGGCCCTTCTGTTTGGCCGCCTCTAACTGACTCTCCATATTAGTTATTAGTTCGAGAGCAACTTGGAAAATTCTCATACGGATGAAAGTTCACTCAGTTGGTGAGTCTATATTTATTTGTTAATTTTGAAAACTATGTAAAGTAAGGAAATGAATTTTGTGATGAACAGGGATCTCGAAATATTTAATAACCTAAACCATAGATATCACTGTTCGATTTCTAGTGGAAATATTCAACCAACATATAATTTAAATTATTATTCATGACATATGTAGCACAAGTTAGGAAATAAACTTACAAGGATTCATTATTAAAGATAAAAGATGATAATCTAATTCACCATGTTCATCTTCACTTTCTGCTTCACAAATACTAAATAAAAATGTTTTCTCCAAGATTTCTTGAATCATTAATACAGATAACTCTGGATGTGTAATTTGATCCCAATAATATTCCATAGTTTGTTTAATACTACAATGATAAACATAAATTGACATGAAATGCATTTTAATCGGATAGAAAAAAATCAATGAATTATACTGGGTATGTTGTAGTGACTTCTAAATGACTTTGCAAGAAGTATTCATAATCAGTTAAAGAATATTCCCTCTAGTTATTAGAATAAATCACTAATGAAAAATATTATTAATTATAGTATTAGATTTGGCCAATATCGTAGTTTTGTTTAAATCAAATTATTATTAGTATAAAATATTACAAATTACATTAAAATTACTGTATGACATTCATTTAACTAGTGATTGTTCAGTAATGTGTACAAAATATCTTTAAACAAAGATTAGCAACAATTTTATATTTATCAGTTAGATTTTATGATAAGCCTTGATCTCATGATATTCCTTTTTATTTCCAAATATATTTGATGTATGATTTCTACCTTGATTACCTTCCATATATCCCCAGAAACAGAAAAAGGGGAAAAAGGTATATATTATTCTTCAACATGATGATGGTTCTTGAATTTCTTATTAAATAGATTTGTGATTAATTGTAGTAATTGTTTAAAATTATTTTAGTACATGAACTCAGTTGGTATATTTAGATGGTCAGAAGAGATGTAAAACAAGCAAATTCAAAGCAGTAAATGTACATTTGTAAAAATGGTTGCTATGAAGTTTTAGTTAGCGTTTAAAAAAATACCAAATGTTGGTTCAGGAGATTGGTTCAAGTGGTTTATAAGCATAAAATGCATACTTTTCAGTAGAGCCTACCTCAGGATAATACTCCAAGTGTAGGCAGTGAAACTTATCATAATACTTACGATAGAAATTCAAATTATCCAACAAATGCAACACAGACAGAATTATACAAGGCATTGTAAAACATTATATTTAGACAAGGCATGTGATTTACGAAGATTTATTTTGTTTGAATTTTGTTAACTTCACTTATCAGCATCAACTAAATAACTACTGAAAATTCGGTAATTCTAGATTATTATGAATGCTGTGAAACTATTTGTTCAAGTTTAGACAAAGGTTCTTATAAATTCTAGATTACTATTGAATACTAGTTTGTGGGTCTTATAATTGCCGCAAATTCTTAAGATAAGTGGCTCAGTGTCACATAGAATAATAAATGAGCACCTTTGCTAAACCTGAGTGGAACAATTCCGTGTTTACATTGGCTAATGTTAAAATATATTCAAACTATGATATATCGATTTGATTGTGATGATGTTTTCCAGCATCAAATGAAGTAATCAAGTTTTAATACTATTTTTTTAATATGCTTAGAAAATAAAACCAGTTTATAAAATAAAGAAACAATCATGTAATGAAAGTAACCCATGATGTTGTAGCAAAAGAATTGGGACAATTTTCGTTTCTATGATATCATTTACATAAGCTATACAATGTTATCCTAGATAAGTTCAATAGCTGCATCCATCAAATTTACAATGGAATCAGAAACGAATTAGAGACTTCTTTTCCTCAATGTTTTATTCATTAGAAGTGGGTGTATTATAAAGTTCGGTATACTAAAAACCAACTTGGAATGGACAACATACGAATCTTTATAGATGGACCTCTTTAAGTAGAAAAGGAGTTTTAGTTCACTCTTGATTAACAAAGGCTACGAGATTTGGTCCGGAAGATAAGGTAGACGACAAACTATTCAACCTCTGACAGATGTTCAAAAAAGGGCCATTCATTGCGATATGTTGAGCGCTACATGAAACTAAGACTACATTCTATGAGACTTCAAGCAGCTCCTAGGGCAATTATCTTTATGAACATTGAGTTCAAGGGAGATATGGCTGCAAAAATTTTAACTCATCGTTTTGCGAAACCTGTGATGAAGACTTTTTAAGTCGCTGAGCCTCGCATAGTCCTCGTGATTCACGAATATTTTAAGGACAAACTCTTTCATTGATCCACATCACTGTGTATTTATAAGTTCACTTGCTCTTACGTGGCAGGTTACATAGGCCGCACAAAGTGAGTGCCTTCAAAACACATCTTCAAACACTATCAGAGGTGAAGTTAAATCTATCAACACTTCTATATTAGAAGATCTTGTGAATTCCGATCACACAGCCCAACCGCAAATCTGATTAGTATGGTGAAATCTTCAAGTAATATTATTTTTTTTTCCAATCATTCAAAATAAATTTAGGTATTACAAAATTTTTAAACACTGACACATCACTAAGATTTTGTGGCAACAGTGTTTTAATCGAAATAGTCTTTAAGAAACCTCAAAGTTGTAACAGTACATTAAGAGATCATCAATCGGATACAGGGAAAATTAACTATTCTCATTAACTAAAATTACAAAGTGTGAATTTAAAACAAAATTAATGCAAAATAATTTCATTACAACAAAGTAAATGAAGTTAATCACATCAATTTGTAATACACCTTGTTAATGTTTTAAAGCTCATTTCAGTCATAACACAACATGGTTCTTTTAAAGTAATACTTTTAGTGCTAATTGATAACTTCAACAAAAAGGCAAGTTTGAACAAATAGGATGTCGAATTTCATATTATTTCTTATAACCAACAACTATACGCTTAACCAATTCTTAATGAAATAAAACATACTTTGCAGATGATAGTTGAAATGTTTCCGTTCCAATTGACCCTTCACTGATTGATTTTTTATATGTAGCCTTAGACCCAAGTTCAGTATCTTCAATACACTGAATGATAATATCCGCAAGTCTGCCAGTATCCTGTGTAAATAAATCAGTAAAAAACAATGACTAAGAAACGATTTTCTACATAAGTTATGCATTGAAAGATTTATAAGTTTGAAAATTATTGTCAGCTAAAAGTCTATGGTAATTTGGAAAACAAGAAAAGTCCAAGTTTTTATAATTTTATCAGAACACAATATTGACAATAGTTATTTAAAAAATAATTGATTTGCGAAAAATATTTTTGGTTTACCTACAATTTACTCATCTACATAGTTCACTCACTTTCAAAAGTACAACAGGAATTGTATTTTGCATTGTTCCATATATTGCCTTCAATGTTGATTCGTCTCCACCGGAAAGAAATGCACAAGCTTGAATTGGAGCTGAAAAAGAATAAATATATAGTGATGTTATTGGTATGATAAAGCCAAACTATGACCGTCTGATAACAATTCCAATTAAGTTCACTTATACTAATCCTCTTAAAATTATTCAGCTTTTTAATTGAAATGGATTTCAAGTGGGTTTTTTTTCATTGATAGTATGTAAGATGTTGAAAATTAATCGATGGCAAAATGGCTATCCAATCCAGTCTGATTTTCAATCATTTGTCGACTGGTTTCATTGAACATTGAAATTTTTCTGTGAAAAATACAACGGCTTTTCTAAATTCGCCATAACAGATTTGTCGTTCAATTGAAATTCACTTTCTCATAGCAATGCGATAGTACAGCAAGTTCTTTTTAACTATAGAACTATCCGATAAATAGTCAAAAGCACTAAAATCCCACATGTCCTATGTTCCATTAGGTATTATATTATTCTCTTTAAAAAGTATAAGAATGTGTAAGCTTTGAATAAACAGTTGACAATTAAAATCCAATGAAAATAATATGTTTTCTGGATAATACATGTTTGGAATATAAATGGAATAATTTTATGAAAAATGTCTTCATTTTTTTATTTATGTAACTTAAAAACAAAATTTTACCTTCTGCGAAGATTTGTGATGAGCTGTCTGGAATTAAATTCCACTTTTTGAGGATTAATTCTATTGAAGCTCTAAAATTATATTCGTAATGTGGTACAAGTTGTTTAGCAGTATCTACAAAAATATACTGAGTTAGATTAGGATCTAAAACGAAATGTTTATTGGTATCTGTTGCAGTTGAGGAGAATGCTGCAGAGGGAAATCCCTAAGAAAGAAGAGAAAGATTGTTTAATGAATATTTGTCAAAAATTTTTAACGTTTGTGATACTGAATTCTAAGCATAATTTATTACTACTTATATATGACTCAGTAGCATTCTTAATGCTCTCGGAATTTGTCAATGATGGTTTTTACGCTTCTGTCGTTAAATACATGTTTGGCTTATATATAACTCTTTCAGTGATAACTATTTAAATTTATTCTTGTATAATATGGTTATTTCTCTGTGTAAATCTAAATATTTTGATAAAGAGACGTCGATTCAAAATGTTCAGTATATTTTCCTGGTACACTTTAAACATCTGAGTAACATATTTGCTTGTTTAAGTAATTTATGTTAAAACTGTGATTGAATTTACTGAAGGCTTAAGTGAATATAAATAATATTTGGAAATATTACAGAGATAGGAAAAAGATGTAATTAGAAAAACCCGATAGGTTTTGTTACCCTCATCGTCATTAAAAACAGATAAGAAATAACCATAATGATTTGAAGAAGCTAAGAACAATTCATTTTGGTTGCGTATAAATGCCTTAAGCTATCTTCAACTTATACTTCGGTTCAACTTAGCATGGATCAAACTCCATATTTGAGGCAGTAATCCTAGTTTCGGAAGTACTTTCTATGGATTTGAAGTAGTGAAACAAAATAGTATGATTGTTTCATAATGCATTCATATTTTGTCTTGAAAAATATCACATTTTAAAAGTTAGATGTTATTTTATGCTATTTCGTATACTAAGATCCTTTTATTCACTGCATAAATATTTCGGCCTTATTTTTCTCACTAATGAATATATATATAATGTAAGAAATGGAATTAACAACAGTTTATCACTTTGATAAATCTAGATAATCTATTGAAAAAGCCGGAATTATATTGTACATTATCTCAAAACATTTTGAATAGTATGATCACATATTTATTAAGGCACTTATACATGAAAAAATAAATGTTAACTATAAGCATCTAAAGATGGGAGGAAAAACAAGAAAAGGAGAATAGTGTAATTTATACCATTGGATAAATTATCAGAAAAACTTTATATTACAAAGCTATTTTTAATGGTGATCTAACAGTGGTCGATTCATGACTTCAATGAAACAAAGTTCATAGTTCACTAGAGACTCAAACAACATGTAAACGATTGTAACACAACCCACTGTTTTTATCAATTTACATGTGCACGTCCAGTGGTATTATATAGGGAGGCGTGATCTCGATTTGCAAACCGTGTCGAAACATGTAAGGAAATGGCTACATAAACAAGTTAAATCAGACTACTCAGTCAAAGTAAATAAAAAATACCCATGATTCTGCACTGCTAAATACATTAGTTGGAACAGGCTGAGAAAGGGGTTTTAAGCCCGTTTGTCTTTGACCGAAAGTTAGCTAGGATGAAATCTTAGGTTCACTCCACGGCATTCGCATATCGTTTCACTTCGTGTGTCTGTTGTTTTGTGATCGGTGTGGTGTGATAATAAACGTTATCTACGCTTCGTACTCGTCTTCTGAATGAGCGGTATATGAAGTTTAGCATAATTTCGAATATCCACCGCCACAAACACACAAGGTAATGGTAGATAACTAACAATAATTCTATTTATTTCATAAATATCTGAAGCTCCTAACATCATGATTGTTTGGAAATTAAGAAAATGTTGAAGATTTGAATGAATAGAGAATATTCTGTGGACGTTTATGTAAATTATGGTGATTTTTACTGTTGTCAAGCTTAGAGAATAGTACAGATCTTGACTATCTGCCAGGTCAGATGTCATCATTCTGTTCAATATTTGTTTCCTCAGCGGCTGTAATGAATATCTTCTTCGTATAAAAAAATTTAGATTATCACCATACCGGTTTATGTTTATATTCGACTTTTGCATTGGAAAGAGCTTCCGAACTGAACTTAATAAGAACCAGGAGTACTATTCTCTCATTATAATAGAGAAATAAGGTATCACATGTATAGTGAACTTACGGAATAATCATCGGGTACAAATACTTTGTTGTCTGATATCATTTTCCAAGGTACTATTCCGACAGCTTCAACTTGACCTTCTCCATAAGCTTGAATGAAATCTTTTACTGCCCCGCTAGCTACAACTGATAAGCCACGTTTCATGCCATCAGTGATAACCCATGTTTCTGATTGGAATAAAATTTCAAAGAATATTTAAATATCTTATTTTTTCCCATAAAACATTTAAAATTAATTTTACAGGACGGATGTAAATCTGAATCGCCAAACTTAATCTCCTAAGCGTTTGAGTCCGCGAGATGATTATAATCGATGGTTAGAGACCTTGAATGACATGGCTCAAAATCGTTCGCAATGGCGCCGTTGAATTTATTCTTTGTGTTCTCTCAAATCCTAATCTTCTGGATTCTTCAACACCTCTAGTTTTGTCTTTCTAAACTTTTCTCACTGAATCATACTTCTTGAAAAATATCTTCTAATCCTAACCTCTCCGATTACTTCTAATACTTTTACTACTATTGGATTTGAATTGACAATTACATCTCTGTGCTGATGTGGTATGGCAACATGAACTGATGTCCTTACATATGAAGTTCTACGTTGCATCTGACTGACTGACTGACTGAGTCGTCTTCAACACTGCTTCTACATATACCATTTGTTTTCATCACGTTACATTGTACGCACTTCGAAATTTCGTCATTTTAGCAATTACTTTAGGTAAATTCTGTTTATAGTGAAACAGGATGGTTCAAAACTATGTATATCCCAGAACTAGTGACTTCTGTTAACTGTTTAGATGCTTTACACAGGTAAAGATACCGAAATTGAAAAAGATCGTTTGAAGTATCTGAAATATTATTATTTATTTAAATTGTAACAAATATTATCTTCGGATTGCAAGTAGCAAAAAGTGAGTTATGAGTGCCAAAAAAAAATCCAAAGTATTTTATTTGCCTACGCTGTTTAAGAACCTTTCACTAATTAGAATAGCAACTAGGTGAATCTTACAAATGATCTGAGTGATTAGCTATGAAAATTTTATTGTTTGCAGGAAAATGAATCAATACACCACTACATATCTCCATTTTTAATTCACACATAGGTTTATAGATCATAGATACAAATAAGACTGTTGAATAACTAACGGACTGAACACCGTAAAAGCGATAAATATGTACATTTTTCGCAATTTTAGGTATTTCTTGAAGAAGGGTGTAATAAATTAATTGAAAGAATATTTGTTTACGAAATACCTTCATAGCAAGTTATTGCGGTACAACAGACACAAAATGTTGAAGTACAGAAAAGTAACATGTTTAATCAAGGTGTAGTGACAGAAGAAACTTGATCCAAGGCTAGAAGAATTGTTGACATACAAACCTAAAGATCCGACGACTGTCATTAAACAGATAAACTTCGTTATGAATATGGAAAAGTTAGTGTTGATGGTCTAACTTCCACCTAAACACAATGAATTTTAAGTAAAATATGGTTATGATGCTGCATTTTAATACTTATTCCTAAATTATGGTCAGTTATCTGTGTAAATAAATAAGTACTGGCTTAAAATAAATTAATTAAATATTTGGGAAACTACCATATCATATGATATCGAAAAAGGCAGTGAGGCATTTGACACTAATCTTTGATATTCAATAATTAGCGTATAATATTAGATATTCTCTGAATGAAGTATGCTAAAACATGGACTGGACGGCAGCATGTTTGTACAGACCAAGTTTTGAGGTTTCGCATATTCATTCAAAGAAAGTCCGATCCGTGACACGAAAAATATCATTTATCCAATAGTTTCATCTGTCTATTAGCTGATATCAGTTTTTTGATCATAACAGTGTTATCATTAGATTACCCTTAACAATATTACTGCAATCAGTTTGGCATGATTTCCACAATGTCATTCTATATATTTTACGAAAAAACCGTATTTATCAATTAAATGAATAAGACCAATCAGTTATACACAAACGGTTTGTTATGAAAATATTAACTAGGCATAAAAAGATCGTATACACAGAGTGCGTTTTGATGTTCAGTCAAGGTAGAATAGAATTGATGAGCACCAATGATATTATAATATAATATTTCAATTCTTCTATTCATATTAAATAGACTAAAAGAACAAAACGAAAGATTGTTCAATTTCATGGTAAGTTTTCTAATAAAACTTTGTTCTATCCCCACAGCGTGTTCACTTTGGCCGATTTATATACGCCGAAATATCAAGAAAGGTTAATTTACATGAAATTATTTCGATGAATTCTTTTATCTCTTACTTGTAGATTCACTAGCTTTCCAAATTAAACGTCGTATTTTTTCACGAATCGTTTTGGAATCCGTATAATCTCCGTAAAAACTCAATACTAATTGAGGACGTGATAAATTCCAAATTTTAGTAAAAATATGCATTAAATGTTCTGGATCTGTTTGATCCGATACTCGAACAAACTATTTACGGAAGATATTTTAAAAAAAAATAATAAAGTAAGTGAATTTTGTTAACTCAATATAATAATTCAAAAAAATTTTTTTTACAGTAAGTACAATAAAGTTGGAGTATTTTAAAACCGTTACCTTTTGTTTTATGATCGACATTTTAGTGCATAATAATTTTCATTATTTAAGTATTATAAGCAAAGAAAGACAAAAATCAAGTCCTTTAAACACTTTCATATGATATTGCCTTCATTTTCTCTGAGTATCTGTAGAATATTAACATTAGGTTGTGATAATTTAACTTTTATTGGAATGAAGCGTCATTTGAAGATATTTTAATACTAAAACCAACGAAACTGATAATTATACTTCTTTTAGCATAGTACACTTGATATACGCAGTTCTCAATGATCAGAACGCACAAGTATTGCAGATAGCTTTCCTCCTCGACAAAGATTGCAACACTATAACATTTCATAGTTCTATGCAGTATCTGAAAAAGCTTGTCTTAAGTTAGTTCACACTTTGAACAACAACAATACCTTATTTGATAAAACTGTATGAGGTTTTGCAGTAGGACGTTTTGATAATCTTTAAAATTAGGTGTGTGTGTGTGTTATCATTGTAACTATTTATCAATCCATCGTCTCGAGGGCGAATGAACATTTCACGAAAAGTAGGCGAAAATATATTCAGAATGTACAACCGACTGAACAAACTGACCATATGATTCCTATCCTAATAAATCCAGGTTTTGACTAACCATGAAAACCAAATTCTCGTATGAGCTAAGAGCAGACATAAGTTTGAAATGTTATAAAACTTTGTATATGTGGTAGCTGCATAAAGTCTCGTATTTCATCTACTAAAAGTTAGTATTCAGTAGTCTTGTATAACAGACAGTTGTTAATCTTAATGAAGAGCCACTCATTTTCAAACAAGAGTTAAATTCTAGTTTAATATCAAGTCATTTCAATACTTTGTTTCACTTTTATCCTTTATGGATTTTTTAATGGTCATTGTATATATATATATATATATATATATATATATATACATATATATATATATATATATATATATATATATATACTAAAGTCAAGTTTGACTGATATTTATTTCTTATTCAGAAGAAGCCTTTTAATATGTTACTGTTTTTCTAAATAAAAATATATTTGCCTAATTTGTTTCAGCTAACTGAATTTAAGGTGTAGTTGTTTTTCTTGGTAACAAATTGTTTGAACATAAAGACTAAGTAAGGTAACTAGTTGGTGTTGGGAATGTTAGATCCCCACAACTCGCTTGTTAAATGCCTTATTTTGGATTTCACGTTTGCCGGCATAAGCTGATCAGTTGACCTTGAGATTTCATTCCCCACCAGGAAAATCCATGGCTGTGATTGGCTGCTGTGTATTATAGTGTGCTATTTTCGTAACTGTCCCAAGGACGTTTCTATGATGTATAAATAAACGAGACTTATATGCTTGATTGTACTGTGATTGCTGGGTGTTTGTAGAATATACTTTCTAGACTTACAAAGCCTTTTCCTTCAGCTTGGGATTCAAGGTAGCCTACCTGTACGCTGGTAATTGTCTCGTTCGCGTTTTTCGACTAAGGTGAACTCGTAATAGCTTCAAGCGTACCTAGTGACGAATATAACAGTTGGTTTACAAATAAAATACAATTGGTGATCAATGATTACGTCCAGACACATTTCTCCTTTGAAGTTATTAAATGCTATCAAATACTATCTAGAACAATCTTCTTTATGAATGCATATTCCGTCAAAATATATCAACGTAACTGCTCAAGGAATGTTGATTCTTTTTTTTAACGTTAGTTTAAATATCGACACTTAATTGAAATACATCTTTACATTAAATAGAGAAAAAAAGTGCAATTTATCAAACAAATTCAACTGGTCAAAATCGTTTTTTTTTAAACAAATACATTTAAATGATTCAAATAATTAACATTATATTCTTACATTTGGTGAATAGACACCTGTAGTCAATTCAATATCACCGAATGTTTTTGTCGGTAAATCGTAGTATTGCATTTTACCACTTCTTAATGCATTAAGAAATTGAGGATTTTTTGTTATTTCTTGATGATCAATTAAAGGTGTATTGCAAGTACATAATTCAGGATAACTGTCAAAAAAAAAAATAATAAGTAAATACACCAAAACATTATACGAATATTATTTTTCATTTTTTATATCTGAACTCAGATAAATAAAACAGAGATACTTAAAAACTGCCAATCAGTGTGACCAGTTCACGTACATAGAAAGATTACAGCTTGAATAAAACATTTTGGGTAAAACAAGATATTCAATTTCACTTATATGTAACTGGTTCAGCTACATTGATTAATTTGCATCAGTCCCCCAACCCCTAGTGAATAAAGATTTAGCTTCATACACTTACTGAATAACAATAGATTCATTAATTAACCAATCTTTAAATTACAGTTGAAGTTTAAGTATGAGCTAATAATATCAGTTTAATAATTCTTTGAAATAGAATAGTTGAAGAACGTGTAAGAAAAATATTATCAGACTAAACAGAGCAAGTAAATGTGTTATTTTATGAAGTGAATGACTAGTGTTTTGAAAAATGCATGAAAACACCTTATATTGTCAAACAGATTTATTGCTCCTTTATTCCGTAAGAGGGTATTCAAAGCCTAGGAAATCCTTACGCAGTAAAAAACTTTAATATCTCAGTTTCAAAAGATGAGAATTATTATTATTATTCCTTCTCAATCAATGTTTTATTAGGTCAGGTGTTATCTTCATCGAACTACTTTATATGAAACTAAACAGTTGAATCACATAGGTGTGTTGGAGTTGGATACTAGTTTATCATAGGACGAGAAGTAAACATCGGTTTTGTAATCAATAAAGCTGTTGGAATTTAGTCGATCGATAAGTGAGTGTGTTGAAACGATAAGATAGTTTAATTCCTTTAATTTAAAATAAACTATCGAAGAATTATGATGGTTATTTCATTCTTAATGTATTTTAGTAGTGTAGTTTCATTTTATGGTTTAAGAAGTCGAAATATCCTAATGTTTATTTCAAAATACTTTATTTAAGTTGATGCTTATGGCTTTTTCTATTCCCATTCATACACATGCACGTTTATGAATGCAGATGTGACGTCTATTTTAACATTTGTATTTAAACATTGGAAAAATTTCTAGTTGTCGGTAAACTGATAAATTTGAAGTGGAGCAAAAAATGACATATATATATATATATATAAACAAATCTGTCATTACATTTGTTAAGAGAAATATAACATAAAAACTTTTACATATTTGATGGTTTATGATAAACTCACGAAGGATTTGTTAATGGCTTTAAACAAACAGGAGCCTTGATATTCAAGGGAATCCATGTAAACGATAAATTCTTCTGGAAAACATTTAAAAGGAATAAAATTTACGCATATTTATATATATATATATATATATATATATATATATATATATACATGTTTTTAATGTACAAAGTTATAAGTATTGGTTTGTAAATCATTCGATAATTATCACTAACTGAAGTTATTTAGTGTTGAACTGATGAAATAGTTTAAATATTTCCAATAAGAAAAATTATTATTATTTTCTTCACACAAAAATATGAGAATACAACTTGTGTGGTTTAATTTATTCTAGACCAATTCCACCGAATTGAAATACAATCATGTAGTCATGACTTGCAATAACGATTGCTTGAATCAGAGAATAATTTTAATGTGAATACTTCGTTTACATTTCGTTTGTATTTTTTCCTCTATATCTACTTCATTGCTTTCACAGTATTTTGATGTTTATTGAGATCTACATGTTTTTATAACTTTTATAAATTTGTAAAATGTATTCCATTAAAACAGGAAGAATAATTTGATTCACAAAATAAATTTATGATGGGAAAACGTTAATGTATTAAAAAACATCGATGTAAGAGTGTACTCATTCCAGGTTTGTTATCTACTTCGGGTCAAAGAGGAACAGTAAAATGATCAGATCAAAAAAATTAAGTATCTTTACGAGTCATCTTTATTCCTACATCATAATTGTAAACTAAGTAGGAAAACTGACAATATTTTGGTAACTGGGTGATAAATGAAAGTTACAATCACATCAACTAAAGTCACTACATATAATGAAAATAGACCATTGAAAGCAGTAATAGCAAACTCATCGAATTTATCAGCAAAAGCAGATAGTACAGACGCGGAACAGTCAAGAGTCACGTAAATGTTGATGACTGAGACATATTTGTACCTTTTCAAGTGTTTTCTACGCCATCTTTTAGTTAAATAGTTAATAAATTCGTTTGAAGACCTAAAGCATGCAAAATTTTATTGACACAAATTCATATTTAAAGATATTGCTACTCTGTTAGCATGCGTTTTCTTATTGCTTTTATCGATCCAGAAGATAGTTAATGAAACCATGTTGTGATCATGAACAGTTGTGGTATAAATCGTTTGACTAGGATTCTTGAGTTGTGATTACATCACAATTACGATGCATATATAGACTTATCAGAAATCGGAAATCGATCATCTTACTAACTAGTGATCGGTAGCTTGAAGTTCAGAAATTAATATTTGATTAACTCTCATTCTCTTCAAAGCATATTACCAGTCACCACGATATCTTTGATTATATGTCTTTGTATCTACTGAAGGGATACGATTTAAACCTTTTGCAGACCTTCATTAAGATAACATGTTTAAATATTTAGATGGTAAAAGGAAAAGGTAATCCAAAATTCAAATAGGCTATTATGACAATTCATCACCATAATATGAATGAACTATGATAAAAGTATGACAAACAGTATAATTTGTTTTTTACTTGTAAAAACCACATAAATCATCAACTCATCCCTAAACACAATATTAGTATACAGAGTTCATGGAAGCTCTATTATTTTTACAGTTTAAATCATATACTGATCATAGCTAGACCACCATTTAAAAGCTGGGAGCATTGGACGTCTGTTTTGTCCTAGTATGAGACTACTCAAATGTGCTTATCTATGACACCGCAGACGGGAATCGAACCTAGTACTTTTGCTCTTGGGCATGAACGCTTAACTAAAGGAACTGACATGTTAAGCCGTTATAAAAACGTGTCAAAAATGACAATTTTATACAAGCTAACTAAACATACATCATTTTCTATAGCTGCGTTTGAACGCTCTCTCTTCGGTTCCATAACTGCTTGATGTAATGCAGCCAAGAACTTGTGACATGCTGAACGTGTTGGATCCAGAGCATAATGAACAGGAGTTTGAAATTTCTACAAAACAAAGAGAAAAAACATTCGGATGTGAAATTGCAAGATGTAAAATATATTTTTATTATGTCTGAAGAAATGCAGTAGATGCTGTAGAGTTGATTTGTTAAAATTAATCAGTAAAAGTGATAGCAAATGATGTCCAAAATTTGTTCAGTTAAAGATTATTTTTTTAATAGATTGACTTTATCAACCACTGAAAATTATAAACTTATTCAGGTCGTATCTGTATACTGTATTAAAGTATCAAATTGATGCATGAAATCTATCTACTTAAGATTTCTTGCTTATTTCAACAATTATCTGACTAATTTCAAACAATGATTGAAGTATACTTATAGCTCGTATCGTTCACTCCGCTAGAAACAGTTTAGTTTTAATGAAAGGATTTCTAAAATATTTTGTAGTAGAAACTTTGAGCAATAATTTTTGTGATATTTGTTTTATTTATTTCTACATTTATTGGAATATTTTGAATATAGGACGATAAGGTTTTTAAATACGTAGTCACTTTGTCAGTTACAGCATACAACTTGGTACACACTTACATCACTCCAAGTTGCTTTACCATATTAGGACAGAGAGGTGAAATTGTCAAGCTGAATCCCAGAGAAGCGGAGGAAGCAGCAATGTCAATAGTAATGAAAAAGTTTGTGGATCGAAGCAACTGTTCCAGAAAACATAAACCAGTCCAATAAAGAATTGCCATGGATTCAGAAACGTAGAATTCGGGGAAGAATAAATGATGAATGCAATTGCACTTTTACAAAGAATTTTGAGCCATGTCATTTAAAATCTCTAACCACTGGCTATAACTATCAGGTGAAAATCAACCAGGTGGGCAACATCTATTAACATGTCTCAGTCCGATTGTCATTGGTTTCACCAACTGATGCTATGTCTTGGTTCAGCCACCGACTGCTTTCTACCAGTCTATCCCTACATCAGACTTTATGATTTATCGAGGTAGGCGATGGTGGGGCATACGTAATGCAAGTCCTAAATATCTAAGTTGATGATCATTCTTTACTTGATCAATCGGCTTACCATCTTCACTTCGTACCCTTTTCTTAACATCAGTATCACTTGCTCGATAGTCCCGAACTACATGAGCAATGCTTAGAAGACACCTATAATCAAATACTAGTATCCTATGAATATCCTTTATCCTTAATAGTCATATTTCACACGCATAGATAGTCAGTCGAAATAGCAGAGAAAATCTTAGCATTTAGTTGGTTCGACTAAAAAAGGGCATATTGACGTAGTTAGAATTGGAGAGCATTGAAATTTATGCAATAGTAAAGATGCTATAGTACTTAATTTGACATCATAACATTTTTTTTACATTGTTTCAAGAAGTATTATAGTATTTAGATACAAAATGAAATTTGAAAAAATAAAAATCCTTTTTTGTTTGAAAAAAGGTGCTGTTTATATGACTTACAGAATCTGTAGCAGTAACCAAGTTTTGGTTAATACAACAAAGAACAACGGCAGTTTCGGGATCACCGAGTACACCGTGGTGCAATGCATTTCTACCATTCTAAAATGAATAATGAATATGGAGTAAAATATCGGATAACAGAATCATAAGCTCATGTTATTAAACCGATTTATTTATCTACTTCTATTCGGTCATCACAAGCTTTCTAATTAAGTAACACCGAAACTCATAAGAAAGAATAAAATTATGCTTGCCAAATGTACCTCTTTCTCTCAAAAAAATGTTGACAATTTTGAGTGTGCATTTTATGTGCTTATAGCTTTGACAAGTTACCATTTAGAAAATGATTTGAATAAATTGGAGAGAAAAAATATTTTTTAAATTTCAAAATGGTAATTTTCGTTTTTAATGTTTTCGAAAACAAAAACTATTTTTAGTCAAAAGGTGTTTACAGTCACTGAATAGTAAGGTGTATGTTGAATACAATCGATAATCAAATGTGGTCAGCTGATAAATTAGTCAACTCATTGATTGTCAGATTATTTGAGTGTGTAATTTGTTTTATTGAAGGCTGGTAAATATACTAAGCTATTTAGTTATGAATACTTTCGTTACACTTTAGTAAATGTCCAGTTTGCTCGTTTTAAAATGCACAAACTATGAATCACTGCTTTTTCTGTTCCACTCATTGAATTATCATAAGAGTAGGCTAACTGCTGAACGATCATTGAGAAATAGTTTTCTGATAAACAGAATTTCGGCGGTGATATTTATGGAGAATATATTTCTTGTAAAATGGTGGTTGGTAGTTATGATTGCTTGAAATTTTCTAACATCTTAAAAATCAGTTTCATTTTATTATTAATTTCAGATAATGATAAACACCTTACAAGCGTTATTCTTCATCATAGTATAGTCACGTTCGAGATGAATAAATTAACCTGCTCAGTCGAAACGACCAACTGTTAAAGACTATTATGTGTTTAATGTGTCACCATTAGTGTACCATGGGATGAATCACTGGGCCTTCAACCACTTCTATCATTTTGAAATTACATAAGTTTGAGTCTGTCAAAATGTACCAAAAATATCAAGTTGTCGTATAAAACAAACAAACCATAAATGTAGTAAGAGCATGAATAACTGAACATCACTGTAACCATGTTTACGAAAATGTTTTCAGCCAAGATAACTAAGCAAAAATTTATTTTACTGCATACATTATTATTATTACACTTAAGTATACTTTAGTATAGTTTATTATTATAAATATCATTATTCTGTTCAAGATTCGAATGCCTGATACGCCATATATCACTTATATAATACATAAAGTTTGTTGTACCAGTTGAACAGTTAAATATATACTATAATTCATCTTTTAAATACAGAAAATAAATATTGTGAACAATGTTTTCAAGCAAATTCATTTCACAAGCGTCCTTAATCATTTCTTGAAGATTTGATGAAAACACTAGGAATATATGTATACTTGGTTTAATTAAAACATTATATTTTCTTCCCAAGTAAACATTTAATGAACAAATCATTTTCTACATAGCGTCTTCAGTTTTGAAAAACTGTTATACTCGTTTCGAAGTATGCTTAAACTATTACGGGTTCACCTCAGTCAAATAACGAAAACAAAACAATTAACCAGCGTCCAGGTAGGCTACTGTGATCCGATTGTCCCAATTGTATCAGCAAGAAGTCTTGATATAGCGTAGAAAGTGTATAATACAAACACCTAGCCAGCACACAGTGCAATCAAGCACACAAACTGCGTTTAGTTATACTCCATAGAGACGTTCTTGGGAGAGTTACAAAATAGCACACTAAGATGACCCAGTAATCAATCACAGCCAAGGATTTTCCTGGTGGGAAATGTGATCTCAAGGTCAACTAATCGGCCCATGAAATAAGTCCAAAATAAAGATATTTATCAAGCGAGTTCTGGGGATCTAACATCCCTAACAGTAACATTAAATCATGAAAGTATATGCAAGATTATGTAATAAATAATATCATCAATTTCAACTTATCAAATCACTTACTGTATCTGTAGTTTCAGGATTGGCTCCAGCTTTACATAATCGTTCGACTGCCACAAAATCTCCAACTCCAGCAGAAATATGCAATGGAGTGAAACCGCTCTAGTCATAAAAGTCATAATTATTGCGATGCATAACTACCATAAAATATGTAAAATAATAGGTATAGTATTTATGAAAATAGTCGAAAACTATGTAGCTGCTTTTGTACAGACTATTGCATATGTAACTCTCTTTATATCTATCCTGAGGAATTTTCTGTTACACACACATTCAGATAAAATACGAAGTTGATCAAGTGTGTATCATTTTAGAATTTTCAATTGTTTTACTGTACACATTTTTGACTTTCTATGAGCATTTCACTTTTATCTTATAAATCATGCAGGAGTCAATTCTAAAATACTAATTTGAAGTATACTATGGCCAAACTGGTCCCGTTTTTCTCAGTGGATAGTGGAAACTTATCACTGTTCAAAACTCTGGTTACGTTTTACCCTTCATGATAATACTTAGAAAATTTCGGGTGCGGAAACGTTAAGTGACATAAAACGCTGAAGCAGACATCTGGATCCGCCTGAATCTCAGAGTTGCTATCAACTTCGAAACTCGAAATCAATACTGTTTGCTTCAGTCGCTATCACTTTGTCCACTTAGCTATCGATTCCAGATAAACACTCATTTATGCAATGAGGTGAAAATAAATTTAGCTGTATCAGTTATTTAAATCTTCTCATCGATGTCCAGGACTGAAAACTCCTACACACCTCTGCTAGTTATGCTTGTAATCTAAACAAAATATTGAAGCAATATCCACTCAATGCACATATGCTTTACCATCAATGGACAGGTTTAAACAAACAATACAAATGTAAAAAAATTCATAAAGATGTAAGCAGTGTAAATTTATTTGAATCATCTTTACAACTATGATACACTTTTCAACCTAATAAATCTATTTATGAATCTGCCTAATCTTGAATTGATTCTTGAAATGTTTATGATTGCATGTATTCAGAGAGAATAACAAAGATGATTTGTAATTTATACTACAACAGGTTGCATTAGGTTTTAAAAAATGTATCAAGCAGTGTTCGTAAATAGTTAATGTTTATTGATTAATTAAATTAACGTAATTAATAGACGGAATTCAAAACCTTCAACATTAACACATTTGTTCATCATTGGATATTGTCAACTAAATATCAAAAATGGTCACATTTTTGAATAATACTAAAATTCAATGTTTCATTACTATTATTATCATTATTGTCGCTATTATGATACGGCGTATGAACAATAAAGTCATTGATAGTGATTGTTCTATCAAAAGAAATAATTTTACGATATGAAGACATTTACCAGTTATTTTCTTAGACACGTAATTTATATTCTTTCAACAATTATTTCATGAGAAATAATGATGACTTAGTAAGTCACTGAAAATCCACAACTTTTGGAAACATCAACTCAGACAATATGTTAAGTAAAAATACGAAATTAGACCTCATCTTTGAATTTAAATAGGAAGTAAACTAAAGTTATCTCAGACGATCAGTAGTATGACTAATTAATATTCATTACCTCGAACGGTGATAAAATATGTCAAATAAGTAAAAAAAAGGATAACATAACTTTAGATGAACTTTTTGCTAGAAAATAATTTTTGCTACAGAAAATTGGTTACTGTCTTAAGAACGTACGTTTTCGGTCAATTCATTCCTAACAATCTGTTATTAGCATAGTGAATAAACTGTCAATGATATTGTAAGGTATTTGTTCTTTCATTTGTTTGTGTGCATGAATTATACCAGAAGTAAAGAAGTGGAAAGATGTGAACAAGGTAGATGGTTTTTACTTAGCAAACTAGCACCCCCGTATTGTTTACAAGATCTCTAGTGTATTACATTAGTTCACAATGTCGTCAAAGGATACAACATTTACCCTGTTAATTGTCTTCTGTGCTCTGCTCAACAAAGCGAGATCTCTCGAAAGTCCAGATAAAAGTAAGTAAGTATAGTGTGCATAAACAAGAAAATTATGAGAATTAACAAAATACAAAACCAATTGCCTTAAGAGTAGAACAATTATTTTACATGAAATTCACTTTACCATCTTTTGTAGCTAACCAGAAATCACAGTCAGTTTATTACTTAATATCCTATCACCAACAACTAATTTAAAATCCATTTAGCTCCTAATAATATAAAAATATGAAATAATACCATTATTCAAGGCGCAAAATTTGAAAACGCTTTAATATAAAATGTGAAACATACTACTGTTTTCTTTTCAATGAGTGACGCCGCATTATTCTGTAAAATATGATCAATTATTTGATGAGCTGAATACCATGCAGCTACGTGGAGAAATGTTGCCGCCTTTAATACGGTGATTTTCACAGCTCCTGTTTGACGAACTGACTAAAAGTAAACAACAGAATATGGGGAAGAAACATAAATAACTTTACTGAACACTTTGAAGTTCAACAAAAATCGAAATTCATTCCAAAATCAATATAGATTTCTTTTATTAGCTTTTTGATAAAAATTTAATAGGAAACTTGCCTCTAAATTAATTGCATCTTCACAAACTATTTAACACCACAAGAAACACTTTTCAATAAATAATATACTTGACTGTAATTTAAATGACCCTCTTTAAATGAAATATGGTGACTTCAGATATCACTCAGCTAAGGTTTAGTATTACAGGCACTTTATACTCTGGTGGACCATTCACACCATTTATATACACTAGTACGTATAGTGATTACTTCCGATCCATGATTGCGTCAGTCAATATGTACCATATGAACAGGTCACTTTGACCCATCCCGCTCACGTGACTGTAAAACTTATTATTATTAGCAATGGTTACATGTAATACAGCACCTCAACGACAATGGCCCTCGGGAATGTTGCAAAGCAACCCCCAATATCAATGAAATCAATCACCCTGCTAACCAATTTTGTATATGGACAGTTAGCAATACTTGCCAAAGCAGTGTCAAGCCATCAACAATGTTTACAGTGAAGCTCTGGTCTCATTGGAAATCTTCAGCTTCATATAGCAGTATGGCATATGGTGCACACTTAGTAAGAAATAGGATAGCCAGAGATCCAGCTCAGCTTTATGCAAATGGGCTCAAACACTCTTAATATCCTTTGTCCCACGTCGAGTAATGATTTTTCGCAACAGGGAAATTTTCATTTTTCGACCATATGAGACCTGAGTTGGGGATAGTATCCCTAGTGAAGATTGAACAACATGACAAACAAATAATCTTAATAATAATAATGATTATTATTATTATCAAGGTAGTGTTAAGTTGATTGCCGTCTTTTTAGGATACACAAATCAAGTTTAACGTTTTTAGCTGCTAATGTTTCGGTAAAAGGAACAATCTGCCTGAAATTCTGTATAAAATATATTTCTAATGAAAATACTTAATGAAATGAATCCACTAAATTTTAAAGATGTCAATTTCTGTTGTCATATCAAAAGTGATAATTACTTCAGTGAATTAATTCTAACAGAGAAGTAATCATAACTCTAACTCTTCTCCTATCGATCACGTCCAATATATCTATTCAATATAAATTAATGGATTGAATAATACGGTAGTCTTGACTGATTTCTCCCTTTGATTTCTGACCAACCAAGTCAGTATTAATTGAGTATTTTGAATTTTATTCAAAGTGATATCAAAAGGATCACTTATAATTTGATTCAAGTACGATAAACAGAATAAGTCGTATAATAATAATAATGACACTAATAAAATAACTAAAAAAATTATTTTGCTGATCATTCATTGACCAAATTATTTTCTGAAACTATTCAAAATATATAAATGGTGAATATGTGACACAATAAAACACGTATCTGTTGTAAATAGTAAATAGATTAATTTTTTACTATTTATAGAATATCCAAATTTTACACTAATTTAAGATATTTTCTAACCATTGCATTCAAATCAATATGTATCGATTTGTGTAGAAATAAGAATAAGCAGACTCATGTTATGGTAAATGAGTATTATTATTATTATAGGGTAGTTTAATATCAACAATTGTAGTGAATGTTTGAATTAAAGGTTGGTCAAGCAATGTACTGATTAGTTGCAATGTTTTCCATTGGGAAAGGAATCATTTAATAAAAAAGGAGTTATGAATCATTTTCATTGACTAATGAAAGAAAATGTTTTATTTACTAACTTTTACACTATAAATCAATACAAATATTATTCTAATCAAACAATAATAGGTATTAAACAGTCAAAATTTAATAAACTGTAAATTTTAAGAGAGAGTCTAATTGATTGATCACATGAAAACTGGCTGGTAGTTCATGTTAGTTAGGTTTAATTTATTTGAATCAGGTTTTACTTTGATAAATGACTATAAAACACATGCTGATTCAGTGGCATTATACAAGTCAATTAGTTGTTTGATGTAACCGATTTTGCAATAGGTAACATATACATAATTGAAGATTAGAAAGTCTTGTAGAACAACAGTCTCTTGGAGTTTTTTTAATACTGACTAATAATACTTTGAATATTTTTATTTACCAAACAGAAAAGTTGACACAGAATCAAGCAGAAAGTAAATTTAAACAAGACTAAATACACATTCGTGCCAACTGAGAAATTTTCCATCAGCAAGATGTAATTTTATTTTATAGTCTTTTCAAAAACATATCACGTAACAAAAAGTAACCCTGTTTACGTTTATTGACTCAGATATGAAACAGAATAATTTTATGCGATAGAGGTTAAGAATGAACGAGTTTATATTCAAATCTATGAGATCTGCACCATTGCAAACGATTTTGAGCCATATCATTCAGGGACTCTAACCATCGATTATTATCATCTCGCGGACCCCGACCAGGTAGTCAACACCTACCGACATGACTCAGTTCACTTGTCAATGACTTAATGGAGTAGTACAATGTTTTGGTCTGGCCGCTCCTGGCTTTCATCCCAGCTATTCCTATTGCGCTAAACATAGCTCAACGAGGCAATCGGTAGTTAGGCATACGCAACACAGGTCCTAACCACTTTACTCGAGCAACGCTTCGGAGACACCGATAATCGAAAACCAGCAACCTACGAATATCCTTTACTGTGACTGGCTATGTTTCACAGCCATAAAGTAGGACGATGCAAACTACTGTGCAGTAAATTCGTCCTTTAGTTAGCAAACAGATATCTCGCCTGCGCCAAAAGTAACGCAGGTTGGCAAAAGCCAATTTAGACTGCTGTGTCCGAGCTGAGATTTCGTCAGTCACCAGACCATCAGCAATACTGAAACTCCCCAGATGAGTGAAGCGGTCAACACGCTCAACTACTTCACTCCTTATTACTGGTTTAGGTACCGATGAAACCCAATCTTGAAGCAAGATTTTGAATTTAGAGGGGAGAAAACCGCATCTCGAACATGATTGCTTTGTTTTATTTATCGCTGATATTCAATAATTTAAAATTGATACTCCCTAAATCTCATAGCAAGTGAGTCATCTACAGAACAATTATTTACTCATCATTCATTTATGTGATCAAAATCATTCGGATTATGCAAGAAAAAGTTCCATTACACTAGATACGAACGAAAAGGATGACACTATAGCAAAATAAAAACACATTTGGATACATAAAATCAAACAACACTCTTAGCAAGAGTGGATAGTGGTTAGCAGTGAAATCTAGGCTGCCCACTGGACTTATCTACATCCCAGAGTTGATACTCACTCCGAGACTCGAACCTAGTACCGTTCTCTCCAAACCCTTTCACTGAGCTACTGAGTTCAAACAGCTAATTATGCTTGTAGCCTAAAGGCAATATCGAGGATATTTGTATACGATGCATATATGCCAACGAGACTAGTCAACTGCGGTCCCAAAACATCAATGAGAAAAATTCAAACAATCGATAAAAATGAAATAAACAACTCTTTACTGGTAAGTTATATCGAATGTTATTGGACTGAATATTAATATCAATATTAGGTACCTTCTGTTATTATGAAGACCGATAGTTGAATGAAATAAGAGAAATTCACACGACTCAAATGAGATGAACGCATTCTACATAGTCCTACTAGTTACAGTTTGTTTTCTTACGCAAAAGAAACATACACTACTTAAGTGTTCACAAACGTTAATCAGATGTCGTGCAACATAGGTCAGAAAGGATCAGAAAAATAAACTGTCTGAATAGAAATTGATTATAAAACAGTGAACAGTTCTTTTTTCTCTTAGTTATAACTGTCTGTCCAACTTTAATAATATGACCGACTGATAAATACTTAAAAATTCCATTTCTGCCAAAATTGTATTAATTGTAATGATAAAGTTTTAACATTAAAAGAATGTGTAATACTGGTAGTAAAATAAATCAATGTAAAAGAAAAAGTAATTCATTAATTAGCCGACTATAGGTTTGACAAAGTCTAATTAAATTCTTTTCAGTGAAAAATTTCTTGTTTAGGTACACAATTGTAATTCTACACTAAATCTATCTCACTCAAATACGGTTGATTTCTGTGAAGATTCTGAATTGTAAACTAAACAAACCAGTTCGATTTCAGCATTGAAAAACAAATTATTTTATCTGGTAAGAAAAAAAGTATAAATTAAGCTTTTGGAAATTCAACGAAGTTTTTATCTTATCAGATGTCAAAATAATGAAATAGCCAAAAATAATTGAATTACACGTTAAAATAAAAGTTTTTCTTCTTTCTTATTTGATAATATTTAAGCTCGTAATTCTAGTGCATCAAGGATTAGTACTTTTGAACTTTATCCGAATAGTGTCTGCGGATAACTAGATCCAATTAATGCACAAAATTACTACTTTTTATAAATATTACTCATTTCAAAGTTTACATTGAATATTAGATAAACTACAGTTTTAAAATGCAATACATGCATAGCAGTACTGTTTCCTATGTAAACCTGATGATAATTAAAGCTAGAAATTTAAAATGATCTGAACAAATGGAGTGAAGTGAATACTGTTATACTTCGACAACCGTGGATTATAACTTAAAAAAGACAATTTCTATAACTTCTGTGTTCACTTTAACTCTATGCCTAACAGTATCATGACCTGTATATAATATTTCCTATTTCCTTTAATTAAACTCATAACATAAACACCAGTTGTACTTTATTCTTCAACCAGTACATGGTTTAATAAGCTCCTCATAATGCTTTCGATATTTGTATTTATCACAAGCATAATCTTTAATATGGAACAATTTAATTTCCGATAATAATAAGCTTATAAATATTCTTATATCTTGTACTAACTGCAAACTTAGCCCTCAAAGTTCTGCGAAAATAATATTTTAAATCAACAACAATTAAGTAAATGAAAATTTCAGCAGAAATATTTTGCTGGTCATTTAGACATTAAGATGCACAGTCAGTGAATATTAGGAATTTTCGATTTACGGTATACTTCGTGCTAATGTAAAGATTCTTGTGATTTTTCCCTCCAACAAAATGGTAGATATTAACCAAACATGGTATTCCACGTAAATCGTTTTCAATTTCTGTAATATTAATTTAAATTAATTTAATGTAGTCAATATTGGATTCTCCAAGCATTTCTTGACTGACTACATATTATTCGCTAAAACATTTCATTGACAAAGAAATGGGAAGATCCCACTTGTTTTCAGATATTAGATTATTCTCATTTTGTTATTATAATGGGTTGGTCAATTGAAACTTTCATGACAAAGAATTCTTTGACTAAAGGTCATGTACACACAGATGTGTGTATTTATCTTAACAACTTAACCATAATCATATAAGAATATTTCTTCACATTGAGAGTAATCTACACATAGAAATTGTTTTCAGCTGTATTCATATTGCATGGCAATTAAGTCAATATGTTTACCTCCTGTATTGAAAATCAATAAACATAAAATGTTTTCGTTCACAATTTTCTCACCTAGATACACCAAGAATAATAAAATCACGAGAAATTTAACAATGTTGGTCATTGATGTATGATGTGTGTGGTGTCTTTCTGAAGCGTGTATTAGTGTTTATCTCAATCAATAAAATGATCATATTTCTGCAAATATTGACAAATTGCTAAATGTTTACGATTTGTCCTACAGTTTTATAACAGCATGTTGAATCACGCACCCGGTTCGATGAACTATCATGTATGAAATTAAGATCGTTTCCAAATGAGACAAGCCTTTTGTGGGCTTATCGATAATTGTAAATCTTCTACCAGCTGGCATTCAGATGGAATTTATTTACAGAACTGATCAGTGGCAAGAAGTTGTACATACAATATCTCTGTTGGTTGCCTACGTGAATATCCGGGCTACCTGGTTCCTACCGTCAAAATATTTCTACATGTTACCTCTTTCTGCATATTTTAGCCCATCAATTATGTTTATCAATGGCATAATCTATTCAGGAGCGTACATAAAATGTGTTTACTAGATATCGTTTAACAAGTACAATTCCAGAAATTTGATTGGCCGTGAATCTACTGAGAAAATAATGAACGTTACGCAAATATTGATTCCTGAACTGCTTATTTACAACTGCCGAACATCAATTGCTTTGTAAAGGAAGCGTGTTGAAATATTCTATGCTGAGAATTTCAGATTGTGCTAAACATATAATATTGAATAAAGCCACTATCGTTATTATGGCATCTGAATAGTTTTATTTTGATGTAACAGAATATTATTTGTGAATAAAATAAATCACAGAAGAGATGGCTATTTATCATCTGATTTTTGGTTAACTTAATTTCAATAAAAATAATTATCTTAAAAAATTGAGAACTGAAAAATTTAAAAATGTCAAACACTGTAAAGGTTTAACGGACAGGTGATAATTTGCAATAGTCTTGTATATATGAGCATAAGAAAGAACATAACTAGAGCAAGAACATTGAGCATGGCTATATAAGGTGAATTAATTCATTTCTTGGGTTCGCATCAGCTCTTTACGATCAAGAAACATTGAAAATAACTGTTTATAAACAATGTACATAATTTTTAATATATTAATGAAAATGATAACAGAAAGGCTTTGGTTTGAATACTTTTAAATCATATACTGGAACTAATTTCATAAGCTAATTCTGAAGAAGAATTACTATGGTTGAAAAGTGTCTGCGAGATAATGATTATCCATAGCGGTTAACCAAAAATGTATGGAAAAACCAAAAAGATAAAAGATGAGATTTTCTACAATGGAGAGAAACCAGTCTTTAACACTTTAGCTCCTAAGCTTATGAAGTAACCTTGATGAATAATTCTAGACTGTGCTGCACTGGAGAAGACAAATTCAGATTTCAAACTGGTTTTATTGTATGAAAACAAACTTTTTATTGAGACAGACATAGTGATCTAATTCACATCTCATGTTGCCTCCATCTGTATTTATCATAATGCACTAGTAGAACAGAAACAACGATTTTTGCTTAAAACATATCTCACCGGTTGTAAGCAACTGATGAGAATCTTCGAAATATATGAATTCATCTTATTCCCCCTTGTTTGTTGTTCTCATTTAAGTTAAATTTATCCAGCGTCAGTGACATTTTTGTACACTAATTACTCACAAGTATATAGTGATAGAAAAATTTAATTACTTGGTTTGACTAATTTAGTATGCACATTTTTGTCCACGTGCAATCGAAGAGCTAAGTATATAGATCGCTTACTATATTATCTACTGATTTAAACTATTCTTTAAGTTTTTTATGGTTATAAGACCACATTTAAACAATTCTTATTTCATTTATAACAGTCTTTGTTTACCTGTATGTAAAATTCCTTGATTTTGTAGTAATGACTTTAACTATTAGCCTGCTTTATGTCTTGTTTGTTCTACTGTTTTGTTTGTCTAATGTAACATTCATAATGACATAATAATCTATTCTATTCATTATTATGAACTTCAATCGACTATTTTCAATCTAACTAATATCTAACATAATTTTTATGATTGAAAAATAAAATAAATCCCAGACTAAAGTTAACATTAACTTTTCAGGGAATTAATTATTAGTTCATATTTTAATATTCATTATAATCTCTCTTTAATATCAGCCTAATATTAGCGTATATAAACTGACATTAAGACGACAAAACTTTCCGTGTATATAACAAAAGTAGAACCGCCAGTAGAACCTTCGGGGCTACTGCCGGTCCCCAGTCCGGATGAAGGAGGAGGGTTGGACATGGGGTTGACGACTCCATCCCACCACAAAACTAACATACCAAAAAGACACTAACCACAAAAAATAAATCAAACCATTTTAAATCTGCCCTGCGAGTCGGAAGAAGAATCATGACGTCGCATAATGAAAGCCGAGTTCCTTCGGAAGTCGCGATGCCGATGCCTCTTCTGATAACCAGAGAAACCATTCTTTTAGGTACATGGAACGTTCGTACATTGTGGGAGACTGGAAGACTATTTCAAGTTGCAGCATAAATGAAAAGATACAACCTGGAGGTGCTCGGCATCAGTGAAACGCATTGGACACAGGTAGGACAACTGAGACTAGCTTCAAGGGAACTGCTGTTATACTCTGCTCATGAAGAAGAAAATGCTTCACATACACAAGGAGTTGCACTGATGCTGTCCAAAAGGCCCTGATAGGATGGGAATCTCATGGACCCAGGATCATCAAAGCATCATTCAAAACAAAGAAAGCGGACATTACAATGCTATGCACCCACCGATGACTACAATGACGACGTTAAAGATCAATTCTACGAAAGGCTGCAGTCAATCGTCGATAAATGTTCACCAAAGGATTTGACGATTCTTGTGGGAGACCTGAATGCCAAGGTTGGCATGAACAACAATGGATATGAAGATATCATGAAACGACATGGACTGGCAGAAAGGAACGAAAACGGTGAGAGATTTGCAAACCTATGTGCCTTCAACAAACTGGTCATCGGTGGCACAATATTCCCACACAAACGCATACACAAAGCCAGATGGATTTCACCGGACCACACTACTCAAAACCAGATTGATCATATCTGTATCAACAAAAGGTTCAGAAGGACTATGAAGGATGTGAGAACCAAGAGAGGAGCTGATATAGCCTCAGATCACCAGTTGCTGATCGCCAAAATTAAAATGAAACTAAAGAAGCACTGGACAACGGGACGGACGACATCACAGAAGTTTAATACGGCCTTTCTTCGGGATACTGTAAAGCTCAACGAATTCAGGATAGCCCTTATCAATAGGTTCCAGGTCTTTCAGGATCTACTCAATGGAGAGGACACAACATTGGAGAGCAATTGGAAAGGGATTAAGGAGGCAATCACTTCAACATATCACGAGGTTCTGGGTCAAAAGAGGTACCATCATAAGGAATGGATGTCTGTTGGTACTCTTGAAAAAATTGAAGAAAGGAGGAAAAAGAGGGCAGCAACCAATGTCGGCCGAACAAGAGCAGAGAAAGTTAAGGCACAAGCTGGTGACACAGAAGCAAACAAGCAAGTGAAAAAGAGCATCAGAGCTGACAAACGGAAATATATGGAGGATCCAGCAAAGACGGCTGACAAGGCTGCAAGAGAAAAAATATGAAACAATTGTACAATACAACAAAGAAGCTCGCTCGAAACCATCGTAAAGCATCGTAGAGCACTTTCAGGAACTCTTGAATCGAACAGCTCCACTGAACACACCCAACATCGAAGCAGCATCCACGGACCTCCCAATCGATGTTGGAGCACCAACAATTGAGGAGATCAGCATGGTTATCAGACAAATCAAGAGCGACAGAGCAGCAGGATCAGACAACATTTCAGCAGAGGCAATGAAAGCGGATGTGGAAGCAACTGCGAATATATTTCACATTCTCTTCAAGAAGATTTGGGATGAGGAACAAGTACCATCAGACTGGAAAGAAGGATGCCTGATCAAAGTACCAAAGAAACGCGGTCTCAGCAAGTGTGAGAACTACAGGGGCATCACTTTTCTCTCAATACCAGGCAAAGTCTTCAACAGGGTATTGTTAAACAGAATGAAGGACTTCGTAGAAGCCCAACTTAGAGACCAACAGGCTGGATTTCGTAAGGATCGATCGTGAACTGACCAAATTGCTACATTACTGATCATTGTGAAACAATCAATTGAATGGAACTCACCACTCTACATCAACTTCATTGACTACGAGAAACCATTTGATAGCGTGAACAAGACAGCACTATGAAGGCTTCTTCGACAATATGGCGTGCCTGAAAAAATAGTTAACATCATAAGGAGTTCTGATCAACGATTAAACTGCCAAATCGTACACGGAGGTCAGCTGACAAACTCATTTAGGGTGAAGACCAGTTTCAGGCAAGGTTGCTAACTCTCACCCTTTCTGACGATCTGGACTTCGCAGATGACCTAGCTCTTCTATCGCACACTCAACAACAAATGCAAGAGAAGACGACCAGTGTACCAGCAGCCTCTGCAGCAGTAGGCCTTACCATACATAAAGGAAAAAGCAAAATTCTCCAATGTAACACAACATGCACCAAACAAATCACTCTTGATGAGGATGCCTTGGAGGACGGAAACACCTTTACATATCTGGGCAGCATCATCGACGAGAAAGGTGGATCCGATGCAGATGTGAGGGCGCGGATCGGCAAAGCAAGGGCTGCATTTCTACAGTTGAAAAATATCTGGAACTCCAAACAACTTTCAACCAAAACCAAAATCAGGATTTTCAATACAAATGTCAAGACAGTTCTACTGTATGGAGCGGAAACTTGAAAACTACGAAATCAATCATCCATAAGACACAAGTGTTTATTAACACATGTCTACGCAAAATACTTCGTATTCGTTGGTCAGACACGATCATCTACTGTGGGAGAGAACAAATCAGATTCCGGTGGAGGAGGAAATCAGGAAGAAGCGGTGGAAGTGGATAGGACATACATTACGAAACGCACCGAACTGCGTCACAAGACAAGCCCTTACATGGAACCCTCAATGCCAAAGGAAAAAAGGAAGACCAAGGAACACATTACGCCGAGAAATAGAGAAAGACATGAGAAGAATGAACAAAAATTGGACGGAATTGGAAAGCGAAGCCCAGGACAGAGTAGGTTGGACGGCATTGGTCGGCGGCCTATGCTTCATTGGGGGTGACAGGTGTAAGTAAGTACTACCCTTCAGTTAAATAAGTAGAAATACAACAAGCTAGTTTGCTATGACAATATTCATTATAACACAGACAATATTTATTTATTTATACTTCAGCTTAATAAGAAAATGAAGAAAGTCAGTGCTTACAACATAATCATTCAAAATAATCTAATATATATCATCTATCAGTTTAAAACATGAACAAAGAATTAACGATTTTAAGAAATACCAATTTATTGTTATCATAAATAATGGTATGTGTTATTTATTGTTGGCTGATATGACTGAAACTTTTAAAATGTAATATACTCAAATGAACTGTTAACAAAGTGTTGTTTAGTGTGATAAACGCACTATTGTTAAACAGTATGAATTAAAATAATTCAAATGATTTAAACTAAATAGAAATAAAATTATCACATTTAATGATCATTTATCTTCAAAAAACACTAGATTTTATGTATTACAGAAATAAAAATGAAAACACGATGAAGATGTATGATACATATTTGTTCAAATCGTGTATATGCATAATTAAAAGTTAAATACCAATGAGCATATTCAAACTATTGAATACATTCAATGTTGTTTACACTTTAGAGGTGACCTTATATTTTACAAATGAATTTTATTTACATTCTACTGATAATCATTAAAATATATATGTAGTGAGCTGAATAAAATGGCCAAACAAACGTAAATATTATATGAGAAATTTATTATTTCTTTAACAAAAATTAGTTGTACTAATTTTAAAGAAAAAACAATCATATTGATAAATGTATTGAATATGATAAACATTTATTCTGTAAGCGGTTACAAGATTTCTACCAATCAATTTTTGAAAGTAGAACAAATGATAAGATAGAAATTCTAATAAATATGTTAAATTTTAAATTTATTTCAATTACAAAAATCATAGGCAACGTTTACATAAAATTGTTTTGGAAATATTTAAAAAAAGTTGTTAAAAAGTAATAAAAATGAATAATCGGCTAGCTAACTTAAGAATGAGTTGAAACATATCAAGTCATAGAATGTGTTAGGAATTACTAGTATTGCCACTTAACTAACTAACCACAAGATAAATAAGTGAAGAATACTAGTTCATTACGTAAAACTAACAACTCTATTACACTCTCACTGAAAACATGAGCTTATCTAAGTTAGATAATGATCTAAAACCTGGAAGTACTAGACGGCTGTTTTGTCCTTGAATGAGACTCCTCAGCAGAGCCGATCATAGATCCCACAACCAGGAATGGAATCAAGGACTTTTGGTCTCTCAAAGGAGAGCGTTACTTCTAGACTACTAAACTAGGATTTAAGCACTTTTACAAGTTCAACTTCGAGTAATCCACAACAGTAAGAGACCATTTTTTTTCTCTTGATTAGGTACCTTCCTCGCATTCAACACGGTTTAGCTCCATTAGTCACATCTCTTCACTAGCAAAGCTAGTCACTACTGAATTCATGATAACTCTCTCCACAATTCCATACTGACAATTACTACTATCTGATCATCGTTATTGAGAGAATTTTACTTGTAATAAACAGTAATGCGGCTGACAAAAATGTTAAGTTGACATTTGTTTGTTGTCATCACTGGTATTTCCTTACAAACATACAAAAATATTATCCTAATGACCATATTATGAATCCGATAGGTTGAGTTCATCCAGTACTCAACAATATACTAATGATTAACATTCTCTTAGTTAATTAGTGTATAATTCAAAAATTATTTTATCAAGAATCGATATACTTTATTAGATGAGAAATTTTTGATAAAGCATTCTTTCCATGTCCTATAATAAGCTGTTAAAATACTAATATTCTTCATTCATGAAATATATTTTTTAAGAGAACTAACATGACATATTCAATGATATTATAGATACATTATAATCGTGAGCCAATCATCGTTGCACCATCATTAGGAACCTAGAAGCACTTTACGGCTGTTTCGTCTTAGTGTGGGACTTTTCAGTGACAGTGCACATCCATGACTCATGCTACCCACAGGGTTCGAACCCGGGTCTTGCGCAGGAACGCTTAAGTTATGGATCACTTAGGCAGCACCCAGTGATGTTATTGTCTACCTCCGATTAATCTAAAGATTTTGCGCAACCTCACCCCTTGTTGTTACTGCCTACACTCAACAACGGTGAACTCCACTGGTCACGTCTTCTCACTAGAACTCCGAGAATTTCCTCGCGAAGCTAGTTATTAGTGGTAGTGGTCCAACGATGACTGATTCACGATTTCATAGTAAAAAAGCGATCTCCATAATTCCATGATGAAAAAAAGATATCTTAATAAACAATTATTAAAGATTATTTTGAAAATATATTTGAGAGAAAAATTATTTGATTTGGTTGAATGGCTTAAAAATTAATTACTAATTTATTTCCAGCTATTTAGCATATTACACAAATCCAATATGACTACAAGGTTAATTAATTGCTACTTGTTTTAGATGAAGATTAAGTTACAACGTAGAACTTCGTACGTACGTACGTACATCAGTTCAAGTTGCCATACCACTTAAGCACCGAAATGTTATTGTCAATTCAAATCGCATAGTAGCAGAGGTAGTTAAAGTATTAGAAGTAATCGGAGATTGTAGGGTTCAAAGATATGATTCGAGAGGTATAATTCAGTGAGGTTAATTTGAAAAAAGAAAGACAGAGGTGATAAGGAATTCATAAAATGATGATTTCATAGAACACAAAGAATGGATGCACCTGCGCCATTGCAAACGATTTTGAGCCATGTCATTCAGGGTCTCTAACCATCGATTATTATCATCTCGCGGGCCCCAAGCAGTTAGTCGACACCTACCAACATTACTCAGTCTACTTGTCAGTAACTTCATGGATTTCTTTCATGTTTCAGTTTGACCACCCCTAGCTTTCGTCCAATCTATTCCTATATCGCAAAACATAGCTCGACGAGGCTATGTAGATGAAGATGTTTTCAGTTTAACCATTGTCTTTATTTAAATTAATATTATAGTTGTGACAGTAAAGGAAAACAAATTAACCAATATTAGGAAAACAATAACTTTCTCATTACATTGTGTACAATTTTAGTAGCTAATACAGAATACTGCTGAATAAGTTTGTAAATTTGTTGTCATCTTTTTTTTCCGATAATTTACAAAGATAATTGATCGTGACGGCCATGTTCTTACAATTGAATCCAAGGCTGATTCTTATACATACGGCCGTTAGAAAAGCATTATTACACTTTTAGCAGAGTCATTCTATTTCAACTAGAATATTATTTCATTGAAATCTGTTAGATTTGTCACTAGGTATGCTTGAAGATACTACAGGTTCCCCTAGTCGATAAACGCGAACGAGACAATAAACTGTGGTCGGGTACGCTAGCCTGATCTGCTAACTATTGAAAAGTCTTGATATAGTGTGGAAAGTATATTCTACAAATACCCAGGAGGCACAATGCAATCAAGCACACAAATCGCGTTTATTTATATATCATAGAAAAAAAAAATAGCACACTAAAATACACAGCAGCCAATCACAGCCAAGGATTTTCCACTTGGGAAATAAAATCTCAAGGTCAGCTGATCAGCCCATACTCGGAAACATAAATTTCAAAATCAAGGCATTCATCAAGAGAGTTCTGGGGATCTAACATCCCCAACACATAAGAACAAATTTATATCACAATTTTGTTCAGTTTACAGATATAAAAACTTTGAGAAGACTTCAATAGATTCACTAAATAAGCAAAATTTGTTTACAGTTTGTAGCATCATAGTTATGTTTCTAAAAGCTGTTTACTTACAAAAGATGTATCCTGATTCGCTGAGAACTGGCTAAAAATTCTTTCTGGCTGTTTTATGATCATTTCCATACTGTACTGTTACAACATTCTTTGAAAAATAAGCCGAAATGAAACATATCTTTAATTTAAAATTTAAGAAGAACAAACTGTTTTTACAGTAAGTCACTTTCAGGGTATTTCATTAAAGACGATATTTCGTTGTTTTTAGTAGATTTTTGCTTCAATTTTAGTGAGAGTTTCAAAATTCGAATCAAAAACACGATCACATATATCGATTAGTTTTTTGATTGTATGATACTAGGCTTATGAGATAGGCTATGCAACATAAAAACTGCATTACATGCAGTTTCTTCAGCATTAAATAACACTTTAAGTTATCCTCTTTCACTTGAAATCGAAACCTGCACTAACGATTTTAAGCTTGGAAAATTACATCGAGATAATAGATGAGAAAAAATGTAATATTATCGATGGAATTCAACCAACGTTAAAGAAGGACTTGACTATGGTAACCATTCAGTGATCAGTCACCTGTGAACATATCATGTTGACTGATGAGTGTCAACTTAAGATACGAATTAAGTTCAAAAAGTGTTTTTAGATCCCTATTATCAGTTTGACTGCTATGGGGACTAGAAATTTATTTTGAATAAATCACTTTAGAAAAAAAACAGAAAAAAACTTAATTTTTAAAAATCTTTCATCAGAAAAGAATTTATATAATAAATAGACATCATGAATAGTATGAGTTGTATCGATCATTAACTTTAGGGAAGATAACAATAATCATACTTTTAATAAAGTGCTTTCACTTAGTAGATGATTAAAACTGCGTATTTTTTTAAATCTGGAAAAGCACTTACTCACTATCAACATGTAATATTTTCGTCAGAAATAAAATTTCAAAGTGTCAGGCGGTTATTTAAACTGGAAGTTTGACAATCACCTCAAACCTACATTTCTGGAAATAATAATCATGTGTTAACTGCTGACTAACATGAAGATAAATCCCTGAACTTTTGTTAGAAACCATAAACATTAGAGTTCAGTCATACCCAGTATAAGAAGATAGCAGTGGGTTATGACTGTGTAGCAGTGTAAAAATTTTGTATTTACTTATATGAACATATTGCATGGCAGCTGTGAAGTTTACGGTTGTTTTGACTCAGGTTATTCACCTGTCTATTTAAACAACGTAAAACTAGACAAATCATTCTAATCATTTGGGTTATTTTCTTCGCCTTCATGCATTTGTCCTTGATAATGTCTTTAATCTTTAATTGTATTCACTTTTGTTTAATTAACTGTTGGTCTTTCTAGAACGTTTTTTTTCGATATCTGTGTTTACCTGGTTGTGTATCAGTATTCTTTATCCAATGTCTATTTTTCATATATAATCTGAATTACACTTAAAATGAATAACCTAGATCAAGCCATTTCTATTTACGTGTATGTTCATATAATCACACTTAAAAGCTTGAACTGTAATCCTCTAGGTTAACTGTTATTTGAATTTAACTATCAGTGTTTTTTAAATGATATTTAGCTGAAGTATCATATACGAAACTAAACGTAAGGTTGACATTTTGGGGTAAACTGTTTATCCCAATACGATTTGAACACGATATCGTGTGAATCAAATTATGCAAAGTAACATACTGATTGTTGGATCTGAAGATCCACAGCCGCCTGGTTTTCAAAGGTCTGCTCACAACAGTCATTTTGTGATGCTTCTTAATAGAGGATCTTTACAAAACAAAATGTTACTAATAAATAATGACAGAATGAAAGGAAAATAAACTACTATTACATCATCACATAAAATCTGACACAATTATGAAGATATTGCTAAAATGATAACATAAATTAGCTTTCTTGTTAAAATATTTGGGTATATTATAAGCCTTATATGACAGAACCAGGTATTAAAATAGTATGAGAACATCAATGTCAAAAGACTGTTTAATTTTAATGGAAATCATCTTTATAAAAGAGTGATACTCCACTAGTAAAGTTAGTCTATTATTATGTAAAATAATTTGTTCATTTAGACATTCTTATATGTAAGCAAAGTTTTAAACGAAACTGTTTAATGTGAAAATATCTAATTATTCATATCAGACCTGATAAATGTGCATTTCTGATGCTATAGATTGAAACATGTAAAGTAAACTTTATATAGATTTCTAAATAGTTAAAATTCGCGTAAATAAGACCATAAGAATTACTTCCGAAATTACAAGCATTTAGTAAGAAAGGAAGTAACCTAATACCAGACTGGAATCAAACAATGAACCATTAAGTAGCCAAAAAGAAGTAGACAGTTGTTTATTAACTGGAGGCTTCTAAATACACCCAACTTCTACAGATACAGAAGGTGGCATGATAACTCAAAACAACTGAAATCAAAATTCACTTATCCAAATCTATGACTTTCTTCGAGACAAAAGAAAACTTCAAATTACGCCTTTTTAAATAATGATCTGAATCTTTTAAATATCATTATTTATAATTAGTATTCATAATAAAAATTTGAAATTATCTAAATATATTTTGAAAGGAAGAATTTGATTCTGATAAAATGAATATGAAGACTTAGACAACGTACTATCTGGTACTTATGTGTACAGATCCAAGTTGCCACAGCTGCCATCAGTTCAAGGCAGTTTTGATCAAATAAAAAGAGGATGGATACCTTTAATTGTGAAAAGCTGGAAGTTTTTAAGAACCGGAGGGCAATGAATGAAATAGAAAGGTAAGAAACATGCCAAGTTAGTGCCGACTTTTGTGATTTACAGGAAGACAAAGAAGTAAACTAATACGCCGTTTTGCCATTGACTTCCGGTTACGTAATATTGATTTTCACATGTTTAAATCGTTATTTAGCATTTTAATGATCTGACGCTACATGCTTCCCTAACAATTCTTTATAATTTTCCTGTTTCACTCTACATCTGTCAATGTAACACAGTGACCTTTAATTTATTATTGTTAACTTGTGTTGTTCTCTATTCAATGATTGTAAACTAACATCACTAGTCAATTTACTTTTCCCATTTACGAACAAAACATATATCTAATGAATAAAATGCATTTGAATGATTTTAAAATCACTCATAAAAAGTATTAGAATGTTTCTTAAAATTAATAATGTCATTTTCGACTCACCGTATCTTCAGTGGTATCATAGTCAAATGTTGTAAGAACACTCACTGATCTTGTAAAATTAATGAATGTATTTAAATCATCCTTTTTTATAGTTTCGATTATTTGCCTTAAGTTTCCTCTTGTTGACAAATCCTGACTCATTATCCACGGAAAAGAAAGAATGGCAAATGTGCTGTTGTGATAGGATAAATTGATGGTGTTTTTTAACCAGATTTTTTTAGATAAAAATAATATTTACGTATTTGTCCAAGTTTTGTTATAATTCAATATCAGTTTAATATAAAACACATTATTTAACGACTAATGAATTATATGTACATATAATATATATCCAGACTACTTTAAAACATAGTATGGATTCAAACTTTTAATTAAATGTACATATTTATGTACATTGATGTATGTGATAATTTCAAAATTAGGTCTGCACATATATATGTCGTGCTTAAGATTCCACAGTATCACGAGAGCTAATTTTCTGATCTGACTTTCACTCTATCATATGTAAACAGACAACCACAGATAAACATAATAGCTCATTTGTTCACTTGGACTAACACAAATTAGCTCACATGTCTTGTCATCAGCATTCACCTACCCACGCAGTATTCAAGCAGTAAATAATATATAAATCAAACTACTCTAATTAACCAATCTGACATTGTTTTTACCACTTACAATTTCACCAGATCACAGAAAAATCTTAATCTCTTTTTGTGTGCACTAAATTATTTTACAACAATAAATCCGAAATTATTTATTTATTTGTCTTTAGTTTAAAGCCTGTTTACATTACTGGAGTTAAATGCAAACAAATTGTAATCATAAAAGTAATAGTGAATATCATGACGAGGTAAAAAGTTGTTGTTTTTCAGTTCACAAATAAATTTGATTGACTAGTTTTTTGAATGGCTGAAACAACGTGACCATCGAAAATGGGGTCCCTGATTAGCCAATGTATCAATGTTACTTCTAACACTCACACTGTAATCGCATCTTAGCAAACGGTCACCTATTAGTTCTGTCAGTAACTCATATGCTCAGTTTTGAAACCTGAATCTTATTAGGCTACTATTTTCTCCCAAGTTTTATATCCTCGACTAGACCAATCACTCGCCCCAAACGACAATAATAATCTTGATGGATCCATGAGTCTGTAGCCTTTTCTTCTATACCCCGCCTCTTTAGTTCAGAAGTGCCTAACTGGAGTCCAATATATTCGAGCAGATATTGTTAATATACCAGCATATCGGACCACATCATAACATAAAATGGCTGTGAACAGGGGGAGACAGGGAATAATAAACTGGAAATGGATTTAGAAGTAAATTATGTGGAAGTAGTTATTAGGATGAACAAAAGCTTATTAAGAATGGAACACATTTATATATAAATCTAACCAATCAATCAGTTAGGCCTGTTATCCATCCAACTCTGTCCAGGCCCTCTTTTCCAGTTATTACTAATTACTATTCATTCTTTTAATGTCTTTCATCAGTTTTCGGCTTACTATAGTCCTTAGTCTTCCTCTTTTTCTGACCTTGGGGATTCCAAGTTAGTGTTTATTAGTGATTACACAATAAGAATATACATCATATTGTTACGTAAACCAGTCCTAGAAATTACCGTTTCTGCAGTCATGTTTCTGATATAGCACAGCTGATAATGATTACTGATTCTTACACAAACATTTCAGTTTCTTTGTAGAATTGAACTAATCAAAATTAGTGACAGGAAAACCAAGGCACGCAGTTTGAGTAATAAAATTAGTAGAGTATTTAAGTGTAGTAATAATATACCAAGCAATCAAATTTTCTGTTCATTTTATGTTGTTCAGCAATTTGGATGGTAGTATTTGAGTCTTATGAAGCTAAATTCTTAGAAAGTATACATCTTTAGGACTGTTTGTCTTATTTTTCAAACTCAGCGCTTAGTATCAATCATATATATATTGAAATAATAGGATATAGCTTTCCAGGCTATTTGACGGTGGCCCTAGACGATTTGTTTGGGGAAGCAGCCGTAAACATCCTGGACCACTGACGCCGACCCTATGTGGTTGTCCCAAACACTCTGCATCTCGGTTTATTGTGTCAACTGGCGTCGAGACCCCTTAAACAAGGGTCTCCAGTTGGGTTAAGCGATCCAGTGCTGAAAGGGTATAGGACGCCAATGATGCCTGCCCACTTATGTAGTGGGATTAACCCTGCTAGGCTGAGTCCTTGCACTTAGTAGAGTGCATGAAATCTTGGTTAGAATGCCTGCTGGTTAGTGCACTTCTGGGTGGCTCGGTAATCCATCCGGGGTGCTAAGTCTAGCTGAGGAAGCCCGCCTTACCGCCCTTGCCGATTGGGGATTGTGGGTAGTGGATTGATTGGAGGGATCGAGTTGATTCATAAGTTCCTGAAAGGGGGCCACTGCTCGTGCGCGTGCTTTTTGGGCGTTGGTTAACCAAGAATATATATATATGTAGATTGGTCTGCAGACACGTCGATGTGCCGAAAGCATGCGCACGAGCAGTGGCTCCCTTTCAGTCACTTATGAATCAACTCGACCCCTCCAACCAATCCACTACCCACAATTCCCGATTGGCAAGAGCCGCAAGGCAGGCTATCCAAGCAAGACCTGGCACCCCGAACGGATTACCGAGCCACCCAGCAGTGCACTAACCAGCAACTGTTTCAACCGTCTGGCCTCGACCAAGAATATATGTATATACTGTATTACTTACCCACGCCTGTCACCCCCAATGGAGCATAGGCCGCCGACCAATGCCCTCCAACCTACTCTGCCAATTTTTGTTCTTTCTTCTCAAACCTTTCGCTGTTTCTCGTCGTACTGCGTTTCTTGACATTTCTCTTTTCCTTTTATCTTGAGGATTCTGTGTGAAGGTCTGTCTTGTGACTCAGTTGGATGTTTCCTGCAGTGTGTCCAATCCGCTTCCAGCGCTTCTTTCTGATCTCCTCCTCTGCTAGAATCTGTTTTGTTCTTTTCCACAGTAGATTATTGCTGGTGATATCTGGCCAACGGATCAGAAGTATTTTGCGTAGACATGTGTTAATTAATACTTGTATCTTCCGAGTGACTGATTTCGTAGTTCTCCAAGTTTCCTCACCATACAGTAGAACTGTCTTGACATTTGTATTGAATATCCTGATTTTGGTTTTGGTTGAAAGTTGTTTGGAGTTCCAGATATTTTTCAACTGTAGAAATGCAGCACTTGCTTTGCAGATCCGCACCCATCTGTATCGGATCCACCTTGGTTGTCTATGATGCTGCCAAGATATGTGCAGGTTTTAACGTCCTTCCATCAGGAGTAATTTGGTTGGCGCATGTTGTGTTGTATCAGAGAATCTTACTTTTCCTCTTATGTATGTTGAGACCTGCTGCTGTGGAGGCTGTTGCGACACTGATCGTCTTCTCTCGCGTTTGTTGTTGCGTGTGTGATATACGAGCAAGATCATCTACAAAGTCCAGATCGTCCAGCTGCATACTAGCTGTCTACTTTCCAGATGTTGACGTCTTCATAATCTAGTCGATCACCAGAAGAAAGAGAAAGGGTGAGAGTAATCAACCTTGCCTGACACCGGTCTTCACCTCGAAACAGTCTGTTAGCTGTCCTCCGTGTACGATTTGGCAGTTTAATCCTTGATCAGAACTCCTTATGATCTTAACTATTTTTTCAAGCACGCCATATTGTCGAAGAAGCCTTCATAGTGTTGTCTTGTTCACGCTATCAAATGGTTTCTCGTAGTCAATGAAGTTGATGTACAGTGGTGAATTCCACTAAATTATATACTGTATTAACGACCAGTCAAAATAGATTTTAATACTCGATTTGAGATTCAGTACCAAATTATCACCTTTAATGATTGTATGAATGGGAATAAACAGAAAACTGAGCATGCAAATATTTATCATGATTATAATATGCTAAATTCTACGTTACTAAATTTTCTACGTCATCAGCTAGAAATGTAGTATAGAAAAATAGATAACTAGATATATTTATTATTGCCTCAGTGTAATATTATTTTATTGTTGCATACTAGTTTACGTATCAATCTAAATTAGGTAATTGATTCTGACTAAATGTGTTGAGATTTTGAAATGGTGGAGAAAATTTTTTTTAGATTATTTGTATCGATTTCCAATCAATAATTTTTTGTCTATTAGTTTAAAGACACTAATAAAAATTAAGTAAATCGATAAATCTAATTTAAAATGAATTGCAGCATAATTTCGTGTTACTTTGTCTACATCAGTCTCTTTTATAACTAGACTGGGCAAATTTAATTTTACTATGAGGAATTGACGACTTGACAGTTATCAATCCACGTGAACAATTCTTGTAATGATTTTGATGACGTGACAAACACTAAAGCAAATCTCAGTACTGATAGTTCTGTATTTGTTTTTGGACTTTGATATGGTCATTACAGAGAAGGCTATACAAAATATTTTCTAAACAAATAACTAAACTGTCGGTGATGAAACAAATTCTTCAAGTAAATAATGAAAAGAACACAAGACGCTAGAGATACGACATAAACATTAGTACAACCAACAATTGTTCAACAGAGTTTCTGGATTTTCAGTAAGTGCTTCCTTTTAGCGTCACATGAAATCGAGCCTGAAAAATTTCGGATCACATAATGAAAACAACGACTAGTGACTTAATAGTCTATAATTTCAATTTTATTTACTTGGTGAGTAAGATTTCAGATTACATCAAATAATACAACTATATATGATATTATTTAACTAAAGTAGTATGTCATGATGAGGTTTAATTAGTGAGTATACTTTAACACTTATGAAAATTAACTATTCGGTATAACTAGTAGGCGGGAAACTAAATAAATTTTCATATTTCAATCTTCGATGAAAAACTGTAGGCAACACTTTTTGAATGATATAAATGACTGACACAATTAAATCAATAAATCTTGAAATCTTATACCTGCCTATTCATTCCTGAGAATTACAGGTTTGATCCTTCGTACTGCATTAAACATACAAAAATTCTATTTATTTCGAACATTTATTTTTGATGTGGGTAGAAGTTTTCTACCTACAGATGACAAACTTACACCTTAGATAGAAAAACGAAAATGAATAATAAACATTTCGTAAATAGATAACAAAGCATTTTTTTATGATCCCTATCAATAACTAAAATAAAACTTTGATAAAATTAATAAGAAGCTTAAAAAACTGATCGAACCATGTAGTGAGATCTTACACATACTAAACAATGTATATATATGATATAAAAATTAAGTAAGTTATGAGTCAGCGTTAGATTATAAAGTAGTTAATTAAAATACCATACGTGAAAAACAGACATCAAGCACTTTCATATTAAAAGTAGTAGGCGTTAAATATTGAAATTTAATTGGTCTGACAACTTATTCATTGAAACAGAAAAGTTTAAGACATGTCACAGTAAAGATAGTGCTGTTTGTCATCTAATCTGTAAACGAAGTTCACTTTCATGAAGAGTGAATTTTTAGCTCCATGAAGACTTTAGTCATAATATTAAATTTCTCGTTATTATTGAAAGATCTCAGATCTCTGTGTGTTTAATAATCATCTGATCGAAAACTAAAAGTTTAGAAACATTTTTCGTAGGCGAGCTATCCGTCTGCTGCCATAATTGTGTGAAAAATGACCGGTAAAAGTAGTGGATATACGTTACTTACTAGTTTTCGATCATAGGTGCCTTCGAAGCATCGCTCGTATATCCTAAGACAATATGGTCAGCAATGTTGGTGTTAGGAATAAGGTACTGGGTAAAGAGAGATGGCAGATAAATAGATGACATAATGAAACTTGATCAGCTGAAGTGGTTGGGACATGTGTTACGTATGCCTAACCACCAACTGCCTCGGCGACCGATATTGTCTGATGTACGGGTAGGCTGGAAAAAAGCTAGAGGCCGCCAAATCAGAAAGTAGTTGATCTGAAAAATATGATGTATTTGCGCTATAAAATTCGAACAGTCTGGTGGCACATATACTTTTGTACGGACATTAATAAAAGATCAACCAAATAAAAGCTCGATTAAACATAAGTTGATAACTGTAAATAAAGGAGAGAAAATTAGCATAGCATAGAAAGAATAGGAAGTTGTCACATTACTTTAGGCCGTAGAATGGCTTAAAAATTATCACGGTCAATTTGAGATTATAACAAACTATTTCTGTATACATTAGGCGGATTTTAACTTACAAATAGCCAAGGCTTCTAAAAGTCTCAGAATTAGTCTTTGCACGTTTCTATACAATGTTCTGAAAGGTTGTCTTGATGTCAGTCTTATGCTCCGTTTCAGTCATGCGTTTCGCTATCAGTGGACATTATTTTCTACTTTCCATATTTATCGGGTTATCTGACGTTAACTGATTTCGAAGCCATTTAGGTATACGTTCCATAACCCTTGAGTGCGATTTTGGATTACTCCCCCTTATGTATTTATCCATACAAATATGTAAATTTATGTAATCGTTCGAGCAGTGTCTAGGCCTGTGTTGAAGCATGGGCTTTGTCCTTTCAATTATAGCCAGTTCAGCACCATTGTATGTTTTCTCTATGGCTGCTTTTAGTTTCTGTCTGAAAATTAAACCGTTCGATTCACCTCTAAATGATAAACAGAAATGAACACCTTTCTTTTCAACAAAATGAAAAATATGCTTTTGTCTTAACTGATTTCTACACCTATTTATGAACTTTAGTGGATAACCGTTTGAAATCAATGTTTCAGTCAAGAATTTTTCATCCTTTTGAAATGTATCTATGGTGCATATTCTTTTTACCCTATTGAAGAGGCACTGAACCAAGCCTCACTCGTTCTGCAGCGAACAAAGTTTAAATATCGTCCAATCCAGGTTGGTTTCCTATAAACTGACCGTTTCATATTTCCATCCTCTCTTAGACTCAACAGCATGTCTGAAAAGGGCAGTTAGTCACTACTGTTTGCTTCGTAGGTCAGAACATTACCATTCTGAACACTATTGAATTTATCTAGTAACCGTGAAACAATGGATTCTTCATCATATAGCTTAGGCAAAGCAAGGGCTCTATTTCTACAATCGAACAACTGTCAACCAACATCAAAGTCACAATTGTAAATACAAATTTCAAGATAGTTCTACTTTATGAAGTGGAAACTTGGAGAACTACAAAAGCCATCATCCAGTAGATACAAGTATTCATTAACACGTGTCTACGCAAAATACTTCGGATTCGTTGGCCAGATATCACCAGCAATAATCTACTGTGGGAAAGAACAAACCAGATTCTAGCAGAGGAGGAAATCAGAAAGAAGCGCTGGAAGTGGATAGGACACATTGCAGAAAACATCCAACTGAGTCACAAGACAGACCTTCACACGGAATCCTCAGGGTCAAAAGAAAAGAGGAAGACCAAAGAAAAACAATAATTTTATGAAGGCTTTCACTGATACTGATAGTAGAGTTACGCCTCTGAAGTTATCACAATTTCTGAGATCGCCTTTCTTTTATGTCTTGATGAGGTACCCTTCTTTCCAGTCTGTTGATACGTGTGCTTCGCCCCAAATCTTGTTGAAGAGTATGTGGGAAATTTTCTCAGTTGAGACCACGTTTGTTTTCATTGCCTCTGCTGGAATGTTGTCTGGTCCTGCTGCTTTGCCGCTCATGATTTTTCTGGTGGCCATACTGGTCTCTCTAATTGTTGGTAGGCCAACATCGATTGAGAGGGGCAATATTGGGTGGGTTTCCTGGGGCTGGTCGATTCAAGAGTTCCTTAAAATGCTCTACCAACCTGTTTCGCTGTTCTTCAGTGTTTCTGATTACTTTACCTTCCTTGATTTTCACTAGTTGTTCTGGCTTACGATAGTTTCCAGCGAGTTTCTTTGTTGCACCGTACAATCGTCTCAAGATTCCTTCTCTTGCAGCCTTTTCTATCGTCATTGCTAAATCTTCCACATACTTTCGTTTGTCGGCTCTGATGCTCCTCTTTACTTGCTTGTTTGCCACTGTGTATTGAGCTTATGCCTTGACTTTCTCTACTCTTGTTTAGCTGATGTTGATCGCTGCCTTCTTGTTCCTCCTATCTTGAATTTTATCTAGAATACAAACAGAGATCCACCCCTTATGATGGTACTTCATGTGGCCCAGGACCTCCTGACATGTTGAAGTGATCGCCTCCTTGATCCCTTTCCAATTGTTCTACATAGTAGTTTCCTCTCCATATAGTAGATCGTGAAAAGCCTGGGACCTATTACTGACGGCTATCTTAAATTCGTTCAATAGTTTGTCAGTATCTCGAAGAAAGGCCGTATTAAACTTCTGTGATGTTGTCCGCCCCATTGTCCAGTGCTTCTTGAGTTTCAGTTTCATCTTGGCGGCCAGCAAGTGGTGATCTGAGGCTATATCAGCTCATCTCTTGCTTCGCACATCTTCCATGGTCCCTCTGAACTTTTTATTGATACATACATGGTTGATTTGGTTTTGAGTATTGTGGTCCGGTGAAATCCATGTGGCTTTGTGAATGCGTTTGTGTGGGAATATTGTGCCACCGATGACCAGTTTGTCGAAGGCACATAGGTTCGCGATGCTTTCACCGTCTTCGTTCTTTTTCTTTCTAGTCCATGTCATTTCATGATGCCTTCATATCCGGTGATCGTCCATGCCAACTTTTGCATTTAGGTCTCCCATCATAATGGTCAAACCCTTTAATGAGCTCTCGACGATTGGCTGAGGCCTCTCGAAAAATTGATCTTTAACATTTTCATAGTAGTTGTTAGGATATTCATCCAATTTCCTAAGAGAATTATTGGTCAGTTCCTATTTGTCAATTTTATGGTCGTCCTAGATATCAATGTCAAGTGCTCCAATCTTGCTTCCTATTGGTCTTCTTAACTGTCAATGTCACAGACTTCGAAGATGTTTCGTATTCGACCAAAATGTATAAATACGCATTATCTATAACGTTTTGTGACCGGGACCAGGATTCGGTCCCGGTGCCGGATCCCTAGTTCGGGATCCTGATTCTCTTCTGGACTCGGACCTCGTACTTTCTGGATGCTTGTAGAATACAGGTTCTACTTCATATCAAGTGTTGTCTTCTTATTTTTATTCACTTTGGGGTTGGGACAATCAGATTTGAGTAGCATGTCGTGTTGCCGGATCCTCTATCCTCGCTCTCGTTTTCCGACTAGGTAAACTCCTAATAGTTCAAGCATATCAAAATGACGTGTTTATGTACAGGCGCAACAGTAGTCATTGGTAGGTGCATAGCATCGGATGTCATTCATTGTAATGCTCTCTCTCTTTGTTTTGAAGGATATTTTGATGATCCTTTGTGCATGAGATTCCCATTCTATCAGTGCCTTGTGTGGTTTTTTGGACAGCCTCAGTCCAACTCTTTGTATGTATGAGGGATTTTATTCTTCATAACCGGAGTATAACAGCAGCTCTCCTGATGCCAGTCTTATTTGTCCAACCTGCGTCCAATGCGTTTCACTGATTCCAGGCAATTCCAGACTGTATCTTTTCATTTCTGCAGCAACCTGGAATAGTCCTCCGGTCTCCCACATTGCTTGAAAGTTCCATGTACCTAAAAGGATGGTTGCTCGGGTTGTCAAGAAGGACACCTGTCGTCCTACTATCAGCTTGTACTTTTGTCTATAACGTGTGGTGACGTAATTTGTTTCATTTCATTGTGAATATTGACTAAAACTGCCTTGATTGATTTAACATTCTCATATGAATATTCATATACATTAGAGTAAAGTCTGATGACGATCTAGTCAAAAACAGTATTATTCTATGCGTTCTTCCAATAGAAAATACGTTAAACAATAAAGTTGAACTTCATTCAAAAGTCTTGATGTATAAGATCTCTCAAACCTATCATTCCAATATTATGAACCCAAAGAAAGAAATCAACTTTTGAGCATTTCTATAGGTATAAATGGTTACATATGGAACATTATTTATAATTTCTTTCATCAGAGATTTATGGCGATCGTTCTTTTATATGCAAATCGTGAATCGATCATCGTTAGACCGCCATTGAAAACCTGGGAGCACTAGACGTCCGTTTTGTCCTGGTATGGGATTCATTAGCAGCGCACATGGATGAGGTTGCGTAAAACCCTTAGATTGGTCAGAGTTAGGCACTAACACTGTTGGATGCCGGCTTACTGGTTTAGAGGTTAAGCTTTCGCACGCAAAATCAAAGATCCTGGTTTCGACTAATGTGCGTAATGGGAGTCATGGTTTCGCACGTCTAATGAGTCACCTACCAAGATGAAACAGCCGTCCAGTTCATCTGATTGCTGATAAAAAATTTATTGCTTGAAACATTTTAAATAATTCCAAGAAATAAATCAGCACTATTTTAATAGTAAACCAATCAAATATTAATATAATGATTCAGTCAGCGTTGATCTTCTGTTGATCGTTCGGTATTTTTGCAAGCGTTATAGGATTTCCTCATCGATATAACAAAGTTGAAATGAAGAATTGGTTTAATTTATTCTGCCTTGGAGATAATCGGTGTGTAAGTTATTGGGTTGAGCAACTATAAGATAGTGTTTTAGTGCTTTGAGACAGCCTAAATTATAAGATGATGTCAACCCGAGAACCACTAAAGACCTGGGAGTACAAGCTCGACCGCAGTTAATACCTTGACGTGGTGGTCGAGCTTACCTATCGTGATGACCCGACCGAGCTATATTATATATAACCAGCATCTGCAGCGATGCTGCCTTCTCACAAGGAAGGAAGGGTTAGAAAAGGTCGACCCTAAAAATGTCACACCTCACACTACCTCACGGATTTCCGTCTCCGGCGGTAAGGGTGCCCACTAAGGGCTTTCAAGAGCGGAGCTTACATTCAAAAAACTTCTCATAAAAAGGCCGTGCGTGACCGGCCTCAAGCAGTTGTCCCATGGGCTCTGCGGTCACGCACCAAGGTCTCTAAGACCGACACTAATCTACCTTCCTTTTCAGGTCTCTCAAGAAACAACCTTCCACGGTGTGGGCAGCCGGGAAGTGACAACCGCCCTCATACCCGTAACAGTACACGAGACCAAATTGTTCAAAATCAAATCCTTCCTACACCCACTTATACCTCTCTTCTCTCCACAACTAACTCTTCTAACATTCCTTTATCACACTGCACAGCTAATGCAAATGATTCAAGTTCAAGAAACGTCATTTCTGGTCTCCTGAAACCCCATTCTAGACTACATGTTGGAGCTTTTGATGTCCGGATATTGTGTCAAATAGGGCAACAGGCTTCGTTAGCTAGGATTTTAGAATCTCACGCCATCGATGTATGCTGCGTCTCGGAAGCGCGCAAACAGGATCCGAGTAGCGTCATTCACTTGACCTCACCGTTTCAAGATAAAGAAGCAACTCGAATTACCCTTCGTATATCTGGAAGCCCTGATGCTGCTTCCTGTAGTCTCGCTGGCGTAGGTATGGCACTGAATCCTAGGGCAGAATTAGCTCGATTGGCTTTTTCCAACTTGCATCACTTATGGCGCAGGCGAGATATCCGATTGCTAACCGAAGGACTAGTGTACTGTTCAGTAGTTGGATCCGTCCTACTATACGGATGCGAAACATGACCGGTAAGAGTAGAAGATATTCGTAGGTTATTAGTATTCGATCATAAAAATCTTCGAAGAATTGCTCGTGTATCCTGAGACAAACGAGTGAGAAATGCTGCCATTAGGAAACGAGTACTAGGTAAGGATGGTAGATCAATAGATGAAGTAGTGAAACTTCATCAGTTGAGGTGGTTAGGACATGTGTTACGTATGCCCAAAAAACGACTGCCTCGACAAGCTATGTTTTGTGGTGTAGGAGTAGGTTGGAAGAAATCTAGGGGCGGCCAAACCAAAACATGGCACAAATCCATGAAGTCACTGACAAGTGAACTGAGTCATGTTGGTAGATGTAGGCTATCTGTTTGGGGTCCGCCAGACGAATGACATGGCTCAAAATCGTTTGTAATGGCGCAGATGCATCCATTCTTTGTGTTCCCTCAAACTCTAACCTTCTGAATTTCTCATAATCTCTACCTTTCTCCTTCTAAATTTATCTCACTGAATTATACCTCTCCAATCATATCTTCGCTCCTTAATCTTCTCCATTACTGCGAATACTCCTACTATCGCTATCACTGTTGGATCTGAACTGACAGTTTCGTCTCTGTCCTGATGTGGTATGACAACCTAAACTGATGTATGCATGTACGAATTTCTACGTTGTATCTGACTGACTGACTGAGTGTACAAGACAATTTTGTCTTGATTTTTAACTGCTCACTTGCTTAATTAAGACCTATATTAGATTTGGTACAATACCTTCGAATTCCACAGAAGATGCAGTTCATTTGAATAGAACATCCTAGTAGATATTCGTTATCTATAGAACCAAATAACTTGGAAATGAAGCGGTTACTCATAAGTAATATTGAGTAACAACCGCGCAGTTTTCTGTAAACAGATAGGAGCTTACAATTTTTTATTTCATGTATTGACCAACTGGATTAGTGAAAGCACGCTCGCTGGAACGACTGAAGAACCTAGCTTTTATTCTGTGCGATAGCGTCGATGCATATTTTTAAAGTGAAACAATTCACTATTCCTACGTTTACAATTGATTCTAGTTCAAAGCTTCTTCGAAATATCTGACGAAAGACAAGTTACTACTTGCTAATTTTCAGTAGCTAATGAAACATCACTAAAGTTCTTTCCATTTTTTGTCACATCTGACGGAGTAAAAATATTATATATTTGACTAACCAGTTGTTCACCTACATAAATGCAATATATGTTTATTTCAGTAATAATTGTAGAAAATAGTTTTCCTTTACATTTTGTTACTATACTTGTCTTTCTCGTGCATAATAATTTACACTTTCCAAGCTTAATTTTCAGAAGATTTACGTAATTTAAAAATATAACCGTCTAATCAGTTCATTGTGAATAGGTGCGAAACTCGTGAAATATACTCTGTATTTTTTAGAGATTACAAAGATTAACGACTTTTCATCCTGTAGATTATGTAATTTCTATTGAAGAGTAATATTGTTTTAACTGACTTGTGCGCCGTGATGTGAGCAATTTGACACTTATTAAAATGAATGCAAACCGAACCAACACGTAATTCTTTTTAATTCGACATCCAGTTTCAGTTAGCAAATCAAATTTACTCATTCATATGAGCATAGTAACTGAGTAGAGGGTAAATTAGGTTTTATGTCACAAGATCATGTGTTTAAAAAGAAAATCAATAGGAAGTTTTTATTTCAATAAATCAATAAACTAAACCTGAATATGAATAGAAGTGATTATTTGCTAAATTATTGTTGGTCTTAATTTTAGCTACTAGTTAGAAAAAAAGATATTGACTTTGAAATGATCAACGTAAGCAATACCAAATCATCCTCCTTATTGTCATGATCAGATTTACTTTTTCTAAATACCAGAAATAAGTTTTACTTCCACGAATCCATAAGACGCCTGACTTATGCCTTTCTGAGCAATTGGCTAATGTTCTGTGGGATTGACATAGTTCTACACGTATTTTCATCATAGAAAAAATAGGGAATAATGTCTACTAAAAAAAATTATAAATCTCAGGAACAAATACAAATGAAATTTAGGCAAAAGCTAAAATCACTAGGCATTTAAGAATGAAAGTTCAGACTGAAGAGATTTTTTTCAAATTGAGTTGACAATTCACATATCAAGTGAATATGATTTCAATCAACAGAATAATGTCCTAAAATAAGAACGACATTGCATGACATATGGCCGATCAACAAGTAGAGACAAAATTGAAAGATGCAACACAATTATTCGAAATTTAGATATATAACATTTACAATATTTGAACATCCAAAAATATTCAGTTAACCGGACAACTCGCAATATGATGGCAAATAATTGAAAACAGTTTAAAAATAATGTTAACTTCAAAACATGCTGTGAGAAAGAGGAAAGTGAACTTCTAAATCGATTATATTTTGTTTTTTGGTATTCTTGGTTAAATACAAGCTTGAACTTTCATATTTCGAATTGAACATAATGCAAACCATTTGATCAAAAATTAAGACTTCATTCATCATTCATTTGTTTTGTGATGTGCTATCGAAGTTGTAGTAATTATGGTCTGCGAACTAAATGAAATCATCAGGATAAAATGAATAAAACTATTTTTTCTTGGTTGTTTGGGATCAATCATCATTAGTTCCTAACACTTTAACTAAGAAACATTTGGGCATGAACTAATACATCATATTAGGCAACTGGTTATCCTAACACAGTATACTAGTAGTAAGCGCATTTTTATAAGTTGTTTTGTAGTTTACCATCAACAGATCAGTGATAATCAGTCACTTAGTCAGCTACAATATGGAAATTCATACGTACGAACATCAGTTCAAGTTTTCATACCACATTGGCATACAGAGATCGAATAGTCAATTCAAATCCCATTGTAGCAGAGGTAGTAGAAGTATTAGCGGTAATCAAAAAGATTGGGTATCAAAGATATGATTCGAGAAGTATATCCCAGTGAAATAAATTTGAAGAGCGAAAAGTCACAAGTAATCTAGAATAGAATTTGGGAGAACACAAAGAATGGATGCATCCATGCCATTGCAAACCATTTTTGAGCAGTCATTCAAACCAGTAATTTACGAATATTCACTATACCATCAGTGACAAAAGTTAGTCAAAGCTAATGAGCCTTCTGTATCCTTGCTCAGATTTCGTCGGGTACCAGGCCATCAGCAATGATGAGACTCATGAGATAGGTGAAGAGGTCGACACGCTCAATTACTTCACTCCCTATCACTAGTATAGGTTTCCATTCAAGCCAATCATGAAGCAACATTTTGAATTTTGAGGGTATTTCTCTAGGAATCTAAAATGGAAATTGGTTAAACATTGGTCTTAGTGACCCGGAAGCGAGATCGCAGAGCCAAAGGGACAGCTGCTTGAGTCTGGTCACACACGGCCATTCTATGGGAAGTTTTGAATTATTAGTTCCTCTCTTCGAAATGCTTTACTGATGGAAACAGAAATCCGTAGGGTAGGGTGAGGTGTGACGAATTTAGGGTCACCAACTGGGAACTCTCCGTTCCATTTGAGAAGGTAGCACCACTGCAGACGCTGGTTATCCTTACTGCTGTCACACCTCTCTACAGTCAGCAGCACGACTTCGTCCTCAGACATTAAGTTGCTTCTTTTAGTCTTGCTGTGCTCCAATCGACATGCCTGACATGGTAGCACCTAAAGAAACATACGTTCCAGCTAATATAGCTCGTTTGGGTTATCAAAATAGGCAAGCTCGACCACCACTTTAAGATACCGTATTTATAGATCGGGGATCCAGGATGCTCTATGACAATCTGGTGATTTCAACAACGAATGTTCTATCCACTCTTAACTGCTTTTCCTAACTTCTTGTTCAGTTAGAAGCTGATTTGTTCTCTCCCACAGTAGATTGTTGTTGATGGTGTCTGGTCAACAGATCCAGGCCATCTTGAGTAGACATCCGTTTATAAACACCTGTCTCTTTTGAATGGTGGCTTTGCTAATTCTCCATGTTTCAACTCCGTGCAACTGAACTCTCCTCACGTTTGTATTGTAAATTATGATTTTGGTGTTGTCTGATAGTTGCTTTCAGTTCTAGATTTCCCTCATTTGTGTGAATGCTGAACTTGCTGTGCGAATCCTTTTCCTCATATGTGGATCATATCCCACATGTTTATCAATGATGCTGACCAAGTACGTGTTAGAATATTCATCCAATATCCTAAGAGAATTATTGGTCAATTCCCATTGGCCAATTTTATGGCCGTCCTGTATATCAATGCCACGTACTCCAATGTTGTTCCTTATTGGTCATCCTGACTGTCAATGTCACTTCAAATGTTGTTTCCTATAGGTCACCTTAACTGTCAATGTCACAGCCTGTTGATCTCGAATTCGGGCATCTACTTAATCCCTCATTCAGTTCAACAACAGTCTGTCGAAGACTTTTCCCTGTACTGATAGTAGAATAATGTCTCAATATTTCTCATATTGGCTGAGATATCCTTTCTTCAGTATCTTGACGAGTTGTCCTTCTTTCTAGTCTGTTGGTACTTGTGCTTTCAATTAAATCTTGCTTAAAAAGGATTAGAGTTTCTTTGTAGTTACTTATATATCTGAATTTGGTGCCTCAGGTGGTAGGTTGTCTGGCTCTGTTGTTTTGCTACGTTTGATTTGTCTAATAGACACGCTGATTTCTTCTAATTTTGTGAGGTAAGATGTATAAGAATGGTTGCGTGTTTCTTCGATATTTAGTGGGTTCAGTAGAGCTGATGTATTCAAGAGTTCCTCAAAATGCTCTACCTAGATTTTTCGCTATCAAATCTAATCAATAAGTAAGATTGATGTATGTCAATATAAAGCCAATCAAACAACAGAAATCAACCCAATGAAACTTCTATGACAGGGTGAGTATTATATGAAATTGATTTATTTCCGACCATACGTAACATGTAGTCATAGCTTCAAAATTAATGATGACAGTCAATTAGTTTTATTGGTTGGTTATAGACATTAAATTGTATGATATTGTGTGTTTTCCAATAGTAAATCGTTGACTAATTTATGTTAAATGCTACTCAATTCATTTTATACAAAGCTGACTGTAAATCATATGAAAAGTGGTGTATTCAGACATTATTTTGAATAATTTTTGGTGCCGAATAAATACTGATCTAGAGTTTTTGTTTACTCCATGACATCATCTGATTCAGCAAGTTAGTTAAGCATATCTGCTGACAGAGACAGACAGATACAACGTAGAAATTCGTACATGCATACATCAGTTTAGGTTGTCATACCACATCAACACAGAGACGAAACCGTCAGTTCAAATCCAAGAGTGATAGCGATAGTAGGAGTATTAGCGGTAATGGAGAAGATTAGGGAGCGAAGATATTATTCGAGAAGTACAATTCAGTAAGATAAATTTCGAAGGAGAAAGGTAGAGATTATGAGAAATTCAGAAGGTTAGAATTAGAGAGAACACAAAGAGTGGATGCACCTGCGCGATTGCAAACGATTCTGAGTCACACACACTTGAATATATAAACTCAATAGAATAAAATGCTAAATATACTCTCTCAAAATTTTATTTTCTTTATTAAAGTAAGCAAATTATGGTGAAACAGCTTATCAATCGAAAATTCTCTTGAAAATGATTTCCAGATGCTCTGCAGCTGAAAGATGTCCAATTTACAAACATTTGACACATAGACTCTCTGTAATGATATGAGAATGAAGAACAAATACTGACATCATTTGTGTCGAGTAAGAATTACTATTCACTATACTATAACTATGACTACCTATTGCTTAATAATTATAGTTATTGAAGTAAGTAAGAGTCTACAAATTCCAGTGGTTAAACTTCTGGATCACAATTTTTAACTTTGTGAAAAATAAGACAAATTTATATACTTTCGGTTTGTTTTGACAACTTCCTACTACCATACAATGGGATGAAAATAGTTATACAGATACATTATAGATCACTCTATTTGAGGTAGAACTATTCAATAAAAAAAGAGAGAAACCCTTGAAACTCTATTGAAAGACAACAACGCATGAGGCTCAACTATATCCGGCTTTAGGCATATATCATCGACGGGAATCTAGATGGTCGTGTAATAGACTGAGGTTGATTAAGTGAACTAAGAGATTTTAACTGATTTGAAAAGTGATGTACAAGACCTGAAGACATGAGTTCATACCTTGATGAGATTGTAAATGTACAGCGCTATGAAGTTACATGGTATGACAAAAGACCTGTCCAGTGATCCCTCGTATGAAATGGTCATCAATCCGAAATAATTTCGTGATTTAAGCTACCAGAAAGAAAATTTCCTAGAAATAATCTCATTCAGAATTTTCATTTATTGATATCTTTCTGGGTTAATAGAAATTGCATAACTGCGAATAGACGTTTATGTACATTTTCCCACAGAATCAAATTTGTTTGAACAAGTTCGAAAGCCAGAAACATAAGAAAATCATTTCTATTTCTTTTTTCGATTCTCAAAAGATGTACTGAGTTAGCAGTTGGCTACGCCATCCAAGATCGATCAGATTGGACTTCGTAAAGTGGTTCCCAGAAAATCATCAGTTTAATTACTTTGTCCATTTCAGTAATGAACTATCACGTATGCCCATGGCTATTCATTTGTCTTATAGTTATAAAAGACCCTGTAATGCCAACAGTAATCGTGTTGTTACTCAAAATTTAACTTTTTCAGCATATTTTGGAACCGTTCACTGAATCAATTTTTCTTACCAGCCACACCCCATTAAGTCATTACGTGAGCATACTAATGAGTAGCTCACTAACTCCGAGTTTTGAAAGCGAAATTCAACAAAACAACATTAGTATAGAAATGAGAATTTCAATTTTTGAAAAAACTCAAATTTACGAAAAATAATTATAGGGATAACTTAACAACTAGAAACTAAGTTCTGCTGCTACTTCGCTATCCAAGTAAAGTTGAAATGGAATCTATATTCACATCTTTTATTTTAATAAAGTAGTAAATACTGATGTCTTGGAAAGTTCTTGTTCGTTTCATTATGCAGTGTAGTTACAAAATATAGAAACTAGTTGATTTTGAGAAATTAAATGGGTTGTATTTTTCAGACTCATCGCTTAAGTAGGTTGGAAAGATGTTCGCAAAGATACCTGGGATACTAGTAAATGAAGTTGATTAGAGCAAATTACCGAGCTGTTAATATAGTGATGATGGTTTGTGAAATGGAAAATATAACCTTACAGACAGCTATTTGCATGCAGAGCTGAGTGATAAATAGAAGAGTTTGAAGAAAACAAAGCACCTTTTTCTTAGTCTCCAACAACTAATATGCTAGGGATGAATATACTATCAACATAACCCTGCATATGATTGGAACTAGTGAATTATTGGGTTCGGTATTAATCCATATCAGTGTTTAAATAATATTTTACAAATGAAAAATAATAAATCCTAAACATTTCTTCTAGTAAAAATAAGCAGAAGATCGAATTTTCAAGCATCAGATAATGTTCCATCAGTGATACAGCTTATGTCTATACCGTTCAGTCCAGCTTTTTTATGATGCCTAAAATTGATGTTTTGCTGAAACAACTGAACACCTGAGTAGCAGATACTCAACACTACGTCTACAAAGGTAATTTTGGGTTTGATTTAGACTAACTACTTAATTGTTAGGTTCAAATAATGCAATCACTCTGGGTTCCTAGTCTTTGGAAAGAGGTTAGAGAAGTGAAGACAAACGTCACGTGTTTTCATCGTATCTGCAGTCAATTGAAGTGTAAACATATTCTGTTTCTCTAAATGTACTGACACAACTGAACTGTGTATTCCTGCTACTGAATCAACACCTGAGGGATTGTAGTAAATTTCTTCTGAGTCTTCAGAAAATTGAACAGTGAACCGATCTAGTCCGTAAACCAGTTGGGTAAAGTCAAGTGAGCTATATACAAAATTTACATGTCGACCTGAGACATAACATAGGTGAAACTAGTATACTAGTAAATCTACTTTTCGAACAACTAAATCCATAGACTTCAGTTTTAAGAAGCAGCTGTAAAAGACTACAGATAAAACTTCGAAAGCTCATGTCTTTAATAGTGGATGAGACAATAAAAAAACTGAAGAGGCAAATTAAAATCTTAAGAATACTGGTGACTTGAAACAATTTTTAAAGGTTCTGGTGGTATACGAGCAAATGAGACACTCCAGTCACTCAGACGATAAACTGGAAAATTCTCGTTGATATGGAACACAAGAACCAACCAACAAAAATCAATCAAATAAATTTTTCTAAGTAGTTGTTCTGTAGCATTAACTCAGTGCTTTGTAAATGTAACAAGCTTTAAGATATTCAAAATATATTTTAAAGGACGTCATTTTTATGCACCAAAGAATACAGGTAAGTTTTATTTTACCTTATCAAAATTAGCACCTCAAATATCAGACTCATTCATATCCAGTCGATTAGTAAGGGAAATTTTGAATATTTGTGGTCTTACTTGTCTGTTATAAACTGATTCCACTTAAACAGATACGACATATAGATATAGTACGCCAATCATAAGTGGTCAAATGAAGAGGCCATTTGATGGTCATCAGAAAATGTCCTAAATCACGAATACATAAAATTGGTCAAGAAATGGCTTTATTTTCTACGGAGGTAGGACATATATATATATATATATATATATATATATATATATATATATATATATATATATATATATAAACGAGGATTTGTATATATTGTCCGCTGGCCAAATAGATTTTCTCTTCTGCTCTTGCCTTCGCACTTAGGTAGCCAGTTTTTGAGGTCAGCACATAACGCGTCGATATCTCTAGGATACCGCACATCACAGCACATATCTATTCATTAATGATGTGTTATAGATTGAAAAACTCTATTCACTAAGCACTTTATGAACAAAGCTATAGTAACTAATTCTAGCGGTGTTGAATATTGCCACCATACACTTGGTTCGGAAGAAAATTTTGGATACTGAAAGAATATCATCCTACATAGGATGAGGATGCAGTGGAGTGTATAACAGTTTCAGAAGTTAGAAAGTGGTAAATTAAAAAAAGACGAATATTTGTAATGAAAAAAAAAGAAATGAATGTGCCAGGAAATGCATAAATTTATTTGAATACGAAAGAACAAGAAACAAAAATATATGCGTGTACCCTTATCTCAAGTCTAAGTTGCGCACAAAGATAAGCACCAACGAATACGGTTTGGATGAGCGAGATGCGTAGAGATAGCCAGAGAGAGAGAGAGAGAGAAAGAGAGAGGAATGTAGTCAATTGAACATGCAGAAAACAGTTCAACAAAATTCAGGCGCATATATTTTATGCATTAATAAAAATGAACAACGAATGATAAAACAAAATAATAATCAAGTTATAAGAGACTATAGAGTGAAAAACGCATTGATTTATGCCATTTTGCAAAGATTTATAAGATATATAGGACGAAAACACAAACATTGTTCTTCATAAATTATAGCTGAATAAGTGTTTCATTACATCTTTTTTTGTTGAAAAATGAATTAACACTCGAGATATACAGCTCCTTAAAAAAAGGAACTTAGTTTAGTAACATGAAAGAAAAAAGAGAAATCGTGAAGTACCACACGTATGCATTAATACACACATACACATGTGAGCAGTTTTTTTTTAGCAAGCGTGCAACATAGTTTTTCTGAAAGTTGAACAAAATCCCCATATAGATCTGCACAACTGGATTCATCACAGCCAAAAAATAAGTGATCATATAAGTTCATATTCAGAACTCATAATATAATAATCGCAACCGGTTATGATATTGATGATGATAATGATGATGATGATGGCAGACAACAGCAACAGGATTGAAAAGACAAATACACTTACATAAAACTGGAAACAAAAATTAATTATCCAATCCTACTAAGACAATTACCAACCTAATCACATGTTACAAACATATAAAGAGATATACATAGAGAAGAATTATGAACTGTCACCGTAGATCAGAGGTGAGAATAGACAAACAAGCATAAAATAATGAGACACAGGCGTACTGGCTAAATTAATAATTTTAAATAAACTGTTAAGGAAAAGGAAATAATGATTCAAACTATTGAACAAAGTCAAACGTATATTGGGATCGTGTACCATAGTCATCAACGGGAAAATAATAATTATTATTATTATTATGAGTATGACTATCACGGGAATAAATTTCTTTTGGATTAATTGAACCACCGCGCAGTTGTCTAGATCTTTCCTGCTATAAATGGAAATAGGTCAAGAAATGATTACAAAAAAATGGTCGTAAATAGTGAATAATAACCACAAACTGTACAATATTAACCGATGTCTGACAGTAGGGCGATGGTTCTCTAAAAAACTTCACATCCCTAAGTCACTAAATTGTTCATTTCAATAAAAAAACTTCATGGATTTCGAAAATCGATTCGTATTCTTATAGAGATCACTTATGAAGAAGATATAGTCTATCTCTACAATTTCCTTGAAAAATATCTTTTATAGTAGAACTTCTGCAGTGAAGAACTTAGTAAAAGTTAATATTAGTTTATATCTATCCTATACACGAGGATTTAACAATGGAATGGAGTTCTGTTCCTCTTAAACACGATAAACTCATACATAATTGTATGAACAACCACTGACACCATACACCTTCAAATAAAAATATTTACAGAAGCACCTTTATTGTCGCTGGACTAAAAGCGAAGAGCGATTACGGTGGAACCCCCCGAATTGCTAATATTTAGTGGTATTTTAGAGCTTGCGGCTGATTAACCTGGTATACTGATATCAAAATTGTTCTGTAAATTTTTAAGTGATACATTCTCTCACATTGAGTTCAAATAAACAGGCAACACCTCATTATCTACCTATTTATTGAGATAAATAACTTTCAAAACCGATTTCTTCGGAATAATTGGTGAGCCAAATCGTCAAATCGTAACCCTAATTAAAAATAAATAATATAAGTAACAGTGACCGTTAATAATACGTGGGGTATCGCTTCACGTCAAAGTTGAAATGATGATATTTGAATAGATGGCTAGCGAAGACAAGCAACTATTGGTAAATAAATGTACTGATTAATTCAAGCTAAGTGTAACAGTGTTAACAGGTTTTAACCAGTCTCTTAGAAACTATCCCAATTTTTCTGGATGGCGTTTTTTAACGAGTTAGTTTTCTACGCCTAACCCCCTCCTCTATCCGGACTTGAGACGGGCAATAGCCCCAGAGGGGCTCCAGGTGGAGAAACTATTCACAATTCATCACAATACTAGGCGGTGATTAAAAATTATGTTCTTCAGAGTAACTTATAGAACAAATCAAAAGATGTACGTAACTAAGCAAGCTTCATAAGAATGAATTACCGAATGATTCATATACGGCAAACCTAACATGCAATGTTCTAACAACACATAATAACATCCCAAAATTTGATAGCACATCGATAGCTATTATTGCACTGGCTCATATATGATTTGTAAAATATAAAAACCAACAGTGTGCTAATTTTTACTGCACCAGGTATTGCCATATAAATGTAGACCTTACTATATTACCAGTGATTTCGAAAAAAATGCCCACAAGCTATAATCTGCTGTTAGTTATAACCAATGTTACACGACAGAAATTAACACCGTTTATTGTACAAAATCAGACATCAACGTAATGGTACAAAAACACAAAAAGAAGTAAATCAAAAGATACTAACTTGCACATAAAACATCTTATTGGTAGAGCTTCCTGGAAGGGTTGACATGGATTGAGCTTTTTTGATGCTGTAAATAGGAGTGCATAATCAAAACATTTTGATATTGATAGTCGCGAAGAATTAAAGGAAGAAGAAATATGAGAAAACGATCAATATCACAAATATATGTAACTACTATTTTATGAACAGTAGTATAAATACAAGAAAGCGGTATTATTGCCAATTATAATTGCTATGAATCGTTTTAAAAAGTGCTAATAAATGCATAATGTACAAAGACATTTATTCGTAGGTATTATATAACAAAAGCCATTTATAATAGTGGTAGCAGTAATACAATAGCTAGTGGTAGTAGTAATAGTAGTATAGCAAAAAACAGTGATATTCTCATCACCTTTTCGTATAACGAGAATTATAACCAGATCAAATCGATATTTTAGGCCATGGACTAAATTATAAACACACTGGTACTTGAAAATAGAACAATACTACAGTTCGTCATGATCAATGCTGTTTGCTCTATATATATATATATATATATATATATATATATATATATATATATATATATATATAAAGCAACCAAAAAGGTTGACAACTAATCTAAGTACACGAAAGTATTATTTGAATTAATGTATGTTTTAAGCTGGATTAAAAACATATTTAAAAAGTATAAATAATTCAAAATGAAGATATTATTATTTTATTAATTTATCATACACTTCACCGCTTAAATGCTATGCTCAATTATCACAAATGAACCACTGGTTACACAGTCTATGTTTATTCCGTAAAATTGCCTATTGATTTACTAGCTATATTCATTAAACACCATCACATACGTATTTTTTATTCTTTTTATAAATCAAATGGAAAACAAAAAGGGGACAGCAAGGAAGAACAACAAAACAAAAAAGTTTTGACAATATTCTGAAAAAAAACATCTTAACATAAAATTCATGTATACATGTGAAACGAAAAAAACTTGAATGATAAATAACGTTATTTAAATAGCTCCACCAAAAGTTTAATCATTATTACTAAGGAAGCGAATTCGGGTTAAACCGCTTAATCAACAGACTAAAATCGTGATAGATCATATAGTCATGCAGTGCGGAAAAGAGCAGCTCTACTAAAGGCCAGCGCTTAAGTGCAAAAGGATTAGAGGATAGACTGAGAGCTGGAGAAAGCTAAGCTACCTGAAAAACCCTCGACTAGGAGGAAATGACCGTCTATTGATAGGATGACCATTGGGAGGGCCAAGTATATTACGTGAAGAAGTGATCATAGATCTATCTTCAACACGTTGATATGGATGGCGTGGATAACCTCTCTTAGGATATTGGTCATTGATCGGAATGCGTGGCTTATGTTCCAGTTGATCACAATCCTAAGTTAAAAATGAGAAATCGTAAATGCATAGAGATTAAAGTAAAAATGATCTATCCGACTGGAAACAAATACCTAGGAGGTATGAGATTCATGTCCAGTCAAACGAAATCGAATTAGTAATTAAACACAAGTTCATGTCCTCGTCCAGTGTGAAAACTGAGAACATTATCTCGCAGCCAATAACCCAATAGTAGAGTACTTTAACCACAAAATCAGTTAAAAATTCAAACAAATATTACAGAAATTAAGGTTTGGAAAAAAAGGCAATGAAACGATGTACAAAACACGAGTCCCAATAAAATTGCAGTAAGATTACATAGAATAAAATCGGAATTAGGTAACAAACACTGGATGTGAACCACTATGGATGATAAACAACCTTTCAGAAGTGATTATACAAAAACAGCTAGCTGTATATTCATTTCTAATTTTTGATTTGAATGTGGACATTACTACTGACAAGCGGTTTCAGGAGAAACATAGCAGCATGATCTGATCATTGCCATCAAATTCTAAGGAAATTAGTTGAAATCATAAAGTGAGATACCGAAACTTGTGCTTGTATGAATAAAACTTGATGAATATGATAATACAGTTACAAGGTAAATTTGTGTTGATTTGAAACAATATGTGTATTCTCTGAAGAAGCAACTTTGATTAAGTTGTAAAATGTCAAAAACTTAACTTACCACTCAAAATACCCCAAATATGTATTATCACAATAGGAAAAAAGTTTACATACAGTAAATCCATGTCAAAAACTATGCCCTAAGAATGAAAATATTATAAATCCAATAAACAAATTTCAAGATAAATTTTGTAGAACTTACAGGTTCAGAAACAGATGATGTTTTAGAGTACGAAGCACATTCATCAATTATATCTGCTGCATCGAATTTACCTTGTCTGCGGTAAAGAGCAACCAAATTTCGAAGAGTTGTACCAACCGTTGGACTGTATAATGAAAAGATAAAATAGTTTGTCAATGGAAAACTAGAAATTTGTATTAATTAAGTTTAAAAATTCTCCTGCAATCAAAAATCAAGAATTTGAATTTAGTGGTAACAACAAATTACCGACAATGATGACAAGCAATTGGGGGTTCCAATAAATAAGTTAAATTAGAGAGTGAATATCAACAGAAATGAGTGAATATTAGATTTAATTCAATTCGGATGATCTTGTTACTATTTTTGACTGAAATTTGATTGACCGTGGTTGGCACATAGGCATCTTATAAGGAATATTTCGATGTAGCCATCATGACACAAATTCACATAGGAAAAGATGGAATTTGGCTAGCAGTCGAGTTTACGACGCGCGTCTCGCCCTATTTAGGGCTCGTCAGTCGGATGTACCTGCATTCCGGATTAAGTCCAGCTGACGAGCCACAAATAAGACGAAAAGCGCGTCCTAGATTCCACTGCCAAACATATTTCATTTATCCTATATGAATTTATGGCACAATGACTATGTCGAAACGATCATCATTGGATGCTTATGTGCCACTTACTTACTTACTTACGCCTGTTACTCCCAATGGGGCATAGGCCGCTCACCAGTTTTCTCCAACCAACTCTGTCCTGGGCTTCCCGCTTATGTGCCAACCAAAACGAAATTCACTATAAGATTAAATAAGTTAACTGTCTGATTGAATAGACTATACAGGATACTTAGTCTTTAACCAGGGTTTATAACTATTTATTTCTATGCAAGTATAAATCAATATAAAACAATACTTGTATGTTGAAAAGCTGATTAGCTTAAGTAAGCATATTAACTAGAAGGTTTAAATGATAAACCTAGAAATGTGAAATGAAAATCCTTAACATATATATGTAGATCATAACACAATCATACATATATTGGATTTTGTTAATTGTACTTTAAGTAAATAAAATTCAATAGTAGAAATATACAAAAGTTAATGTAAATAAATAATAATTACCTTGTTTTAAGAATAATTTACCTGATAAGTCAGTAAATGACTGCATGTACTTCAAAAGCTTACTTTTAACAAAGAAATATTAGCCTACCCAAGTAAAATGACGTGAATATTGTCATAAATTATGAATGTGAGCACATGTGAATATCAATAAATCAATGAATATAGTTAAAGACCAAAAAGTAATTTATAAAAGATTATTTCGACTATTCATTAGTTAGGCTAAAATTTTGTTAGTTTCTATTAACCCAGTAATTTTAAGAAATTAAATCAAGAGAGAAAACTTAGCATTCACTAATCAATAGAGATGGCAAAATGTAGATTTTTAAAAATGAGATTTTCTTTTCTAAGTAGAACAGAAAAACAAACTCAGTTTGGCTTGGAGTAAGAAGCAGAAAAAATTAGCATTGGAAAAATTGCTCCATATATTTAAACAAGCCATATTTAAAAAAAGGTACTGAAGAAAGAAAATAATAAGAGGTTAAAACAAACGGTTTGCAGTTATTAGCAGACAATTGCATTTTTGCTTAGAACTAACTCTATAGTGAATTGTATTCAAAAGTTTTATGGTCAAACTTTTTCCCAACACTATGAAACAGAACTGAAAGAAAGACGCAAATATTGCAATAGTAGAAAAGCACTAAGAAGACTTTAGGAAATAGTAATAAGGAGCACAACATACTGAAGACAAGCATATTGCATGGTGCTGACTGACTTCATGGAGCACAATAAAGACGCTAATTAATGAGCAAGTGTAGGTTAACCTGGGTATAAACACTCTCCAACCTCTATCTAGTTGTTAACTTAAGATGATGAAAGTTAAAGGTATTTTATGATTATTTAGGAAAGATAAGCTTCTTAAAAGAGACTGAGTTTTATGTTATATTAACCAGAAGGGTTAAGTGAGGCGTCATTTTCTTTCACATTTGTCCTGCTGCATTAACTTCATCATAGGCAGCCTCATGTAAATGTAAATCGGCGAAAATCATTAAATATTGTATCAACAGAGGATGAATGGAAATCATAATTGAGAAAACAGTGAGTGAAAATAAGAACATTGATTGCAATCAAAATTTAAGTATAAGAAAGAGATTCCAAAAGGAATCAATAAGATATCCTGAAGGAAGATTTGAAGCTTATCACAACAAACTTCGGATTACCACACTTAGATCTCATAATTTCTAATTAGCACATGCAGCGATGTCATGTTGATTACTGTATTACCATTACAAATAGTTTACACAGACTGCCACTGTTGAGTTCATTTTCCCAGACTCATACAATTAATGTACTTTTAACGGGTTGAAAATCAAAATTAATATTCAATTTAGTTTCATTTATTCACGGTTTTATCAGAGTTGTTGCTCGATTTATTGTTACCTGTCGTTTTCTGAATCGTCAAGAGAAATAGGTTTACAGGAATGCTATACCTACGCATAAAACAAAATAACATGTTCAAAAATTCTGAAGTTTTCAGTCAATACTTAGAGTAGCATCATATGATATTGATTTATTTTTTTTTTTAAAAATATTAAACATCCTTTCGTCTTCTGTAGTTAAGATGAAATGCTTGTATATGCAGATAAAATAAATATTAATGTGAAATAAAATTATAAAAGGAATTAGTTCTTAGAGAAAAATTTTTTTTAAAAAGAACAGTTTCACTTCTCTTTCTATAAAAAGAAAGATAAACGAGTAAAACTACGAACAAATAAAAGATTTTCAGTATTAGATAAACTTTTAAATTATCTACAGTTTTTACTACTAGTCATTAAGAAAAAAACATTTGTTATTCAGATGTAAATGGAATTAGTCAGAAGTGGGATCGTGTTAAGTATGACAAGAATAAACTAAATAACACTAAAACGAAAAATTATATTTAGCTGCTCATTGCTTCCAAGTATTTATTGACAGGTTCAGTATGCTGAACGCTTGAAACACTGAATTCTTATGAGATTTTTACAAAACAACAACATTTACTCGAAACATCAGTAAAAACCAAAGGGCAAAGAATGTGAGGAAGCTTTACTTCCGAGGTTGGTTTTATGATCCGGAAGAGAGAAGACTTATATGATGATTGCTGGAGCCTTGAAATTCTTAGAATATTCGAGGAAAATACTCACATAAAATATGACACTCGAACAACTGGATTAGGATATAATATTATCAATCAGCTTTTAAAGGATTTTGACCGGCTAAAAGTAATTTTGATAATGTTTTGGCTTCTAAGTGGTGTTTCAAACGGTTATGCTAATCGCCTAACAATTCTACAATTGATATCTGTTTGTGATGAAAACCAACCACCTGGAGCTGTAAGTCTTCTACCTTATTGATAAAGTGAATTAGTGAATGACGGATATGTTTCTGTGGTAGACTATAGTTTTATGGGAATCATGTTCAAAATAATATAACGATATAATCAATTACGATCGAATAATATTAAGGTAAACAAGAATGAAGATAAATCAAAATTTTCTACTTACTTTTCCGAACGAGAAATACGCGACCACATTGATTGAATAGTTTCACTCATATCCTTATTTGCATTAGTCAGTTGACCAGATTGACGTTCTTCTGCAAGCATCCAAATAGGTTTGTTTGTATCAGAAATTTTTCCGAATTCTTTTTCATGAGCTCGTGTAAGCACCTCTTTATATAATTTCTCAGCTTCAGCATATTTACCTTGTTTTAGATAAGCTGAAGCCTGAAGGAAAATATTATAACAATAGGAAATGCAGTTAATTTTAATTAGCATCACTCAATTGACAATGCGTGTATGCATTATGTATTAAACAATAAACTAAACAAACATAAAATGATCTATATTAAAATTAGAATGGTTTAAATTAGGTGTGACCAGTAAGTTATGATTGGATTCGAAATGTAGGACATCTATCCGCTGACCAATGCTTGTGATATGCAACATTTTAGTTATGAATGTCAATATTGTAAATTTTAGATAAAATATTTTCACTATTATATAATTAGATGATTAATTTATAACAGATCAAACAATCTGTTAGTTGACCAATCAATTATAAACAAACGATAATCTTGTATGAATATGCATCAGTTTAAGGTGCCAATAAAATTAAAATTATGGCAGACGAAGTAAAAATATTTTCAATTACATTTATGGAGATTAGTGTTTTTACATATTTGAAATTATCAATCAATCATTGTTAGACAACCATTAGAAACCTTGAAGCACTGGACGGCCGTTTCGTCCTGGTATGGGACTCATCATCAGTGCGCACCCACGACTCCTGCATCTCGCAGGATTCGAACCCGGGGCTTTCGGTTTTGTGCACGAAAGCCTAACCTCTGGACCACTGGGCCAGCATCCAACGGTGTTAATGTTAATGCGTTCGTGCACAAAACCAAAGGCCCCGGTTTCGAATCCTGCGAGATGCAGGAGTCGTGGATGCGAACAGCTGATGAGTCCCATACCAGGACGAAACAGCCGTCCAGTGCTTCCAGGTTTCTAATGGTTGTCTAACAATGATTGATTTCAACTGTGTAAAAATAAAAATAATAATCATAAACATAATGGAAAAAGTGAGGATAGAGAATACATCTATGTAGTGAACAAAATGTAGGAATAAAAAGCATGAAACAACACCCGAGGAACATGATTAGTAAAAATCAAACTTGATAGTTCAGTCGCGATTTTATTGACGTGTAAGTAACATTTAATCGCCTAGATTATAAATGACTTTAAGCATGTCTGCCATGTTTTTAAACACTAGAGAAAAACCCTATTCTACTGGTTGGTTGTTCTAGCCTTTGATATCAATTTATTCGGAGGTTTGTGTGGATAGTTTGGTCTCGTGGTCAGTTATCAGTCGGTCACATTATTTTGCTGTGAATCATTTACCGACTGAATTTCTGTTCATCATCCTAATAAATCCAAAGTCGTTATCTTTTAATATGACTTAGACTAATAGTCAACAACTTTATGGACTTATACCATGTTTAGGTTTGGTCGTTCAAAGCCTTTCACCAACCTGTTTCACGCTAACCAGCATTGCACACAGAGATATGTAGAGGTTATGATATGTGTTACACACGTCTAGTTAACAAGGCCTATTTCTTTATCAATCAGTTTATAAACCCTGTCTTGATATTGGCTACTTGATTCAACTATAAGTGAACGAAAAGTTTTATTGTTTGTCTTCAAAAATGTGTCAATCTGTTTTTGAGTGGAGGTTAGTGATACTACCCCACATCTGAACCCGAAGTGGGCGCGGCAAAGTTCAATCCTGAAATACACTGTGTTTCGGAAGCTGATCAATGAAATAACGCCTCAAAAGTGTAGTTAGTGGTATACACTTAGGTAAAATATTCATGAATCAACTTGCAAAGTATGATCTGAAAGAATGGGTTGAACAAAATAGGTAATAGGCATGTGTTTAACACTGTTTAAATTGTATAAATAAACTTGTTATGGAAAAGATTCTTAGGGGACTAGATATTCTATGCAACAAACAAAACAATTATTAGATGTGACTAACAACTGAATAGAAAAAAGCTCTAGAAAGTCATCTAGTTTTGCCTGATATATGTAACTGTAACTGTCTGGTCAGCAAAAATAAGTCAAGCAATTGTATGTAACTCAGAACCCATAACATATGTGTACCAATTCATACTGCTCCACAACATCAGCAACAACAACAACATTATCACGCAAAATCCCGGTGAAGAAGAATTTGTAAAGGTATCTATGACAGTAAAAACCATTAGGGGAAGAAAGAAAACCTGTATAAAAAAATTTGAGACACAGGATCTAACGTAAGAAATAGTGGATGTATCAATGCCATAGCGAGCCATGTTACCTAATGTCTCCAACCACCGGTGAGGATAAACGCACGAACCTTAACTAAACAGTCTGCACCTACCTACATAGTTTAGTTCAGTTATCCGTGACTTCGACTGGTACTACGTCTTGATTTGTTCACCCATAACCATTCCTGCCCTACTACTACAGCAGATATTTTCCATCAAGGTAGGCAGCAATTAGACAAACATACAAATATGCATCTCCAATAAAGAGTTTGGAAACTCAAAAACTCCCCTAAAAAGGGAGAAAATACCCACATTCTAAAGCCAAACTTCCGGAATAACAGCTGAATGACACGCTGAGGTACAGGCTTTAATTCTTTTTAAAACTGAGATACTTGTCACAAACGTGAAGACAGTAAGTATTCCTGAACGTTACGTGACTTTCGAAGATAATAATGGTTAGATTTGTTTGGATTTTTGATGAGATTTGAAAGTTAAAAAATAATGGAAGACCAGTTTGATTGATTTCTTAACTGCAAAAAGAATATCTTTTATGAATATCAGAAAACTCCATGCTAGAAAGATAGATCAATTGCTAGATGCCAAGATTTTATTAAATTCTGAAATAAAGATATATAACTATCCATTTACCAAATAAGTTAAAATATGGCGTTAGGTCTTTTGCCTCTCATGAAGTTAAAAAGTGACGAGAGAAACTGTAAATCATATAATTAATAAAGCATCGATTTCTAAGGCAACACACAATAAACATCTGACTTCTTGAAAAATCACAAAAAATTTTCGCGTGACTTATTCACATGATAGTATTTAAGTGAGAGTACGTGTATCCCTTTATTACATGAAAATCAAAACTTTATATTATTGTGTGGATTATTATTGAGTGGATTAATTTGAATCTTGATAACTGAACTACTTGTATGGGTTCCGCGATATTAAGTTTATTTGATACATTTTACCCAGTAAAATTAAGGATACATGTTAATTATTATTTGCGATTCAACTACTCTAGTATATTTGCCCTCCAGATTCAAAACAAACGGTTAGTATTCTAGAACCGAAGTAGTGTTTACTAGGCTATTGAGCGTAGGTATATGTTTATAACACGAGTTTTTAGTGAATTTTTATCATTCTTATAATAATTTACTAGACAGGATTGATTGACCTCTCTTAGTATACGCTGCATGTACGTACAAAGTTCTATGTTGACTAGGTATACGCTTTAACGTGTGAAGGAATAAGTTCTGGAATCGATTTAAGCGAAAGCAGCAATATTCACAACCGATTGAGTACATTTAGTTAGTCAATCGCAGACAGAGAGAAACAACCACAGCTAAAAACGGTTGTCGTAATATATATCATCCATACAGTTAATAATTCACCAAGCGTTTGGTATAAATGTCAATTTTACATGGTTTGTTTCCAAACATAAATTTATCAGCAACGTTAACGTCACCTATAAAACATGATGTAAATGAGGTATTGCTCTGTTCAAGCATAAAATAAATGTATACACATTAAAAGAAAGCTCTGAAAGAAAAAACAAGTAGTATGGTAAAAATATGAGCACTTCTGGTGGGATTATTGGTCATATACTTTAAATATGAATATGGCCATTACAATTCGAATTGCACACTTACAATCTATTCATAAAAAGAAAGTACGTTACTAACCTACGATGATGTCGTACACGTAATTATAATGAAACATTAGTTTTAACGATAAAATTCTACGGAATCTCATAGCATAAGCTGTTTGAAACACATTCATTTTCATAAGTCATGAGTTGCAGTAGAGCTATTTCTAATCTCAATTACGTTTTTCACTCCAAAAATAAAAAATGCATGAAAAAAGACAAACTTAGTAGGTTTTACTGCATCATGAAGCAAAAGCAACAAATTATTTGCCAAATACTTAGGTATCAGCTACACTAAGTGCGAGGACTAATGATACTACTCGGTTGTTCAAACTGAATTTGATGAGGCAGGGTCTGAACCTGGGATTGTTAGTGGGACATAGATGGAATCAAAGCATGGCTGCGTTGCTGCGCGCTGATTGGCTAATTTCCTATCCAATCAGAGCTTGATCGACTCGTGGAGAACATGGTAGAAAATTCTCGTGTTGTTAACTGCACGCTGATTGGGTAAATCTAATCCAGTCGATCACGTGAATTACTATCCAGAAGCTTCTCATGTAAATACTATAAAGACACTAACGTTGTATCTATTTTTGCCTTCGCCTTCGGTTTCTTATTCCCATCTAACCTTGCTATTTGGAACATAATCTTTTCCTGTTCCACCGTGTTCTTGATTCTTTGGAACTTGTCTAGTGTGTTGTGGTCAGAGAATGCTAAGCAATAGGAATTAGCTGGAAATTATTCAAGCAAGCGTTACAACAGGGATTGAAGTTAAAAGTCGGACGTCTTGACTGCTAAGTCACCGCTCCATCATCATGCAGAGTAACATATCAAGGGAACCGAGAGATAATATATCATGACACAGATAGAGGACAAATAGATATATTCAAAACTTGACAACAAATTATGGTTTCTACACTGTACATCAAAAACATAATAGTAAGAATGGTTAACTATGCGTTCCTATTGAATACTTTTGAACTACAAAGAATCAGGCAAATCAACTAAGTTTGGTTGTCCCATTGACCCTGATAAGAAAATATGTTCAAAACAGCTGTAAGACTTGGTTAATTGGCACGATGCCTTTATCTGATAACTACAATGCCTTTACATTGTAGTTTCCAGTGAATGTCAAGACATTCTGATTAAGCATGTATGCAAACTGACACAAACACGGAAACTCAGGTAATACAGATTTTCAACGTTATGTATTTTATTTGCCGGTCCACATGTGGACTAAATATCGGTTACTCCACGATTATACAAACATTAAATGATTCTCAGAAGAAATAGACTATGTAAACAAATACCACCTGTAGCAATAATCCCCTCATTCATTATATCTTCACACATTTTAAGGAAAAAAATTCCTTGAATGAGAAGAATACCAAATACAATAAATATGAAATAGTGCTATTTATCAAATGAACCCGCTTAAATTCTTTAAATTTCTATGATCAGGTATTTCATAAAAGTAATCAAGTCAATCGATAGGTGAAACATTTTGTTGTACTGCTTAAAATCAATTTCCATTCTTTTCATATCGAGACTATATGGTTACTGTTTGACATATATAAATATATATATATATATATATATATATATATATGCACTACTCAAATAAACAATAAAAATGCACAGATAGAAAAAAAAATGAACAAACAGCCACACCTTGAATTGTTATTATTAGATAAGGGTGTAACAACAACCGATTGACATACATTTGAATAAACAACTTAACTGGATTAAAACTTTTGGAACGCTAAAAAGGGAAATAATTTACTCAAAAAAGAAAACTTACCAAGTTATTTTTAGTTTTAGCTACATTTGGATCGTCTGGCCCAAGATCGTGTATATAAATTTCCAAAGCGCGTTGATAGTATAACTCCACCTAATAACATTAGATATGAAAATATGCCGAGTGAGAACAATATAAAAGAACCAGTAAAGGAAAAAAAGAGAAGGTAAACAATTGTCATTAAACAGATAGATGAAAAATTGCTATATCAAGGCAATTCACACAAGATGCCCATAAGTCAGTAAAGACTGGCCTTGATTTAGTTAGGATTATCGGCAACGTGACAAATCAAATCCTTGCTGATAATGATATCGTTAAGATTGAAGTTGAAGATCCCAAAATAAACAAGAATATTTATCCGTTAAATATATACAATGAGTTGCATACAGTGTTCATTTTACAAAACCATCAGTATGAGGAGGGAATATGAAATAGGTTCAGTAAATTTTCTCAATTTCATATTGCATAATCAATTAGCCAGTCAGAAAAACCTTCGACTAAGCATTTCATGAACTTGAAAATCTAGGGGAATAGAACTATTGTCAATCAACAGAACGAAAAATCATCTATTAACTTACGACTTAACCGAAAAATTCCCTTGGTGCTAACATACCATCAAACACCAGACGTCTTTAAATTAAAATATACTGACATATTCATATCTAATATAAAATAGTATTTATCATGACTAATTTCATGGTGTTGACTAGACTACGTGATTGTAACCTATTTCTGTTGTATGAGACCTAATATAGCCCGATAAGTCCCTTACTTGAACGTGTTTGACATGAATACCGATGGAATGAATAAATCAGCTGAGTACAAAGCATTGAAGTAGACTTCAGAAAAAGTTTCATCAACTTTTTAACTTTGTTAAAGAAGCGACGACTATTATTGATTTAGATAACAAGAACATAGTTTCATCCAACTTCGATTACCATCCTTAAATCAATAACTGTGCCTGAATGTAGAGTGGTTAAGAATTTTATTCACATAAAAGCTGAAATTCGTGTTCAATAAGTTATACTTTAAAGACCAGCATTTAAAGAGATTCCGAAGGGTGAAGAGTGTCGTAATTGATACACTGATGCCATATTATTATCTTATTCGACACACTAGGAGTCCATTTAAAAATAAGAATACTGTAGTTTGGAATTCACTCTTTTCGTATTGCAAGGTTAATTTTTGGAAACTTTAAAAGGTAAAAGTGGGTGTAGGTGCGGAGCAAACAGTACTACCTTTTTACAATTTCTACAAACTAGGAATGAAATGTATTTATTTGACAAAAGTAAAATAATGAAATATTCGGGATGTATTTTTTAATATCCACAAATAGCATGGAAAGCATTCGCATTAAGCTCACCTCTTCATACTTCCCTTGATTTTGACATAATAAAGCCAGATTATTTAATTGTTTTGCGACATCCGGATGATCTTGCCCCAAAACCTAAAAAAACGTAGTGTAGTCAATTAATGATGCATCAAATTTATTGTTTTAATCTACGCCTAGAAACGCTCATCACAGTTGGATCTTGATTCTAATGACCAGGTGACCTCACGACAGCACGTTATTAATTTCTTTCGTCCAGAAATGACTGAGTGAGCTGGAGTGCAAAGATGATTCAGTCACAGAAAGGGATAATATGAAAGACTTTGAAAAATTACCTTTTGAAAGATCTTCCCATACTGGTGCATGTTAGCAAGGTTAGAGGTAGGGTAAATAAAGAAATACGGGAAACAAGTTGATTTTGTCAGTCTTTTGCATTCTAGTTGTTCAGATCTTTTTTGCAACAAAATATTATGGTTCAGATTGTTTGCACCGTCTGCACATCAAATTTTTCTGTAATCTCTGCATCATTTCACATTCTTCGGGTTGGACAGATTTCTTACTTAGAGCTGAAGTTGAATATACTAAATTTATTACTCCATTTATTTTACAGTACCACATCTGTGACATTTGTGATAGTTTGTGACAATTGGAGTGCATTTGTAATCGTTGGAAAGTTCTTGGTTTGAGTTGATCTTAAATAGACATCATTTGCTATATAAGCGTTGAAATTTTAGTGCGTCACCTTTGTTAACTTACATATAGCCGAACGTATTTAAAAAAGTGAAACCCGTCGGTGGACAGACTATCTGGTTAGCTTCTTTATAATAACCGCGATCAACGGTTAGCAACGATAAATGAATCGATCGCGGTACTGCAGATAAATTCACTCTTTATCTTCTTCTAAACTTTGAGTTATAGTACTTTTTTATAATCCTTTGCACTCTCTTTTCAAATTATGTTTTAAATGTTTAGTTCCTCACACTACCATTGCTACTGAAATTAGTGACTTATTTGCTAATTATCCTGTTAATTTTATTTAATGGTACACATGTGGTATGGCAACTCAGGCTAGTGAACATCTCTTAGTCTGTTTTGATTACCGTTAGCTGACGGAAGGCTTAGTGAAGAGGTGGAATTCTTAGTCCCCCGTACTGATTCAAGATAATCAAACGAAAGTATGACACTGGTTCAGGTAGTTATTGAAACCAAGTACGAGAATATAGGCTTCGTACCTCGAGTCTACACAATCGTGGCTGCAGATTATAACTAACATAATAAAAATTTGTTTCATCGTCAAAAATTTATTCATGACTGATTTTTTTAAGTTTGGACGAATCATAAACACTTGCATTAATTATTTGCGTACTAATACTTTTTGGTCACTTACATTTCTGTTTCTTAGTTTCCCTTGACCTAGTACATTTTGATGTCTAATGCAATTTCCAAAGCACAAGAGAAGTGTTTTGTTAGACATTACTATAGGAAAACAACACAATACTGTGCTTAATTGATCTTAATGAGTACAAACAGCACCTGCATTGTGTTCAGGAGTGACCTAAAATAACAACCCTCTTCGATCACCAACCTACTTAGTTAACCAATAAATGAGCAAAGGACAAAGTAGTAATACTTTTAGGTTATTAGCAAGCACATCCACGTAAAAAACAAACGTATTGCCTATTACAGATTAGAATGATGTAATAAAAAAACTTAATTATGCAATCGGGAATTCTCAAACCAGTGGATTTACATATCCATACAACCTGTGAAATGGCAGTTCGCCCCACCTTCACAGTGAAGAATTTTGCAGCAAATAAATAATCCTTAGAATCTTGGAGAAATCAGACAAAACCAGCAAATGAAACGGGAGTGAAAAATTAACTTACAGTTTCCCTAATTAGCAAAGCCCTTTTACATAATGGTTCTGCCTCCTTGTATTTTCCACGTTTACCATAAAGCACAGCCAAATTGTTCAAAGTTGCAGCCACCTACAAGATACGCATTAGGGTTAAAATACAGAAAATACAGCAGGATGTTCAGGACCCAACGTTTTTTCTCGAATGGTTAGGGCATCATTCAACAATGTTGCAGCTTCTCTATATTTTCCTTGATCACTAGACAAGAAATTAACAAGAAATTTCTATTTACCGATAGACAAGAGCTAAAATATTCAGCATTGTTGCAACATCAGGATGATTGCGTCCACTATTCCTTTCGAGATCCTCCAAAGCTTGTTTGCACAGTGGGACTGCTACTTCATAACGACCTTCACTAGCATACTGTATCACCAAGTTGTGAAGTGTTCGCAAACGTGTTGGTATTTCATAATTATGAACACCCTGTGACATGGAAACGGTTTGACTCTGTGTCATCCCTATAAGTTAATAAACCACACCATAATTTATCAGAAAGTGAATAAAGCAACTATAAGCATATATGTGACCGTCTTTTATCATTGTTTGAGCATAAAAATTTGCTGAACGTTTTCTTTAGTTAGAAATGCAGCACACAACCCAGATCATTCTTATAAGTTCATGCACTTCGAATAACACAATCAATACAAATATTATAAGCGATAGCAAGTTTGAGGAGAATCAGGAAATTTTTCTCGAATTATGCAGTAACTACATATTCATTTGTACTACATAGCACAGCGGTATCCAATTACTTCTACAGCATAAGAACTTACCTAGTTTATTGTTTGACCTTGCCAGTAAATGAACCTTTAATTCTAGAATATAAAAATCCACTTAAAGGGCTACTAAAAAGGCGTTCAATAAGCATAATGCAAACGGAAGTCTCCAATAGACAAAATGGATGCTCATACGCCATGAGCTAAAACTATTGTGCATGAAGGATTAAAGACAACGGTGCCCGAATTGTCACAGGCAAACTAAGAGTTACACTAGTGATCTCTTAGTAAGATGAGGCACAAACCTATGACTTAAAAGTTAGAAGATTCTTTAAACAACTAAGCCATATTATTCGAGATAGTTTTTGAGTCATATATTCCAAAGAATCGAACTTTTACCCAGGGGCGACCAAACCATGGTATGGCATAAATCCATGAAATCACTGACATCTGCACTGGACCATGTCAGTAGGTGTAAACTATCTGGTTGGTATCCGCGAAATGGTAGCAACCGATGATTAAAGACGTTGAATGACATGGATCACAATCGCTTGCAATGACCCAACTGCACTCATTCCTTGTCTTCTCTCAAATTCTAATCTTCGGAATTCTTCGCCACCATTATCTTCCTCTTTTTAAGTTTGTTTCACTAGATTCTACTTCTTAAGTGATATCTTCGAACCCTAATCTCTCCTATTACTGCTACTAATTCTACTACCTCTACCACTATTGGATTTGAAATGACAACTTAGCCTCTGTGCTAATGTGGTATGGCAACAGGAATTGATGCAGATGTGAGGGCGAGGATTGGCAAAGCGAGGGTTGCATTTCTACAGTTGAAAAATATCTGGGACTCCAAACAACTTTCAACCAAAACCAAAATCAGGATTTTCAATACAAATGTCAAGACAGTTCTACTGTATGGAGCGGAAACATGGAGAACTACGAAAGCCATCATCCAGTAGATACAAGTATTCATTAACACATGTCTACGCAAACTACTTCGGATTCGTTGGCCAGACATCATCAGCAATAACGAACTGTGGGAGAAAACAAACCAGATTCCAGTGGAGGAGGAAATCAGGAAGAAGCGGTGGAAGTGGATAGGACACATTGCGGAAAGCACCTAACTGCGTCACGAGACAAGCCCTCACATGGAACCCTCAAGGCAAAAGGAGAAGAGGAAGGCCAAGGAACACACTACGCCGAGAAATACAGAAAGATATGAAAGGAATGAACAAACATTGGACAGAACTGGAGAGGGAAGCCCAGGACAGAGTTGGTTGGAGAAAACTGGTAGGCGGCCTATGCTCCATTGGAGGTAACAGGTGTAAGTAAGTAACATGAATTGATGTATGTACGTACGAAGTTCTACGTTGCAACTGACTGACTGAGTATTACTAAAAGAAAAGTTATGCGACATACATCCTGCATATTAAATGGTAATTATACTGCATAATCTATGTTACTACAAGGCCGATAAAAGTAAAATACACGAAAGGATGGCAAGTAATAGGTTACGAGTGTATATACTGCACGGTTTACGTGTGAAAGCGAGTCCAAGCAATCGAATTTCGACAACTAGATGACATCCTATGGGTAGTAATTAATTTGTTCACAGCTAAAGGATTCCTGCTCATTTAGACGTACGAGTTTCAGTTTTTAAAAATGTACTCTTTAACGTTTAAGAAGCCTAGTGCAGGAAGTTGCTAGCTGATTAGTGAAGTCTGATAACGCACCTTGCATTGAACGAATTATAAACGATACTACGGACTTAAAACAAAAAATTTTCGAAGCCTAGCCACAACCACAATAAATCTAAGCGATTAAAAAAGTGACATTCAGGTAGATGATCGGTGATAATGGTGCCGGGCACTTATTAAATTTACCAGAAACTAAGTCAAAAACCTTTAGCATACCATTCGAAACCACCAGCATTTCGTTTAAACTAGACGAACTGTAAATTAAAACCATGTTAACGGGGTCTCTGTTCTGTAAGTCGAATGATTTAGTCATGAACCTTGCATTATCTTTACAGACATCGTTAGAATGTACTTACTAGCTTCTGGAAGTATGTGGTATCTAAAAAATCGACGAAAGCTTCATAGCTGAGTTACTTAGCAACTGAAGCCAAGCACTTCAAAGATACTCATCCTAAGCAACAAATATTGTTCAACACCGAAGAACGCACACTTCAAACTCCATTTAATATTTAGATCAGTTTTACAAGGAATAATGCCCTGAAATATCATTGTTCTCATGTGGTTGTCCAAATAAAGCTCCAATTACCCAAAAGGTGTATGGCATTGAATAGACATGATCCATCACAAAAAGAAATCTTACCGTACTGATCTCCTTCTTCTCTATCATCAGGAGGGAACCCAAGATCAAGGGCAGTTTTGTCATTATTTTTATCACCATCAGCTAGTCCCGAGGAGTCTACAGGTTCGGAAGAATCATACTTTTTCAATTCACTGCTGAACTGAAGGTGCTTCACTTCTTCTTCAAGTTGAACTATCTTTAGTTCACTTTTCCTATGTGCTTCTTGAGCAGCGGCAAGCTCATCCCTCAGCCAGGAGTTCTCTTGAAAAAGACGACGGCTCTGATACCGTAACTTTTGTTTCTCTGCTTCTACTTTTTGAAGATAGTCACAAAATAGTATTACAACCTAAAGCAAATACTATATAACTTGACAGAACTCACATTGGCATCATCTAAACCTTTGCAAATTTTCTGAATAATTGAATCTAAAGAGGATGCTTTTTCCTTGGCGTAGAGAATTTCATGCTGATCTGCATCCTTAGAATTTGCTATTAAGTCCAAATCAGCAGATATCTGCTGTTGTTCTGACCTCAGAGACTCAAGCACGAGAACGGTAGATTTCGTTTTACGAACTACTTCATCCCAGCACCAGAAGTCCACAGATGCTGACTTTCCAGACTGCACAGACATCAGTAGAAAGCTTATTATAAAATCGACAGAAATTAAACGGAATTAGCGGGATGAAGCCTGTAACCGCAACGACCAATTTCGAAACGTACAGAACTATTTTAAAGGTCCAATATCAATACATAGGTAAAATGTAACAGCATATAGTTATAAACACTAGGAAAGAAAGCTGACAATTCAAGTAGCATGTAACATAAGCAACATATTGCTTTAATTAATGAAGTTACGACAGCTTACTAATTAAAGCAATTTCGATTGCTTGTAGACATAAACGTTTGGCTAACGCCACAGTTCAGATTTAACTTAACTCCTACTCTACATGATACGATAAGAAAACCACTTGCTCTCGGAGATCCAGATCTTTGTATTCTATCATTTTTTTCGTAGCACTTATAGAACTGAGGGGGGAAACAATATAGAGTCCCACAATATGACGAAACAGCCCAACAGTGCTTCTAGGTTTTTAACGGCGGTCTAAAAGTGACTCATTCGTGATTTTAATCATAAATAACTATCCCCATAACTCTGCAATGAAAAAATTTAATTATTACCTACATAAAACCATATATTAATAATTTCTTAAAATAAGTAACTCTTCAGGTTCACAACGTCGATTCTGATCTCATTAGTTTTGCTAAACACGTTCCGACTGGAAGGCAATCGACTAAACACACGCGCTTATAACGAGCTCGAAGCTTCACGCTGTTCTATCCTAGTGTTGACTTCAACATTCTCTTAATCTGAATCATGCGTTATTTCTGACTTCCATTCATTGCCATTCTTAGCAAATGTCAATGCATGCCAATCAAGGACTCTAATATACCCGTTCACATAAGATAACATGGCCATACTGTAGAAAAAATGATCGTTTAAAGGATACTGTAAGTACTCAGTGACATTTTTTGATGCGAAAAAGACACATGTGCTTATAAACTAGGAAGAATTTTACTTCAACAAGCATATGAGTAATACCCACTAAATGGCACCTTCTACAGTCTTTGCACATGCATCTTTGAGGAATTTGGTTATAACAAACCAAATCAGTTGATCATAAGACACCTAGTGGTTGAAGTATCTCCAATAGTATCAGTAAAGTGAAGCATTTTCGAACTGTCAAGATGGCTACTTTTAATTTTATGTGCCTGTAATTTACTAGTTCAACGCGTTGGCTAACCACCGGAAATAATGGTAATAACTTTACAGAATGAAGTGAATATTTATATTATTTTCAACAGCTGAGTTTTATGTGCACCAAACGATAGCAGATCACATTGGACTTAACATCAAATGCACTGGTGTTGCGGTTTCCAGAACAAGGACGCTCAAAAGTGTGGACTATTAAAGCATAGAAAACGTCTCTTTTTAAATTAATGATGATAAGATCGACTCAGTAATGATATTTCGGCCTAAACTGAAAATAGAGAGAATATAGGCATTTTTATAAGTAGCAAGTGAGAGATTCTGATGAGGTTTCAAATACGGAAAGATTTAAGTTCACCGCCATACATGTGACCTGCGACAAAATGAACCAGTTGTCGGGAAGCGAAATCCAAGATAAATGAGTACAAAATTATTTTTGAACTGTACAGGCAGAAAACGTAGTGCATATTAATCAAGGTTGTTAGATTTGAGCGTCATGCTATGATCTTGTTTCACTGACGAACCGACCTGCATCGCTGGACTGCAGTATTGGTTAAATAACTCAAAAGATTTGTTGCAACGTAAATATATTCGTATGGGGGACCGCCACCATCGTTATAATGCCCAGACAACAATAGATGTCATTGGCAGAGAAAACGCAACTTTCTTCAACTCGATTGAAACATCCTTTGGCATTAGGCGTGCGGACGAACGATGAACGTTGTGGAATTATAAATGATGTCCTCTTTAAAGCTAACTTAAATTAAGTTATCTTTGGATATTTAAATGGATATTTGCTACTTGTTCTCGATCCAAATATGTGTAAAAGAACATTTTCAATAAAAAAAAACGAAGTTCCATTGGATGTTGGTGTTTATGAGTTTTAATTTGTCCCTGAAGACCTGAACAAAACCTTCACCCTTCCAGATGGCCCTGTCGTTAGTATGCAAAGTGATATGAAATGAACGGCAATGCGAAACTAAATGAAGGAAAAAGACATTTCGATAAACAGTACATGTTTGGTCAGCAAATCTCTAGTCACTTCTGTCATTTCTGACTGACTCGTATCTAGTGTATTTCAGCTGTGTGTATCAGAGATTGTAAATATTATCTTGAAAATGGATTGGTCAGGAAGAAGACTAACGAATCATCTTTTTGCTTTGCGACAGCATATAACCATTAATATTTCTTGTTTTCCAGGAATGACATTCCCTCTTGGCAATCAGGTAGCCTATGTCCTGTAAGAAAACTTTTTCGTCACAGCATGGACGTAATAGTTAGCATAAACATGAATGGTTCTTTGCGGAGGTTCATTCAACGTATATGTTCTACGAAGTACTATTTTTCAATAATGTTTGCCGTAAACTTACTCTTATAAATCCCGACCGTAACCGCCACCTTGACGTGGTGGTCGGGCTTGCCTATTGTGGTAATTCAACCGAACTATATTGGCTGGAACATATGTTCCTTAAAGTTCTACCATGCCAGATAGGTCGACTGGAGAACGATGAGACTAAAAGCGGCTACTCAAGGTCCAAGGGTGAAGTCGTACTGCTGACTGCAGAGGGGTGTGACAGCAGTAAGGTGTTTCCCTCGGACAACCATCATCTGCAGCGATGCTGCCTTCTTACAAAGAAGGAACGGGTAAGAAAAGGTTGACCCTAATAAGGTCACACCTCACCTTACCTCACGGATTACCATCTGTGGTAAGGCCTTTTAAACAAAAACGGAGTTAACACTTTGAATACTACCCTTAGAAAGGCTGTGCGTGACCGGCCTCAAGCAGTTCTCCTTTGGACACTGAGGTCACGCTCCTAGGTCGTTCAGGTCAACACTGTTCCGCCTTCCTTTTCAGGTTCCTCAGGTTCTTCAGCCAGGAAGCGACATCTGTAAAAGCACGCGAGACCAAATCGGTCGAAATGAAGTCCTTCCAACACCCCTTAACATCCCCCTTATCTACAGGACTAACTCTTCTCACATTCCTTTATCACCCCGCCCCTCTGCTGCAAACGATTCACGTACCCAAAACGTTACTTCTGGTCTCCTGAAAACCGATTGTAGACTACATGTTGGAGCTTTTAATGTACGGACACTGTGTCAAATAGGGCGACAGGCTTCCTTAGCTAGGACTTTAAAATCTCTTGCCATCGATGTATTCTGAGTCTCGGAAACGCGCATACAGAATCCGAGTATAGACATTTAATTAACCTCTCCATGTCAAGATAAAGAAGCAGCTCGATTTACTCTTCGTGTATCTGGAAGACCTGACTGCTTTCCGTTTCCCAGCTAATGTAGGGATACAATTAACCCGTAGGGCAGAACTAGCTCTCCTAGACAGGATCCCTGTAGATAGTCGTTTGTGTGCTTTCCGACTGAACAGGATAGTAAGGACTCGGAAAGGTAGGGACATCAGTCGTTGCCTCTTCGTCATATCTGCCTATGCCCCCACTGACTGCAGTTCAGACGAAGTGAAAGATGAATTTTACAGAAAGCTTTCGGACCTCCTCCAAAAAGCGAGGCGCTCTAATGTAGTAATAATGGCTGGTGACTTTAATGCTCAAGTTGGTAGACTAAGTGAAAATGAAAGACACCCAGGTGGATGTTATGGTGTTGCGGCCCCGAGAACAGACAATGGCGACCGTCTGCTGCAAGTATGCTCAGATAACTCCCTTTTTTTGCAAACACTAACTTAAGGCAAAAGGAAAAACATCTTGACCTGGCGACCCCGAAAGTCGTCTCAACGTTGGACCCAACTAGATCACATTGCCATCAGTCACCCATGTAGGGGTTCGATAGAAGACTGTCGCTCGTTCTGGGGTACATGTTTAGATTCAGACCGTGCTCTAGCGCGAGAGAGCATTTGCTTGCGACTTTCTGGACGTAGGAAAGATACCTCAAGGAAACCCCTTAGGGTCCTGCGTATTGATAGCATAGCAAGTATAAAAAGTGAGCAGCAGTGTAAGTGATTCCCATCCGCAAGCAGGTTGCAATGATATCAAAAAGCTGTGGAAGCAGTGGTGATATCTGCTAACAGGGTTAACCATAAGGCTAGGGAGAAACTATGGATCTTAGTGGCATCCGTTGAAATGACAGACGCCTGAAAGCTCATCCTTACCTGGTTCTGAATATGATGAATAGCGAAGTCAACTTAAGCGCAGGCTGATAAAAAGCTTACGCAATCGCGAATAGTGGTGGGTGGCGAAAGCGAGAGATGGAAAAGGCAGTGGTGATAGGCAACAGCAGACACCTGTTCCGCCTTATCAAAGAAACCGGTAATATAAATCCACCTGTCAGCGAAACTATCTCAGAAAAGGATGGCTTTACCATTCCTTATCATCACTGAAATGTTTCACTAACCATTTTCGACGTGTTTTTAGGGACGGCGAATATTCTCTTGACCACCTTTCCCAAAATATATCAGCTAAATAATTGACCTGCTTTCAACCTATGTCATATTTATCTCTAATGCTGCATTAAGGATAGTAATTCGGCCCCACTTGTATTTCAGGGACCTTCTCCTCATAGACCTTAGTAAAATTACCTTCCATACTTTCGATATATCTGACATGTAGATCGTCATTCCTCAGCAACGTACGCTTCAAACTCTGTAACCTACTGTTTGCTAATTCATTGTTCACCACTTTCATGTTTGGATTCCGTCTCCATGGTGTCGGAACTATAAAATGACCATTGTCGAAGCGCGTGTCCCTTCTCACGATCTGTATAGACGCCTTGTCTTCAAATGATACTGATTTATTACTAGAATAGACGTCAGGAAACTCCACATCATAAAGTTTACGTATTTGGTCCTCCAATGGCTATACCTTACTAGTATGATTAACAACTCTTTTCCTAAATTTCACGGTATGATGCAGGTCCGAAAACAGTCCATCCTAATAGCGCTTTCTCAGCGTGTGGATTTTTCCTCCCACCTAACCACTGGTCCAACACCCATTTGTCTTCTAGTACGTCACAACCAATCAACAGTAGACCTTATTCAGAGTTTAAACTCTCTATCGGTACATCACTTGAATGCGGCCACCTAACTAGGTTGTTCATTGCCGACTTCGCTGGAAAATCTAAAGGAGAATTCGTAACCTTTGTCGTTCTATTACCACATATAGTCCGAACTAACACTGACGCTTGGTCCTCCTTCAGCCCGAGAGACTTCAAACAACCTTACCTTATTAATTTTGCATCAGAACCGTTATCCGAAAGAGCATATCCCACAATTTGGGAATTTTCCGATCTTAATCGTACAGGAATCATTCCTAAGCACACTTGACTCCTTAGTGATCTAGTAAATCCGCAACAATTCTGTGTACCAGGTTTGTTATTCAAGCTATTGGCTGTTGATTCATCGAGTAGCAGTGTGATATTTTTTCTCACACCTGTCGACGTTATAGCGTTTTGTCAATTTACATTCATTAACCTTATACCCTTGCCTAAGACAGACGAAGCATTAACACTTGCTCCTTGCTTAAGACCATACATCTCGAACTGTGAGCTCTAAAAATCGGGGGCATTTATAAATAGCGTAGTCATCAGAACAGATACTATATTTAGCTTTTACGGTCGAAGAATTCCGCTGTCTCGATCGCAAGTGACAATTTGTCCTCGCGTCACGTCCCGTTTTTGGGCGATTCGCCAACCGTCTAAATCTACTTTTAGCCACTATTGCACGAGACGCTATAAATTCGGTGAGCTCGGCAAACGTCGGCTCTCTCTTGTTTTCAGTCCATCTATCCGTCAGTTCTGACCACTGAGCTTGCACAGACGGAGACAAAAGCCTCACTATTCTCTTTAAAGTAACTAATGAGTTCAAGCCCGCAGTATGATTCATTTGTTCCAAGACCGTTTCACAATTTTCCATTCTTATGGCCAAGTTCGATAGCTGCTCTGCGTCATTATATTCAGCGTTTACAGGAATGAATAAATCTTCTGATGTTTCTGGGGCTATTACATGCGACTGACCGAACAAATGTTTTGAAATTTCCTTAGCCCTGTTATAAGCAGCATAGGCTCCCATCATGACACAACCCTCAGTGGCAGTTTAGATTGTGTAGAGTTTGATAATCATTTTTGAACAGTTGATTGAATGGAAATGATCACTACCTATCAGCTTACTTGACTACATTAAAGCATCAGAGAGCTCGGACAGGATGACATTGTGGAAGTTTCTTCAACACTGTGGAGTATCTGACAAGATAGTAAACATCAAACGGTATTCTCATGGTGGACTAAACTACAAAATCATACACAGAGGTCAGATAACAGATTCATTTCAAATGAAGACCGGTATCAGACAAGGCTGCTCACCCTCACCCTTCCTCTTTCTCTTAGTTATTGACTGGGTTATGTAGACCTCAACATCTCAGGGCTAACACGAAACGCAATGGCAACTCGGATGCGGCTAGACGATTCGCAGTTCCACATTACCTGTCCCACTTATCCTACACAGAGTAGCAAACGTAGATGAAGACAGCTAGTATGGCAGCAGCCAGGGAAAAAGCAAAATCCGTAAAAACAACACAGCTAGCAACAGCCGAACAACATCTGATGAAGAAGCTCTGGATCAGACGAAAACGTTTGGATACTGTTACGCATGAACGTAAACATACCATTTTGACATGCTTGAAGTATTACGAGTTTACCTGTCGAAAAACGAGGGCGAGAACCCAGTGACACGACATGCTACTCTAATCCGAGTGTCCCAACACCCTGTTGAGTAAAAGAAAAAGACTTGATATAAAGTAGAACCTGTATTCTACAAACATCCAGAAAATACGGGGTCCGAGTCCATAAGAAGAGACTGTTCCCGGACCAAGGGTCCGGATCTGGGTCATAAAATGTAACAGATGATGAGTATTTATATATGTAATTGGATTTTCTATCGTGTCAGTTCAATTCGATTCCAATAGACGTATGTCGGACGCACTTCCCGATTTTCATATAAAAACACAATAATTCTAGGGGAAAATGGTCTATTAATAAATAATAAATGGAAATACAAGCAATACCTAACGAAATTTACGCCTTCCAATTCAAAATTACTCTGAACGAGTATCAATGTTCCGAGGTCTAGGTGAACTCCTATACTGCACGATATCGAATCCAAAAACGTGGCGGTAGCCATATTGTATCAAATTTAAACAACATATGTACAGTTCAGAAGCAAACATAAAAACTTCAATATAAGTACAAAATATAGAAAGAATAACAATATACAATGATAAAATCTCAAATTGGAATCAAATAAAATACCAAAAATGTCAACAGAAAAAGTCCGTCATGTCATAACAAAAATATGTAAACATGGAGGGATTTTCCAAAACACAAAACATTCAAAAAGGATTCTACAATATAGTTAGGTCGAACAGGAAACAGCATCGAAGTCTGTGACATTGACAGTTAAGGCGACCTATAGGAAACAACATTTGAAGTGACATTGACAGTCAGGATGACCAATAAGGAACAACATTGGAGTACGTGGCATTGATATACAGGACGGCCATAAAATTGACCAATGGGAATTGACCAATAATTCTCTTAGGATATTGGATGAATATTCTAACACGTACTTGGTCAGTATCATTGACAAACATGTGGGATATGATCCACATATGAGGAAAAGGATTCGCACAGCAAGTTCAGCATTCACACAAATGAGGGAAATCTAGAACTAAAAGCAACTATCAGACAACACCTCATAATTTACAATACAAACGTGAGGAGAGTTCAGCTGCACGGAGTTGAAACATGGAGAATTAGCAAAGCCACCATTCAAAAGAGACAGATGTTTATAAACGGATGTCTACTCAAGGTAGGCCGGATCTGTTGGTCATACACCATCAACAACAATCTACTGTGGGAGAGAACAAATCAGCTTCTAACTGAACAGGAAGTTAGGAGAAGCAGTTAAGAGTGGATAGAACATTCGTTGTTGAAATCACCGGATTGTAACGAGTCAAGCCCGTAACTGGTAATCTTCAAGTGAAAAGGAGGGGCGGTCGAAAGAACAGAGCCGAGAATCGGAGGTGGACATGTAAAGTAAGAATAGCACTTGGGAACTGGAAAAAGATTCTTCACCACCTTTATCTTTTAATTTTTAAGTTTATTTCACTAGATTCTACTTCTTGAAAAATACCGCAGAACCCCAATCTCTCCAATGACTGCTAATACTTCTATTACCTCTGCTACCACAGAATTTGAATTGACGATTTCGTCTGTGTGCTAATGCGGTATGGCAACTTGAACTGATGTACGTACGCACATATGAAGTTCTACGTTGTAACTAGACCGATAACTGGGAAGGGGAGCCCAGGACGGAGTTGAGTGGAGAATCGCTGTCGGTATTCGACGCTCCACGAGGGGCAGGAGGCGTGAGTAGTGCACTGAATTCAAAAACTACACTCAGTCCTGTTAGACTTATGGTTAAACCTTCAGTCAGCCACAACATAAAAATTCCTACGTACGTACACCAATTTCATTTGCCATATAACATTGGCACAGAGAATCAATTGTCGATCCAAATCTAAGTGTGGTAGATGTAGTAGAAATATTAGCGATAATCGAAAAGATTAGGGATCGAATTTGCGATCTCAAGTATATATAAATTTTAAATAAAGAGAAAAAAGGCGATGAGAAATACAGAAGACTAGGATTTGTGAGAACACAAAGAGTAAATGCATCTGCGTCACTGTAAAGGATTTCGAGCCATGTCATTCAAGTTTGTAACTACCGGTTAGTATTGTTTCACGGATCCCGACCAGGTGTACACCTAATACCTTGGCTCAGTCCAGTTGTCAATGCCTTCATGGCCACCCCTAGCTTTCTTCCAGCCTACTCTTACACCATAAAACATTGTTTGTCGAGGTAGTCAGTGGTTTGGCATTCGTAAAATATGTCCCAACCTTCTCAACTGATGAGGATTCACCACTCCACCATTCTTACCTAGTACTCTTTTCCTAACTCCAGCAATGCTCAGTCGGCTGTCCCAGAATATACTAGCAATGCTTTGAATATACCGATGATAGAATACTAGTAACGTACAAATATCCTCTACTCTTACTGGCTGTTTCACACCCGTATAGCAGGACAGAGCGAACTATCGCGCAGTAGACTCCTCATTTGATCAGTAGATAGATGTCTCGCCTATGCCATAAATGAAGCACTTCTGCAAAAGCTAATCAAGCCTATTGTATCTGGGACGAGATTCCATCACACACAGGCTATCAGCATTGACGAAACTCTCAACTTAAGTCAGGCGGTCGACACACTTAACTGCTTCACTCCCTATCACTAGTTCAGGTCTCGATGCACGCTTATCCTAAAGCTACATTTTACATTTCGAGGGGAATAATCGCATCCCGAACATTGCACTGTTGCTTAAGGTAGTCAGACATATTCCAAGTTAACGAGCTAGTCTGCTGGTAGAAGGTCAACTCCTGAAAAGTCAGACGATGAAATTATCGAATCTAAAAGCATGTTAACTATATTTGAAGGATGGAGAAAGTAGACAGCCCTAATGAACACCAATTGAAATAATCAATTCTGATGACAGTTTGCCATGAGCTCTCACTCAACCTGAAGCGATCGAGTAGAGAGCCTGTATAAAGTTAATGAACTTCTTTGGTACGCCCTTCAATGACAAACAGTCACAGAAACTCACAAACTACACAGTCCTAAGGTCGAGAAATACAACTGTTGTCGGTTGTCTGACCGTGTCTGTTTTAACACTTGACAAGGTGCGAATGTCTGGTCGTTAGACTTATGGTCTAAGCACAGTAGCAGTTAACTATTGATGATTTCTTCAGAATTTAAATTAATAATACAATATATCTAATTAAATTCGCTAACCATGAATAAACTGAGTTAGGATAGCCAGCCACCTAAAATGATAGATTTATTCATACACAAATGTTTCATCAACAGAAATAAACAGCTTTTATAAACAGCTCTTACAGATCCAAGCATTCTGCTAGATTTAGTTGTAGAAAGAAACCAAAGCGAGCCCTCCTAATTTTTTTTGTAGCAAGCATTTTCAACAGATAATTGATGAATCCATACCTCTACGACATAGTTTCATACATGCATCCAGATAAACCTTACAACACCTCGAGATGATGTTGATTCATTATTAAAATGTTCCACTTAACACTGAATGGTAATTTATCATCTTAATCATTTCATTATAGAGAAATCTCGTGACAAAATTATTACAAAGAATACTCTATGCATTTATATAAAAGTATACTCATTTGCTTGGGAAGAAAACCCAACCAGAAGATCTGATCAACACTTGACAGACAAACCACCGTCAATGAAATGATTTAAGACTTCAGAAATCTAAACAAAAACAGTACAAAAATACGTAGAAATTGCACTCAGTAACATTAAAAAGTAAATATGAATACAGTGCAGTAAAGAAATGGTCAAAAAACGTATAACGGAATTCGGATCCTCGAAATAGATGCTAGAGCAGTGCTCAAGTGAGAACTGAAAGCCTGGCAAACTACTAATACCTTCCGCATTGTATTACTACCACATATAACAGAATATATTAGTGTATCATTTTCTGTAGAATGAAACGAACAAAATAAACCTGCATTTTATTTTGAAAAAATGTGAGATAAAAACAGAATGCTGTATCATTACATCATGATGACAGTTAGAGAAACAAAGGAACAATCACTTATTTGTTTCCTCATGTTCAGGATTCTTTCGAAGAAGTATGAAACCTTCTAAAGGAAGCTGTGTTATGGGTAAATATTCATCCGTTGCAAGTTCAGCGCGTTCACCATGAGATAATAAAACTGGAGTGGTATGTGTTTGAAATCCTGTGATGGTTTTTGGCCTGCCTGCCTGCCCAACAACATCGACAGCCTGACCTACACGAACAGTCACAAGTGAAGGCTTTAAATCTTCATCAAAAGTCATCAGTAGACGAGGTTGAATTGCAGGTGTAACATAAAAAATCAAATAATCGTGTCTACTCATAAATGTCATCCTCATATCCAGACAAGATGTTAATAGTATGAGAAGTCCAGCTAGTCCAACAGGACGGCACAGGAACCGATCAGAATGCCAAGGACTTAGCGTGAGCGTTCCTTTTCCAAGATGTGTTAAGCCTTGAGCGAGCCGAACTAAGAATAAGTTGTATGGATCGCGACTATGATAAACAGCAAGTTGACGTAACATAGCAGCTAACCGTGCATTATTTGTTCCTGAAAAGAGGAAATGGTAACAGCAAAGGTTTTAAGCAGCTGAAAAAAGTTCGGAAAGTTAACAAAATGTAACTAATATTGCATATGTCCACAGGCAACTAAGGTTGCAGCAGACAAAAATACCCTAAAGGTCATTCGTGAAGTCAGATTTCAGCGCCAATAAAAGAAAAAAGGACTATTATTCGTCTTAATGATACACATTTGTAACAAATTAACGACTTGGTTAGTAGAGAACCGTTAAACTTACAGGCCTTATTTGCTTTTATAACTTTAGAGAGATAGGCCATCAAAATGTGACTCAGAAAGTTACTGTTAGCTTATTGAGAGAAAATACGACCACTCGGAGGTTAAGCGATTTCCAGGTTTTATCAGTCAGAGTAGATAACATTTTGAAAACATTTGGAGGCCGAAAATTTGAGTGCGAATTCTTTGACAATGTGAGTGATGACAAATGAAGTGAGAGATATTTGGAGAAGCATCAAAAAAATAAACAGGTGGATAGATAAATAAGCAGTATAAAAACGGAACTAAACGCTTTCATTCAGAATCCTTAAAGCATATGACACTACAAATAATACATCACTGAACTTCTAAGCTGAAAATACATAATGAACGTACCTGCACCCACAATACCCATTGCGATAATAGAATTGTGTGACAATTCTGCATCTGAATCATGACTAAATTTGCTTAAAGTATCCAATACTTTTAGCTGAGGATTTGATACGTAGCACAAAGCGAGAGCTAGTGGGACAGCCCTCTTAATCGGAGGTTCCCCGAATCTTAGCTGAAAATCAATTAGTAAAATAAAACATGCTGTTACGTCTACAATATTTATAGCTAAAACCAACTCCACTAAACATACACACTTTGAGATGGTGGAGAAAATCTGTAGGTCAGGTCGATGATTGTCGTAGTGTTTTGTTCTCTCAGCTCAGAGAACAAAACATCACAACAAACATACTATCTCAAATAGACACTTTTCTCGTGATAGAGAACCTTTTTAAAGCATTAATTAACTCCATATAATATTATAAATAATATCTTTAAACTGGATGTATTACGCTTTTGATTTGATGTATATATAAATCATCAGATACATTAGAGTTACAGTAATATAAAACAGAACTGAACCTGAAGAACATCTAACGCCTATTCACAAAGTCATTCAACAATACAACCGCAAGAATAACTTAGTTTATACTGAAATGGTGGTTATACTGTAAAATTAAATTTGACTTATTAAACTCTCCTAAACGCACATTACTTACATTCTATCCGAGTTCCGTTTATTGTTTGCAACTTAATAAAAAATTGTTATTTATTGTACTCATAAATTACGACTTTAATATTTGAAGTACATATTCTCTAATATAGTTATACTAATGCTAGAGTGTGAATTAAATTTTCTTAAACAGCAAACAGGAGGATCCAAGTAGTCTTTTGTGTAAGAAATTTTCACACTACTTACTAGACTAGTAATTGATTTTCAGTTTCAGTTGTTAATTGATTAAAGTAACTGAACTAACCTATCGTATATCGAAAAGGGTTCAAACATGAACTGCATAAAATTAGGACAGATAAAACAGGAAAAAATATTTGCACAGAATAAACTTGGATACAACACAAAAAACTTACAAGATGACCGAACATTCGGAAGGCCATATCTAAACCAATTTCTTCACCCATAGCAATTATAGCAACTCCCAAAACAGCCAGACCTTGATGAGCATGAAAATCAAATGTACTGTCTTCCTGTGGTGTAGACTCTTCTGCATTGGACGTATCCATAGGTATAGGTTGAGAAACACCTGTCTCATCTGAGGTGATGGTGTCTTCGTTTCCTTGACCAGTTGTGTCCATAGCCGTGGGAGCATCTATGTTATGTCCGTTACCAGGATCACTAGCGGCAGTGGATGTAGCAGCTGATCTACTTGATCCACCCCGACGATTTCTTCCACGACCTCCTCCACGACGAAGTTCGTTTGACTTATCTTTTTTCTCTTTTGTTTTTGTATTAGAAGTGGTCTTCTCAGTATTTTCTTTTTCTTCATACTTTTCAGAGAGGATATGCAGTAAATTTTGAATTTTTAGTACATTCCCGCTGCCTGTACAATAGATAAGAGAATAAAAACCATGTTAGTAAATAGTACAGTTAACCAATCTGAGAAAGTTATATACTAAAAATCATATTCAGTTAATTAACAAGATTATGTTGCTGGCACTCCACGAAACAACAATCTGCATAAATTTTCTTAAATAAAGGGAATTGTGCGGTTTTACATGAACACAATGACTGACTTTATCTAGACATACGTAAAATGTGCTGGCTTAATATATAAGACTGTTGACAAAATACTAAAGAAATACATTAAGTAATGTATAGTATCTATATAATCGATTGGGAACGAATCATGTTATCCGAAAATAAGATGAAAAAGCTTTTAATGTTTATTTTGGCTTTTTTGAATGACTGTATGACTGATATACATAAGTAATAGAAATTTTATTTGAATACTGATATTAAAAAAGATGTTATAAATCTTATTTACATTGTCAGATAACTGTTATCTTCGTGTGATTCCGATTACGAATGCAGATGAAAAATAAATAAGTGGTTGAGAAATGACTGAAATAAGTTTTAAAAAACAAGTAAACCAACTTACCAGCATAAGCACAAAAGTCACAGATCATGTGAGCCATTGATTTCATAGGTTCAGATACAGCTTCTAAGGAAGCAAGAATAACTTCAACTTCTTCCTGTCGGCCTAAACACGTTAGACCTAAACCAAGTGCCATAAATTTGCTGAAAACATTGCTCCAATGACTTGCAGGTCTTTCCAATAAACTTTGAATGATAGTGGAAGTGACAGTTCCATCAAGTGAACCGACTGCAATAAGCCCTGCAGAAAGTGCTGCTAAACAAGCATGTTGAAACTTTGCTGTATTAATATCCAGGATAACAGGTGTGAGAGTGCTGATAGCTTCTGCTTTCATTGAACCGGCGTAAGCTACACCAAGACCAATAATTGCCGCACGAGAAAGGACATCCTTATCAGAATCCACATAAGATCCAAGGAGAGCTAGTGCAGGATCACATTCATTTTTAACACCACAATTGACAACTCCACAACCCAAAAGACCACCAGCACGAGTATGATCCTCCACAGAATAAAGATATTTATCAAGTTGAGACAACCCAGTGTCAACATCCCATAAAAGTACCCAACCGAGCGTAGCCACAGTACTCATTTTACCTAAAACAGATTAAACAAAACAAATGAAATAGTTTACAAGGTAAGCTTAGAAAATCCAATATCAGTGCTTAATATTTTAGGGATAGAGTTTGAACAAAAAAGTAGTTGCCACAACTTATGGTCATCAACATGATAATGACTGATGAAATGCAAACAAACAACATAGGTACGTGCTTTTGTATCATTTAATCTGATAGGCTACATAAAAATTAGATAAACATGATTAATGTACAACGAGAGAACATATACACTAATCAAAAGGTGCTTAATTCTACATGGATCAAAAGCGTATGAGGAGCTTCAAAAAATATGGAAACTCGTTTGACAGATAACAAAGCCAACAAAGGATACTAAGCATCGTAAAAATGTCTGGAACTAATAACTATCAGATCAAAACATACCAAATTCTTTCTGCTTGCATAACCATGGGACTTCTTTAGGTGTTTCTTGTAGGAGCTTCTCCTTACCGAAACCACAGTTAACAAGTCCATTCACATAGGATGCGGCTAAATTAGCTCGTGCTGAATCTAAAGTAGCTGCATTTAATGTTGGTCTAACTGCCTCCAAATGAGATTTATAGATATCCTCTGGCGACTAATACCAATGCAAGAAAATCAGTGAACAGGTATATAAGTTGGAAGTTATTAGAAGTGATTACATAATCAAGAGTAGCAACTACACTTCTAAGTTCTACAGTAGTTTTCTAAACATTATAACATACAACGTTGTTGCCACTATAGCATCAAAAATGTTTAACATATTTAAAAACAAAAGTTTTAAGTCAAATTTATTCTTTAATTGTGTTCATTTTGCATTTTGGTTTTTGAAAATGATTACAACAGCGATTGCTACGGTAATGACAGTTGCTTTCAGACCACCTTTTATTCTTACGTCATGACGAAAGCTGCGGTTTGTCTATTATAACACATGTGAGCCAATTCTTGTTTTCGAACAGACAGCTTGTAACTATTGAGTTATTTTAAGTTTCTAAAAATTCCATTATATTCACTAGTAAATTTGACATTCAAACATGCATCTTTTTGATTCATGACCTTGTCAGCTCTATATTTGTTCCTTTTGTGTGTGTTTGCGTGTCTGCAGACTTGATGCTTTATCCATTGTGTCCTCTTACTCAGTATTCATTGTTTATTTCGGATCATATTAACGCCTATAACGAGAAATATTTGGGGTGGGTACGTGTGATTCGCACCTCTTATTATCTGCCTGAATTAAATTCACGGAACATCTGCATTTGAAAACATCACTGTATTCAAATTACGTTATTCTATTAACTAACGCGAGTAAGTCGATGAATATAAACGAAGTTAATTAAATAACTTTATTTTATCATAGTTCGTCCATATCAATTATAGTCAACAACGACAATATTTCTATAATGGCCTCAAATATCACAATGGTTTTTCAGAGAAGTAGAATCAGATAGTCAGTTACTGACTGCTCACGGTTTCAAACAAACGGCTGCTTGGTCAATTTATGAACAACTTTTAATTGATATACACTCTCAAATATGTTAATATATTTCGCGTTAAAAAAACGGAGAAATGATAGATTTCATGATCGCCCATTTACAGATTCGTGAAAATCACTGGTTTTAAAGATTATACACTAATTAGCTAAAATCGACGGAAAGCGTGATAAAGTCGGCTGAAATATACGGTACTTATTAAAAACAACTATCTAACCGAGACTTTACTTTCTCAAATTATCATTCAATTTCAGATGCTTTTGAGTATCTACTTGAAACAAGAAATGAATCTTTAGACGACACTGACTGATCAACTTACGAAGACAACGATCAAGTTTATCAACTCATTTTCTCTAAATTATCCAGCTATTAATTTCCATAGGGCTGACTCTGGATTACACTTATACCAGAAACAAGCTGTCATTCCAGCAGCATAGGAAGACTAATTGATGATCAAATTTTGACAAATATTTACCAACCAAAACAAGCTTTATTAGTCATTTGATATTCAGTAGTTTCAACATTGGATTGTTTACAATCGATGGTTAGAGACCTTGAATGACATGGCTCAAAATCGTTCGCAATGGCGCCGGTGCATTTATTCTTTGTGTTCTCTTAAATCCTAATCTTCTGGATTCTTCAACACCTCTAGTTTTGACTTTCTAAACTTTTCTCACTGAATCATACTTCTTGAATAATATCTTCTAAACTTAACCGTTCCGACTACTTCTAATACCTTTACTACCTCTTCTACTATTGGGTTTGAATTGACAATTACATCTCTGTGCTGATGTGGTATGGCAACATAAACTGATGTACTTACGTACGATGTTCTACGTTGCATCTGACTGAACCTGCCCTTAGTCATCTACGCCAATATCAAAAATGACTGATTGTTGCTTAGTGGTAGTGAGAAATCAGTTTTAATCCGATCAACTTGCAGTTTAACACCAATAACATTAGCATTTAATCAAAAGACGAATGCAGTTATTTCGTTCTGCTACGAGCAAGAATGTCATAAAACTACTCCAGTATGCCTAAGCAATTAGTATCCAATTAATTACATATTGCTCAAAATTCTGTTAGCCATAGGTCAGAGATTCCACACACTTTCAGTGGATATTACTTTGCATTTATGTAAAAGTATTTACACAATGCAAGTGGTTAGGCTTCTAAAATGTATTGCAAAAAAATACCGTACTTCTTAGACCAACTTCGTATTCCGATTGGACTATCAACAATTATAGAAGGTAGTGACTTGAAAATGAATGCCTTGGGATGGTCTAAACGTAATAAAACAAATATGAAGGCATAAACGGTTGTGTTATTTCATGAACAATTCTTAATGCCGAAATGAAACGTTTTTAAGATGGTAATAATACCATTAAAATCAGAATATGTTAAATGTCAAAAAGCAGCTAAAACGCTAAAACCAGTAACATGTTATTAGTGGTACAAATATTATTACACATATATGGATGGTATTTACCTTTGGATCCATAATATCTAATTCATGGCCAAGAGACAAAAAGTGTTCTGATAACCTAGTATTCCAAAGCATTTCTGTTAAGTCCTCATCTACTAGACACTCCTCATCTGGAAGTACAATGTTCTGTCGACCAAGGAGATAGGCAAGTTGGCGCTGGATAGCTGGGCCATAATTCCGAGAACCTTTTTTAACTTTCCCAGACTCTAAAAATATTTCGCGGATCAAATTCATATCATTTAAACGTAAAGCACAGCGCATAGCATTGCCCAAATCCTCAAATTTACGATACAAAATAGTTGCGTACTGAAGCACCTGAGATAGGAAAGCACGCGGAGACGGAATTTAGAACCGATTTGATAACAATAATTTTACAAAACCTGTGTAAGGTGCTTAGCAAGGCATAAAATGAACAATTTACAAACAAAGTAACCATGTAAGTAAAAAAGGTACTGAAACCTAGTTAAATTATTACAATGATAGACATTTAGTGACTGGATGAAGGCAAATATACTCCCTATTAATGGCTAACTTAGATGTGCAGAATATCTGGAAAGTATTCCCAGAAATAGAACTTTCATCAAGTATTGAGAAGAACAATAAAGCTGCAATACTTCGACCCAAAAGATAGAGTATGTAGAAGTGTATTTTCTTCCAGTAGAAAAAAACATGATATTCATCTTCAGTGTCTCAAAGTCCCAGCTAAATACCCATTCGGGTTTGATTATTTGAAAAATATATTCAACTGTCCACAAATAAAGGTTCCCGAAGTGATTGCGGAACTTGACAGAGATTAAATCTACACTTAAGCTGGCTTAAAAATTATACAGAGAGGACCGAATGGCTGCACGTACCACGAGGAACTAGAAAGAAATTGAAGCTGGTTGTCCACAATACAACTAAGCATAGCGAATTTTAGCAACATAATACTTACATACACTGAAATATATCTACAAAAATGTTGGAGAGAACCGTAAATTGTCTACGCAAAAAATAAAACTGGTTGGTAATATGTGTGAACGTGAGCACTTCCTGCCATAAGTATTAGTAAACTAACTGACAAGTCGGAAACTATATTCAGAAAAACTTGCAGTCAACAGCCACATGGCATTAATAAAGTATGAAGGATTTGGAATATGTAGCAACAATAACTTTCGATATTTGTTTAAAACTTGTTAGCTTACCTTATTGTTATCTGGTGTAGGCAGATAAGCAACACAACTTGTCAGATACAGACACACTCGAGTGTAGTTCAAACTTGATGTGTATATTTCCAGCAATTGATGCTGCTCTATCTCGATACATAAGTCAATTGCCTCAGCCTCAGCATTGTGCTCCATCAAGTAGGGAATTATTTGGTGAACGAGAGCGAGGCAGTCTTCTCGATGTTTTTTTACTTCTTTTGTAGCTAAAAAGGAATTGGTCGGATCTATAGCGCGTACCATCTGGATTTTCTACTAGTGAATCATAATCTTTTTCTTGCCAAGTACCAACTATTTGGTTTGTCAGGTGACGAACATATTCGTGACCCCAAGCTCCAATATCACCCTGGCAACCAAGGAGTCTGTAAGTTAATGTGTCATAACGCGTTTCTGGTTGGTCAGTTACAGTCATGCCTAAGACAGATACGACGTCGGCGCAGAGTTTCTAAATATAAATAACAAAATAAACAACTCACTTTAGTATCTGGATTACATATAGTGTTGTAGAATGACTTAATTTTGGCATAATGATGCATCAAGAATTTCAGAGGCTTTGGAACAGATGTCATGGACGTTGTAGAGGACTTTATCAATGTACACATGGACTCTAGGGCTGGTTTATGCAGTTCTTGGTTTGGCTCTTCAAGTCTGTCAACAAGCATATTCAGCTCATCTTGAAGCTGTTTGTCTTCCTCCGACTAAAAAGGATGTTTATAATTACAGAAATACTACCAAATCATCCTTAGGAGTTTCGTCCTTTTTTGGAGCAGCCTCTCCCTCAACAGCTTTCATCGATGAATCTGTCCCCATCGTGCCAGCGGAAAAATGATGAATAATCGAGTCGCTTGGAGTAGAGCGCCTCCAATCCAATGTCCAATACCGTTTTCACGAACTAGCATGAACCGATTGATCTATTTTGGCTGGATTCTTGTTCTTTTGGTACGATTAAAGTTATTGGATTGTGTCAGACACCTCGAAAATGTTAGACTTGTGTTATGAGAACAGAAGGCCTGAAGCATGTGATAGTCATTTTCTAGTAAGCTTCTGAGTGCGTAGTCTTCTCTTGTGCGAGCTAATGAAAAGTGCTTACACCACCTCTTAGGGTAACAGTTTTCAGGATTTTGTGGCTCTATTAAAAATTATGTTTCATAGCTATTTTGTTTCTATCTGGCCTTTATACTTCCCTGAAATGTCCTTTGACTTGACTTGATCAAATAGGTAGAAAGATAAAGGAGATAACTCCCCTTGATCAAGTGATATATAGAATGCTGTAGTCTGCGAGTCGGTGAGATGTTGTGTGATTCGCCTCAAAACTTATACGTATAGTTCATACAGTCCTGTTGATTTATTCATATTTAAAGTGATTAGATCCTTTGGCATATCGTCTTGATCAGAGTTTAAAGTGATTAGCAGACTTAGTAGTATTGCAGTTAGATCTTTTCCTTTACTTAACAATGACCTCGGGTGCAATCTCTTCCAAAATAATCCGCCAAAGCCATTTGTTTGTCCTGATCTTCCTCCGTCATTTCAGATGTACTTCTTTCTGTAATTAGGTTTGGAATCTAATGGATGTAGGATAACAACTTCACTGATCACTTGATTACAGGTTGTGCCAACAGATTTTCATATTTTTGTTTAGCTGTCCGAATGCTTCCTAAGGACTTATTTCAGACCAACCTGAAACTTTCTATCGCTTTTCTTGTACCGATGTTTATGGTGACACTCAAACATTTTTGTAAATTGTGGTTGATAACGGTTTGTTATTGAAGGATTTGTTTGATGACCTCACTTCTTGGTTTTTTCAGTTTATAGAGATTGTATTAAAGTCACATATTATTAGACCTCAACATCTGTTCCATGAAAATTTCGGTTTACTTAACAAAAACTAATTTACTTCAGCGATATGCTGTAAATCAGTGTCTTGCTCTTTGATTTTCCGCCGACAGCTCTTCGATTCATAAGCGCCTGAGTTCTCTACCACTGTCTCCATAGCTTCCTTCGTTGAAGTGCTTTTAATGCTCGGATGACCACTCTACCACCCCCACGGTTTGGTCGGTCGGTGCTGCAACGCAAGATACCAAGCATTTGAGTTCCATCGTCATATACTTCTAGAGTCAGCCGTATTTTTGAAACAGCAATAATATCAAGGTTTTCTGTGACCATCATGTTTCTGAGCCCAGCCGTTTCCTTTATAAGGATGCAAGTATTTGTGTATTGTGCAACGCTTCCACGTACTGTCCAGAGTAGCTTTGGAATCGTTTACCTCCGAAACTTCATAGAACGAAAATCCGTAAGTAAAAGGTTTTTCCACCATTTCAACGGCACTTATTTGTCTCTGCTTCTGCTTTTCTATTGTTCATACGATCAAGCAAGATGCAATCAGCCCAAACATATACACCTTATTCAGTCATTTTCAGTGAATTTTCCGGTATTACATTTGTTTCCACGGCATAAGCAAAAGTAACTTTTGAGATTCGGCTTTCTTCATGCCCTCATAATCCAATATTTGTTGATGAACTTTCTAGGTACTGTTGTTAGCTAATCATCAACTTGATTTTCCTTCTTAGCTGAACCTTCTACAGTGTACAGGCTTTGCTCGTGAGTGGTCTGTAGTGTATTGCTGTGGGTTTGTGTATTTGAATCTGTCTGCTAATACATTAAGGAATACTCTTTCATTTTTTGCTTCTTAATGTGGTGTTTCTCCTTCCCTGACATCTTTTCAGGACCTATTTTTCATCTACTGTGTTATGAGGACCAAACGTAATGGTTTCTTTCAGAATTGTCGCTGGACTCATGATGATGCTCCTTGCATCCTCAAAGTCTGCTACAGTGTGACTGTTTAAAGGCAGCTTTCTATGTGCGTTTAGCAGTTTAATAGCCTGAAGAGTTAGCAGAGACTGTGCAGAGCAGCATACTTCGTACGGCCAACGATAGACCGGCTTGCAGAACCTCTTTATACAGTCACTGTGGGTTTGGCAAATATGTTATGAGACTACTCGTTGCAGTTATCATACTGTACTCGATCCTCGACCAGAAAGAAGTAGATGGGTCTATCACACCGTATTATATCCGCTTCATTTAAACCGTCAAACAGTTACACAAAAATTTAAAAATTTTCTTAAGCACTGTAAAATAAATTATAGAATCAGGTAAGTTTGAATTGTAAAAAATTTGTGTTTCAGAAAATAAACATTGAACAGTAAACACAATAGGCTCTAATTTTTATGTCTCTGTATCCCTAAATTCAAATTATATATATATATATATAAAAGAAACTTTTACTCGTTAATACACTATTAAATCTCGTAGATTTACTCATTAAAGGAAAAATAGCAACCCATTTTGAATAAACAGGGTTGACCCTTTTGATGATGTTTTAAATGTTTATGCAGTGAAGAGGGTGAGTATAATCCGTAAAATGTTCATAAACCATGATTTTGAACTAATTTAAGTACTCAGAAGAACATAAAAAATTTATCACAAGGTTTTTATGCAAAAAGAACTGAGTAAATAATAGGTAAAACCATTTTATATTGTTCCTTTCTTAAGGATTTATTTCTAGAAATATCTGATCATAAAATTTTTTATAAAACAAATAGTGTAGTGAAAGTGGCATAGGGGTTACTTACTCACCATACCAATAGATTAGTCTTCACATAACATTATTATTCATCGTTTTACTTCCGATAGACAATGCCAGCCTGATGAGCTTGTAGAATCTTTTTTGAATGTTTTGTTTTTTGGAAAATCCCTCCATATATATATATTTGTGTTATGATATGACTGACTCTTTCTGTTGACATTTTGGCACTCTATTTGATTCAATTTTGAGATTTTATCATTGTATATTGTTATTATTTCTATATCTTGTACTTATATTGAGGTTTTTATGTTTGCTTCTGGACTGTACATATGTTGTTTAAATTTGATATTTAATATGGCTACAGCCATATTTGGATTTGATACATCGACTGTACGGACTGGAAGCACTTATTCTTCCAGAAACGGATACCCACAGCGGTAAATTGGATTTAGAAGGTGTAATATTGTTGGGTAATTGTCTGTATTTCCATTTTATATTAAATAAAGACCGTTTTCTCCCAGAATTATTGTGTTTTGGTATTGGATCTGCGACGTCGAGTACCAACCTGCACCTATTGAAAACGGAGTGAACTGCTGGGGTAGAAAATTCATTTATAGAGCTCAACTTATATATCTTGTATCATCGCGCCATTCATTCTTTATACTTCACTGATAAGTCGTTTAGATTATTGGATAATAGTAACGGCTATATTTTTGTATTTGTAATAATTCGATAATAGTAGCGACTATTTTGCGTTTGATTGAGCGTTTGTATGCTTACTCGCCTAATACAAGTCCAGCTTGTTATTTATTGCTTGACTATAAATACTCAGTCATCACTTCAGTGCATGATAGTTGGCTTACTCGCCTTCTCCAATTCGCTTCGTTTCGCTTTCACGCTTTCCTTTTCATGTGTGTCTGCATAAATAATTGCATGAAATAAATTCGTCCGCAACACCGTATTTGGCTTCTTACTACCGCCACTGCACAAACAGGGTTAACTTAGGCATAATATACGGAAGGAAGATTTATTTCATAACATACTCGATCATTCGTCCACACTGGAGTCCAGTCTTGAGCCACTAAAATCTCATAGGCTGTCATTACAGGTAGTTGTCTCAGCAACTGCATCTTTATCTCTGCTTACTTTCAAGTACACTGTTTGACGCAAATACTAATAATTTTCTATTTGTTTGCTCAATTGACAACTTACTTGAATCGTCCCATCGGTGATATCTTTCCATTTCATCGTGGCTTGCATGTCTGAAGGTGAGACCGTAGCCCGATAAGTTAACAATCACTTTGCTAGTCCGCTCCTTATTTTATCATCGTATTCTCAGGATATCATATTTCCGTTTATATATTAGAGATTTAAGCTTGGTTCTGCTGGGTAAAGGCAGATTTTAGAGTCTGCGGCTTATCTTCATGATCAAAAAATAAGTAGTACATATAGTTGACTGCAGTTTTATCTGACACTGCCTAACCCCAATCTTGGCTCGAAAAGACATCTGATGAGTTGAATGTGCTTGAATTTATCGTTCTCTATGATCGAGATCCGAAACGGTTTTAAATGATGCCAAGAGTGAGACCACGACTAAGATAGCTTATTTCAAACAAGCATCCGATGAGACATTGCTATCACGAGTATGAATCCAATTTCATTAAAGTTAGATGGCTTAATGAGTATATATCCATCGATATATCATATAAAGTTTGCTTTAAAGAGGACATCATTTATAATTCCACAATGTTCATCACCCGTCAGCACACCAAATACCAAATGATGTTTCAATGACAGTTGCTACATGTTCTCGATCCAAAATGTGTAAAAGAACATTTTGAGATGGTGGAGAAAATTTATAGATCAGGTGGATGATTGTGCTCAGAGAACGAAACACCACCACAAAGAACATTTGCCCGAAAAAGACAGCGAGCCAAGTATCATTGTGATGTTGGTACCTAAGTGCTATAATTTGTCCCCGAAGACCTGGACAAAACCTTTACCCTTCCAGATGGCCCTGTCGTTAGTATGCAAAGTGATAGGAAATGAGCGGCAATGCGAAACTAAATGAAGGAAAAAGACATTTCGATAAACAGTACATGTTTGGTCAGCAAATCTCTAGTCACTTCTGTCATTTCTGACTGACTCGTATCTAGTGTATTTCAGCTGTGTGTATCAGAGATTGTAAATATTATCTTGAAAATGGATTGGTTAAGAAGAAAACTACCGAACTATTGCTTTGTTTTGTAACTGAATATAACCAATATTATTTCTTGTTTTTCAGGAACATTTTTGTTTCAGTATGTACCCAATCATCAGCATACACATGAGTGGTTCGTCGCGGAAATCTCTCCAAGTACTATTTCTCTATAATGTTCAATGTAAACTTACTCTCATAAGTAAGGCCCTTTGTGTGTCCTGTTTATTTCTGTCCCAAAGAGGCTGTTTTTATTCGTTCTACTTGGAATTCTAGTCCCTTTGATGAGTCAGTTTACTGCTGTCATTTCAAGTGAATGTGTTCATTACGTTTTAACTGACCTCTAAGTTTCAGTGACCTTCAACTTCATTTTCTTGGTTTAACTGCTCATCTTTGGATAAAATGTTGAACCTCAACTACGCAGTTTTCTGAACCGGATCTCAGGGCCAAAATACAGGGGAATATTCTGTTGACTAGTGCTTGGTGCCAAGATAATACCTGATTAAGATCTGATATGTCCCCGGGAGATAGAATAAAAAGGAAGGCAGCTGTGGCTGAACTAGAAACTCGTAGACGAAGCGGTGACGTAAACCTACTAGTGGGTTCTGACTAATCAGGTCTTGGGAGTGAATGGCACAGATGGATCTTTCGTCTAATGAGGATGTTTTCGCACGATAACAGTGATATTTCATTCAATATTTTTCAGTGATGGAACGCTGCTAGAGTTATTTTGCACGACATGACCTAATAGGGCCTGCAGTCTTTTGTAAGAGCAGAATAAAGCCTAGTGTTACATTTTATTGATGTATCGTACGCCAATTTTTACACTTTTCAAGTCAAATACTAGACTTCACAGATACGTTTATTGAGCCACACTAAGAAAGTCAAAGCACATCACTCTAAGCCTGCAGTACACCAGAAGGTCTTCCAACACAGGTATTTTGTCGTTTGGAGTAGGCTACCACTTAGAATACAGAGATCAAACACCACAAGTTTCATTATACATGATTTCAGTAGAGCCCCAGATGAGCTCATACTATCTCTTCCATCAACTTCGAGTATATTATCGTGATATAGCACTTAAAATATTTATTCAAAACAAACGATTTCAGCAGACACAATACTTTGTACCTGCGATAGAAATGCCTTATACAGAATACCTACCAACAGCAGCTACCTTGAGACTGGGACACAAGGAACACTCAAATGTATGCGGAATTCTGTTCTTTTTATCTCCACGACGAATGCATGACGCATGAAGTATATGCCATCAACAGTTCGTAATTGTGTGGTGCTCCGTCTATTGAGTTAAGCACTACTGTTATAATTCGTGTTTTCATGTACTGTTTCATCGCACTTAGGAATAACTATCTGAGAAGACGCCAAGAAAGTTCGCGAACCGAAACCAAGTCGTTAATGTCTGTAGTTCCGTTGTTCCGGTCAGTTAATTGGTGAAATTACCTACCAAAACACATGATGTCAACGCCCTCTGCTAGGACACTTAAAGCGAGATTGGATTTTCACAGTACTACAAATCACAGGGATTAATATAAGTCCATTGACTTCCATCCCTTACTACTGGAGACTGATCAGACACTAATCGTCTTCTGTCAGATTGTTTTACCTTTCAGAAGGAGGTAACAATAGTTTCTCTTTTCTATTGACACGAACACTCTCCTACCACGAATTCATAGACCCAGAGGAACAACCAGCCTACTAATTTTGTACAGCAAAATTTGAAGCTTGACTTCCAAGCGCGCCCTTTCTGAAGTAGTACGACCGGAACGCTGAAGGTAATCGGAGCAGTAAAGTTTGGTTTGAATTTCTTCATTACACATTAACCTCTGGCTTTTTGTTGTTCATCAATACAGTGCCCAAGATTAAGTTAATCTGGTTCTCATGAGTTAATCTAATGCAATCGAGTTCTCTGGTGCCACTTGGTGCTTAGACAGGCTGATTGCATAAAATCTGGGTTTGCCTCATAAAATTGGAGATCTTGAATATTGTGCTCATTAGATCGAAGTTGTTTGGACTATATAGAAGTTTATTTTTAGGTGTGACGGCTATTTAGCTACTAAAAAGTCGTTTTACTGATTAACCTAAGACGTCCAGATAAGTTTGCTGGATGAAAAGGAATAATTTTTCAAATTTCGGTAACTGAGATCGTTACGCGTATATTTGTCATCGATAATATTCGATGATTTAGCTATGTGGTCCTGAATCTAGCCAAAATATGGTTTGTCAACATAGAAGACAATATGGCATGCTTTTGTTACTCAAGATTTAGTGTGGAATATAATTCGTGTTAAAGACGTACCAGTGTGGTCTCATTAGTTTTCCTAGTATATTTGGATCATCTTATCGTAGATAAAGTAGTCGCTAAAAGATTTCTAACTCGAGTTGTAAATTTCGTCCCGTATAAATGATAAGCTGAATATTCAACAACCATGGTGCTTCTTTTTTCAGGATTCGAGTTTCTTGTTAGTGTCTTCGATGTTCAGGGTGCATAGTCAACAGTGTTTATGGCTGGTTTGCGCGAAGAGACTAATAAACTCCCCTTGCTCAGTCTTGTAAATTCGTTGGAAAGACTTCTGGACGAGTTTTCAGCGGTTTTGACCCGTATAATCTGTTAGGTAGTTAGTCAGAGCTAATAATCCCTTGATCAGTTGGGAAAGTTGCTTTGTCCTTTGTACATACTCATTCCTAGTTAGGCCACCAACGTCAAACTATCGTCGATTTAGTACAATAAACTGCTTGTGAGTCGTATGTCAGGTAATTTAAATAGATCACTGCCGATGCGGACCAGGAAGTCAGGCGTCTGAAGTTTATTTGCCAGTTTCCGTTACCGCTAGGTGTGATATACATATTCTTTACGAACTACATTGTTCTCTATCGGTAGTTCTGGAATTTAGTTGGTGGTGTTTTAAAGAAAAAAAATTGAACAATCATAGCAATCTGCCGATGGCTGGAGCAGAGACAACGTACAACATTTTATGTCAAAAAAGCCATCAAATGACTAAGAACCCGAAGAATCAAACCCACACTGAAGATTTGTTTAACTTGAGTATTCATGTAAACGCATCAATATTGACATCGTTGCTCTCACGTAAAATCAGCTGTAAAGATAAACGTAGCATTTATTGTAGTGATTTTGCGAACTCTCGAAGTGCAAGTTAGTCTGTCATAACGTACCATTTGATTAGGATATGTGTTGATCTAAGTTGCAACACAATAATGCTGCAAGCTATTGTTAAAGTCCAGAGCTAGATTAGCAGGGTTTGCATAAGCCAAACGCTCGCTCCATTCGCAAGCTACGTAGAACCTGGTATTTATGTGTGTATCAACCAGTTACCACACTGGATCAGAAGTACTCCTACATAAGGTTATGAAAGTTATGGTTGAATGCATCTATATATGTAAAGGAACTGGAAGTCTGCTTAACATCCTCCCATGCTAGGCCATTATAATATGTCATACAGATACATTGCTCAGTGTAATCTTAGCTGATTTCATCTTACATCACTAATCGTTCTAGCTGTTCTGTGGTCGCTTTTTTGCTCGATTTCGTTTGAGATAGTTATCTTTTGTGTTCTTGTTCATTTGTATTTCCTCCAAAAACAATTTGAAAATAATACTTTGTACGTTGGCTATTGTAAAAATACAGACAGATGATGACGTACAACGCAGAACTGCGTACGTAAGTACATCAGTTCAGGTTGCCATACCACATCAACACAGAGACGCAACTGCCAGTTCAAATCCAGGAGTGATAGCGATAATAGAAGTATTAGCGGTAATGGAGGAGATTAAGGAGCGAAGATATGATTGGAGAAGTATAATTCAGTGAGATAAATTTAGAAGGAGAAAGATAGAGATGATGAGGAATTCAGAAGGTTAGAGTTTGAGAGAACCATTGCAAACGATTATGAGCCATGTCGTTCAAGGTCTCTAACCATCGGTAACTTTCGTCTCGCGGACTCCAACCAGATAGCCTACATCTACTAACATGGCTCAGTCCACTTGTCAGTGACTTCATGGGTTTGTGCCATGTTCTGGTTTGGCTTTCTTCCAACCTACTCCACCACAAAACAGTAGGTGGTTAGGCATAGATAACACATGTCCCAACCACCTCAACTGACGAAGCTTCAATGCTTAATCTATTGATTTGCCATCCCTACCTAGAACTCGTTTCCTAACGACAGCATTGCTTATACGGTTGTCCCACGATATACGAGCAATGCTTCTTAAACATCTATGATCGAATACTAGTAACCTACGAAAGTCCTCTACTCTTAACGGCCATGTTTCGTATCCGTATAGTAGGACGGAGCGAACTGCTGAACAGTACGCTCGTTCCTTGATTAGGAGGCGGATATCACGCCTACGCCATAAGTGACGCAGGTTGGCAAAAGCCAATCGAGCCTTCTGTATCCGAGCTGAGATTTCGTCAGTCACCAGGCCATCGGCACTGATGAGACTCCCAAGATAAGTGAAGCGGTCTACACGTTCGACTACTTCACTCCCTATCACTAGTTCAGGTGTCGATGCAACCCAGTCTTGAAGCAACATTTTGCATTTCGAGGGGGAAAACCGCATCCCGAACATGCTTGCATTGTTGCTTAGAGTAGTCAGAAGACTCTGCATTTTGTCAGCATCTTCACCAAGTAGGACAATGTCATCGGCATATTCTAAGTCAATAAGCGAGCCACCTGGAAGAAGGTCTACTCCTGAAAATTCAGACGAGGACAATGTTATGTCTAGGAGCATGTCTATGATAAAATTAAACAACAATGGAGAAAGTGGACATCCTTGACGGACACCACTTGAAGTAGAGAATTCCGGTGACAGTTCGCCATAAGCCCTCACTCGACCAGTGGTGTTCGAGTAAAGGGCTTGTATAAGGTTAATGTACTTCTTTGGTACACCTTTCAATGACAGACACTGCCAAAGAACCTCACGATCCACTGAGTCAAATGCCGCCTTTAGGTCCAGGAAGACAACTGTTGTAGGACGCCTAAATGTGTGTCTGTGTTCCAGGACCTGTCGTAGTGTGAAGATGTGGTCTATACAACCACGTCCAGGTCGAAAACCAGCCTGGTTTTCTCGAGTTTGCTCTTCACGAGCTTTCGTCAAGCGTCGAAGTATTACTGAGGCCAATATTTTAGATACTATATTAGTTAGACTTATTCCTCTGTGATTGTCACAAGAAGACTTCTGTCCTTTCTTATAGATTGGGACAATCAGTGATTGAGACCAGTCGGATGGGATCACGTCCAGTTCCCAGATTCTACCTAAGATCTCAGTCAGCCTAGTTGATAAAACTGGACCACCATCCTTAAATATCTCAGGGGTCAGTCTATCAGGACCTGCAGCTCGACCTCGCTTCAGATTTCCTAACGCTTTTTCAACTTCATGTAAACTGGGAGGACTTAAATCGATTTGCCATTCAGGATGACTGGAGATCGTGGGTAACCGAAGAGTGGCTCGAGGCCAGTTGAACTGATCCCTAAAGTGTTCTGCCCATCGATCCAGTCTTCTGGATTGAGAATGGATAATAGTCCCATCCTTTTCCGAGATAGTCTCACTCACATTCGGGTTCCTAATACCAGTTTCTTTAATAAGGCGGAAAAGTTGTCTACTGTTGCCTATCGCCGCTGCCTTTTCCATCGCTTTTGCTTTCGCCACCCACCACTGTTTGCGATCGTTACGTAGGCTTTTTATAAGTCTGCGCCTAAGTTGACTTCGTTCTTCATCATGTTCAGAGCCAGGTGGGATGAGTTTTCGGGCATCCATCAGATCGGTGGATGCTACTGAGATCCACGATTTCATTCTAGCCTTATGGTCAACCTTACTAGCAGATATCACTGCTGTTTCCACAGCCTTTTTGATATCATACCAACCTGCTTCTGGATGGGAATCGCTTGCATGGTTGCTTAACTCTCTTTCTAGTTGCTCCTGAAATATTTTCTTAGTTTGAGTATCATTAAGTAAAACCCTAAGAGGCTTCCTTACGGTGTCTTTCCTACGTCCAGTAAGCCTTAAACAGATACGAGCTCGCACTAGAGCATGATCTGAATCCAAACATGTGCCCCAGAACGAGCGACAGTCCTCTATCGAACCCCTCCATCGGTGGCTGATGGCGATGTGATCTAGTTGAGTCCAACGTTGAGACGACTTCGGGGGTCGCCAGGTCAACAGATGCTTTTCCTTATGCCTAAAGTTGGTGTTCGCTAAGAATAGGCGGTTATCTGAGCATAGTTGCAACAGACGGTCGCCATTGTCTGTTCTCTCAGTCGCTACACCATAACACCCACCAAGATGTCTTTCCTTTTCACCTAGTCTACCTACTTGAGCATTAAAGTCACCAGCCATTATTACTATATCAGAGCGCCTAGCTTTTTGGAGGAGGTCCGAAAGCTTTCTGTAAAACTCATCTTTAACCTCGTCTGCACTGCAGTCAGTGGGGGCATAGGCAGATATGACGAAGAGGCAACGGCGAGTGTCCCTATCCTTACGAGTCCTTACTGTCCCGTTTAGTCGGACAGCGCACAAACGACTATCTACTGGGATCCAGTCTAGGAGAGATAATTCTGCCCTAGGACTCAACGCTATGCCTACGCCAGCAAGACCCCTGGAAGCAGAATCAGGGCTACCGGATACACGAAGAGTGAATCGGGCTGCTTCTTCGTTTTGACAAGGTGGAATCAGGTTAATGACTTTACTAGGATCCTGTATGCGCGTTTCCGAGACGCAGCATACATTGATGGCACGAGTTTCTAAAGTCCTAGCTAATGATGCCTGTTGCCCTATTTGACACAATGTCCGTACATTAAAAGCTCCAACATGTAGTCTAGAACGGGGTTTCAGGAGACCAGGAACGACGTTTCGTGATCTCGCTTCGTCTGCATTAGCGGTGCAGTGAGAAAAGGGAGTATGAGTAGAGTTAGTCGTAGCGATAAGAGAGACATTAGGGGGTGTAGGAAGGATTTGATTTTGACCAATTTGGTCTCGCGTGCTGTTACGGGTATGAGGGCGGTTGTCACTTCCCGGCTGCCCACACCGTGTAAGGTTGTTTCTTGAGGGACCTGAAAAGGAAGATGGATTAGTGTTGGTGCGTGACCGCAGAGCCCAAGGGACAACTGCTTGAGGCCGGTCACGCACGGCCTTTTTATGAGAGGTATTTAGAGGATTAGCTCCGCTCTTAAAGGCCCTTAGTGGGCACCCTTACCCAGGGAGACGGAAATCCGTGAGGTAGTGTGAGGTGTGACATTTTTAAGGTCGACCTTTTCTAACCCTTCCTTCCTTGTGAGATGGGAGCATCGCTGCAGATGCTGGTTGTCCGAGGGAAACACCTTACTGCTATCACACACCTCTGCAGTCAGCAGTACGACTTCGCCCTCAGACCTTGAGTAGCTGCTTTTAGTCTCATCGTTTTCCAATCGACCTGCCTGGCATGGTAGAACCTTCGGGAACATATGTTCAAGCCAATATAGCTTGGTTGGGTTTTCACGATACGCAAACCCGACCACCACGTCAAGGTAGCAGCTTCGGTCGGGATTGTAAAATTACAAATATAAAAGGTTTCATTGAAGGCTAAAAACGGCAAGTAAATTTAGATTTTTCTCATTTTAAAAGTCATTTGAATCCACATTAACTGTTAAGTTCTTACTCTTTGATTACTGGAGCTCTTGTAACCTCACCATATCTTGATTATTCCAACCAGCTTATCAGGTTGCATTCTACGGCTCTTCAATTCTGAAAATGACCAGCGAAGACAGTAAAGCAGTTGTAAACAAAGAATTCCTTACAGGCGTCGTTGAAGGTATGTTTCGCATCCTCGATTTGATTTGCATTTAGGTTTTTACGGTCGACCTTGGACCTATCCTCAACGGAAAGAACTATTTCGAAGAATGAACCAGATGGGGATGAATGCCTACCTATACGCTCCTAAGGATGATATTAAACACAGACAGTCATGGAGGGATTTGTACACTCAAGAGGAAGAGCAGCAACTTCAGTTTTTGATTACTGAGTCCACTGAGGCTGGAGTACTTTTTATTTTTGCGATATCACCAGGCTTAGATGTAACGTTTTCTAGTGCCAAAGAAGTAGATATTTTAAAGAAAAAGGTTGATCAGGTAAGTATATACATAATAAGTCGATTAATAAGGGTTGAGTTCTCTTGAATTTTAGTCCGAACACAGAATCATGATTGCTTACTAATTAGATTTCTGTACTTGAGGTTATGTAACTAGAGCTACTTATGGTGATAAGTAGACTGAAAGCCTTCTGGTCATTGCCTGTCAGTTCACTGTCCCATATTTAGTGTTTCCCCACCCCAACTATTTTGGTCTATATATATGATTAGCTGTTCTTAATCCTCAATAACTGATCCCAATGCTCATTATATCAACTTCAGTTCAATATTAGAATTTATTAACTAATTTATGTGAATGCCTTTTTGGAGATCATGCATTTTCTGCTTTGTATTATGGTGGGTGTTTCTTCAGAATCCTTATTACTGACATCTCAGCGATTCCGTGCGGGAAAAATTCCAAACTATGTAAATATTAAAACCTCAAACCAAAAAACTACATATATATATATATATATACCTTCTGAGCTTCATTAAAGTCTGTCGAAGTCATCTCGAACAATTTTCTTTAGCTAATGTGATCAATCATCATTAAAGTACACACGCATTCTTTCTTGAATTGCAGTATACTTTACTGATAGTTTATTGTTATTACTGTATTCTGAACTGTTCGTACTTAATGGTTATTAACTTTGACAACACGCACATATCTGAAGTGATGAAGATTTGTAGCTTGTATGGATGCCTTTTTTAGTGTTGCACTCTCTGAGTTGGGTGGTTTTATTAGATGGCTTTCATTTTTGTACCGGACTGTACGCAGAAGTGGGATTTTTAATTATCAGCTTTATTATCTCTTCCCAATCATTAAAAACCCGCTTCTGTGTGAATTAAGCATGGATAATGTTGTCTAAAACGACCGTGAAAGCTTGATAGTCAGGCCATCCAGGTCAAAGAAAACTACATACATCTGTTAATTAACTACTTCTACCAAAAAAGATAACTGGTTCTAAACTGTGCTTGAACTCTTGGTTAGAGGTGAGTAATATGATAGTAATTTACGGCCAGAGGTTTTAGATGGCATAACTTTAAGTAGGTCACAGTCATCAGATGTAATCGTTCCTTACTTCCCTTTAGTTCTTAAGCTTAGTAATATTCAACGGTTTTCTCCCATTCTCCAATATTCAGACAACCGATATTTCCACAGCATTCATCGTTTGAAATCCTTTGCTTTTCGTTTTATTGATTTTTTTCCACTGTCATAGCTTGTATTAGTTCACATTCTTACCAGACAGTCACTTGTCTTTTACCTAATTGTCAGTAGCGTTTTAGGTTTTTGTTGATAACCCGTATATATTAGTAATGTATGGTTTTAATGTTTTAGGTTTCGAAGCTCGGTTGTCGTGCATTCGCCCTTCTTTTTGATGACATTGAACCGCGCCTGTGTCCTGCAGATCGAGAGGTATTTAACTCATCAGCCCGTGCTCAGGTTATGTTCGCCAATGAAATTTACAACCATTTAGGATGTCCAGATGTATTTTTATTCTGTCCAACAGAGTACAGTGCAAGTTTGGCAGTACCTAATATTAATAAGTCAGAATATTTAGCAACAGTTGCTTCCTGTTTAGCACCAGGTAATATATTTGTATTTTGCTGCTTTCTAATATTTTGTCTAATGAACTAATAAGTTGTGGTGTGCGATGTTCCAGATCTTGACGTGATACATGCTAACTCCTCATATTGGCTACTTGGACGAGAAGGCCAGAGCGGAGGGGAAATTCTATTTGACTAACGAATGTGTACAAAAATTCGTATATATATAAAGTGATATTCCACCTGACGAAAGGAAGCTGTTTATTGACCTATGATGTTTATCCGTCCTGCAGGACATTTTCTGGTAGTCATCAAACAGCCTTCGCTAAGGCACTTCCGATCGGATCGCTATATCATTTTTATTTGATCCATAGAAACAGGTTTTTTTCTGGGATCTGGCATTTAGTGAGTTTGACAATCTCGGTTCCAGAAAATCATGAAATAGTTTCAGATATAATCGTTATTATTTAAGCTCATATCACCAGCGGGCACGAATGAACTGTAGTTACATTCATGAGACGTAATTGCAGTGTTGAACAAAATTTCTTCCAGTTTTTCTAAGCATCCTACATATGAACACGGGATTTCTGTAGAAATTTCAAAACCTTTCATCTCTTGTCAGTCGATTATGGTGAATCAGGAGTACAGGAATCAATATCAGTACATTCATGGTAGACAGTTTAATTGAGGACAGGAACCTATTAGTTTTATTGTGCTATAGAGTTTTTTTTAGTGGATCCACTTATTATTCCAATGAATCCATGCTACTCTTAATAAGAAACCTCGTATTAGTAAAGTCTGCGGTTGATGGTGTGCCAGCTTGAATTCTTCAAAGACGTACTTCAGAGGAAAATTGGCTGTACCCACTCTCCCAGCAACTTAGATCAGAATCGTTTAAAGTTTCGAATTCATTCTATTCTAAGAGACTCACTCATCGATCGAGTGTTCATATGAAATGATTATGTTCGGTCTAGATACCGGCTAAACACAATCTGCTGAATGCCTTTTAATTACGAAATTTCGCTTCAGGGTTTCCTTATATGAATACCTAGTTTGATCAAATAAAGTAAAGTAGTCCAATATGTTGAGCACTGCTTTATCTTTGAGGTTTTGCTGACTATATTGATTCGATGGGTGACATGAAATTAAAATGCTCCATTGGCTTTTATGAACCTACATTGTATATGGCATAGACAAAACGACATCTCCGTTTTACTATGTGGTTGTGGTTTTACGATTTTGTTTATCACTTCCTGTTTTTTATTTCAACTCATTTGAATACTCATGAGAGTGTGTAGAGTATTTGGTTTAAAGGTTTCATTAAAGTTAATAGTTTCACTAAATCTTGTTTGTTTCATATTTTTTACGTACTTAAAATTCCTTTCTAAATAAATATATTCAATATATTTGCATTTGGAAGTACTTTGCTATTTAGTTTTACTATAGCTATGTAGTTTTATCTACAAAATTGTTCTCTTCACCTTTCTTGTAATTATGAATGAAAGTAAAAACTAGGTATCATTATTTGTCTGAATTTCATAACTATTTGGAAAAAGCAACTATGATTCGACTTATATAATCGATATTAAAATATAACTACAAACATATCAATAAGTTTGTAGTGAATAGATTCTCAAAGTTAATGTTTATTTTCTGTAATTAACGCCCAACTATTAATTTTAGGTATCGCTGTCATCTGGACCGGTCCACTTGTGGTATCTAAACGAATTTTAACTAAGGAGCTGCAGGAATTATCTGCCTTACTACAACATCCTATCGTTTTGTGGGATAATTTACATGCTAATGATTATGACCAGCGTCGCGTATTTATCGGACCATACAGTGGTCGACCTTTAGCTTTACGCCGCAAAGGCTTGCTTAGAGGCGTGTTAACAAATCCAAATTGTGAATTTGAAGCAAACTATGTGGCGTTGCATACTCTTGCACAATGGTCTAGGTAAATTCTAACTTTCTCGGATCTTATAACCTATTTACATTTCCTTCTATTATCATAATGATCTGTATCTCAGTATTTTAAAAAATGAACTTTCATTTACTCAATAATATATCAAGATTTAAATTTTTGTTACTCGAACAACCGATTAAGCTGAGAAAACTCGCCCAGTTTCTGTTGTATTTATTATCTCTCCTCAGTATTATCGCAACGATTTTCTTGAAATTTCACATGGAGTGTAATTTATATAAAACGCACTCCTAACTTTAGTCGACTGTTTTATGGTGGAAATGTGGTTTAGAAGTTGGTGAACTCAGTTTTGGATTTAGTGATACACCACTGGAATATATATCTTGCTTATTCTCAACCTTTGGACGTACGTTTCAATATCGCAAACAGCCGTTATACTGTAAGGAGGAATAACAGTGTTGTATACTGTTGATCACATGGTTTTTTCGTAGGCCGTATTTTAAGTAGATCATATATTAAAATTAATTTATATTTCACTTTTTAATGTAGGCAAGCTGGTAGCAAACATATAATACAATCAACTGATACAGAAATGCTGTGTACAAGTGAAGATTTCGAATCTAATGCTTCTGATGATAACGAGATGATTGATGATGGTGTCGATGATCAAAAGTCAGGTGATAATAATGAACACGCATCTGTCTGTCAAGATGAATATGTAAATAGAAAACGACAATATGCATCTGTTTACAGACCTCGTGAAGCTCTTCGTATAGCTTTACGAGATTGGCTTGCATTAATGCTTCAGGTGAGTGTACATACACATTGACTGTTGTTTATTTTTCTGAGTTAACAATTTTTCCTTAGGTGTAAATCTAATTTGTTATCTACAATACATCAGAGTTTAGACACCAAGGTGATGTCACTAAAGGTTACACATTGGATGTGGCTTACAACCTGATTCACTAACATGTACGTGGTTATTGTCTCATTTATTCGCCCATCGTTTGCATATGTTCAACTAATCTCTTTCACCCATCAAGACCTCGGCACATCAATCGAAAATTTATGCTGGTTGGTACCCATTCATAGGCATATTTTCCATTTTATAAACTTTGTGATCGCGTTTGCAGTGTATATTGTACAGTGACTCGTTCGTACGTAGTAATAGTTGATTTTTCTGGGATCGCTTGTTTCTTCAAAAAATGACATTATTTTTATCCGTAAACGTCACTAATTTTCAGAGGGTGGGGGTCGGTTTACTACTTCTCAATAAACAATTTCGTATGAGATTAACGAAATGCTTAATGTTGCTTTGTATATCTTAAGGTACTGTTAATATGTAGTTGACTGTTTTTAAACTTAATTCACCATAAATTATGATCCATTCGGTAGTTTTTATAAGTAGTATTCATAACATCAATTTATATATCATCTTTACTGTAGCCTTTCACAAAGTATCTTGTTCTCATACGTTTTAATCATAAACCAAAGTGAAAGTTAACATATAAAGACCGTGAATTTAGTATAACCCATGTGTAAATTCAGCGATAATTTTTCAGAGCATTTTCGGTTACTTGACATTTGATACTGTTTTTGGCTTTCTCTCTGAAATTTTCATTGGTTTCTCGTTAGGGTCTTCATTTATCAAGACATATCTCTAAATTTTCATTTAAAGGTTGGTGCTTCAAAACCCAGTACGGCTATAGGTACTCCTACGCCTATGGACACAGATAACCTTGAGAATGGTCAAAACGAAGCTCCCATGCAGGTAAATTAAGAATAGTCTTATACAAGTTGGTTATTTTTTCTTAAAATATCCCATTGTATATCAATTATCTTGAAATTTCATATAGTATATTACTGGTTGTCTTAGTTACGTCATTTTGCTTTAATCACTGTTGCAATTATCAATTAAAGTGTTCCTTGCATAAGTTCAAGTCACATAATCCTATCTATGTTGATCAATTTAAAGATTTCCGAAATCTTTCCTGTTACCAGCAACATTGTAACATTGTCTGGACTTTTGTATGGCCCAACTGCGCCTGGAGTCCCTCTGGGGCTACTGCCGGTCCCGTTCCCGGATAAAGGAGGAGGGTTGGGAATGGGGTTGGCCACCCCATCCTGTAGAAAACTAACTCGCTAAAAAAGCTCTAACCAGGAAGAAACTCAGCCCTGAGTGTTAGAAGGTCTTCGTTCAGAAGAGTTATGACGTCTCATGATGAAAGCCAAGGTCCTTCGGAATTCACGAGGCTGATACCCCTTCTGACAACCAGAGCAACCATTCTTTTAGGTACATGGACGTTCGAACATTGTGGGAGATTGAAAGACTATTTCAAGTTGCTGCAGAAATGAAAAGATACAACGTGGAGGTGTTTGGAATCAGCGAAACGCATCGGACCTAGGTTGGACGACTAAGACTGGCATCAGAAGAGCTGCTGTTATACTCCGGTCATGAAGAATAAAATGCATCACACACACCAGCAGTTTCACTGATGCTGTTCAAAAAATCACAAAAGGCACTGACAAGATGGGAATCTCATGGACCCAGGGTCATCAAAGCATCCTTTAAAACAAAGAAAGAAGGCATTACAGTGAACGTCTTCCAATGCTATGCATCTACCAACGACCACATTGATGACTTTTAAGATCACTTCTACGAGAGGCTACAGCCAGTCGTCGATAGATGCTCACCAAAGGATTTGGCCATTCTAATGGGAGACCTAAATGCCAAGGCTGGCATGGATAACACTGGATATGAACACATCTTGGGACGTCATGGACTGGGAGAAAGGAACGAAAATGGTGAGATATTTGCAAACCCCTGTGCCTTCAACAAACTGATCTTCAGCGGCACAATATTCCCACACAAACGCATCCACAAAGCTACGTGAATTTCCACGGATCACACTACTCAGAACCAAATCGACCATATATGTATCAATAAAAAGTTCGGAAGGACTATGGAAGATGTGCGAACCAAGAGATGAGCTGATATAGCCTCAGATCACCACTTGCTGGCCGCCAAGATGAAACTGAAACTCAAGAAGCACTGGACAGTGGGGTGGAAAACATCACAGAAGTTTAATACGCCCTTTCTTCAAGATACTGACAAACTACTGAACGAATTCAAGATAGCCGTCAGCAATAGGTTCCAGGCTTTTCACGATCTACTATATGGAAAGGAAACTACTAGGTAGAACAATTGGAAAGGGATCAAGGAGGCGATCACTTCAACATGTCAGGAGGTCCTGGGCCACATTAAGTACCATCATAAGGGGTGGGTCTCTGTTTGTACTCTTGATAAAATTCAAGATAGGAGGAACAAGAAGGCAGCGATCAACATCAGCTAAACAAGAGCAGAGAAAGTCAAGGCATAAGCTCAATACACAGAAGCAAACAAGCAAGTGAAAAAGAGCATCAGAGCTGACAAACGGAAATATCTGGAGGATTTAGCAAAGACGGCAGAAAAGGCTGCAAGAGAAGGAATCTTGAGACCATTGTACGGTGCAACAAAGATGCTCGCTGAAAACTATCGTGAGCCAGAACGACTAGTGAAAGGCAAGGAAAGTAAAGTAATCAGCAACACTGAAGAACAGCGAAACAGGTGGGTATAGCACTTTAAGGATGTCTTGAATCGACCAGCCCCGTGAAACCCACCCAATATTGGACCTCCCAATGAATGTTGGCCTACCAACAATTAAAGATATCAGTATGGCCATCAGACAAATGAAGAGCGGCAAAGCAGCAGGACCAGACAACATTCTAGCAGAGGCAACGAAAGCAGAGGTGGTCTCAACTGCGAAATTTTCCCACATTCTCTTCAACAAGATTTGGGACGAAGCACAAGTATCAACAGACTGGAAAGAAGGATACCTGACTAAGACACTAAGGAAAGGCTATCTGAGCAAGTGTGAGAACTACAGAGGCATCACTCTTCTCTCAATACGAGGTGAAGTCTTCAACAGTATGTTGTCAAACAGAATGAAGGACTTCGTAGATGCCCAACTTCGAGATCAACATGCTGGATTTCGTAAGAATCGATCGTATACCGACCAAGTTGCAACATTACGGATCATTGTTGAACAATCAATTGAATGGAACTCACCAATCTACTTTAACTCGATTGACTACGAGAAAGCGTTCGCTAGTGTGAGCAGGACAACACTATGGAGGCTTCTTTGGCACTACGGCGTGCCTGAGAAGATAATGCACATCATAAGGAATTCTTGTGATGGATTAAACTGCAAAATCGTGCACGGAGGACGGCTGACAGACTCGTTCGAGGTGAAGACCGGTGTCAGGCGAGTTTGCTTGCTCTCACACTCTTTCTCCTGGTGCTCGACTAGATTATGAGGACGTCAACATCTGGAGGAAAGTGCGGTATCCAATGAACAGCCAGGATTCAGCTGGACGATCTGGATTTCGCAAATGATCTTGCTCTTCTATCTCACACACAACAACAAATGCAAGAGAAGACGACCAGTGCATTAGCAGTCTCAGCATACAAAAAGGGAAGAGCAAGATTCTACGATACAACACATTATGTGTCAACCAAATCACACTTGATGGAGATGCCTTGAAGAATGTAAAAACTTAACATATATGGGCAGCGTCATTGATGAGGAAAGTGGATCAGATGCAGGTTTGAAGGTGCTAATCGGGAAAGCAACGACTGTATTTCTTCAGTCGACGAATATCTGGCAGTCCAAACAACAACAGAATTTTCAATACAAATGTCAAGACAGTCTCATGCAATTGATTAACCATGACTATCGGTTAATTTTAAAGCCAACTATTTCATAGTGTATCAATAAGTTGAACAGTAGCACCATTATCAAATAATGCTTTTCAATAAGTTGTTTTTAGGTCTATACAAGTATTAATTACCGTGTAAATTTTTATCTTTAATTACTAGGTTGAATTCCCTCCTTCCAATGCGATCGTAACTTCTGATAATAATTCTTATGAAACTCCTATTTCAGGTTAGTCAGTTAAATTTGATGATAAGAAAAGTATCTATTACTAATATGACGTAAATGTTTGTTTACAAGTGATTGATATTTGTATCCAAACACATCAGCATTGGTACAAAGGGGCGTCTAAATATTTATGCTCCGCGCAAATTATTGAATTTGTGTGTGGGCTGAGGTACTGCCCAGACGCCTAAACGAAAGCATGTGGTTTTCTTAGGGGACTACTCTGAGTCTTTGACCCAAAAGTCTAATCCATATGGCAACATCATGAGATGCAGTTCTATGGTAGCCGTTGACCAACTATAAGTACACACCATTCGATCCGTCAGGATCCTGGAGCCTATGTACACCACTGTTTTGAAATCAGGGTTTTCCCGTAGGTGGACCCACCAACCCGATTGAGGGACCAACTACTTGCTTTTCGTCTTCTCACTGTCATAAACAACATCCCTGCCATGAGAAGGCAGTGTGTAAGACTCTCATGGCAGTGGCTATACACTTATAGACATGAGAGTATTCTCAGAGGGACGAAGAGCAGACTCTCTCCACTCACGGTCGTGCCAGAGCATTTGAATTTATATTCAACATTTTAGCAGTCCAAACAGTTTAGTTAATTGTTAGTTTTCTCTCTTCAGTAACAGTTTTTCAGTGTCTATTTTCAATAATAATATAGTCAGAAGAGTAATATTATGTGCTCGTTATCTGTTAATTATTAAAACTCAATCTAAAACTAAATGTTGGAGATTTTAGTGTTCAAACCTTGAGTCATATAGGGCAATAAGTTTCCTTGGTTAGGACTCTGGAATCTCGTGCCATCGATGTATGTTGCGTCTCTGAAACGTGCTTACAGGATCTTAGTAGAATCGTTAATCCGATTTCACCTTGTCCAGATAAAGAACCAACTTGGTTTACGCTTTCTCTATCTGGGAGCCCTGTTGCTGCTTCCCGTGACTTCGCTGGTGTAGGTATAGCATTGAGTCCTAGGGCAGAACTAGCTCTTTTAGGCTGGGTCCCAGTAGACAGTCACTTGTGCGCTGTCCGACTGTTTAGTCGGACAGTAAGAACTCGGAAAGATAGGAACACTCGCCACTGCCACTTCGTTCCATCATACATGGGTGTGAAATATGGCCAGTGAGAGTAGAAGATATTCGTAGGTTATTAGTATTCGATTACAGATGTCTTCGAAGCAATGCTCGTGTATCTTAGGATAACCGAGTAAGCAATGCTGCCATTAGGAAAAGGGTACTAGGTAAGGATGGCAAATCAGTTGATGAAGTAGTGAATCTTGATCGGTTGAGATGGTTGGGACATGTGTCACAAATGCCCAACCACCGACTGCCTAGACAATATTTTGTAGTTAAGGAGTCCTAGGGCAGAATTATCTCTCCTAGACTGGATCCCAGTAGATAGTCGTTTGTGCGCTGTCCGACTAAACGGGACAGTAAGGACTCGTAAGGATAGGGACACTCGCCGTTGCCTCTTCGTCATATCTGCCTATGCCCCCACTGACTGCAGTGCAGACGAGGTTAAAGATGAGTTTTACAGAAAGCTTTCGGACCTCCTCCAAAAAGCTAGGCGCTCTGATATAGTAATAATGGCTGGTGACTTTAATGCTCAAGTAGGTAGACTAGGTGAAAAGGAAAGACATCTTGGTGGATGTTATGGTGTAGCGACTGAGAGAACAGACAATGGTGACCGTCTGTTGCAACTGTGCTCAGATAACCGCCTATTCTTAGCGAACACCAACTTTAGGCATAAGGAAAAGCATCTGTTGACCTGGCGACCTCCAAAGTCGTCTCAACGTTGGACTCAACTAGATCACATCGCCATCAGCCACCGATGGAGGGGTTCGATAGAGGACTGTCGCTCGTTCTGGGGCACATGTTTGGATTCAGATCATGCTCTAGTGCGAGCTCGTATCTGTTTAAGGCTTACTGGACGTAGGAAAGACACCGTAAGGAAGCCTCTTAGGGTTTTACTTAATGATACTCAAACTAAGAAAATATTTCAGGAGCAACTAGAAAGAGAGTTAAGCAACCATGCAAGCGATTCCCATCCAGAAGCAGGTTGGTATGATATCAAAAAGGCTGTGGAAACAGCAGTGATATCTGCTAGTAAGGTAAACCATGAGGCTAGGATGAAGCCGTGGATTTCAGTCGCATCCACCGAACTGATGGATGCTCGAAAACGCATCCCACCTGACTCTGAGCATGATGAAGAGCGTAGTCAGCTTAGGCACAGACTTATAAAAAGTCTGCGTAACGATCGCAAACAGTGGTGGGTGGCGAAAGCAAAAGCGATGGAAAAGGCAGCGGCGATAGGCAACAGTAGACAACTTTTCCGCCTTATCAAAGAAACCGGTATTAAGAACCCGAATGTGAGTGAGACTATCTCGGAAAAGGATGGGACTATTATCCATTCTCAATCCAGGAGGCTGGATCGATGGTCAGAACACTTTAGGGATCAGTTCAACTGGCCTCGAGCCACTCTTCAGTTACCCACGATCTCCAGTCATCCTGAATGGCAAATCGACGTAAGTCCCCCTAGTCTTAATGACGTTGAGAAAGCGTTAGGAAATCTGAAACGAGGACGAGCTGCAGGTCCTGATAGACTGACCCCTGAGATATTCAGGGATGGTGGTCCAGTTTTAGCAGCTAGATTGACTGAGATCTTAGGTAAAATCTGGGAACTGGACGTAATCCCATCCGACTGGTCTCAATCCTTGATTGTCCCAATCTATAAGAAAGGACAAAAGTCTTCTTGTGACAATCACAGAGGAATAAGTCTAACTAATATAGTATCTAAAATATTGGCCTCAATAATACTTCGACGCTTAACGAAAGCTCGTGAAGAGCAGACTCGAGAAAACCAGGCTGGTTTTCGACCTGGACGTGGCTGTATAGACCACGTCTTCACACTCAGACAGTTCCTGGAACATAGACACACATTTAGGCGTCCTACAATAGTTGTTTTCCTAGACCTTAAGGCGGCATTTGACTCTGTTGATCGTGAGGTTCTGTGGCAGTGTCTGTCATTGAAAGGTGTACCACAGAAGTACATTAACCTTATACAAGCACTCTACTCGAACACCACTGGTCGGGTGAGGGCTTATGGCGAACTGTCACCGGAATTCTCTACATCAAGTGGTGTCCGTCAGGGATGTCCACTTTCTCCATTGTTGTTTAATTTTATCATAGACATGCTCCTAGACATAACATTATCCTCGGCTGAATTTTCAGGAGTAGACCTTCTTCCAGGTGGCTCGCTTATTGACTTAGAATATGCCGATGACATTGTCCTACTTGGTGAAGATGCTGACAAAATGCAGAGTCTTCTGACTACCCTAAGCAACAATGCAAGCATGTTCGGGATGCGGTTTTCCCCCTCGAAATGCAAAATGTTGCTTCAAGACTGGGTTGCATTGGCACCTGAACTAGTGATAGGGAGTGAAGTGGTTGAACGTGTAGACCGCTTCACTTATCTTGGGAGTCTCATCAGTGCCGATGGCCTGGTGACTGACGAAATCTCAGCTCGGATACAGAAGGCTCGATTGGCTTTTGCCAACCTGCGTCACTTATGGCGTAGGCGAGATATCCGTTTGCTGACTAAAGGACGAGTGTACTGCGCAGTAGTTCGCTCCGTCTTACTTTATGGCTGTGAAACATGGCCAGTGAGAGTAGAAGATATTCGTAGGTTACTGGTTTTCGATCATAGGTGTGTTCGAAGCATTGCTCGTATATCGTGGGACACCCGAGTGAGCAACGCTGTTATTAGGAATCGGGTGCTAGGTAAGAATGGCAGATCAATCGATGAAGCATTGAAACTTCACCAGTTGAGGTGGTTGGGACATGTGTTGCGTATGCCGAACCACCGACTGCCTCGAAGAGCTTTGTTTTGTAGTGTAGGAGTAGTTTGGAAGAAAGTTAGGGGCGGCCAAACCAAAACATGGCAGAAATCCATGAAGTCATTGACTAGTGGACTGAGCCATGTCGGTAATTGTCGACTACCTGGTTGGGGTCCGCGAGATGATAATAATCGATGGCTAGAGACCTTGAATGACATGGCTCAAAATCGTTCGCAATGGCGCCAGTGCATTTATTCTCAGTGTTCTCTCAAATGCTAATCTTCTGGATTCTTCAACCCCTCTAGTTTCGACTCTCTAAACTTTTCTCACTGAATCATACTTCTTGAGTAGTATCTTCTAATCCTAACCTCTCCGATTATTTCTAATTCCCTTACTACCTCTTCTACTATTGGATTTGAATTGACGATTACTTCTCTGTGCTGATGTGGTATGGCAACATGAACTGATGTACTTATGTACAAAGTTCTACGTTGCATCTGACTGACTGACTGAGTTAAGGAGTATGTTGGAATAAAGCTAAGGCCGGCCAAGCCAAAACATGGCACAAATTCATGAAATCACCGACAAAAGTGGTCTGAGCCGTGTTTGTAGGTGTAGACTACCTAGTTGGGGTCTGTGAGACGATAACTGACTGATGACTCAGAATTTCTAAGATTTTATTTATCACATGTGCCTGTAATTAGTACTTTATGGAAAAGAGGTAGTACTGTAATGCCACTGAATATTTGCACTTTTATTTTTTAAAGAAACGTATTATAAGCTTTCTAGAAAATCCTTAATCTGACAAATTCTCATTCCAACTGAAGTAAATAGAACGGATGAATCAAGCCTATGACTTCAAATAATTGAAAATCTAGTTCTTAAACCACCGATAAATCATTTAAAATTGAAACTAATGTTAATTAAGTTATGAAGGTGTATCCTATCTGTTTCCGATCAGTAACCCGAGCGGATTTTCACTGGATGATTTTGTTTAGCTAGTTCGTTGTATTTTTTGTTATGTCATTGATCAGACTGTTGAAATAACATGCATACATGAAGTGAGTAAAATGATTAATCTGATAAACTGAAGATTACTACTTAATCATATCGTATTCTAATCGTTTAGCTATTATGTTAGTAAGCTTTTAATTATGTCAAATAAATCTAGATCATTCGTGCAATAATATATTCTTGATTAATTAAGTAAATAATTATATATTTGCCACACGTCTGTTTTGTATTATTAGACAAAAGGAAATTATTATAGAAGCAATTTATGCTTATTATTATTATTATTGTGTTTGTAGTACAGTACAGTCAACTGTTATAATTTCAGTTAATACATAATTGAAGTTACATTAATGCAAACGTAGATTGGTACAGGTAAATTCTCTATATGACAGCTCATAGGTAAATTAATCTATAATCTCTCATCAAAATTATTTACTTTTCACTCTGTTATCATTACTATTAATATTATTGTTACTACTACCACTTTAAATATGTATTCTTTCTGAAATATATTATATCTTTATAGGTGATGTAAATTCAGTCGCTGTTACTTTAGAGGATTTGGAAATGTTTGCTGATCTTTTCTACTTACCTTTCTCTCATGGACCTGCAGCTATTCGTCTACTAGAATTAGGCCATTGGTTACGTGAATATTCATATGTTTGTGGACCTAATCCATCTGATCTTGAGGTAATTAATAATCATTAGTTATGCAAAAAAGTTATAGTCTTTATTAATTTATACCTACTTTTTTCTATCTATAACATAAAATGAATAGTGACGCAATGTCTGTTTATCTGAGTATAGTCAGTTTTACTTTCTACTGATCACTAATAGGAAGTCAACATATTTTTTTCTTTTTTTCTTTCCTTTCATATACCAACTAATCAAATACTGTTTAAACTATTTCGATTGTAATAATCTGTATTTTGTGTTAGTTTCATAAGTTAGTGATATCTGTGCATGATTCCGTTTTTTACAATTTTTTTGTTTGAACGACTAAGTTATACATGTTACTGGTTTAATTTTATTATCCTACTATGATCAACAAGTTTTCAATAAATGTGTGCACAGAATTCAATGTTAATAATTACTTGAATTATTAGCTTATGTCAAACATCACCGGTAAATGTTTCACATTATCAGTAGCTAGAAGTGTATGCAAATTCACAGACACAAAGGATTCGCTACTAAGAAGGAGATTTGTCAATACTTTACTTTATCCTTTGTATTTATTCATCGACTTGTTTGTTAATTCACCTTCAACTATTTTTTTTTATTAGAACAAGAGTATAGAAGGAATGGTGTATTACTGTTTTGTTAACATTTGAAATTCAAATTATTATTAATGAATATGAACAATGGGAAATATTATTATTTCCTCTTTTCTATTCATTTTATTTATTTATTTTGTATTATACACTGAATAATAAATGTATATAGAGTTCAGTCATTAATAAAAATGTTCTCTTAATTCTATCCAACTAAGTTTGTAGTGAATCTATCCACTAGAAATACTCGATAAAATGTTACATTTTTTATTATCCATGACATGACTTTGATACACTTCATAATTTGAAGATTTTTTTTCCCATTATTTACTGTTGTGAACGAGAAAATAAGAAACTCTCTTCTTATCATGGGGTTTCATCTTTTTTCAATTATAGAAGCTAATTATTGACCAAATGATTGGTTAAGATTCGCAACGTGTATCAAAGTGTGTGTATATATTGTTTAAATGTATTTTCTTGATAGCCTTTCAATTAAACTAACAAGTTAACTAATTAAAACTTTATCGAGTTAATGAAGTGAAAATAGTTGTATAGTGCAATATTTTATATTTAACTTTTAGAAAGCAACTGAATGGAATAAAAAGTTTTCAGATTATATAGATATGGTTTCGGCAATTAGTCGAATACGAGATCGTATACAACGTTTACCATCTAAAAGTATCTCCTATGAACTAGCTCCATATATAACTGAAGTTTATACTGTGGTTGGGATTATCCTGGATTATTTTCGATGGTTAGGTAAGCTTTATTATATATGTATGTATCTTTCCATGTATTTGTCACTTAAGTTATTTGTTTAAGCAAACTCGTTAATGAAATTACTTTTCAAACCTGCAGTTAAAGCATTTATTGTCTATTGTTTCCTAACGATATTTGGAACGTATTCATTTAAACATAACCCATCTTTAATATCATCTTAGAATGAAGGCTAGTTTTTTTGATATAACGTGTCTTCTCTATTTGTATTACTCTAAAATTATGTTCATAATAAAACTGAATGCAAGTTTATTCATGGTTAAATGTTTTGAAATAGTAAGATTATTCCATCTATTAACTTAAACTCCCAGATATGTAGCGTGACTATATTATACAGTTTATACTTACCGTTTTTATTTTAATATTTTACAGAAACCGGAGTCATGGCTTTTCGTAGCATGTCTCATTTAAAGCGGCTTTTAACATGTAAGTTTTGATAGTTTTGCTTTTATTTATGTATATCAAATGAAGTTATTTTAGTTATTCATACATAATGCTCTTGAACCGGATACCCTACAAAGTTATTAATGTACACTATTCTGAAATCTTAAATTATTATCAAAATTTTGATTAATTCTTAATTTAATTTAATGTTGTGATATAAATTATTTTCATAAAAATCAACTTGCGTATATATATTGTTCTTGTTGTAGCCACTGTTAGTTTATGTATACATGAATATGCATGAGAAAAAGAAACCTCTTTCATTATTTATTGTTGTAACAAATTACAAGCTTAGGCTTTAAAATCAAGGACGACGGTGTATCCAAATAAATCTCTATATTAGTACTAGTTCCAGAAATAAACCACAGTGGAATTCACTTACTAGAAATGGGAAGGGTCTTTTAAGAACTCGTTTTAGTGCCGAGTATTTGTCTTCTATCTATGTCAAGGTTGTGTACTTTGGGTAATTCATATTTCCTGGATGAATCAGTCCAGATGTGCCACCGTTATGCTTAATGTAGGTACATGGTGTATCTTAATCTTCCTAGACTATATTGCTGTTTGATATTTGGTTGTTGTCTAAGCTTTGTAAATTCCCATGTGGATCTATGTTACACCACGCTTCATTCAGTGTATCATGAGGACTGAACATCTTTTTAAAAATTCTCATCTAACATCTTCCATCTCTCTAACTTTTAGGGTTTTCACCTGGCTACCGTGATATGGTAACATCTGGCGATCAAGAACCATGGACATTTCGTGGTGGGTTGATAACGGAACTTCAGGTAAATATGATGATTGTGCTTTTTGGTTAATTTTAATCCATTTGAAGGTAGTTGGTAGGAAATTTCGGATCCGGGTTTTGTGCTGGTTAGTACTAAGTCATAGATACAATCTTGAGGAAACTAGTACTCCCAGTGGGATTAGTACGTTCGTAATTCAGATTCATAATCTGAGACGTTACTACTGAGCTATTTTGACGTCCACTAACCTCTTGTAGGACTGAAATATCTACAATTGATTGGTTACTAGGTAGTGACTTTTCATGTTTGTTGGGTTCTTTATTCACCACCTAATTCTATCGATTAAGTTTCTAGGTAGGACCACTAATCTAAGTGACCCAGAGCAACAGGTGCATTATTTTGTGGTGTTGTGCACATTGCAACTCTCCCTATGAAATTTAGTTAGGATTAAATTACCAAACAAACATGAAAGTGGTCATTACTCATTGATCACTCAGTGCCGAATTTCTATTCTATGCTTATAAAAATTTTCTATTTTCAATCGTATGTTTTAATTGTATGCTTAGATGATCATTCGATCCATGGGACTATTCATACTTAAATAGTTCTGGAAGTTACTTACTTAGTTGTAAATTGATTTAATCGATTACATTCAGGTTTATTATCTAAAATAAGTTATATTTTAAAAATAAAGAGGTCATTAAATTTAAAAAATTATTCCTCGTAAGGTTTTACACCAGATATATATTCAAGATGCAGTCGGTATAAACAAGTCTCTTAGATGATAATCCTGGTATTTTATTTGTTTAAATTGCTAAAAGTCGGATCTCTTTCTGTCTACATTTTCGACAGTTTGTTATACTGTAGTCTGTATGATATTAAAATATCATCTATTATTTTTTACGTTGCAAACGTTTAAAGGCTCTTTAAAATTTGATTTTTTTTCCCTGTGTAGAGAATTTTACCACTTGAATCTGCTCAAGATCTTTTCCCTGCACCGAGTCGTGCTGTACCAGGGATGACTACTATTCCTTATTTGAATTGGCCTGATAATGCACCAAGTGTATACACACCACTTCCACCTGCTGTTCCCCCAATGATTCCGATTCAACCTTCAATCTTCCCGAATTTTTCAAGGTTTCCATCATATGTTGTTCGACCATATAAACCTGAGGATAAACCATGTATGTATAGTTTATTCAGAAAGCTACTTTTGGCTCGTGTTGGTTTACCTGAAAACGCTCTGCCATTAGAATTCCAGGATTTACCCGGTGACAGGTAAGGGAATCCATCCAGACTTAGCAGAGTATTTATTTGGTTGGATAATTTCAACAAGATTTTGTGTAATTTAAACAAACCCTTCATGATTAACTAAACAATATCGTTAAAAACTTGAGTGTTCCTGGTTCGACACCATATAGAGTCATCGGTGTATTCCATAAGTCTCCATAGATTTGTTGTTATTAGTTATTTTACGGTAAAAAATTAATATTCAAATGAATGATTTATAAATGTAATCGTTTTATTTTTTAAGTTAATTTATTAAGTGTCCTAAGTTCATAGACAACTTATCAATTTATTATCGATTATTGCTCAATAATTTAAACGAGTTTCGGTTTGTTAATATGATGTATCCAATACTGATTGATAAGTTGATATGCAGTAGTGATGAGATGTCGCCGGCCAAGTGATGGCCATACACAGTATACAACCTGGTCAACTGGTAACTGCTTACAGGATCGAATTACTCTGACATAAGCACTCAGTGAACTGAGGCAGTTAGTTAGTTGAACATTATTTATTTATTTAAAAGACAAAAACAAATGTGAAAAAAATTAACTGAATTATAAAACATTGCGAGAGATGAATTTCGTAGGTCATTCAAGTGCGGTTAAAATTAAGCCCTATTGTTAGGCTCAATTCTTACCCTGTGTCATACCTCACTTTAGTAATTTTTATAAGTAGACTAAGATTAAAATTCGTTACCTCATCGTCATTTGTCACTTTGTAAATAATTGTCAAAGAATAATTGTACTACCAAATAATTATATCAGCATGTGAACTTATCGTGTCATTTAAATTTGTCAAATAATTTGGCTGTGAAAATATTTTTGTGTAATTTTCATCATTGTATCTTGGTCAGTTCAAAATACGAACTTTCATTGACTCGACCATTTACTGGCTACTTGATAAACTGCTTTTAAACGACATTTGGTGAGTCTTTAAAACTTTCAGACCATATTCTGTTGACTTTACTTATTATTCATTGCTTTTAAATGACTAAAAGTTTTTAAAAGTGATTATTGTTTCAAATTTATCGAACTGTTTACATTTACTTGGTATATGTTCCTCCTATTTATTTCATATTTTGTAAAAAATTTTTAAGGTATTTACTTCCATTTCTGCAACATTCACCGGAAAATTGTTTTATGGTTATGGGTCCACCTTTCTTACATACCTCAAATGACTGTTGTAGTTCAGTCACAAATACTGATCATTCTACTTCAGGTAATTGTGTCGGTTTTGGTGTTTCAGCACCGGATGCTGTATCTTGGGCTCGTGAACGTACTGCTCAGTATCGAGAATCAATGAAATTGAAATATCCTCGTGATTTCCAGATTGGAGTACAAAATTCATCTCATGGTAGCAAATTAGTCATGGGAAATGGTGAGAGTCATAGCCCCCTAACTTCAGCTGATACTGTTCAACTGGAGCCTACTGTAGTTACATCTGCTCCACTTTCTCCTTTAACAGATGATCATTCTTCAAGCATTACTACAAATCGAAATTCTGTGGCTGTTGAAGAATTCATCAAGGTAAATATTCATAGTAATATTTACTACTCACCATCATCGTTATATTTTTCATCATCTTTATTTTATGTTATGTAACACATTATGATTGGATAGACTCAACTATTTATGTTTAATGTATAATGATTCTTTAAATCTAAATATCTTATTTGGGGTAGTAGTCATTTGCATACATACATTTTACTGATATCTTATAGACTTTTGACAGGTCAAATGTATACAGTGAGCATGTCTGAAATGTAGTTAATTTATTTTGACTAGCAATTATAATGTTTTTATTTGAGCTGGTATGATTGACGTTGTGGTATCAGGTTACTGTATAATTACCAAATCAGAATGTAGAGCTGTGCTGTACAAAGTAGTCTATTGATTCAAATTCTTACACTACTCTAGTTTAGAGTTTATTTGAATGAACTAAAAAAAATTCCAATGAATATTAAACTGCATTGTTAAAAAGTTCAAGTTTCATACAAAATTAGCTACTTCTCTATAATTGATATTGAAACATGTTCATCTATATTATCCAACTATTAATGATCATCATGATTATACTGATGAAAATTGAAAGATACCTGCAGCTTGTTTAGTGTATCGTTCGATTTATGTGCTTTGTGTGCAAATAATTAACCTTTTATCTTTGGATTTTTGTTTTCATTTCTAGAACAGCCACCTTACTTCTAAGTAATTTAATTAGTTACTAGTTATTTCTTTCTACTGTCAACTTCTTTATCACTGTTGCTTACAGGTCTATCATCATATTTCAATCTGTTTATAGAGGTGAATCCAAACAAGTTTTTTTTCACACAATTTCTTAGTTCATATTAGACTAGTGAAATTCACTGACTTTTAATGGTTTCAAGTAAAGAGATTATTGATTTTGCAATAAAAAAAATGGTAGAAGCTGAAGTAAGTTACAATAACGATGAGGTAGTTTACATTCAACCTTACAAGCTATACATAGATATATTATAGCAAATTATCGTTAGTCATAATCGACTACACATTGTCAATTATTAACTGCTTGAAGTAACACTAATCTTTTTTTTTCATTTTCAGTCAATGCTGTCGTCTTTCCATAATGATACGTCTGAAGTTGTTGATATTGCTGCAGCTGTGAATTTACTACCTCCTCCTGAACCACTTGGTGGATGCCTTCCTATAGAACCACCATTATCTGGTTGTTTGGAACAATGTGAATCGAATTGTGCTACTGTTCCAAGCACTCCTAATATTCCTACTAATTTATCATCTCAATTAGAATCTAAATCTTCTTTTCCTATTAATGAATGTGGTACAATTATCCCACCGCTACCTTTGCCTACACCAATTTTACCAGACACAGCTCCTCCATCTCCACCATCTGGAACTGTTTGTGCACCACCATTAGTGCCTGATACATGTTCAAGTAGTCCTGTAACAACAAATTCAGTGATAGCTCGAAATCTTATTGTTCCTGGTGGACCGGAAGCGCTTCATAGTGCTTTAACAGCACATCCTGCTATTATATGGATTGAATTTGATGATATTGGATTAAGTAGTTGTGTTACTGGTCCTACACCTGCTATGCTAATTAATCATAATCTTGGATTGTGTGCAGATTCACCTGAAGTGTTATTGGATTCTGTTGCGCGCCGATTGTTTATTTGTTTGTTAGCGGCATTGAAAACCGTCGGTGCTCATGTAAATCGCCAATTGATTATAATTGTTATTATAATATGTTTTATTGTAAACAATTATTTATATATTTTTGTTTTGATAGTGGTTTTTTTTAAATAGACTTAAAATTTGGAGATATCAAAAATAGTATAAGTTTTTTTTACTATGTTCAGCATTGTTATACTCCAACGTGATCGATAAAATTCACTGGATATTAGAGGACTCTTAAAGAAAAAACGTGATAGTGATCGATACACAAAAGTGTTAATTATTTGTAAACAATCTTAACCTTAAATATTAATCTAGAAAATAAAAATTGCATTAGCTTGGATTAAATTGAATTCACTGTGAATTATACAATTATGCATTTAATGACAATTGTTTAAAGGTTGTTTAGCAAGGATTCAAAACTTCAATGTGACGACATACACTTGTTCATTTCATTTTGACTAGACATATTTAGGTTTACAGTATTGTAGCTGAGTATTCTATGTTATAGAGGATCACCTTTAAAATTTTCTAACTGGTAGATAAATTGACAATATTCTAACTGAAGTGTCACTGCTAAAGCTCATCTCAACATTCTGATTATTTTCATAAAGTAAATTGACGTAACCGACAAACACTTTAATCTCTTAAATTGAAATAGGAAAGTGATGTTCATTTTAACGATTCTTTATTTGTGTTATTTCGTTTCTGCTTAATTTCTGCAACTGGACTGTTAGTTGATATAGTGCATTGTTATACTTAGTTTTAATCCTCGAAAAAGAAAACATCAACATATTATCTCCAATATCAAAACATCTATCCATTATTGAGGTTTGTATATCGTGAAAGATTAATTAGACCAAGTTAAGGTGTACAATTAGGAAAATGTAAAATAATAAGTATCTTTTATATTTGTGGTAGACTTTGTAATTCAATTACATAATGAATAATGGGTTTAAGATATGTTTTAGCATTTGTTGAACATAAACCATTTATTGAATGCAAATATATCCAATTGATAAATCTTTTATCAAAGAAAATTCACATTATGTGATTCGCATTGCTAATCAGTATGTAATGAACAACTTTGTAATTTGGTTATTTTTTTTTTTGTTAAAACGTTTTACATATATCATGATTATTTTTTTTTTCTATTTCAGGGAGCACATGTACAGTTGGATACTATCAATGAACATCGAGCAGAACTTTATCGACGTTTCGGTTTCTATCCTGTTCCAGCAGCTTCAAATGAACAAACAACTGTTTTAGCTCGTTTAATTTAATTTTTTTTAAAAAATAATCCCATTCCCTTTCCGCTCATATGATCTTCTACATAGTTTATATGTATGTGTTTGTGTGTGTCTGTGTGCAGTGTTCAATTATCAATGTTGATCATGATGATAATGCTTAAATGACGTTCTTGTTCTAAATTCAAATGATTACATGATATCACTGTAGATTATCAATGCACTTATATGCTACTATATACAAAAAGTTTTTTTGTTTGTATGATATAATTCCTAAGACTATTTTGCACGTTAATGTATTTTTTGCTGTTTTAATGCATACGTGCATTTTGTATTTGTATGTATTGTTTCTTTAAAATAGTATTATATTAGTTTATTATCTTGATTGAAAATAAGCAAATATGTAATTTTTTTTCTCTTTTTACCCTTATCCATATAGTCTAACTTGTTTTGTTTTAAAATCCCCCAAGTTAAATGAATTAAAAAAATCACAATTTATGACGAAAAAAAAATTAGCCTCGTTTATAATAGGATTCTTTGTTTTTGTTTTTTTTCAATCAACATCTATCGTTCAAGTGAATTGATCAATCTTATTTCTATCATTCTCTCAATTATCCTATTCTATTGTTCGTAGCATAACATTTCTAAGTATAATTTATGCATATAATAAATTTGAAAGTGATTTCTGATTAAAAATTGAAGAAATGTTCAAATTTCATTTGATCTCTTTCATCATTTATACACATAAATACATTACATAAATGTGTAGTCTTTTATTTTTAATTGTTATTTGTGCAGATCTTAATGTTGCTTTTTTTTTGCAGACAACAAACAAACTAATTTCAATTTAAACTGGATAAAAAAAATATAGTTTGGTTGACGTTATGTTTTGTAATTTGCTTTCTTTATACATTAACTTTTGGAGGATATGTGTACACGGGAATTGTTTATTGAAAAAAACCAGGAATAATATACTATACTATATGAAACTCCACTGTACTCCATACAGAACAACGAAATCACCGGTAAAATTATTAAGAAGCACCTAGATTTTTTTAAATACAAAGCATAAATATGTACTGAATATGTTGCACATTATCAAAAGTATAATTTTAACACAGAAAATTGCGGTGTTTCTCAAAATCGTAATATTATAATTTACGTAGATATTTCACTGGTAGAAAAGATGGTTTACCTATAGGAGCAAACAATCCATTTACTAATCTCTACACAAATCTGAACAGTTAAACATCAAATACGCATTAAGTGTTGTCCCATAATGCATTTTATGTAGATAGTTGGAATAAGTTATGATGAGTTCTTGTCGTTCTTTCAAAATTGGTTTATATTATCATTTAAGTAATTGTTGGAAGATGAGTGATGCTACATGAAACATGGAATGGTATTAATATTTTGGAGCTGGCAGGTTGATTGTACATGATAAATAAACATGAATTATTCAGGGCATTTAACAGTTCTCAACTAATAATTAAATTTACTTACAAGATATCATTTACACTCACCAAATTAATGTGAAATATACTTGTAAACCATTAATCAGCTGGTCAGGATATAAACTTTTCTCACGCTTTTAGTTATATAACAAATATGAGTGAAATTTGCAACTACAGGATTGTTGGATTCCATTTTGAAAATTAGGATATCGTCAATAGTTTCACACATAAGTATGCAATTTGGTCTAGATGTACTTTTCTTCTGTTTCGAGCTGTAGACGTTACATAAGTCGCTTTATTTCCTTGTGCTCGCTACTCTGTAAAACTGGTAATCGTGCATGGTTCTCTTGTTTTCAATATGAATCAACACATCAAGCCAATTTCGTATCCTGTCAGCGACATATTGTTGTGATAGGGAGTGGAACAGTTGGGCATGTTGACCTCCACTTATTTGGGGAGTCTCGTCAGTGCTGGTGACTGACGAAATCTCAGAAGGCTCGACTGGCTTCTGCCAACTTGCGTCACTTATGGCGTAGGTGAGATATCCGTTTACTAACCAAAGGACGAGTTTACTGAGCGACAGTTCGTTTTGTCCTACTATACGGGTATGAAACATGGCCAGTAATGAGCGAGGACATTCGTATGTTACTAGTATTCGAACAAATGTCTTCGAAGCATTGCTCTTATATCCTGGGACAATTGAGTAAGCAATGCTCGTGTACCAGGTAAGGATGGCCGATCAATATTGAAAATTCATCAGTTGAGATACGTGTTACGTATGCCTAACCACCGACTTCGAAGACGATGTTTTTTGGTGTAGGAGTAGGTTGGAAGAAAGCTAGGCGCGGCCGAAACATGGCACAAATTCATGAACTCACTGACAAGTGGATGGTAGGCTACATAGTTGGGGTCCGCAAGACGATAGTAACCGATGGTTAGAAACTTTGAATGACATCGTTTAAAATCGTTTGCGATCCCTCAGGTGGGTTCCTTCTTTGTGTTCTCTCAAATCCTAATCTTTTGAACTCCTTATCACCTCTACCTTTCTCTTTTTAATTTTATCTCACTGAATTATAATTCTTGAAAAATATCTTCCAACCCTCATCTCCGTTACTGTTAATACTTCTGCTATCTTTGCCACTATAGGATTTAAAGTGATAATCGCATCCCTGTGCTATCGTGTTATGACAACCTGAACTGATATACTTACGTACCAAGTTCTACTTCATGACTTTGTTGTTGACAATTACCATTCACACTTTATACAACTGTAGAACATTTTGATCGATCCTGTAGTTTGTTTGTTTGATAAACCATTTTATGACCTTTTTGTCGTTAGTGTATTTTTCCTAGTGTGAATAAAAAGCTGGATTTGTTTATACTTCAATTCTAGGCAATTTTCTTCTTGATACTAAATGAAAGCAGAACCCTATCCCAATTAAGACATAAACCTATACTAAAAGTAACATTTCATCACAAATCTTATCACAAAATTTCTCAAGTTGAATAAATAGAACTACTCAAAAAATATATTGAGCAATAAAGTGATTTTTTAATTAAAATAAGTTAGCACACTGATAACGAGTAAGGAATCACTGTGAATAAGAATATTATTTAGTATATGTGAATTATTTTTAAACCTACCAAAAATGTAAAAAGTGGGTGTTGCATGCACATCTGTCTTTTAAATTGCATGTCACTGGTTGGTAATAATAACACTAATATAAGTGAACATCTGTCTCAAGTCACGCGAGTTAACTGATGTTACAAATAATAAGTATTCTAGCGTAACTCAAAGAAGGTCAGATAACCAGATTATACAAGTGAAATTAGAATTTGGGTGGTAGCGATAAGCCAAACAATATTGTAACCTCGTAAAATGGCATCAAAAAGGCAATCACGTGTAAATAGTCACGGTAGCTGCACTGAATGAAGTCATATAAAGAAAATCTCATAGTATTTCATAATTTTTGGTGTCATCTTGGAAAATAATCATACGTAACACAAAATTCTAATTATAGTATAATAATTCTTTAATAATCATCAGTGACCTATAAATTTATTCATAGTACAAACTAAACTTAACAATTTTATTAGTTGTCTTAAAAAATCTAGGCTAAGAATTTAGTTTACGGTAAATAAATAAAGTTTTGTAACACATATCATGTGTTAAATCCAGAATATTCTTTCAAAACACACTACTTGCATATGAAATATTAAAAATGTACTGTTTTCTTCAACCATACTTAGGTTTCAGGTAAACCATCTAACCTCAAACGTTTGTAATGACAAGGGAAATTCAACCTTGTTAAACAGAAGAGCTATATCTATGAAAACGAGTATTTTAACAGTTAAAGTGTTGTCCGAAAATGTTGTCAATTATTTTATGCTACTTATAAGTAGGTAAAACGTGATAGCTATTTATTACAAACACTGGTTTCCTCATAGATATCATCATCATCGCAAATCTACTGTGAATGTCATCTGATGGAAATAGTGATCGCTTTACTGGGCTGCGGACTTTAAATTTCCTAACTTAAATAATTAGCATTAGTATTGTTGGTGATGTTTATTTTCTTATCCACAGGTCTGTTTGAAATCAGAATGCAACTATGAAATTTGTATAATCAAGAAACTAAAACAACCCGTGGACTTTTATACTATATTTTATGGTGAAGAACCAGTGGATTTATGAATACAACTGTACTACCAGTGGTATGCTTCTCTTTAATATTTTCATAGATTCTCAGGAAGTAGGGAGCTATTTTAAACAATAATATTATTATCCAACTAGCCTTGTTGGATTTGTTGTAAATCTATGTTCACTGGTTATCTAAACTGCATTAGGTGTAATGAAGACTGAATGATATACCCTACGAATATATGAATATACGAATAGGGATATATAGATAGGAATAAATTATCAGTACTTAAGGAGATTTGTTCCTTTCTTAGTCAGTATGTAGTTATAACCCACTAGCTGTTAATGTTGAATAAAGTTAAAAATATCTTTGTGATGTTACTATTTTCTGTATAGTAGAATATTTGTTGTAAAACCTAACCCAATAATAATTATCCAGAAATAGTTCTACATTTAGTGTTATATTTATAGTGAACAACTGTTGTATTTTACTTCACTGTTTTATGTGAGATCTTTGGAAGCAATCAGAATGTAGTATTAATGCTAGATTCCTTGTTGGTTAACACTCTTCAGCAAAGATTTTTTACGGTAGATCAAGTAATCTTTGATTCCGTGATTTTCAATGTCATTATGAAAGATTTTAATCACCTAATAATCCTCTTATTTAAAACTTTGAGTATAAACCTTCAAGAGAAACTAGGTTTCAGTTTCTGTGCTAAACTAAAAGAAAACGATGATAGAAAATACTGAAACCCACTATAATCTGATGTTAAACACTATCGTGTATGATAGTTAGAACCCTGTTCATTGTATTTTAAGTAGAATTTCACATCGTGATATTTCGAGAAACATTTTCTGTTGAAAGTAAGTGACTTAAAATTTCAGACCGAATGACTTTTGTTAATGTAGCTTGAAATAAATTCCGTGTTATCGAAAAAAAAGACTTCCAGCAGTTATTACATAGTTTTTTTGGAAATTACTTTCTCCTATTTGTTTGTCCTTCAACGTTTCAGTCTGTTGTTATTATTAATGTGTTTGTCGCCAAATTTATTATCTAGGAAATTATGCCAAGTTTGTAATGAACAGTAATAATTTACATACAGTCACTGATGCATGTCAAAATTAAGTAAAGAAATATCAGTACAAGAGTTAAACACGTGACAGTTCGTCCACATTAAGATGCTTCATCAAATCTACACATAGAATTGAAGAAACAAAGTACCTAAACTAATGAGTCATCATTCATTGTTAATGTTCGCTTATTTTGAATTGGAAAATTGGACATTGATTTTGAGGGAAATGTTTTGACATGGATTTTTTACCAACATGTAATTCCATTCATTTCTAAATAACGAAATATTTTGTTACTAAACAACATTGTAATTGGTTACAAAGTGATTGCTTGTCAATTTCACAATTCGTTCAATGATTAATTTCTCAGTAATTTTTCACTCATCTACTAAATAATTTCAAATAGCTTATAATATAACTAATTGATACTTTTTGTTTTATGTGAGCTACTTGATATAAGTACGAAATTGTAAGTGTTATCAGTGTTTACTTCATGTAGACTTTTAGATCAAATGAATGCTGATGTTGTTGTTCAGATTCCCAACTAGGAGTTTACAATTAAATTATCCAACTTGGAGAACGTAACGCTAGCAAAAGTATTGATCTGATCTACCATGTCACTGACTGATTTCTAATAATACTCGTCAGCCAACATGCAACTCATCAGTATATAAGATTGGTGAAGATCATTCCATTTGTAAACGACTCCCTCACGCTTAATGTATATTCATCAATTGTTTTGTATGCGAAAAAAACGATATCTCTATGTATTGAAATTATCAATTATTTAATTAATGTGCAGCTTTCTTAGAATAAAAACATTTTAATCATTCATTAAGCATGAAATTAAGTTGAAATCACAAAATTCATTCAAATTAACAAATTAATCCTTAAACTAATCTTATAAGATTAACAGAGAGAGAGAGAGAGAGTAGACAATTTGTTTATCGTTCATACTTCATTGAAAAAAAATTCCTCTTAACTAGGTAACGCTAACTTATCTTACTTTTCTACATCAACAATTTAATTTTTTTACTTTTCGTGTTTTTCTTGTTTTGTTTTGTTTATGACATACATAGAAAATAAACTGTCCTACGACGACAACGACGATGACGATTGAACTAGTAGTCTATAATGAATATCATGAAATTAAAATCAAATTAATTAGTCATCAAAAATAAATAAATAAAGAATCATTAAATTTGTTTCTCATGATACACATATAAATGTATATGTATAAATATATATGTATATCGCTTTAACAAGAAGAAAAAGAAATCTTATTTATTTTATGAGTTTTTCCACAGAAACACTATTCATTTCAATGCTTGTTTATTTTTGTTGGTCAGTGTTGTTAACTCTTTTATATATATATATATATATATATATATATATATATATATATATATATATATATATATATATATGTGACAAAAAAATACACTGAAGGGAAAATAATTTATTACAGAATTGTAAAGAGTGAGAAATCTCACAGTGTTATTATTAATTTAGATTTTTTAAAAAGATAAATATACATTAACAATGTATTATGTTCCGACTGTGTGTTGAAGCGAAAGTTGTCTTTCAATATATATATATATATATACTCGACATCCTACTGGTAAATTTCAATTTAAATCACGCTATACTACGTACTAGTAAGTAGAAGAAAGTATGCAGTAAAAATTCTTCTTCTTATTGATTTAAGCAAAAGTGAGTAGTTTTCGAAATAATCATTTTAATTACAAAATATATGGTGTTTTTTATATCAGCACTAATGGTATTGTTTGATCTTTTTTTAAAAAGTGAAATAAACAAAAATGAGGATTCGATTGGCAAATCAAACATTGGAAGATGAATGTTAGAATAGGAAAACAAATGTACCACTTTGAAACATGAATTATGTATGTCTATGTGTGGTAGTTGATAATTTAATCTACATCATAGAAAGAAAATTTAGCATTATTAAATTTTGTTTGATTAAACTTCTAGTTAATGAAAAAGTTAATTTTTCATTTTTAACCAGATTCAAATAAAAAAAAAACCTAGTAATCTATAAACTAATATTCACATACTTATATCTTTGATAATGTTAGTGTGGTCAATTTAATTTATTATCAATGTTTTATAGTAAGTGCTCTTACTGAGAAAGTAATATTTACTTTAAAACAATGTACTTGTTGGAACTATAAAAGACCTCAAAATAACTTAGATATCATTAGATATTCAATTCCTAATCGTTTAACATCGAATTCAATGAGTGACCTTCATCAAATCAAATCACCTGTTGATGTGTTGCAGAAAGTTAGTAGTCATAATGATCAAGTAATCTAACTATGTTGGTAAATATGTAAATGTATTGAAAAAACTGATATAAGTAACCATTATATTTGATCTATACTTCGAGGTAGGAAACTGTACACAAGTTTATCATTACATACCAACCCAATAGGAATGTGAATACTTTGGTCCTAACGAAACACTTGTTGATGTATTCTTAACTTTTAAAATTAAATATTAAACTCTCAGTAGCGAATAAAACTAGATTTGAAATCTCTCTTGTACTTTTATCGAAACACTCGTCCACGTTGCAGTTACATACATCTTTAGGTCAATCTCCTTTTACAGAACTCGACTAACGAATCTCTCTCGCTAATAGTATAAATTATGCATCACAAACTTTAAATTATAAACAGATACTGTTTTATCCCTGTTGAAAGCCACTTTCAATTTTAAAAGTTACATGTAATTGAACTGAACGGATTTTTTGTTTGTAATTATTTGTTTTCCATAAAATTCTTCTCAATGATTTCCTGTTCAAGATAATAATTGTAAAATAATTATCGGATTTAATGTTGTGTTCACATATATTTAACAGAGTATATAAGTATATATACATAAACATGAATAATAGAATAATTTAACTCGTACACTCCCCTAAATGTTGTTTATTTCATTGAGAAGAATCATTATCCAACTAAATCTTTGCATAGATATTTAATTAGACTAAATTTCAGAAACATTTATCACCTATAAATATCTAAATAAGTTCTCACCAGTGTTGTTTATTTCCGGACTTTTACGCTGACTTATTTTAATGTGATCTGTTATTGTTAATTGGGATATTTCTTTTTTACGTTATCACTGAATGTTATAAACAACAGAGAACAACTAACAAACATGATCAAGAATTGTATTGAAAATTGAACTACCGGTCTGAACTTATACAAATTAATTTATTATATGCAGTCAATTATAAAGATTATTTCATACAAATTAGTTAACTGTTAATTAATTAAATTTGTAATCATTTCATAGTTGAAAATTTCCAAATCTGTTTTCTTTTTGTATTTTCTAATTAAACACTATTTTACTTGTAAAACGTTTTAGTAATAACCTACAACTTCACTTTTTTGAATTAACTAAGTGTGTTGATTCAGTAGATTCTATGACTATTCAATATGTATTTTATCTGTTAAGTTCAATATTTCAAACAACATGTGCGATTAACAATTTGTTTTAAAAATTTTTATGTTATTTATTCAGTGTTACTGATGAATGTACTTATTCATTGTAATTTCATTCTCAATATTAATTCTTTTTAATTAAATACAACTTTAAACAAATTGTTTGTTATTGTTCAAAGAAGCTTTTATTTTACTTTTTTTTCTAATTGAAAAAGGTCTTATTAGCTTATTTTGTAAATAAAAAAAAACTAGAAAAATATAGGTGGTATTCATTTTTCTTAATAGTAAATAATATTAAGTTTTGGTTATGAACTTTGCAGTAGATTAAATTTTGTATGATAAATAAAGGTAATTAGGACTATACAGAAATCACAGTTTGGGGATAGCCATTAGTTCACAAGTATTAGACCACAAAGAAACTACTTCATTGACATTTTGGATAAATTCAATAGTTGTTGTCATTCAGTTAAATTTGTGTTAGAGGCAGAAAAGAACGTTGAATTTCATTTTGTTAACATTCAGCTGAAAAGAGGGTCAAAAATCTCCTTTGAAATGTCCATAGACATAAAACTTACCTGGAACGGTTAATGTACGAATTTCTATATCTGGGTCTAAGAGAGTAAAAGGAGAAATCCTAGTCACCATTTATCTTCAAGGAGTAGGTAAACATGCTTTGATTACACAATGGACAAAGAATTACTTCACTTTTGACAAACAGTAATCATAAACGGTCATCCACATAGAGTCATTGCTAGAAATTTAATAGCAAGATTAGAACCTGATATATCACCGATAAATTAAAAGAAAACTTTTGCTGAATATCTAAGTTGACAGAAATATAGCTACGGAAATCTAGATTAAATGAATTTAGGAATTCCTGTGCACTAACTTCTCACTCAGCTAAGCATCTTATTGTCTTCTAAAACCGCGCCTATTATACATGGATGCTTCAAAGGATGCCAATCAATATTTGAACAATAATAATGAATATTATCATATCTCTCACTACTGGAAAGCACCTCGGAAAGTTATTTTATGAGTAGCTCTGTATGTTATTAGCTAAATTTTTCCATAAAGTTATTTTGATTTCTTGAAGCTTACAATCCAAGAATGTGTAAATTATTTTTAATTATTTTACTTTTTATTTGAATATAAATGGATAAATTTGTGAATATTTTTATTATTATACGAAAAAAAAATAAACTAAACAATAAAAAAATAGATGAAATCTTATTCAACGGGTATTTTTATTTAGAAAAATAATTTGAATATTACTTGAAATCAAATCTATTTTTATCTGTCGAAGAAGATTTATGTCGATAAGTGTTTTAAAAGTCTTCAACTTCCAGATTGCAGAAAACAAAAGAGAATTGAAAACAAGCTAGACGAACAGTCATTTTGTTATAACTATTAACAAAGTCAACAAGTACACTTATCACTAGTTTATAATAAATTACCAAAGTAACAGATTATGATTGTGACTGAAACAGCATTCAAGTAAGTGAACTGGAAATTCTAATTTCTAAAATTATTTTACGCCTATCACTTTTGTGTTGTATGTAATCTAGTTTGGATAATGATCAAGTTAAAATGCATTGATTAGTTTGTATACCACTGTATAGTTGAATTTCTGAACGTAAATGTTTTAACTTTTCGAAAGAATTCAGCGAGTCGATTCGGTAATTATAGTGAAACGTCTGGATGAAATTAAAACTGACGTCACCAGTTTAAAGCTAGATTTTATCATCATGAAATGACATCAGTGAAATCATGCAGTATTTGATGACTGGTGGAACCAACCTGGATTACTCTCAAACAATCCATCCAATGATATAAACTTTGGCTTTCATATCTTAAGGTAAGTGATTTACTCGTGAATCACTTAGCTAAAATCAAATTGATCATATTTTTATTAGTCAGTAATTGCCTTGCATGCATCAAGATAAAACGTCCCACTTCAGTACTTCTGAACAGGTCCAAGTTCTCAAACATACAGGAGAACACCATTTTTCTGGTAGAGAACAGTAGAGATAAGGTTGATTAGAAGTTTTATTCTCATTCGTTTCACTGACACAGGACATCAAATAAACTGTAATAAAACTTTTCAAGCTATCCATTACCACATGGTTCTATGGTTAGTCTTTTGTATACCTTTAAATCCAATCGAATTCCCATTCATTAACTTAATTTTTGTACTTGAAGGAAGTTTGCATAGTTTTTCGCTACCATGGCTATCGATATGGAAATGCATTTTAGGTAGACTTTAACTAAACAAATTTTTTTTTAAAATATTCCAAAAATTCCCCTATTTTCTTCCAATTTCGTGGTCCTACATACCTTCAGTTTACTTCTCAGGATCCTTACGTAACTGCTATTAACTGACTTCAAAATATTTTGTGAATTTCCCTAATGAGATATGTAATCCAGTACCTATTCAAATATATATTACTCAAACTAAATGAAAAGAAATTTCTCCGCTCTATTCGGTTTTTTACTACATAATATTGATTTTTTTTAAATCAAAAAAAAAAAACTTAAGACAATGTATAAGTATTATGGTGAAGAATAATACTATTGCATTAAAAAAAACATTTTTAAGAACAACATTATTACACATTTTATAATTTTATTTTTTATTTCGCCTTGCTATTATATTCTTCTATTCTTATAGCTTTCTTCTAGAAAAAAAATTATCAAACTTATTATATACATTAATAATTAGTTATGATATTACATCGAATCTCATTCTTTCATTATCATTATTGAATAATTTTATATAGAAAAACGGAACTATCTATATTCTATAGTATGAAATTTAATAGTTGAAGACAAGCTGAGCTCGACTTAAAACTAATGGATTCAATATATCAGATAAAATTGACGTGATAGTACAAACATTGCATTTTGTTGTATATTGAAATAAGTTGATTCAAACAAGATGGATTATATTTTAGTTTAGGCAAACAGTTATATTTCAAATGACTTTGACAAGATTAATAAACTGCCATTTATGTATATAAGTAATAAATAGTGAGCATTCTTGTGATATTGACATTGTATTGGATTCTGTTATTAATATTCATGTCAGATAATTGATATGTTGAATAAATTTGCGAGATTTATTTTCAATGATTCCGTGAGTTGATTGTTCTTTAACGGTGAGTGATTATTATTATTAATATTATTATTATCAGTCCACTAAGCTACTAATGAAAATCCTATCAACTTTCATGCCAACATTTCAATATTTCGATAGAACAATGAGAAAACCTAATTGATCTGAAAAATGTGATGTGTTGGCACCAAACATTTCGAACAATCTGGTCACACATATCTATTTGTCAAGGCATTTTATCTGAAGATTAATAAAAGGTCAATTAAATAAAAGTTCAAATAGACATAAGGTGATAAGTGTAAATAAAGGAGAGAGAAAATTAACGTAATATGAAAAGAATAAGAAAGGGTAGGAAAATTGTCACATTACCCTAGGCTTAAAGATTACCAGGGTAAATTCAAGGTTATAACAAATTGTTTCTGTACACATAAGAGTGGTTTTAATTTACGAATGGCCAAGACCCCAAAAACCTCAAAATTCATCCTTCAACGTTTCTATACAATTGTAACTTCAGCCTTTGGTCGGTTTGCGTTTAGCCCAGATGTACCTTGTGTGCTGGTGAGTGTGTGAGGAGCAGCATTTGAGAGTATCTGGAAGAAGAAAGAACCTGAGAAAAAGATGAGCCGACGACTCAGTAAGCACAAAGAATGCACTAACATGAAATAGAGGAATAAATAGACAGCAACCAGAAATAAAACCAGTGTGAGGTCAAGACAAACTGATAAACGAAACTAGCAGTTGATGGAGTTACGTTTCGAATGCGTTACACAATATTTTGAAGACTGTCTTTATGTCAGTCTTATGCCGTCTCAGTTATATGATTCGCGATCGATGAACATGGTTTTCTGTTTCCCGTGTTTATCGCGTCATCTGAAGTTAAGTGATTTTGAAGCCACTTTGGTACATGTTTTATAACTCCCGATTGTAAAGTCCGATTACTCATCCCTATATATGTGTGTAAACTGATGAATACGATGGGATGTGATGTAATCAGTCGAGCAATGTTTAGGCCTACGTGGAATCATGGGCTTAGTCTTTTCAATAATAACCAGTTTAACAGCGTAGTACTTTTTCTCTGTGGCTGCATTTAGTCGCTGTCTTAAGATTATACCACTTGATCCGCCTCTAAGTGGTAAAGTGACATAAACATTTTTGTTTTTAGCAGGATGAAAAACAGGCTTTTGTCCTAACTGATTTCTACACCTATTGATGAACTTTAGCGGATAACCATTTGAAATCAATCTATGAGTCAAGAATTTCTCATCCTCTTCAAATGTATCTGCAGTGCATATTCTTTGTACCCTACTGAAGAGACACTGAACCAAGCCACTCTCGTGTTGCGGTGGACAAAAACTGCTGAAATTTAAATACTGCCCAGTTCATGTTGGCTTCCTATAAACTGAACGCTTTATAGTTCCATTCTCCCTTCGACCCGACAGTGTGTCTAAAAATAGCAGTTGGTCATTACTTTCTGCTTCGTGGGTTAGGACAATATCATTCTGAAGACTGCTGAAATTATTCAGTAACTGAGAAATATTGAGTTCTTTATCGCACATAATCAAAATATCATCCATATATCTCCTATACAGAGTAACCTTGTTGATGGGCTGATTTAATAAATTTTCAACATAGGCCATATAAACATCAGCTAAAAGGTGTCCCTAAGGACTACCCATAGCAACACCATCAACGTGATGGGAATGTTTGTTATCAAACGTGAAATGAACCTTTTCAGTACATAAAAAAAGTCCTTGTCTCAAAAGTGTTGACTGAACATGAAAAAAGGGAAATTACTCAATATACAGTCACAAAGAAATTCAACAGTTTTAATTAGGGGTACATTGATATTAGGGAATTTACATCGAAGGAATGAATAGTCTTTCCTTTGATATTAATGTCATGAAGAACATCAATTAGTTCAAATGTACCATTCAGAGAAAACTTACACGCTTTATTACTGACTGGGTTAAATAATTTAGCTAACCATTTGGCCAGCTTATGTGTAGATGAGCTGCACATAGATATTATTGTTCTTAGCGGATTGTTAGGTTTATGAATTTAGGGTAATCCATATAAAATGGGTAGTTCAGAACCGGTGGGTTTTAACGTGTTTATCATGATGAGTAGCTTCATTAGATTGGAATTAACTCTCGATTCTAATTTTCTAACCTCATTAATAAAGGAAACATCAGTCAAAAACTTCCTTTCATCACTAACGATGGATAAAATTTTCTTTTTGTAGGCACAACTACTCCAGAACCTTTGTTAGGTTTGAGAATCACAATATCTGGTCAGTTATGGAGGTTACTTAAGGCATTGAAATGTTTGGATGTTAAAATATTCATGTGTCTTTTTCAGATCAATTACGTTTTATCACTGTTCTATCAAAATTTATAAAAGGGACTAACTGTTTGAAACATTTTAATAGTCAAATAGTCCTTGGAACTTCTTCTTTTCTCAAATTTTCTGTTATGATAGAATAAAAAATGAGAAAGAATATGATCGAATCACGTGATTATATAAGTGCTATCTAAGGACGATGCGTCATAACTAAGTTAGCTTCACTTGATAGCAGATTTACAATTATCCTAGAATATGTGGATTTTAGCTAACAATCAAATCCACTTGAGACTCGTCAGCTGAATGTACTTGTATATACCTGCACATTCGATTGCACGATTTGTTCTGTAAAATGTTTAATATAATAGCTGTATCGAAGCAATCTGCAAAGGATACACATATGCTAACAAGGACGGATCAAAATTCAGTCAACAATATTGACAAAAAGGCTAAGTCACACTTGTACTTCTAATGATTCTAAAACATTGACAGTTAAATTAATATTAAGTTAAGGAGTTTGAATGTAAAACTATCATCAATAAACCGATAATATTTTTGTAAAATTGAGAGTTAATAGAAAATAATATCAACCGTTATTTGATGAATGTTAATTTAAAATATGAAGAGCGAACTAACATACATTAATACCTATTTATTACAACAAGAAAAGGAAAACTTGACGAAACTGATAATGTGAGATTTAAATAATTACCTATCCATCTATGCCGTACGGTCATAGTTAACCAAATCATTAAGAAATAACCACATAAACGATTACCTTGATTTCATTTCACAGATAACTAATAGCTCGAAAGTAAAAATAAGAATGAATGGATGTCGACGCATTTGTTTAAGAATTATGTTGTTACTAGTCCAAAAACTTACTAAGAATGGAGTAGTTGAAAGTCGACACATTGACCGGTAGGAAGTTTTATTTTCAAAGAGAAACATATACTTGGTTTTAACTACATGCTTGTAGTCATAAATACTACCTAGTATAATAAAAAGCGATCATTTTCAAATTATTAGCATCAAAATCATTCAAAAAAGTAATCTTCAAAATAATCGAAGTCAGTTGACAAAGTGATGCGAAATAAAATGTTTTAGATCATTGTTTCACTTTTAGTTGGAAGACTTTTTCACTGTAGATTGCTAAGTTGACATAAAAAAATTCTAAGACATTTAGACTTTGCAGTAACCACGACTGATATAAGGTACAAATTAGGAAATTAATAATCTCTATTTTCGATCTCTATGTAACAATTGTTAGATTAATGTTAATTTTTTATGACTCGTAAATTGATTTTAGTGTTTTTAGTGAAAGTCACATTGGAAATTTACAATAGTCTCTACAAGATCATTTATCACAACAGAAAATTCTTTTTTATATACACAGGTATCTCTTCTTCATTGCTACTCTAAATCACACTACGTCGATAAAACAAAGTTGACAATTCGAAAAATTGAATTGCGAATTTCAAGAATACATTGTAATTCATTAGTTCACTTCAAATGTACATATTTACGTATCAATGAACATAACTATGAACAGTTATTATTTGTTACTAGAAGTAATGCATACTAGCATTCAATGCGGATATTTACAGCATATTACTTTTGTTTACTATGGAACAAAAAATGACTGAACACACTCTTTCACACAATGTTGTGTTCATTTCAGCGTATCTACTAAAAAGGAAATTAATGTGTACCAGTTTCATTTGGTAATTTTTGCTTTCTTTTTGTTTCTCTAAGCTAATTGACATCAAGTGGAAGTGTTTTTCACGGAAAAATGTAACAAATTTTTTTAAAAAACAAGTTGAAACATACATCAACTCAAAATAAGTGAGTGAATGAAAATCATTCATACAAGATTTTATTTTTAATTTTCTGTTTTTTTTATGAATTGGTTATTCCCTTATTTATTATTATTAGTAATTGGAGAAAAAGAATAATGTTAATTTTCAATAAGATTTAGAGGCAAAGTAAACAAATTATTGGAAATTGAAACATTCAATATTAGATGTAGATAAACAACTGACAATTTCCTCATAAATTGACATAATAATAAGTGGATGGTGTTCCAATGAATGAACTACTTTTTAGAGTCTATCAGGCAAGAAAAGTAGTTTAATATCAGTGATATTTCCGACGATAAGTCAGTGGAGTCAATTAATCAGATGAACATTAGTAATATCGCTGAGCGATCCGACGATTCTAGGTTTAATGAGCTTTTTGATAAACTGCTGACATTCCTAAGGTTCGAAGGTCCCGAGTTCGAATCCTGCGAGGTGCAGGAATCCTGGATGCGCACTGCTGATGAGTCCCATACCAGGACGAAACAGCCGTCCAGTGCTTCCAGGTTTCCAATGGTGGTCTAACAATGATTGATTGATGATTTCAAATCTGTAAAAACACTAATCTGCATAAATAATTGAAAATATTCCTAAAATTAAAGTGAACTCTCATTCTAATGCTCACTGATTTCCAAGAATATCTCGGACGGTACCAATGCTTAAAAAATGCTTTTCTAAAATATGTACGATTTCTTTTGGATACAGACTCTTTATTTCTGATCTGATGCAAAAGTAATGTTTTCCTAATAAAAAAATTCTAGTTTATGACTTGATGTGGAGAGTAAAAGCTGAGGATGAACATTCCTGAAATTTCTATCTTGATGGGTGTTAGAATAGAATGAAAATTAACTAACTGCATTTTCACGAAGAAAAAACTGATCAGTGCTTCCAAGTTATCAACACTTGATGGCCTTAACTATTTATAATTTATGATTTAAGCAATATTAATTCAGTAAGATGGTGAATAAGGTAAGAATTTGAAAGATGATGTTTACACAGAGATTTTGGTGGTTCGTCCTAAATTATCGTTTGAATTTTAGCTAAGTTATTGGACTATAAATGAACGGACAGAAGATGAAGTGGATTTATTTGTGAATCCCATTGTTATTACCAATCTCTTTGTAAATGATTAAGACATTATTTCATAAATACTGTGTTTTTGAATTATTTATGAATATAACTTTTATCTTTGAAATGAACTCAAACATAATTGGATCTTTTAACAAATGTTGGCAATAGCTGTTAGGTAGATTTCGCTTTCGACATTTGAGCCTAATGGGAAAAAAAAGCAAGTAGAACTCATTTAACAATGCTTTTATTATAAGCTAACAGCTTCACGACATTTGTTCGTTGAAACTGATACAACTCGTAATGATTAAATCTAACAGTTAGATCTTAACTGATTTGAGATTCAATTACTTGTGGGTTTCATCATACTTCTATCTTGTGTTCATATTCTTTAAACAAGCATGTTATTTTATCGCATAAAAACCTATTCATCTGGCTGGCAGTTTTATTTTCGGTTTATAATCAGTGACAAGCTTAAGTCTCGGAAAAGGCTAATAGTCGGCACATATCGATTAGCATAGTGCTCACTGATTTTCACAGTCAAAAACTGCGTTCAATCTAATGTTCACAAATGTATCCCGTAATGGAAACCCTTGTATATTTTATTTTTTCTTTTAACATAGAATTTTTTGTAAACAGATTTATAAGTGAATAGTTATACTAAAAGTAAATGAAGTTAAAATGCAATATATGCACGAAATTAGTTTCAGAATAATGCTCTGAGATAGGTATGCAAATTTGTTGATCGTAGATCAATAGCTTATAGGAGTCGAATATCAGTACTTGAGTTGACATCATCAAATCTTACTGAAATCATTAGATCTCACATCCGTCAATTAGGTAACAACGCAGATAAACAAATTATTTATGAATAAATTCAGCAAACGTGACTGCACACTTTAGTATATCGGGAAATCCGAGGTAACTCTTCTGCTATACCATTATAAACATTAGTTAGCTGTCGACCTACTCACTATCAGTATACATATGTGGTCATTTATGAGTACAGCTTTAAATGCCACAATTTGAAGGCACTCTTAAGAATATTTGAATAAATATGCAGATTGAGAACTCATTGAAAGTAAAAATGGTATTCATACTCTCTAAGTCAGTCAATTAACAGCTGTTCAGTTAGAGGTAGTGTACTCAGATCTCAGCCACAGTTTATGCTTATAGGGTCTATTTATATTCCACTAGTTGCTCAGATTAAAGCAAACAGAATAGAGATCTAACCTATAACCCATTAACTGAATGTTTTTCATCCACTAATCTACTAACAGTTGCATCAAACACAGCAGTGTTTAGTTATTTGAACCAGTATCTCCATTAAAACGTGATTGATATGTCTGTCTTTATTAAAGATTAGATAACATGATACTAGTTAATATTAATGATCAATTTACGTAGGTATATTGACAGTGTTTTCAGTGAAAAATCGACTAACCATATAAAAATATTTACAGGCCATTAAGAAGAGGACAGCTTCAAAATAGACTTAAGCAATAAAGCACTGTGAGACACCTTTGTTAGTGATAGATGTAGTACAATATGGATTTAATTTCGAGCAAAATCGTAACATATCACCAACTTGATAAGTTTTTGCTGCCCATCATTATTGTATGAACAACAGAACAGCCAATAATTTGAATAGTCTTAATGTAGCTTAATTCTATTAAATTACTTTTTTTTTATAAACCTGAGCACATATCAGACAAATTACTAATCAAGATTTGTTTTCATTCAAACCCAAAGGCATGTTAATAAATAAAAGAATAACTCCGGGACAACTAGCATTAGACCTTCATTTTGTTATTTCCTTTCTAGTTATAAAATAACAACCCTTTTATACTCATGATATATGATACTCTATCAATTGTACAGCTACAAAATAAAGAGAATTTAAACAAAATTTCTATAGATATTTATTTATTCATTTATCATAATAATAATAATAATAATAATAATAAACACGTGATAAGACAGGTATATAGTTATCAGAATGGTGTGTCGGTTAAGTATGTCAATGGTGTATGTTGTTACAAGATCATGAGTTAGATTTTGTTTGTTTTGACAAGCGGATAAATTAAAGTTTTGAATTGTATGAAAAAAGAAAGAAAAAACTTTCTGTATTCATGCATCTATTTCTATATATATACACAAGAAGAAAATGAATAATAGAACTAATGGTCCTGTTTACACATATAAATTTTGACGTGTGTCCTTTAAATTGGTCTGCAAACTAGACAATTGTCAAAACATTGAAATAATCAAGCGGAAATTAAGGTTATAGAGTTACACATGAATAAAATTCAGTTGAATAGTTATTTACTTTACATACTATATAATTTCAATACTATAATTCTTAAATCTTTTATGATATTATTATACAGGTTATATGGCTTTAAATTTAGACGGTTGTAAACAGGTTTTAAAAAGCTTTAAACTTATATTGGTTACATTGGTACTCATAAATAAGGCACTATCTAGTAAACAGCAACATATTGTTGCGGCAATCTGACTCTTCCACCATATTTTTTTTGAAACAAAAAATGATCGAGAAGATTTGTAGTTCGGGTGAATAGTGTTGTTTTCATTGTTTTGAATATAGACCAAGCAGCAGCATCAGCCTCTAAGTAAAAAAGTTTTTTTTTAAATCAGTAGGTTCTAACGACTTTGGTTTTGACTGGTTGCTGACATAAGTTCTCATCTTCATATGTTTCCACACACTGAAACTAAGCGTGGTTCTAATTTGTTATCCTTCAGTTTCATTGGTAGTAGATAACTTCAGAAATGTTGAGGAGATGGTAATTTGCTTGTGCCATGTTTGATGAGTAGTGAGTCAGTAAACAGAGCTTATGTTTTCAGTCTTTAAGTTTTTCCTTTCATCCTAACCTGTCTTTATATTATCTGTCAGTTCAAGTAGTGTAGATGATTTTCCGTAAGATTGCTTAATTTAATGGAGTCTAGATATTGATTTTTAGAATTATTCTTCGGCTAACATTAAGTAACTGACACTAGTACGGTCGTTTTACATCAGAATCACTCCAGAATCATTTGGAGATTGAAGGAATCATATCTATAACTGTCGATAATATATTTTAATCAGTTCACAAGTTGTACAGTTTTTTGATAGGACGAATGAGAATAGAAGGCTAATTCATTGTAAATATCCTGTTTAAACTAATTTTACATGTTGGATTTTTTTTACGAGGACATTTAAAATCAGTTATTACAAGTTCTCTAATGTTCCTTTATTGGTACAATTTATCTAATCTTCATCTAAATGGGAAAATAAAACATTATCATTTCTGATAAACTATTATCATATTTAATTATAATCTAAATGTACATTATTCAATAGTGAAGTCTAATTTATTGAACAAAATAATCAATTCTTTTGAAAAAGTAGCCATTGTAGGTATATTTAATTAAATTTTATAATTGGACCCTATGGAAAATCAATGATACTAAGATTTTAGATGATGTGACAAGATATTTGATGTTATGTAATGTAAAGATTTTTTTCTCTATGGTGAAAATTTGAGTCATTCACTGATATTTTAAATACATTTTCATATATATTTAGGTTTTTCACACATTCTGTTTTTACTTGCGTCTCATTTTTTAAAAAGCATACTTATTTCTGTCGTTTATTTATGTAAAGCTATTCAACATGTTGAGTCATAAAAAGCGCTTGCACGACTAGAAAGTCATCATCGTATCATGTTGTTTGGTTATCCATTTCAATAAGTAAATTAATTTATCTGGTTTAATATTACAACCCATAATATCGATGCTGGCTGATAGAAACGTATTGGTGCTGCTAGGTTGTTGTATACAAGATTCAGAAAATTGATATGACAATCGGTGATTAATTCAGACAATATAAGCTATGACTGGATAGTAAGTGAACAGAAGTAACTTTATGCACTATGCATAACTGAACAATTTTTATATTATAACTGAATTGATTGCACTTTGTATTTTTGTGTCAATGCACTTTTTCTATACACATTTAGTTCTTGGTCAAATGGTCGGATGACGCCACGTGATTTAGTATACCTCACTGTACAGGAGTGCAATCAAATTTAACCTCCGTAAAGCTTATTGCTTTTATTCAGAATCCTACTTTCTCACTAATAACAGAAACCACGTTCGTATACAAGAAGCAGAACTATGTGGACTAAACCTACAAAAACACTGAAAACTAAATACTTAAATATTTCCTAGACATTTAAAATGATTATTTTCATTTTAAAAGAACTGACTGTCTAAAAATCATTAAAACAGGCAAAATCATTGTTTCATCAAATTGCAAAATTAAAAATGTTACTATTTTCCCTAATGCTTTTATGTAAAACACTTCATAGACAAGTAACAATTTCGATATTCTGTATGTTAACATTTCTACAAGTTGTATTTTTAGTCAACCACAACAATATTCTAAACACATATTTTGTCATAGCAACTATTCTGGTTGACATTTCTATGTGGTATAAACAAACGAATCAATAAATTAATTACTGGCAGAATTTAAGCTTTCAGCAACCATAGTGGGTGGCGCGTGTAACAGTTCTACTTTCAATAAGTATGAAAGTTGAGTTAAAAAAAATTAACTCTCCTTTTAAGTTTGCTTAATTAAAAAGTCTACAAGATTTTTCTCTTTTTTCCAATAAAAAAATATTGTATTTATGAATGACTTTTAATCACTATTCATAAATTTTATTTATTATTATTATTCGTTAAAATTAAGTAAACTGAAATTTCCAATTGAACTTTTCCATCTATGTAGACAATAATTCATAACAGTTGTTTGTACTGATTATATTATGATTAGTAATAGATTTGTTTATGTCTATGAAATTATTGATTTCAATTAAAAGGAAAATGAAAATATCGGTCATTTCTGTGGTACTTACTTACTATCTACAATAGTCATATATAGATTACACAGTGAATCAACAGATTAAAAGTTTGAAAGTTGTTGAACTGATGAATGTAACTAACTAGAGTTTCGCACGTAACAATCCATGTACATAGATGGATGATCATTACCCGTTGAACACATTTAATCCAATAATTACTAATCTGAATGAGTAGATAAATTATCTAGAGACCATTTTTATCAATCTGATAAAAATAATTAGAACTGTTGTTAGATTACTACTACTACTACTACTACTACTACTACTACTACTACTACTACTACTACTACTACTACTACTACTACTACTACTACTACTACTACTACTACTACTACTACTACTACTACTACTACTACTACTACTACTACTACTACTACTACTACTACTACTACTACTACTACTACTACTACTACTACTACTACTACTACTACTACTACTACTACTACTACTACTACTACTACTACTACTACTACTACTACTACTACTACTACTACTACTACTACTACTACTACTACTACTACTACTACTACTACTACTACTACTACTACCATTACTACTATTACTACTACCTGCACCAGTATAAAAGAAGATTCTGTAAGGTAGATATTTCCACTTGATCCATAGTAATCAATGCGATCAATTTAAATTAGCAGATGTTTTAAATTCGTTGCCGTAATCAATTTTTTTTAATAATGCTGAGTTCACTTTACATATTTCTTAATGCATTATAGTGATTCCTAGAATAAAAGCTGATTTAAAAAAAGGAGCATGAATTCAGTTGATAGTGTGTCTTCATTTGCAGTATAAATTAATTAAGAAAGTAAGGAAACAACCAACAGAATAAACAATGTTTTAATATTTCACTGAAGCTTAATAGCGCAGAAAGACAGAAATTCATTTAAAACATAAAGTGTAAATGTATCGATCATATATAAATATCATTGATTGCATACTCCAATTTTACTGGTTTTAAAAAAAATTACTAGACAAAAGGGTCAATGGAAATAATCAAATTTTCATAGAATTCATCACCATTTGATCTTAGTCAAACAACCAGTGAAAAAAGATCTGCTACGCATCTTTGTCAATCTTATTTTAAGGTAAATACTCTGAATTTATAGTTACCTATTAATGAAATATCATGAAATAGAGTTACGAGATAAGAGAAAATGGTCATCAACTTACGAGAAACAAGTTTGTTTTCTTCATTTGCTGGAATCGCAGTGATAATCAAGCCAGTGATGTTGACCATATGTTCTGTTTCGGTCTGAAATTATATTATCAGTTAATATCATCTATGGCGCAAATATATCACATTTTTCAGATCAATTATGTCTTCTCACTGTTCTATCAAAATTTATAAAAGGAACTAATTGTTTCAGACAAGAATATCAACAAAGGGATAATTCTAAGCACTATAAATTTAAATATAGTTCAAACCAATTACTATCTAGGCTCAGTACTTTAGTTAATAAAGCATTGAGAGCGTACAGAGAGAAGTACTGAGTTTGAATCTGGGTGTAAAGATGAACACTGAAATTCAAGTGTACTCAGTCTGTGGGTCATAAGTGGGATGGAATAAGTGTCTTAGATTCTTTTACTATTCATATTCTATTCTGTTGAGAAGATATATTTACACTATCACTTTTTATGAATGTAAAGTGACAAATACAGGTTATATTCACGTTTAGAACATTTCACTAGCTAACAACAAATAAATAACTCTATATATACTGAAAAGGAATACTTCACGTATTTCTCACTTCATTATCTGTTAATGTGTATAGAAACGAGAAGGAGGATGTAAAAAGTAAATATTTGTGGTCCGTTTTCATCCAATAGACATTTAGCAATGATTGATAACTATTGAGAATAACGAACAAATAAACTATAGTTTCTTCTTATAATTTCTGTGATTAAACAAGCGAAAAAACAGCGATAACCTGACCACCTATAGACATTACTACAATTATAATTAATATTATTGTGGGCTGAATGTGATCATGCTTATTTTTCAATATGGATTAGACAGGAAATATACTTTGTTGATAGATGTAGGCAAATAATTTTAAATGTTTATTTTGTCACTAGTTCTTTGCTTCCTAAACAAAACGGAAGTGTTATACAGTTTTCAGTATTACCTTCCTTTTATCAATATAATATTAATGAAATGTGATAGAACTATTTACATAGACAAAAATATTCTTCCTAGTATAATATATATAAATGTTATTTGTAAAGAGTAATTATAGATGTCAGTATTGTGAAATTGTGGAAATAATTCTACATACACAGAAGTTAGCGTATGTTGTCGGTTTTCATTGAATTTTATTTTATATGACTTTTCAAATGTCTTGACTATGACTTTGAATACCTGTTTTCAATGTTAAAGAAACTTATTGATACACTATAGAATGTGTTCATCATAAAGGTAGTTTAAGTAAATCTGTAATAATAGACATAGATATATTTTTGAACAACAATTTTTTATTACCTAACAAAGTGAAAAGTTTAGTTTCATTAGAAAGTCAAATTACCGGAAGACGAATCGGTATTGTGTAAAAGTTAAATCGTCTTAGTTTGCGATTTATTAGCGGTGTACGTTTATGAATCTGATTACTGAACTTTGCGTTTAATAAGAACTATACTCATTCAGTATTGATTTGAAGTTAGTTTGTCAAAAATAATCACCTAGAGATTAAATAAACTATCAATAGGACTTTCTAATAAGTTGATTGTAATTTGGACAATATTTATATGAATAATAACAGTTTATCTTCATAGAGATGGTTATTTTTTACAAATGCATGCAGATAGGTTTGTTTTCTTAAAGTCAATTCACCTTAATACTAAGTAAAGTTTAATAGTAGTTGAAAGAAGTCTGTTATAATCTTAAACTTCAATTAGAGAAGGGAATAAACTGAATGTATCATCCATACTCGAACTTACACCAGGCGTATCCGCTGACGTAGATGATTTAAAAAAATGATTCAGATGGGAACTGAAATGGATTGTATTCTTCTTTGAGGTGGTAGATACACCCTGCTGATAAGTACAGGCAAATATATAGCTTAAGTAGACACTCTTGACAAATGACTTGGCTGTTTAACTCTGGTTTATATTTGTGAACAGTTATTCTATCTGCGTTTAATGAATGGAAAACTAATGTTCGTTCTCAGTATACCCTCATGGTTAAATGACTTGACAATCTTGTGATTTCTTCGGCATATCCGACTACAAAAGAACTGTGCCATCAATCAAAAACATCAGCTATTGCTTAGGCAAACTGATGATCGTTCATTTTTGGCCAAATCACTCAGCAATTGAAAGTGGAATATATAAACTCACAGTTTGCCAGCCAAATTATAACTGTTCACAATCAAAAATCTCCATTGCTGTTTAGACTTCAAGGTGATACTATCTAGTCGTCAGTTCACTAATTTGAATTCTTTGCATGTTAGTTAATTTACGCTAACCGTTGATTCAATGACATGGGTTGTTTACTAATCACTTGTCTACATATCTATAGTATCAATCAAAATTTAAAAAAATCCACTATGTGTTAACAAATACTCTCGTCTTATTGTCGTCTGAATACGACATTAACTCATGTCTCTCCGTGATGAAAAGAATTTTTCACATATAATGAATATATTATTTGCTTACCGAAATGAATAAATAAAATCGTTTTATGATCAAATAATGATGGTTTATTGTTAATCTTGTCCAGTATCGAAAGAAAAATCAAAAAAATGTTGTATTGTCATTGTTTTCTCATTTTCAAGGAAAGATAAGAAATGTTATAAATGCATAACGGAGAGAATTCAGAATCAAGTGCGATTACTTTTAATTAGATGTATTTATGTGCATGTTTCTATTTGTATTTATACTTGATTAAGTTTCAGTTCTTGCGCTCATCATTAATTAACTAAAACGATTAATTAATTAATTAATTGACGAACATCAATTTCTAATCAAGAAGTTAGTGAATTTTCATTAGGATTAGTTCGTTAGACTATAGATAAAGAAATATATCTAGTAGAGTATAAATGCATTCAAAGTGTGAAAAGTTATCATTTGTATCTGAAGTGAACTTATACAACTTTTCGTGAATAATTTCTTACTGACGTTATGATGTTGGATTAAACCTCGTTTTCCAGGATGGTTTTACAAAGTAATACATTAGCTAATAGGGTATAAAAGTGCAGTTAGCAATTTATTAGATAAATTCGGATGACGGAGTTATTTGTTGACTCAAACAAGTTGTGATAAAAGCCCGTGTTCGTTTAAAAGTTAAGACAAATGATTCAGTAAATTCTAAAGATACAAGACTTATAATTATCCAAATCTCTTCCCTTCCATAAAATATCTTCCAAATGAACAAAAATAAATCTTATTTAACGTACGTTTAGTTTAACCATAGGAAGCTCTGATCACCTAGTTCCTGGCCAACTTTTACAGCTTCACAAAGTTACTGACTGCCAGTTTGAACAGTATTGCTAAGTGCAGACTACGATTTAAGTCTGCACAAGAACCCGAATTGATAGTTACGGATTGTAGGTAACATAGTTCACAATTCTTCCCAATAGCCCATATGCAGTCACTTTTTGTCTCTGTCCAGATCTAATCCAGTTCTCCAAACATATAGTCTACTTGAACTATAATTTCAGTGTTCAGTATTTTTTACTATAATTTTGAATCTTACTGTTATTGCCTTGATATGCTGATCTAGTATTACGGCTGGAGCTGACGAACATTTGTGTCAGGCTTCCTACGACTGAGTGAATGTTTAAATAGACATTGCTCTACAAGTTTATAATATGGGGAAATTTCAAGTGAAACATTTTTCTAGTACAAAATGCACTAACATTTCTATTGAAGTTAGTTTTTTCTGTTCAGACTGGAACCAACAGGTTTCGCTTATTCCATGCACGGTCGGGTCGCATCAGCTAATTTTTGTCGCTCTTTAAATGACCCTCCTGGAATCACACATTTTTGAAATATTCAATGTTTCGATATTAGCTGCTGTTTTGTTTGTCTTGGGGAACGTCGGTCTAGTGGCTTTTTCAAAATCGCGAATTTCACCATGAGATGGAAAACTCTTCTACATTAAAATCTTGCAACTCTCAGAACCAAATTTAAATGGCCTAATTTTTTTTCTGCTTAAAGTATTTTAGGTATGAAGCTCGTAACCCTATGTCCATCCCTTCTCCTTTACCAGGGCTTAGGTGCTAGCGTGACCTTGGCGGAGGGTGGGTTCCAGACGGAGTTACGTTGGTGTATAGTTCCTCGCAGTAGATTAGTCATAATCCTTATAATACAGACAAAATTCACTCACAAACACACTCATCATTATCTAGGGATATTAATTAAAGAAGAAATTATATCCCTTCTTAACTTAATGGACGCGACAATAATTTGGTAATGGCTACTTCAGTATTTTTGCTTTATATTCCAGCCAACAAATTTTGGCCTTGTTAATCTGTTCATTCCACCGTTGAGAATTAAGTTTATCTACCAACCACAATACCCATAATCCAGAGAAGCAGAGCAGTATCTCTTTGAAGCAATGTCAAACATTCACCAATATTTGATTTGAAATACTTTGTTATTATCTTCGATTTCTTGCATTTGATCCATCTGTAATCATAAAACGTGTTGGTAACACATAATACGTGTTATTCATACATGATTTCGCTTTTACCTCTTCCAATAGATTAGTGTTAATTTAATTAAAACTGACAGTATAAACACTTTTGACGTGTAATTTCCCAGTTATCACAATAAGTTTTGATAATTTTCTATTACAAAACACAGTACACAAATGTTTGAAACTGTTAGGCACTTTGACGGAATAATAATGACCTGTGTAAAGCATTCACAAGTAATCTTCCTACTTTGTCTGTGTGTGTGTGTGTAATATTTCTGCTGAACTTATACGCAATAATTAAAAGTGGTTAAATTTCCCCCCAATGCTTCCATGAACGATTATTTCTTTGATTCTTTAAAATCAACTTATATTTTGGTTGATTTTTTTTACTTATTTAAAATAAACCATATTTTAAATTCAGAATTTCTAAAACACAAAATCATTAAATTTAATTCATTATATTTTGTAAACCAGTCGTCAGTCTGTTTAAAGATAAAATTTATTGAATTTATGTTTTAAGTTGTGATTATGATTATTATTATTAATTATAAACAACTGTTAAGTTAGAAGTATTTTACTCCTACTGTTTAACTGCTTTCACACCACTATTTTTTTTCTTAGTGTACAGTGTTTTTTTTTAAAAAAACCTTAAATCATGAAAGTGGTTAAAATATTGATTTTATTTTACTATGAAAGGATTCACTCGGTTCGAAATGTCACAGATGTCTATTACAATTGTAAATTATTCTACTTGTAACCACTGTTTATGTATTCAACCTTAGTAATAGATGAACATACTTAAAAATTATTGAATTTTTTCTTATAGAAATGTAATGATATTATTCTTCATTTATTAACTTAAATAGATAAGTGTTTTTCAATTATGAGATTGTTGAAAGAAAGGACTTTTAGGAATTTTTAAAAGAAATGTATATTTACTGAAGTCAGTTGTTAGAATTTGGGCCAGAAAATGAATACTCTTTATAAGATTACTGAACTGATTTATGTTGTTTTTATTAAAGTTTAATTAGCACATTATTAGAAATTATAAATGTTGGTAGTTCAGTATTTGACTTCATAACTTTTTAACTCGATTTAGCATAATGTTATTTTTCTTAACAAGAATCAAGTACAGTAAATACTCAGATATCTAACTTATAAAAACAAGAATTCCTCAACAGAAACTGATTATTAACATTGATAATGTCATCTAAAGTAGTGGGAATTGTTCCTGGAAAAAGTATACATTTAATATTCAACTTGTATTAGTATTATTTTAATGACAGCTTATCACTGTATGATTTTGATGCGTTTTTTTGGCACTATCTTAGTTCTGGCTTTAAAAAATGATTGTACCTCTAAATGTGACAATTTTCTAATGAAGTTATCTTAATAACTTTTTACTTTATGAAACGACAGTGTGTTCGAGAAATTCATCATTTTTTCTGGGAGTGAAGTAATATGCTCGTCAATTGATGTGCTTGAAACTATTACGAGTTCACCTTAGTCGGTAAACAAGAGCGAAGACAAATGATCCAGTGACACGATAGGCTACTCTAATCCGAGCGTCCCAAGGCCCCACTAAGTAGAGGAAGAAGTCTTGACAAGACGTAGAAAGTGTATTCTACAAGCACCCAGAAAATATGAGATTCACAAGCACACAAATCGAGTTAATTTATGCAAGATAGAAACCTCCTTGGGAGAGCCACAAAAATAGCGTACTAAAATAATGCACCAACCAATAACAGCCAAGGATTTTCCGGGTGGGAAATGTTATCTCACGGTCAACTGATCAGCCCATGGTCGAAAACATAAAATCTAAAATTAGGACGATTATCAAGTGAGTTGTGGGTATCTAACGTCCCCAACAGGGAATTACAACTAATTAGTTTCAAGTCATTTTATCCCTAGTAAAGAGGATGTTTAGGAAATGATGGTAAAAATATGTACGGCAGATTATTATCTGACCAACTCTAAATATCATTATAAATATAAACAACTTTATGTAACTGATAGTTTTATAATTAGATTCTTGAAGTTCCTTTGAATTTAGGACGATGTATATGAAATACCCTACAACGAATTGTGTAAGACAAAAAGAAAAATAGTAAACGATATATTAGTTGGCCAGAATTAATCGTTGTTAAGCTTTAGAGTCCGCCTAGTAAAATGAATAATTGTTTTAGTGGATTTTTTTTGGTGATATCGAACAGTAAGCATTATTGAGTATAAAGTCGGTAGAACAGAAAAGTTGTTGACATTTTGTTAGTTTTCAGTGGTCTCCATATGGAAAATCTAAATGACAATATTACTTACATCGTGAGGAAACGATAGATTAAGATTAAAAATCAGTTTCTTCAATATTCAGTCTTACGTAGTATTTGGCATATAGCTAGCCGACTAGAATAGTTTAAAGTTTATGTAAATTACATTTAAAGATAATAAACTTTGAATGGCTAGGCACAGTGTTTTACCGAACATTGACAAAGAATCAGTTAGAAAAAATACATCAACCTTTAATTATACTTTTTAGCAAACACATTTGCAACTTCTCCTTTTATAGAGGTTCAACAATTGAACATCGGTCGACTAACTATGGTTTGAATACTATTCTTTCCATTTCTAACAATCGAAATGTTGAAAGCTTTATTGTTGGTTTATTCAAACATTTTAGAAACAGTCATATTAATAGGTATTGTAAATCGTTTAACCACACGCTGGTTAAACTTCAGGTAAAAACCTCATTTTGGATTGATGCATAAACAGTCACATTATTAGTAAAGATTATCATGTTGGTACATGTAATATGGAAGAATGAGTCATGATAATGTAGTAGTGGCTTTCTACCATATCTACGGCCTTGTTCAAACTTCTTTTTTTACAGAATAACATGAATAATCATATCAACATACATAACTAATTAGTTCTAGTCTTGATATAGTTGCTTTCTTTATCAGTTTCTTTTTATTGGTAAAGTTTATCACAATTAGTAATTCAATCTATTTTACTTGGTAAAACACCGTGTTAAAACATTTATCAGGCACAAATTTATGATACGTGTAGGTCATTCATTATCCTTCAGTTATACTTTATTCTAATATTGATTTTGTGAGGACAATCACACTAATAAAACATTCGAATGTTCAGTCGTTATTCAAGTACTATATAAATGGTTATCAATGAAGATGATTATGAATTTACATAGATTGTACATTGTTGTGGTTCAAGCAAAAAAGCTCACTAAAGTTGTCTCTTTAATCAAAAGCTATAAAATTATTGGTTTTGATTCAAAACGCTCTGGTTATAAATAACCACTGTAACAATCATTCAGCTATATTTTTTAACATGTCACACGTCATAAAAAAGTTTCGGTTAATGTAACACGATTCGGTAAGACAACTAGAGAGAGAAGAATAAAAATGTTTTGAAATGCTGTTAATAATAAATATTGAATTTTGAAAGACTGAAATAATTAATATGTTTTGAAACATTTATGGTAGACAGAGAATGTCTGCCTTATACTGGTGTCTTTTCATTGTCCCTTTTCTTATTGAAACTTTTGCAAAATTGTACTATGTGTAGGCTAACACTTTTTCCTAGTGGTCAGTATACTAGTGTCACTGACCAGTGACTAAGGTTATGGATTTAAACAATGTTCGAAGTTTTGGGGCAGAGTTTTGGAGGTTTGCGTTTTTACACATTTGAAATCATCAATCAATCATTGTTTGACTACCATTAGAAACCTGGAAGCACTGGACGGCCGTTTCGTCCTGGTATGGGACTCCTCAGCAGTGCGCATCCACGACTCCTGCTCCCCGCAGGATCCGAACCCGGGACCTTCGGCATTGTAGGCGAGCGCCTTACCATCGGACCACTGGGCCAGCATCCAACGGTGTTAATGTCTAACTCTGATTGATCTAGGGATTTTGCGCGACCTCACCGATTTGTCTTTGGTAGTTACTGCCTACACCCGACAGGGTTGAACTCCATTGGTCACGTCTTCTCAACTAGTCCAGTGCTTCCAGGTTTCTAATGGTGGTCTAACAATGATTGATTGATGATTTCAAATGTTCGAAGTGTTTTGCGTTGATACATCACATAACTCAGATAGCATTTGTTTTCTCATCGCATTATTCAAATTGATCGTATTGAACAACCCTACTATTTTTATGTAATAATTATTTAAATATGTCTAGTAACTTATGAACGGATGTGGTCTGTTACATTTTTCATGCCTTTATCTAATATACAGTATAAGCAATGATTAAAATAACCTCCTTAAACCACTCTACTAGAATACAAACCACACAACTGCTGGTGATTGACTGCACGATGACAAATAGAAACTCCGATGCAACTCCGTAACTGACATCATCTTAAGTTGTAAAATTTTCAGACATCCATAGGCACTAACATTAGACGATGCTGATTATCATATTTTTATCTAACTGCTGAATACTAGTGTGCTGATAACATGACCTTGTTTAGAGTTTATATTTCGGGAGAATCTCAGTGCAGAACAGAGCTGATTTTGAAAGCTATTTGTTTTGTATTAGTCCATCAACTGATATTGGTTTGGGATGAAAATGAGCTTCTCACTGAACTATTATCAGCAAACGATTAAACTAGAGTTAAACTTTCAAAAGTTAAGCATATTGCATATACCGGCACTTTAATAACTTAATAGCAAATATATTTTTCGTATTTTTTGAAACAAAAATATAAAGAATACTAATCAGGGTAAAATGTGGGAAATAATAGATTTTCTGATTATGATTTATTTTGTTATTTTGTAAATGATAAAATGATACATATTTTCCAAACTAAGAAAGACATCAAAGTATTCTACATACATATATATAAAATATTATCATATATTATATGCATACATATATATTCTTTCCGTTTTTTTCACAAATACTGTTTTCCTATCATTACTGTGTTCTGTGTCAATTCAGAGGAGTGTATTCAACATAGAGAATACGAGTTATCTAGTTATGCGGGTACCTCAATGCAGTCATTGTATTTCGAGACACCAGACATTTACATTGGTCAGTTGATTCATGTGTTGTAAAATTATTTATACTGATAAACGGATGTGTAAGCGTGGTAGTGTGAAGGATAAAATGTATGATTTCGTTTTCAGTACAAAAACAAATATATAGTTACAGAATTCATAGAATTTTCCGAAAATACTAGATAGAAATTGTAAGGAACTTCGTGAATGATTATGTTAAAGACATTTCTGTCAAAGTATTTACCGGAATGCAGAATCTTTTTCAGATGAATTATTTTGTCGTAATTATTACTAACTTGGTAGATTGATGATCCATGATACCGTATTTTATCGATACTTTCAAAACTCTCTTTCAAAAGCCTAAGGTTTTTCTAATTCACCGCACATTGTTGGGCACAGTTTATTTGGTTTAGATTATCATCCATCTGGTATCCAATAATTATGTTATGTACTTAACTATAGTTTGTATTACTTATTGAGCAGAACATAACAGGATTCGAGTATTATATTAATGAACTTTTAATCATAGTGAAGTTGCATTAGGTCGAAAATTCAGATTAGCTGGAAAATAACTTAAAGTCTGAAAACAATAAACAGCTTTTTCTTTTTAGCCTGAGATTCATCAACTATAAGCACTAACATAAGGAGTTCCATTGCAGGATGGGAAGACTGCTTAGTACAACCGTTCATCGTTTGGAATTAATCCATTAAATAAACTGACTTTTATCTAAGTTAATCTGGGCAAATCCATTCAACTGAATATTTGTAATTTCTACGGATTTATTTCTTTACATACAACAATAAAACATTTATTGTATCGACTGTTGTTTCACAGGAAAATTATAATATTCATTATAGAGTTATATAGATTGTTTTTCACTTAAATCATTAAACGATCATCGTTAGAGGAAATTATGGGAGTTCCAGGGAGAAACCATGACCACTAAAGTTCAGCTCTGTTGATCGTAGGCAGTAACTACCGAAAACAATGGGTACGGTTGCGCAAAATCCTTAAAATGATCAAAGTTAGACATTACCGCAATTGGATGCCGGCTCGATAGTCTGAAGGTTAAGCGTTCGCGAGCGAAACCGGAGGTCCTGAGTTCAATTCCTGCTCGCTGGAGTCGTGGATGAGCAGTGCTGATGAGTTCCATACTAGGATGAAACGGTCGTCCAGTTTTTCCAGGTTTCTAATGGTGACTTGACGATCGGAGAATCATGATTTCAATAAAAAAGTAAATTATTTATCAGTGAATGAACTTCGGACTAATCAGTTTTTATATTAAACAACACGATGAATTCGAAATATATATTTTCATTTTGATAAAATAAACATATGTGTTGCAACAAATTAAATTAATTTCTGATTTTTAAATGTTTTAAGTAAAATATATACCAGCCTGCATATCAAGTAGTCAAAAATTGACATGATTTCCGAATTCGAAATGAAAATGTACTGTGAAGAAAATGTGTGTATTATTTTAAGTAGCATAGTTAACGAGTTTTCCATTTCAAAACCATGAGTTAATAGTGTTCAGAATAAGACTGTAATTGTTGTTTTGTATACTTGGCTGAAATATTACAACCCAGATTCGTCTTCTTACTTCTGAATCTAATGAAAACTGACTACATTTCGGAAGCGTATTTACGCAAAGAAATGTGACAACTTTTATTCTTAAAAGCATTTACACTAGGTTCACAGTCAAATAATATTCAGAATTACATCATTTGAATTATCTACTAAAAAAAGTAGTATGAAGCCATTATGTTCTAGTGAAAATGAGGATTATTATTTATCTAAATAATTGCTCGCCGATAACTTAACGAAGGATTGTTAGAAAAACATTTTATTTTCACAAGCTGTTACATCATTCTTCGGTTTGCAATCTAATTAAATCATATCGAGTAATTCTTAGGAGGTACACGATTTAAGATTTTATACTTTGGTAACAGAGTACATTTTCTCAAATCATTAAAATTTTCATACTAACGCTTATTTACTGTTGAATCGACTATATACTTACTTAAGCTTTCCATCAGCTTTAGAGGTACCTAGCGGTTGCTTTTATTAAAATCAATGTCCTTTTACTTCCGCTGTATTTATAGCGATTCACTAAGTTTATTTTTAAGCTCTATTTGTAGTTGTTCGGAAATTTTAAGGCTTATTTTTATTGGTTTCATTGCAACATATATGAAATACACAAATGTTTTTCCTATCTATTCGTACGTCTCATTCATTGATTTTTCATGTACTGTAGTATGAGGAAGCTTTGAAAGTTTGACAGCCAATAATTCAGTCACTCTATTTTCATAGTGTCTTACATTGACACTTCACTTACTTTTCAGTGCACTCGGTAATGCTGCTCCCATTCTGGAAATTAAGAAATATAATGCTGACTACCTTGCATTCGATAATCATTGATTTCAGTTTACTAATCGCTATCAACTTAATCATCATCGTATAGTGTCCGTAAATCGATTTCTTTTCATTTCTAAACAATTAGTTATTTGATGGAAAAATTGAATAATCGTATGTACTTGGTTTCGACAATAATGTAATTTTTATCTTACCATTATTTGATTAGTCTGTAGTCTTATAATAACAAGATTCATCAAACTTATGGAAGTAGTATAACTATGGCAGTTTTCAGTAGTTTAACAAATCGACTGAATATTTCTGATTTGTTTAGTATGAGATCAAAAAGATAAGTCTATAGAATCTAAAATACCTTTTACAATTAATGCAAAATAACTGTCACATGAACCAATGAATACTACATTGGAAAGCCATTGAGTAAATTTATCTTCAATGAACTTTCTAGGAAACATGTCTTCACAGAGATAACCATTGAATACTTTTAGATTCCAAGTGTAAATAGTTAATACAACACGTAAATCAGTTTATAGGGAAACAGATATATTGATACTTTTGGTAGAGTTTAGAACACTTCAACAATTCTATTAAAATAACATTGAATATGAAATGAATGTTTGTTTCTGTTGAATCAAACAACTAAGGATTACACTATTTTGTCTAACATTACAATAGTCACTTATGAATTCCTGTTTTCGCCTACTTTATAAACAAAGAAGTAAGTAAAATATGTTTGCTTTTAAACTTCTCTAAAACTACTTGTTCATCGCAGTGAATTAGATGTACATTTTATATTCTTTGTTGCAATAATACACTAAATTATCAGATGATAAATGCAAAAAAACAATCTGATAATTCTGCATGATACAAAAAATATTTTTATTATGGTATACATTTTTCACAATCTACAAGTATGAGATGAATTAACAAAATTTAGATATTTTGCTGTAGATATGAAAATGTATAGATGGATGACATTATATTGAACTAGTTTGAGAAATACAGTACACAAATTTAAAATTAATGACATTATGCATCATGAGTACTCATTTATGTTACATGATATTTAATTCATGATAATAAATAATTCACATTAGCATGAGTATGATACAATTAGCTTTAATTAATAGAGTTTCAAAATTCAACAGTACAGTTTGGACATTGAACATGTGGTACAAATGTATGCATATTTTAGTTTATTCTACCGATGTTAGATTTACGTAAACAAACAGGAAATCAAAGTCAAAAATATGAGCAGAAAGAAAAAACAATACTTTTTGTAGCTTTTAATAATCGAGTAGTAAAGAGTTTCTTTTTTTTGTTCGTTAATTATACGATAATTATGATATTGTTGATGGATAAATGCAACTTTTCATTGGCGATTTTGATATTTCTTTATTTCAGTTTCATTGTTCCACAATTCCTCTATGCTGCGCCTAATGGATTTTTGACATTGATAAATATGTTTTATTAAAAAAAAACAGACTTACAGCTTAAATGCATACAAACGCAACTATCAATTATTATTTTACTTTCTCGAATATTCTGTTTCTGCTTGTTTTTTAGTTTGCTTTCAATCCATGAGCATTGAATTTAATGAATGAACATTGTTGGAATATTTTGACCTGGATAGAATACATTTTTGTATTCAAGCGTACATAATAAACAACAATGAAAATGATAGTAATTCGTACTATAGTAAATCAGTAAAAATGTTATCTGATTTCGTTAAAAAATTACATCATAAGAAAGTCCTCTTTTTAAGTTTAAAATGTTAAATAAAATTTAGTTTGGAAAGAGAAAAAAACATTTTCGTGGAAAGTTTGTCAATGATCTCTGTTGGAATTAACCCTAAAAGTAGAATAACGTTCAGTATATATTTACATGATTCGATCACACAAAAGATTCACTACGCGATAAATATATACTTATCCCAACATTGTTAACTCTGTTGAACTTTATTCATAACCTTAAATCTCTTTATTAATCAGTGGATGTGTGAATGTATGAATGTTTAAACTATTAGGAGATTAGGTTCAGTTCAAAAAACGCAATGATATAACAATCCTTTGATAACAGTTATTTTCTTCTTCCTTTGACTAAAATAGACCATTAAGAAAAATTACCTTTCACTGGATAGTTAAATTTGTGACTCTTTTAATGTTCAATGATTAAAACTTTACTTCATTTCTCTTTTGAAAAAAAAGTTGATGTTTGACTCTTAACTTAGCTACTGCTAGCCATACATCATTACAGATGATCATCCTGAAATTCAAACATTTTTTTTGCTCACATAACCTTGAAATAATCCTATGTTTCAAGTTAATACTGATATTTTATGAGCAGGAACTAGAGCGGCCACACCTAAGAGGTTTGACTAGTTTTAAATATATGAATAAGTATCTTAATAAAATGAAACTTTTAAAAATAATACTAAAGTTTCTGTTTGTCTAACACTTATAACAATATATCGAATTTTTATCATAGTTTCTTCGCCTAGAAATATTTGAACGAAACAAACAGTTGTACAATAACTTTCATAATATTGTCACATAATAACAATATTTTGATTTTCGTCAAAGTTTCCAATTGTTTCTAGTACTTAGGCAATCATCAAAATGAAAACAAAAAAAAAGGTGAAAATTTTCACAATCTGACTATGCTACACTATTAAAATTTAACAGTCATCTTATTGTCTACACAATAATATTAGACAAAAAAAATATTCAAGTAAGCGAAAACGTTTACCAATTCTTAGAGAGGGAGAATACATTTTGAATACTAAGTGACGTTATTCACTAGCGTGTACAATACATAATATCTAGTTGAACCTATGAAGAAAAAAAAATCAAATTTTTTCTTCCTACTAAAACACGTGTTTCACGAAAACTTCTTCATTGCGATAACATTTATATTTCTTCATATCAAAATGAAACGTTTTCTATCTGGTACAAAAATAGAAAACTGTCAATGTTTTTCTTTATTTCTGTTAAATACTTTTAAAGTGATAGCAAAATTTAGTGTTAAACATAAACATCGTTAACTAGTTATTGTTTTATATTTTTTGATAAATAATTCTTCATTCTGTTATATCGTTTTCTAATTATTCTACAAATAGTTATGCATGATTAATTATTTTCAAGATAAATTAATTAATTAACTCTCGCGAAATAAGGATGAAAAAAAAACTTTTTGGAATATCATTTATCACTGAATGACTTAAAAATTAAGTCTGTGCATGATGATGATGATGACGATTCGGATGAAAATCGACTTTGTCCATTAATGAAGTGTATTTAGTATGAAACAAAAAAAAAGCGAAAAACAGTTAGAAAGATGACGAGAAATGTGAAATAAGTTTTTCATATTATTAAAAATACAATATTATTATTTTTTAATAATAAATATTACTTTCATTGAATGACTGAACAAGTTGTGTTTGATGATATTTTTCGATAACCATGTGGAAGAGTTTGTTTATGACATATTCTTTGAAATATCAATCAGTTCTGTCATTTTACGAATGTAACCCGTTCTTTTCTTTTTGTTCGGAGATACTTACATGTAATCTACTCCTGTTCGAAAGTAACTAACTAGCTTTTGTTATGGACTCTAATCCAAGTGAGCATGTTTAATTATGTGTGATGACAGATCCAGAATATCAATTAATTTTTTAGTATGAAATGGGAAATTAACCGGACTGAAAGTAAATAACAAACATTAGAAATCCTGACTTCTGATGAATGCTTTATCAGGTCTGAAAATGCGATGGTAGGATTCCGTCGAAATTCACATTGTCTAATCATCAAGCACGATAGATAACAACTGGGATAAATCATTAGACATAAGAATGATAAATACGAAAAGATTTTCAGTCACCAACTTAAATTAACAATAACCACTATCAACTGCTTGGTTATTAACAGGGACTGGAAGCAATGAAAAACTTCATATTCTATTTGTTTCATGTTCAGTCAAAAGTAATTTGAAGGTGTTGTTTTCGATATCCAGTGTGATCATGGGCTGGAACTGCTGAAAAGTTCCATCTTAAGATGAATTAACTAACTACTGCTTCTTGATATTCAATGGCTGCTTGATAAATATCAGTTCATAATGTCAAATATGAGATCCGTGCAATCTCTATTATTCCTCTTTACTAACAAAAGTAACAGCTAAGTCAACTTACATCAATACAAAAACTAGGTAATAAAATAATATCGTTAAACAAGACTGAACATTAAGAAATTATTATTGATACAGTATCTTTAATTAAATAACCAAGTACTGATTTCATATATAACAATCAAAATTTTCTTATCGTATTTCTAAAAATGCCCATAAAAACATTAAACAAAGTCTCTTCACCCTTTTTTTAAACTTAAAATAGATGAAAAGCCTCGGTTTCTTTTGTTTTCAGTACTGTCCACTTTAATTAAAGGAGTTTGGATCAATTTGTCTCAGCACAATTAGAAAGTTTATTTTTCCATCTTCATCTTCCAATAATTTCTGACTGATTATCCAAATGTGATCAGTAAAACTTCCTGAAAAATCTTATTAAAAACTACAATAAATCAACACTGGTATAGTATCAGTTAATTTAAACTATCCGATTTGTTTTTTTTTTGTTGGAAGAAAACTCCAAAGTAGAAATAATTTTTATATACAAAAAATCATAATTCTATCGACAGAAATGTTTTTGAAAATGTTGATAATAACAGTAACAGTTATTTGCAAGGGATATTAAATATTGTGAAAATATTAACCGTTAATGTTAGATTTGTTTCAAACATTTTTTAATGGTCTGGTCTGCGGTGCTATTTGTCTCGCTTAGCTGAAGAAGTTCATATCTGACTATAGGCCGAATCCGTAAAGCCTAATGTAGCAAAATTACTATATACTTTTAGAAAAAACAAAATATGTATATGAACATATATTTAAATATATAACTCTTCAGTCAGGAAGTTCAAATTCACTTATGTATTTGTATTCCTCAAGCATAAATTCTTATTCATCATGTTGATCTTATTTGGGAAGACCTATCATATATAATTGAATATTTTATTCCCAAAGACACTTTATTCGATAACTACTTAAACCTAATTTTTGAATTTATTTAGAAAAATTAATGAAAATGTATTCAAATAAATTAACTTCCAGACCCAAGTCAGCTATTTTGATCGAATGATTCGATAATGTATGGAAGCACATGTAATTGTAGCTTTGTAATAAAGGCAGGAATATTTCAACCTTTGAAAACTCTCTTTCGTTTATTTCGATTCGAGAGTTTAACTAATATTACCTGATTTTAAGTAAGGATAGAAACATAAATTTTAGGAAAGTAAATATTTATAGACTTATAAGGTGTATAAATCTTAGACTGTCAGAAAATTAGGATTCGAAAGTAAAATTTTCACAAATTACTGTTCATCCGTAAAAATGTTTATACTGACTCAATAAAATCAACAAATTTCTGAATCCGTTATAGTTGATAACTATTTTCTATGATTTTAGTTCCAGTTACACAGTGATCATAATTATAAATTGTAAGAATTTAACGGTAATCCTTTATTAGAATTAATAAACTAAACACAACTTTCTGCTCTGAAAAGTTTTGGTGTTCATAGGATACACGAGTAACAATATGTATTCTTGCGATAACTACTTATACTGTCTTTGTGCAAAATAGTAAATACTATAAACACTTGTCTCAACTTTACAGGTTTTTCGCTGTTATCACTTTTCTCTCATGAATATATTGAATAAAAGGATTATGTATATTTCTTAATTGCAATATAACTCGCAACAATCGCTATTAAAGAATTAAACATTTACATGTACGTTTACTATTAAAATAATCCTTGATTACTTGGTTTACTGTCTAATTTACGATTACTCTAATTGGTAACTGGTCAATCTTAAACCAGTCATTAACATTTTTACACACAAATAGTAATTGTATTCAAATAAAATCCTGACTACTACTTATTCTTTTCTAATATGAAAACACATATGAAATTAGAATTATCTAAATAGTTTGGTATGTAAAGTAATTAACTGTGTTAATATCAAGAATTGTGTTCACATCATACTGGTTTACTTGTAACAGATTGAATAATTGTTCTATAATATCTCTAAATAGATTATATCTGGGATCAGTACAATAAATTCATGATTATAATAATCCCAATTAACTCTTGCTAGATTCAAGAGTTACGCTGTGGGTGGGCATCTAAAATCAAAATAAATTATACTTTCCTTCCAATTTATGGCAAATGTTTGCTTTCGAGAGACTACAAGGATAAAATAGTACTGTTTACTTTCCTTTATATCTTCGCATTTTTGAATCCTATCACAATGAAATGTAAGTGGCACTAGATCCCAGATAAAATGTTACTTGTTAAAAAAAATCAGTGTTTACTTAGTTTATCCCATGTTTTATTATTCATTGTATTGCATGGATAATTCTCTAGTATGAGAAATGAATATTTACTCAGTTAACAATGATGTTCACAAAATATATAAATTAACAGAAGCAACTCCTGTAATTATTAATAAAGCATGTTTTTACATTGGTATACTGAAAAAGAGTATTATTTCTATCTATAAATCATTTGTACTGAGTACATAACTTGTTTACTGATTCTAAATTTTGGATAATATTTATTATTGTTAAACTTGCTTCGTTAACTGAAGAAAATCAGTTATTCATGTTTCTCTCTTGAGAAATAAGAGACTAATTTAAATGAGACAACTAGCAAGGAAATTTCGTTACACTCTACAAACGTCAGGCTGATAATCTTGTTTTTCATTAATCGATGGTTATGAAGTGATTTTCTTAAAGTCAGTGACCTTTATGATAGCATTAATTAGTTCTGCACAAGATTGAGCAAAAATACCTCTAAATGACGAAATGACTGAAGTTAAACATGTGAACTATTTAACGTGATGTTTCAATGGAATTATTCTCATATTTACTTGATATCTATTACAAGAAAGTCTTAGACTCGGATGAAATACCTGCAATGCCTTTCAAAAGTTGCTAGATGGCTGTTAGTTTGTAATAAGGATTATTTTAAAATTGAGATTTATCAATTGCATAATTATACATGTCAACAATGATAGTGAGCCTGAGTACAGTTAAGAACATGATAACTGATGAAATGTTTGCTGATTAACAGTTGAGCTTTCGCAATAATTATTACTCTATACCATATGTTTCTTTACAGCAACTTTTTCTCAGTAAAAATTAGAGCTTCGATATTAAAACGCTGTCATTCATTTTCAAGCGCAAAATCAACCATTGTATTGGTTCCTCTTGAGGTTGTTAGTAAGTAACTTGTACTAACAGTGTGCATAAGTAAATTATGTAGTTTGTTTTAAAGATAAAAACTGAGTCTCATTGGTTATTTAACAGACCTATAATTCTATGTTATTTCACTGATATTACAGAAAATAAATCTACTGATTGATTGTTCTACATTTTGTATCATATCCTTCTACTAGACGATAAACTTTACTGTAGAATCCTATGGGATATTTTATCAATAAATTAATTAAGTATATGAAATACTAAATAACCGAATGGTCGACTAATATATTGAATACATTTAATGAAGCAGGTTTTACCCTCGTGTTTTAATCTCTCAAATTTCATTGAAACACAAAAACATACTCTCATATTATTTTACCTTTTTTGAATTTGTCAAGCACAAACATCACATTAAAAACAAGTAGAGCACAATATAAAATTGGACATACTCATTTACTAGTTGAAAAAATGCAAGCTCATATATATATATATATATATATATATATATATATATATACATAAATAGAAGTGATTTGGCAGTGAATTTAACCCTATGATTATATTGATAATCACTTTGTCCAATCATATAATAATGGAATATTTTCACTCAAAGCAAAGTCAGGGTGGCCTATAGATGTCATTGTGTTTCAAAGTTTAGGATTGGTAAAAACTAAATATTTCAATGTATACAGAAATGTGCTTTATATGATGTTGTGATTACTAAGATTGTTGGTATTGTTTTACTGATCACATAGATTATATTAATATTGAAGATAATACATGAGCATATTCTGAAACATTTTGTTTTATTTAGTGCATAGTGATTTTGGATTTTTGTCTCCTGTAATTTGTCTATTGCGATTTCCTATTATAAATTAGATGTTTCCAATCGGTTAGAATGTTTCCTAATAATTAAAATGCCTTGAAAGTTATGACACAGGAACAGAATAGTTGAGTCTTTATCAGTTTACGTACAAACTGTGCTTTACAGTATTTTTCTTCATGTATACAAGTAAATTTTATGTGATAAATTATTTCACGATATAGAAATAAATAGTTGAGTATCATAATGTGTACAGTGTTCCCTATATGGTGTTGTATACCTCCCTAATGGCAGATAGCGACAGACAGTCTGCTAGAGACCCTGGAAATAAGTTTTATATTAGTTGACACAGATGAATAAGGAGTGCCTGTAATATTGCGGAAGCTGATACATACTATGATAATCCAACCATGCTCTAATCAGCATTTCTCTACAATGGATAACTAACATCACCATCCCTCGATACACACTGTATTTAAAGCCTATTACCAGAGTAAATGAGCAGCGCGATTTCTTTTGGCTTCATATATATATCAAAACACATAAATGTGATCAGAGAATTGTCATGTAAATGGAACTTTAATGAAGGCTTTTCATGTTTTAAATGTGGCTTCAAGGTGAACCAATGTACTGTGTTCGTTTTATTGGAGTGAAGTTGGGAAAGGCACATAAATAATTGTTGTATTATAAATAAATTATCACTATCAGTAGTAGTAATTCTAGTATTGGTAGCAGCATCAGTAGTGACAAAATATTAGCTAATGTATAAGCTAAAATATTGTAGAATGATAAAGAGAGACCTTGAAAGATATGTGATCGAAAATGTCATTTTCCAAGATTAGCCATTAACAAATTAAGCTTACACTTACTGATATTACTACTTGTTAATTTGTATTCAGTAGGTATTTTCAGTCAGATGAAATAATACTAAATGGAACAATGTTTCAGGATTATGGTAATCAGATAGTGTTACCTTACATATTTGCTAGGAATGCATTTACCATATAGCTTAAAATAAAAATGTTGAGAAATAGATTTTACCATCCGAGTTAAATGTTGTGATCTGTAAAACTGGATTAATTATTTTCTGATGTTAATAGTGTATTCTAAACACACAAATTAAGTTTAGCGTAGATGTGTTACCAGATCACTATTTTATTACTTTTTATCATTATTATTAGTAGTTTGATTGTTATTCAGTGTAACTTATTCGAAACGTTACTCTATCAGTTTGTCTTGACGTCACTCTGGTTTCATTTGTGGCTTCTTTCTATTTATTCCTCTATTGCATGTAAGTGTACTCCATGTGCTTTCTGAGTCGTCGGCTCATCTTTTTCTCTTGTTCTTTCTTCTTCCAGATAATTGCACACGCTGCTCCCCACACACTCAGCACACCGTGTACGTCAGGACCAAATGCCAACCAACCACACTCTGAAGTTACACACTTTCGATAATAAAATGACGTTTCCTTTTATCTGTTAGCCTTAACTGTTCAGTGTAAACTGACATTATTCAAATGATGCTTGCGGATGATAGTTAACTTATGTCCATTCATTTCTTTCCCAATGATAACAATCAAGAATAAAGACATCCATAATAAAGACTACAGATTGATAATAGCTTAGAAAATACTAAGGCACTAAAATATCATTGCTAAATTAATAAAATCCTTTAAATCATTTTTACAGAAACAGATTATCAACTCACACCAAGTATAGTGTGTGCACTGATGTCACATGACAGAAACTAGACAGAAAGTAAATTCATGAATTATCATTATTTATAAAGAGAGCTCTATCTATTTATTGTAATAGTTAAGTACATCGTTGTTTAAATCAAGCGTCAACTGATGCTAAAATGGTGTTAGTTATTGTGGCTAAGTATCTTTGTGATCTTCCTGCATAACGTTAGGTTTGTTAAAATTAAATGTTTATTTTAAGGATTGATATGATAGTTTCCTTTATTCATATCCATGATACTGGATTCAGTTTCCTGTGACTAATTTCACAGAAAGTTATCCGTAAGTATTTCAAATAAATGTCATTAAGGAAAAAGGGCAAAATGAAGAAAGAATAGTACTTTCAATTACTATGGTTAATAAGATGCCTATTTCAGAATGTTCTACAGTGAATATTGCAACTTGAAATGGACTAAATTCATCTCATCAAGTCTATGCTACTTTGAAAGAAAAATCTATTCAGAATATCAATTGAAGATTAATTACATTAAAATTTAATCACACTGAAACTGGAGCCTAATTAGTTGCTCTCTTTAACATCAAATTTAATAGATTACTAGTTTGATGGGTCTAATTTATATGGTCTGATTTATTTTTGCAAAACAACTAAAGTTATGGAATTTAATCAAAAACTGTTCAAAATGCTATCAATTATATTCAGAATTTTATTAGAATCCAGAGACTGATACTTTAAAATCTAGGTTGATTGTAAAATGTCAAAATAATCGATATTGATAGTAGCAAATAAATAACTGAATAAGATTGATAAATAAATTAATGTAGGTTAGTGTGGGACAAAATACATTACGGTGAAATACCAATAGATAATGTTTATTTAATCATACTGTATGAAGTTCAAGATAATCTAGGTGTTTAGCAAATTGTTGAGTATACTTCTATATTATCTTTAAGAATAATCATGTTTTATTTGTAATTGATTGCACAATAACAGTGCTCAAATTTCAATAATTTTCCTTGCGTCTTTCTTTTCTATTCTAAGCATCATTAAACCTTTTAACTCAATAATACTGTTTGCATATACTTAATTCTGTCATAATGGCATGTATGTATGTTCGTCGATGATCCGTTTGTAAGAATTCAATTTATTTTATTTGAATTTCATCTTATATGTATTGATGATAACTTGAATTATGTGGCAGTTAGTGTGCCAGTTAGTTATAAGTGATAACCAATATTCCTGTTTCTCAATAAGCTGAGAATACAGTGTCAAATTATCAACTGAATAATTCGTATTTTACTAATTCCAAATTTATCATATCGTCTATCAGATCTTAATAATGCAATACCAGTCAATCACTTAGAAATCGATATCATCGGTAGTCGCTTGTTATTAAAAAAGGTTAGCTAAGATAAGCAACTGTATTTGTTGTTTTTGAATGCATATCGTCATTGTGCTTGAAGGCATCTACCGTCTAGTAATCATTAACTAAAATGTGCATCATGTTCTTCTTGTGCAGTATATGCGAATAAGACACTTCTGTCTATAATTTTGCTTAAAAAATTTAAGTAGACTAAATGATAATTTTTGTTGATTAGATATTATCAAATCTGTTGTTAAATGACGAAATTGAATAAATAAATAAATAATATTGTTATATACAAAACAAAAACAAATATTAGTGAAACTAATTTATCCAGACACTAGTCAGTCGTATTGATTTATTAAATAAATAGAAAAAAAATTGAAAATAACACTGATTTAATCATTGACTACTTGTTGCTTAAAAGTTGATGTATTTATTGTGTAGGACAGTCTCATGATATTTGAAGTCATAAGTGATACTCTAAGTTCATTAATAAATCCTCAATTGTTAAACGAAATATATTTCTAACTATTCTTAGTTTATTTGATTTTGAAGATGTAACAGGTTATCTAAACATTGGTTTTAATAACTTATTCATCATTTGGACAATATATATATATATATATATATATATATATATATATATATATATATATATATATAATTAAGTGTTGAAATTCGTAATGTCGACTTCAAGTTCCTTAACCTCATACGTCCAGAGAAAAGAAAACAGATAAGATGCCATAGGTGTTTTGAGTTCACGTAGTACCTTATATATTTGATCTTGAACACATTTCTGACAACAAACACGACTATTGAAAGGTGAATATTTAACATCTATTTCAATTTCCTGACAAAATAACTAAATTAGACTTGTTAACATTTTGTGTACTCAGAATAGAAAATTTATTACGCAGTTACTTTTATATTAACGGTTTATTTCTTAATGCAGTCTGTCAATAAGAAATAAAATACAGTGAAATAACAGATTGTTCAAACACTATTCACTAGCACACAAATATATATATCAATAAAGAAAGAAACTATGGTTACTTGTTAAGTACTCAGACTTCAAATACTGTCTGACTAGAGTGAAATTTGTTTCATCTACCTCAATTCGGTCACTTCACTGGTTTAGTTGAAAGTAGAGCTCACTGCTAAGAACCTAGTAGATAAATCAGATTACATTAAGACGTACAGTTTACAAACAGCTCATATCACATACCTAATCTTTGTCAGGATATTACTCCACTGAGCCTCTACGATATGTATGACTTGTATTCAATTAGAACTGATATTATGCGGCCTCAGTACTTTATCGATTAGTTTGTTTCACAAAAATGTATACATGGTTCACTGAGCATTAACATGAAAAAAGTAGACAGTGACTCATCTGTATAGCTCATTGTCTCGTTGAGACTTACATTACATTATACGTCTCCTCTCTCTCTCTCTCTCTCTCTCTCTATATATATATATATATATATATATATATATATATATATATATCTGAGTAAGATATCTACCAATACCGTAGTTATACGAAAAGTAGTTTTTGGAATTTTCCATTTGTTTTAGTGCATAGGTTATTCAAAGAAGCCTTTTTCACAGTCACATTTAATTTCTTGTAAGTACACATTATGTATATACTATGATATGTCCTTCAATTAGTATATAAATCTTTTTTTTAACTTAAACTTGAAATTTCATACTCCAAGAAGAAATGTATATATTTGTGAATTTTCCCGTCCCTCTCCCACTATCTTCACACGTTTTCCCTTTCTTTGTTTGTCTTTTCTGTGTTCATTGTTGGTGTTGTTGCCCTTCGTTTTAATGTTAGTATTTTTGTCTTAACAATATCAATAAAAAGATATTTTTACGTTAGTTATTAAAAAAAATCTAGTTAAGAGATACAAATGAATAAGCATAAAAATCATTCAGTACTAGTTAGCGTATAAATCAAACAAATAGATGATATCACTTAAGGATTATGTGTATATTTGACAAAAGGTAGTAGATGAGAGAAAATGATTAATCTTTTAAAATAAAATTCAAACATTATTTGTATGCTTTTCTTTTGACAACCAGAAGTGTATACGTATTGAATAATATATGACAGATCGACTTGTAGATTTTGTTCAGTCAACAAATGAACTTCAGTAGTTAACAAACATTATTTAGAATAACTTCACATTGAATTCATTCATATATACACATATATATAGAGAGAGAGAGTATAATAAACATTACACTCCAAAGATAACTGACAGTGACAGTTGTTAAACCCGTTTAGTACACAAAAATCCATGGGAATCATTACAAAAAGAATATTACAACACTTATATTTTCCAAAGATTGACTATGATTGGTTCGTTTATTTTCTATTTTGGCTATTAACTAACTGTTTAAATATGATCATTTTTATCTGGCAGAACATAGTGAAAGTTGAAGGTATCTCTTGTTCCTCATTTGTTTAGTGATCTGAGAAGATTAGGGTAACTTTGGTGAGCAATCGGACACCAGAAACAGATCAAACGACGTAACTATACTGTAAAAATACATCATGATTAAAGAATATAACTTACAAACTAGTGAGCTGAAGACCAATGATATCCAGTTATCACATATGAACTATGGAGAAAATCCTATATCATTTCACGACCTACTGTAGTAGGTGCAAACTGATGAACGTTTACAGACAGATGAAGATTGTTAGCAGATATAAAGTAATTGCAACAGATTTTGAAAATCATACTCAGTAATGTACCAAACAATTATTATTTGACATATACTGACAACATTAAAGCTTTTTTACCAAAAATGTTTGCCTAATATCTTTGCAACTGATCGATCATTAGGAATCGACCGATTTCATGTTTGTCTGGTAGTTCTTAGTGCTGATTAACCCTTATCTATCACATTGCAATATGGCCACAAATCTTGGTGACTTAACATCGCATGTGCATTGTTTATATATGAGATGATGGGGCTTGATTTCCAGTTTGAACAAGAGATTTGTAGCCCAAAACACGTTTAAAATTTACAATTTACATTTTACAGAGTTATACATAAAAATAAATTTTGTACTGAATACATAATTTCTCATTGAATAATTAAGATTTCATGAAATTTAGAAATGCAGTATTGTGTTAGTTCTTAGATCAATTCATGAAAACCATTCAACGTGTCCACTCGATCAATAATGCGTTTGATGAGTTCCATTAAAATGTTATTGATAAACTCATTATTATCGTATTGTTCTGACAACGATTTGTTCCTTTTATGATTAATTTTGTTATATTTAAACATAATGGGTTAGCTTGTTTGCCAGTTTAAAACAATAAATAACTATGGGAGGATAAATATATTTTCCATTATGATTCTTTTCACTGGAAATAATTTTTTCCATGGAAGAACAACTGTCAGTATAGTTTATTGGCATACACACCCAAAAATCAGGTAGTGATTTTCTTAAATCTCTGATTTACTTGCTACTACATAAAATAGAAGAGATTAGTTAACGTAGGAAGGAATATGTGAGATGTTTCGATTTGTTGATATATATATATATACTACTTATGAATCCAATTTAAAAAAGAAAATTGAGAACTCATTATGTGTTTATTTTCTACATAATCGTTGGTTTCTTGCTATCCGCTAAGTAATTTGGCATCACAATTGTGTTAGGGCATTATTTTGTGCGTAAAATTACTGTACAGATTTTCTCAAAAACACATCTTAGATATAATTTCATTTAGAGTTATACTCATGGCTCTGGTTTAAGTAGCACATCAAAGATGATTAAATCTCAACAAGTCGATTATACATCCTTTCTTCTCATTTTGGAATGGCTTCAATCCCATTCTATCACATATAATCTAACATAATAAGTATTCCAAATTCATGAAAATTACAGCATAAAACATAAACTACTTTGAAAAATGTTTTAATTTCTATCACATCAGCTGAAAAATTTTCAAAAACCCAGTCTGTAATAAATGAATGCTTCTTTCTGTTGTGAAACAATCAAATAGTAATTTTTCAAAACTCAATTGTGGATTAAAATTACAGCCCCTAGATAATACGATAACTTTACATCATTGATTTAAAATACAATGGTTTGTGAAATTTTAGTCTATTTTCAGCAAAATCCATGCTGTTATCTAGGTAATAACTGAAACAATATTAAGAAAATTAAAGGGCAAGAATATTGATTAGTTGGAAAACAATCCCTCTCTCATTTATTGAACAAAAGGTAATAGCAGATAGAGTAATGTAAGTAAACTTGTATCAGGTTAGTTTATCACATATTTTTGTGAAGATAACTTCCTGTATCCAGTAGTTGCCTAGTCAAAGTCAGTTCGTGACGACGTAAACTCCCTTTAAATTGTATAAGTTCCAAAAACCTACAATCTTACAACATTAGTTTGTTGTATAGACTCCATGCTAATCAAGATTTACAAGCTATAAGGAATTTGTTTTACTAACAATCCTAAATTTATATGCAATATTTTCAAAAATATTGCTACTTCAAACTTAGCTCTATTTTTGACGTATGATTTAGATTTAAAACAAGGCTTTGTAAGTCATATTCATCGTGTATACATAGAGATTTTCTTAAGTTTTTTTGGATTAGTTAGGTGAAAGTGGATTTTTGAATTGGATTCAGTAGCTCAGAAAATATACGGTAATAAAAAGGTTGAATCTACCTAGAATATGTGATTAGTTGAGCACTAATTTTTTATAAATACAAAAATTAGTCATGAGTTTTCGAATAGCGAAGCTTCACCAAAGAGAAAACAAAAAGTTTGCATTTATGTAAATAGAAACTGATCGTTTTGGTTTTCAATATTAACAGTGCAAAAAAGATGAAGCCATACTAAGTGACCATTATACTATTTAAACAACCTATTGGTTACTTCCACTCACCTCATTGACTAAAGGATCAGGATTTGGAGTGTGGTGTGTTAAGTCTGAGTCTCAGTGTGAACATTAACATGGGTTCAAGAGTAAATACAGCCTATAACTCTGAAATGAGTCGAAAAACTAGTTTCAGAATTCGTTGCTAGTTATATGATTTAAATATACATATATATACATACATATATACAATATATATAATATTGCTTTTTAATGAGTAAATTAATCAATATGTAACTAAAGTTTGCTGAGGAAATGTTAATTTTAGGTTTCTGAACTCAATCACTGGTTAATAAGAAACATTATTACTCGGTTGGTTTATAAAACTGTTATTCTCGTCAAGTGACTAGAAGTTCTCGAAAAAACCCTGTATCCATATTCTATGCTAAGTACCACTTGTCAACAAGATTTTTCAAGAATCTGCATTAATCTGATTTATTTCATGGGATAATCAATTTATCTTGCGAATAAAATCCCATTCACATGAAAACCTGTATTCCTAACTTTGAAACAACCACCCTACAATATAGGATGCAGTACACAATGTTAGTACATTTTGCTGACTGTCCTGGTACACATAACATTTTTCGAACTATACTTTGAATTTGAGATTTGAAATTCGAAATTTTGCTTGTCATTTTAGTAAGTAAAGTAAATTGAATAAAAAACTTGAACAAAATTCAATAAATGGAAATATATTACGAAATTCGCAAAAAAAATCAATAAGAAGATTTCACGACTTGTCCCCTTTTTGTTACTCTATTTTAAAAATGTAACATTTTGATTTTTAAATAAATTAAAAAAAAATGAAAATTTTATGATCCTTTCGAATGATTGTTATATACGTTTTTTGTTATTATTGAAGCCTAAAATCGTGCAATTACAAATAAAAAAACAGATCATAATGAATGATGATGAAGTAATACTATAAATAATAACACAAATGTTCATTGATTTTAAGTAAATGAGATTATTACAAATAAGATTTTACTGGTAAATGTTTCATGAGAAGAATTTTTTTTTGCTGAAATTATAAATTTCAACAATCCATTCATATTAACCGGCAAAGATACACCAACCTATAGCAATATGTTAGATTTGCTTGGATTGCTCATTTTTATTGAATTCAAAGATCATATTTATTACAAATTAACAACAATCGTAGAATTGTCAGAAATCAATATCAGCAATAATCTAAACTGTAATCAGTCCCAGCTTTATGTGATAACGATGAGTAGTTGTTTTAGGGTGCAATAATAATTTGAAATCACTCTGAGTAACCCTGATTGTATTCCGGACCAAATTCTTAGGTGAGATACTAACGGTGAATGTCATTTTGTAAAGTAACCTATGTACATTAATAGAATGAAACTTATAACCCTTGATAACAATGATTGTTTGATGATTTCAAATGTGTAAAAAAACTAATCTCCATAACTCTAATTGAAAATATCGTAAAATGTGCTCACTATTGACTAGGTTCATGAGTTCTAGTGAGAAGACGTGACCAGTGGAGTTCAAACCTGTCGAGTGTAGGCAGTAACTACCAAAGACAAATGCGTGAGGTCGATTAAAATCACTAGATCAATAAGAGTTAGACATTAACACCGTTCGATGCCGGCCCAGTGGTCCAAAGGTTTGGCGTTCGCACACAATGCTGAAGGTCCCGGGTTCGAATCCTGCGAGGCGCAGGAGTCGTGGATACGCACTGCTGATGAGTCCCATACCAGGATGAAGCTGCCGTTTAGTGCTTCCAGATTTTTAATGGTGGTTTAACAATGATTGATTGGTGATTTCAAATGTGTAAAAACACTAACCTCCATAACTCTAATTGAAGATAATTATGAAGTTACTTTTTCAAAAATATTCAGTTGTTTGTTTACTTTTCGTACAGATTTATGTGCATTCTCAATACAAATAACTTAGTATTATAATATTTGGTATTTATTGAGATGAATAAATAAAAAGCTTATAATTAACCGAAGGAAATTTAAACGCTATTTTTTGGTAATTATATGAGATATAAAGTAGACAATTACTTTGAATGAAGCAGCTGTTATGATGTTATATATATATATAAAATGGACCAACTACAAGGTCATCTCACCATTTTTGTGACTGGATTGTTTTTACAAAATCAACAGTTGTGTCTGCAACAACTGCACTCTTAAAGTTACCAGTCTACATATTCAATCTTCACATCAATAAATTTTCTGTAGTTAACAACAATGATAATTTTAGTGGTTATTCAAAGACAAAATTTTGAAATTAATATCCTTTTTGAAACTGTAATGGTTTGGCTTTCATCTTGTTGAGTGAATTGATTACTCCGAAAATTCTGAAGTCATTAGTTCGAATCTAAACATCGTACAGATTGTTCAAATGGTGTTATCTCTTCCTTTCATTGTGTTTTATATCGAGTTGTTCTAGGAAAGCTGTTTCAGAGAAAAGCTTAAATTTCGCTAACACACTATACAATAATTTTTGAAAGGAAACAACCCTATTCATAAAAGTTGATGAAATTGTGATCACGTTTCTTCAAATGTGAATTTTAAAAAATTATATGCTAAATCTCGTTCTATGAGTAGATTTAATTAATCACACAATGATTTTATAATCTTTATGGTTAGATTTTTAAAGTTTTCGAAGCTAGAAACAATAGTCAGTCATGTTTCAAACAAAGTTTACGTCTCAGTGTGAATAGATTCTGTAGGTTAAAAAATAACCCCCCGATTGACTTTTTAGATGATCAGTGAGTTTTCCTATTCTATGAAAATGAGTAGAAGAACCAGGATCTACCTTCTATGCGATTCTGCGTTTATCGTGAAGCGTAGCCTCAGGACAAATCACATTTGGGACGAATTTCATTACCTCGGAATTCATTGTCACAACCTGTTTAGTCTCCGGAGAGTTAAACTGGCTTGTGATTTTTGATCGGACCCTGAATCTGATGACTGGTGGTGAAAACACAAATGCTGGTGATTTGGATTTGTATGACCCTAGAAATAAATTTATATATATATATAATATATCGATTTTACTTACACTTATACGTCAAATTTACTACGGCTAGCCGAAGTAACTGCGATAAGATTTAAACTGAATTTATGCATCAAAAAAACTCAGTTATCAGTGGCACTTTGCCATAGTAAACTGATTCATAAATGTTTCTGAAGCGTTTCTTTTTACAATGACGCCGATTACTGATTTTCATTGCTCCTTTGATCTATACTGAGTTAGTCAATCTGTTTTTATGAGTTGCATAAGTGTAACATTAATTTCTAACTTCGAAAGAAGCCTCTTTCTATGTTCTCAGTTGTTAATTCAAGAATATTCGCATGTTCATCTCATAAATATTCACATGATTAAGCATAAAAATATCTCTTATAGTTCTTCCATACTAAGTGCTCTCTTCATTAATCTTCACTGATAAGAACTTTTCTGATATCAATATATAAAATATGTCAGCTAATTTTTAAAGATGAATGAAGCTATTAGGTTTAAGTTGTAAGCATCTAAGAAGAATCAGCAAACTATAATCAATTCTCATTATTCTGTTACATTAATTGTCGTAGTTTTAAACAAATTCGAATAACTGTGTTGAATATTTTATTCGGCAATCAATAGTACTAGCAAAGTCAATGAAGATAACTAAGTAATTTTTCTTATTTTATACATATTAATAAAGAAATGCTCGGTAATTGATATGCTTGAAACTATTACGGGTTTACCTTACTCGGTAAACAGTAGTGAAGACAAATGATGCAGTGATACAATAGGCTATTCTGAACCTATTGTTCCCGGCTCTTCTAACGATAGCAAGAAGTCTTGATCAGACGTAGAAAGTGTGTATTCTACAGATATCCAAAAAATACTAGGTCGACAAACACACAAATCGAACTTATTTAAACATGATAGAAACGTCCTTGAGAGAGCCACAAAAATGACATGCTAAAACCAATAGCAGTTAAGGATTTTCCGGGTGAGAAGTGTAATCTGAAGGTCAACTGACCAGCCCATGTGCGAAAACACAAAACCCAAAATTAGGACCTTTATCAATTGAGTTCTGGGAATCTAATATATAATAATCAGATTCAACGTCTGGGGGCGAATTTGTGTTGCTGAATGCAGAGGGGTGTGGCGGCAGTAAGGTGTTTCCCTCGGACAACCAGCAGCTGCAGCGATGCTGTCTTCTCACAAGGAAGGAAGGGTTAGAAAAGGTCGACCCTAATAGTGTCACACCTCACCCTACCTCAAGGATTTCCGTCTCCGGCGGTAAGGGTGCCCAATAAGGGTTCTTAAGAGCGGAGCTAATACTAAAAAAACCGTTCATCAAAAGGCCGTGCGTGACCGGCCTCAAACAGTTGTCCCTTGAACTCTGCGGTCATGCATCCAGGTAGTTAAGACCAACACTAATCCGCCTTCCTTTTCAAGTTCCTCAAGAAACAAACTCCCACGGTGTGGGCAACCGGGAAGTGACAACCGCCCTCATACCCATAACAGCACGCGAGACCAAACTGGTCAAAATAAAATCTTTCCTACACCCCCCTTAATCAGATCAATGAAATTTTGAAATTATCTCTTATATAAACGAAATGTAAATACATATGAACTTTTACTCCGAATTTCTTCAACTTAATTAATGTTATAGGTTTACAGTTCAAGTAATTAACTGTTCTCTGATGAAAAACTTATCTTTTAATTTTTAAGTGTCCTAAAATTCGATAATATTTTTAAACGGTATCACTCACTAGATTTTATTCAACAGAAAATAATCTAATCCAATAAAATTTTTTAAATTGTATTCACCAAGCACTTTTACGCTTGAATGATTTGTATTTTGTCAGTAACATTTTCTGAAATAAGTAAGCATTCAGATGACATTGGGGCTTCAGAACTACTACTAAATAAAATATTCATACCAAGAAATGAAACATGTTTGTATACGTAGAGTAACAATTTAATTAAATGTACTCTTTTTAAGTCATATCTTTGTGACATACTTCCCAAACAAGTACTGAATTATTAGTTAAAGATAGAAAGTCAATCATGACTACAATTTATATTTAGAGAGTATCATTGAATACCTGTGACTACTACTGTACAGTTGCTTCCTCTTGTCTTTAATTTGAACAAACCGCAAGAAACCATCAAACTGAAAGCTAAACAAAATAGTTAAATTTTTTTTTAAAGTGAATAATCCCTTTCGATTGTGTTGTTCATTGGTAAAATTTAATTCTATTAAACAAGGACCACCACTAACTATTTGTATTGAATAATTTCTTGGGAATAAACACTTTCTCACACACAGTTTATGAATGAATGGCTTACTTATAATAAAATACCCTAGTGCATCATTTCATTTCTTTTGCTCTGTGTGATAATTAATTATCAAGTAAAGTGAATTGATAGATCTACCAGTAGGAAATATTAATTTCATCTTTTTTTCCCTGAATATTTCTGTGATTAATGCATAATTTATCATTTTCCCAAAAATTATGGCTGAGAGTAAAAAACATCATTGTAAATTCAACTTGTATTTGTTCTGTTCATCCTTATTGACATTGAACAAATTGTGTTCCACCTAAAAACCATACCAAATTTTTGCAAAACAAAATAAAAAAAAACAGTTTGTGAATTAGAAATACATTTTTTTTTGTATGAAATTTCGAATAATCATTTGTGTAGATTGTTTATTTTTTCCCACATAATTTGACGATGTTTATTGAAATATGTTCTACATGTGTATTCATGGATTGCTATGATTTTGTTCAGTGTTTCATTATGGTCATAATTTTGTTGTCAGCGTAACAATCCCAATTCTAGTGCTGCAACAAAAATTTTATTCAAAGCACTAGCAATAAACTAGTAAGTAATAACTGTTTATCATATCTGATCATTCAAAACTATTGCTTATATGATACATTATGATTATAACTTTGTTATTTACATTGTGTAACTTCAAATATTGAATATATATCTGTATATATATCTCATAAGTAGAGAACTGTTAATGAATGTTAAGTAATTTTCCAAAAGACCATTAAGTTTATTCTTTACACAAATTTTTACGATGACTAAAATAATTGTTATAATTTACTACTTTGACTAAACATTATGATGAGGTCAATAAAATTAAATGCTTTTTTTATTGTGTACATAAATCTAAAACAGTTATTGGACAGGAAATTGCATAAATACAATACTGATAAGCATGTGAAAACAATACCGTAATGATCCTAGTTCAAAAACCTAGTGTTCTTTTGCATTTGATTTGAGATTATCGACTATTTTAAAAATCTTGAGAAGTTTCTTTCATAAAGGGGATGTACTACTGATGTTACACCAAATTCGGTATAATTTTTAAATTTTACGGATTTTACCTCTTTTTTTTTCTAGACTATTTAAAAATTTTAAATATTTAGACAACAACTTTCTCATTGATAATAGTTGTTTTGTTTGTGTTACAAGTTCGTAATTCACATTTAGAAAACGTGATCAAGAAAATGATAAGTGTTGTTATATTCTGATGAATGTATAGAAATTATATATTTTGGAAGTTTCCTGTATAGGCTTTCCTAACGGTTCAAGAATGTATTAGGGTAAATTAACAAATTTAAACATTTAAATAACAAAATAATCGGTAGGTGGTGTCAGGAAACTCAATTCTCAAATAAATTCAATTTAGTAGCCCCTGATAAATAAGAGTAAACAGTAAGATTACATAACTATTGTTGTAGTAAACAACTAATGAATCATTAACTTAATAGCCGGACAGCTGATACAATGAGTTATCACACGTATGATTCGGTTTTTGTAGTATGGTGTAAACATTTCATGTACCGCTAAGCTATGAAGACAATAAATCAATAGAAACTATTTTCATTGATTCTGGTCACGTTTATCCTTTTAGTCAGAGCGCTTTTATTTCTCGATTCATCATAAATATCCTTACTTTAGGAATCAAATATTTCATAGAGTCTTCGTTACTATCTTAAGTTATTCGTGAATGCTTTTCGACTGTTATCCATACAGTAGCTCATATTCATGTCATTTCATTCATGTGTGTCTCATTTGTCAGTCAGGTTTTCATAAAATTCATTTTCTGATTGTCAACAATATTATTCTTGCTTTTCATATACAATGTCATTCCGTTTTCTTAGTACTGTTATTCCTTAAGGACATAGCAGTTCAAACTTCGTTCTAAGCTTTCGATAATGTTAACCATAGTAAATGTTATTTACTTGTTATAAGTAGTAACCAACTTACTTTGGCTGAAAGCAGTCAGTGATTTCCCAGAGTTTTGATCAATATAAATACAGTTATCCCTAAATGAAACACTATTGATCATAATTGTATACGGTATGGTTTCTTACCTCTCGCTTGTAACGTTTAGTTGAATTAGCGCATAACATATAGGATCAAATTCAAAGCGCTTGGCTTCAGTCTAATACTTTAGATGACGATTTGTTTGTCACGAAGTTCAAAACATTCACTTTTTCTTGAAGCTAGATCGATCATAATTTATTCTATGCAAAGAAATTTACTCTGAATTTATTTTAAATTTGACAGTTTTCTAAGCAACGCTAATAATTTGGAGGGAATCTTATTGATTATGTTTTACTGACTATTCACTGAAGGCCCCATGATAATTTTTAACTTCAACTTATCTCGATAATACTAGTGATTACCGGGTTTCAAATCTCAAGATTACATTTAACTAAAATGAATTTATTGTTCATCATATTTGAGGGCGTTTTCTTGTAGATAAAACACGTGACTAAGGACTTTATTGCAGTTAGTCATATTTATTATGTAATTTACATTACCAACAAGCTATTCTGCGATGTTAAGAAAAACGTATCTTTTTAATTATTTTGCTTTAATTAGGCCAAGGTCACTGCTGTTTATTTGAAACTTGCTAAACAAGAGTGACAATTAATATTAGTAGTTATGACCATTCTGTACAGTAATTGGCTGACCCGTTAAACCAATCAAATTTCTTCAAATTCGCGTGCACTTGTAACTTTGATTTGAAATACAATATTACTAAAACATACCCATTGTCGTGGCTTCAATCATCAGTCTACAAAGACGGGAATTTGTTGCGAACTATTTAACGTGATAACGACTGATGCTACGATCACTGATGATAGAAACTTAATACTTGAATGATTTATTTCTGGTGTACAGGATTATCGAGTTCTTCTATTTAGTCCGAAATGTTGTAGTTTTGTGAACGTTAGGAACAAAACAAAATATTTAATTTCCGCATGTATATAACAAGTTAACCAGCTTTACATTTAAATTCAATATGGTTTACGGCAATGGGACGAATTGTGATAAATTATGGCGTGCATGGAACACAATATTAATTACTGTGTTACATATATTTCTGATATATGTTGGAATTAATCGCTATTTAACTTTTAAGGCACAAGCATTCGACGCTAAATTTGGTGGTGCTTGGGATCAGTCATGCATGAATTTCACATTGGCAATGCTTATCACAACACTGACATGTTTCTGTTTATTTTTATTCTGCAGTCTGATACGTACAACAAATTATGCCAACGAAGGGACTCAGATTGGTAGAGATACAAATAATTTACATTTATTAAATTCCCCATGTGTTTGGAAATCTGAACAGCCTACGATGAAGTTAACTTCAATGACAGATCATCAAAACTGTTTGTATCCTAACGCTACAAATGGTAACGGAAATATGATGAAAACACTAAACCGAAATGGCTACAATCCCGGTGACGATGATCATGCTTCAGCTATCGGACCAGATGATGTCCTACCTGGTCCCAATTATGATACATGGTCAGGTCGTAGTGGAGTTAACCAGACTTTATTCAATTCTTATGCAACTAACTATCATAATAATACGTCAACTGGACAACGTTTAATTGCTAATGATAATTATGTACATTTATCGTTTAAACGTAGCTTCAACTTATTATGGCAACGTTTTAAAAGGAATTTCTTACCATACAGTGTTGTTTTGCATTTGATTATGGCTTATTGTTTATTCATACCAATACCATTAATGCAAGCACAGCAAATATATCATCGAGCATTACCTATTAGTAAGTAAAAATAACTATTTCTGTATATTTATAGTGAAAACTATTTTCCGATGACTTGTGTCAAAATTATAAATTTTTACTTGATATTTAAGTTTTTTTATTGTGAACCTTTTCAATGCCCAGTCCTTTTTTACCGCTTGAATAAAGCATAACTTTGTTAAGAAAATATTAACAAGTAATTTAATATAGGTGTTGTACATTTTAGCAGCGAAAAATCGTTGTTTAAACACTAATGTGCACCATAGGGACTTCTTTAAGTATCGTAAATGGCCTAGAGGTACATTATGTTCTCGTAAGGTTATATTACATCACAGTAACTGTTTGATGCTATTTTCAGTACTTATCTTGAGTTAGGTAGAGTTGTAGTATTGGCTTATAAGTTAAATGTTTTAAACACTGAACCTCATCTATTGCACCAGTTGTTCGATAAAAACGTGTCCCTGCCGTTTGTAAGTAATCAACTGTCACAAACACAACCGTTATAATATTCATAATAACATCATTAATTTATTTTAACGAAAAATGAGGTCACTTAAAGCACTCTGACATTTGAAGATCTTTATTGTTTCAACACATATTCACGACAACCTCATGTTATCTTGTTACTTGAAAAACGTTAAATCCACTAACTTGGTTGACCTCGAAGTGTACACGTTAATACTTCAAATGGCAATAGTATACAGCTGATTGTACAGACCTTAGTTTTTTTTACTTTGAAAGTTAATGTTTTAAAAGCACTTATTCATTCACCCATCATAGATATGAGATTGTATAAACGAGGGTTGTTTAATATATCAGTTGTTAAATGTATACCATGTTGCATTAGTATGCCTTTACACAGATGCTAAGAAAATTGTCTAGTCAAAAAGAGTTTACATTGGTTTCAATTATCTCGATTCAATATTTATTTTGATAGAACAGTGAGAAGACGTAATTGATCTGAAAAATGTGATGTATTTGCGCTATACATTTCAAACAAACTGGTCACACATATTTACTTGTCAAGGCATTTTATATGAAGATTAATAGAAGGTCAATTAAATAAAAGTTCAAATAGACATAAGGTGATAACTGTAAATAAAGGAGAGAGAAAATTAACGCAAAGTGAAAAGAATAAGAAAGGGTAGGAAAATTGTCACATTACCCTAGGCTTAAAGATTACCAAGGTAAATTCAAGGTTATGACAAACTGTTTCTGCACACATAAGGGGAGTTTTAATTTTCGAATAGCCAAGGCCTTCATAAACCTCAATATTTGTCCTTCAACATTTCTAAACAATGTTTTGAAGGCTGTCTTGATGTCAATATTTATTGACTACTAGGAATACTGAATACATTAAAATCCTAATTAAATAATAATTTTGCACAATCTAATACTCTTTTAACTTAGAATGCTAATTTTGTTTTTTTCAATACGACTTTGTAAATTATTAAGTAGCAATCAATCTACTAGATTATCGATGTGTTTTAGGAATTTTGTTAGATTTCAGCCATAGCATTTGGCCGAAACGTTAATTTGTGAAAATAGGTCGATCCCTAGTAACAACTCATATTAATCTTGTATTTTTCATTAATTGAAAACTTAATGACTGAATAGCAGTTTTATAAATTCTGACATGTGTTTATGTTTAATTAGTTTGAATTAGGAAGTTTCAATGATAATGACTCTAGACAAAAACAGGCTTATCGAAATGATTTTATTCATGGCGCAGGTGCATTCATTCTTTGTGTACTTTGAAGTTTTAACCTTCTGAATTATTCATCATCTTTATCTGTTTCTTTTTAAGTTTATTTCACTAGATTCTACTTCTTGAATAATGTCTTCGAACCCTAATCTCTATGTCTACTGCTAATACCTTAACCACCTCTACTACCAAGGGATTTCAGTTGACAATTACATCTCTGTACTAATGTGATATGGCAACTTAAACTGATGTACTTACATATAAAGTTCTACGTTATTGTTGATTGATTGAATGATTTGATTCAGAAAGTATGATAGGATTTGAATAAAATTATGCCGTAACATCGTTTGATACAGAATGCTCTGTAAACAGTTTAGTGTTGTCAATTTGGCCTCCTGTACTTCTCTTCCATAGAGATATTTGATGGTTGAAATAAAATTGAGTTTTATGCCACACTAGATTAAGCTTTTGTTTAAGTTTGATTGAAAATTCAGTCATTTTATTACTCAGAAAACTTTGTGTCAGACATAATAGTCTGTATCTCCATACAGACTCGTATATATATAGCAAGGAAGAAGTAGAAATGCTTACGTTCAGTGCGCCGACAAATCACTCTCTGCCCTGGATTTATTTAATCTTTCTGTCACTTTATTGTCGTATTGTTCAAATGTAAACTGAACAAAGATATTAAATTAGGTACTTTATCTATTCATAATAATCATTTAACCCATTTGTTAAATTTTTGGTACCTCAATTTAATGAAAATTGAAGAATTCAAACGAAATATTCATTTATCTGACAATAGATTTAACAGTTTCAGACAGTTATCTATGCATCACAAAAAACATTAATCACGCAAACAGTATTTTCTGCGAAAGATAATTAAATATGCTCATTACGTACATATCTATATGCGCCGGAAAGTGAAGTTGCTCCCCGTGGTTAAAAGGGAATAGAATATAATATAAATTATTAGTTAGTGTCAAATTCTGTTTAGGTTAGCCGGCTTTTTATAGCCGGCTCAATCAGTAGTTCCTCTACAAATGGATAGAGTTTCTAAGAAATTTGCGCCCAATCATTTGTAAAGTATCATTATTCCTAATTAGGAGTTGTTACATAGAAAAAATTCGTGTGAATTATAACACCTTATTAAGAAACCATATATATATATATATATATATATATATATATATATCACTTTTATCGCGGCTTAGCTCAATCTCAATATAAAGCCTTCTCTATTGGCATCATTATTCCATCAGTGAACAGACAATAACTTTATTTCACATGATTTCTACAGACACATTGAACATAACAGTTTTTGGTAGATCATACATTCTATTCAATGATTGTTTGTAGCTAGCAGTGAATCGTTCGGGTGGAAATAGTCGTTTTTTATCACTGATCAATCCGATGTAAGGGTGATACTATTCAGCAGAATCTGCAACCTGGATTTGTCAGAAATTTATCCCAAAACATCTCACCATAAAGTTTTAAAATTCTTTTTGTAGTATATCTAGCATGGTTTAATCATACGATTTCCGTTATTCGGTGTGTGTTTGATTATAGCCTAAAGTATAAGTTGATATTGCAAGGATAGTGACTTGAAATTACCTGTCTCATTTTATCATCAGGATTCGTTGTCAGTTAGCAGCCGCTTATCTTATCAGACGTTAATTAAGACACCTTTAATGCCTCAGATAACATTATTTTGAAAACGTTATAACTTGTGAGACAATTTGCAGTCATCACAGGTGAACGACGTAGCATAATTTTAGAATAAGATAAAAATAATTTTCTATTTATTCCCACAGTTATTGAGTTGTACCTAAAGTGATCTAAAAAGTTTCAAAACACCTCCTATTATTGATAACATATATTAAAATAGGTAAATAACTATTCAAAAAAAACAAAACAACTAAACATTACATAGTTTTCATATTTTCATAAATTTAAAAAGAACTATTTGTTTACTATGTTATTATTAATAATCTGTAGTGACCAAACGAGGGTTTCAGCAAAATTGTTAGTCATGAGCAAACAACACGCATCTGTTGTTGGTAATTTGTTATTTGAAAAATTCTTTCTGAAATTTTATTTCATCATAGACAGAAAGGCGAGAGATGTTAGTTAATTTATTTATCATTGACAAACGGATATGATATAGGAAAGATTATATATGTATATATATATATATATATATATATATATATATATATATATATATATATATATATATATATATATATATATATATATGTCTAACAAATAGCGGTAACCTATTCTGTGTTTGGTTGCATTCGTTATATCTATTATTAATGGATAAACTAACTCCCTTGTAACAGACAATCAGTTATTAATCAAAAATCTTTTTTTTTCTGAAAGAATAAGGATTTTTAGTTAAGAATGAGAATTTCGTTGTTATGGTGATTTAAATATGTTTGTTACTCAGAAAATACAATGATATGAAAATCTGAAGCTGTAGTCAAGGCAAGCTTAACTGAAAACCACTATTATTATGGAATTTTAGATGCTCTACATCTCATAGTGGAAAAGTAGTCAACATTAGTATCGTATATATGAGTTAGAAATCAAACTTACTGATTTCTTAAACGATACATTGTGCTCCTGACATAAATTTCAAGAGTTTCTTATTACACTCTTACTGAATTCTATTTTATTCACTTTGAAGTTTTACCATCATATACCATCTCTTGATGACAGTGAGGAATGTGAACATCATGGACGCATGTTGCATCTCTAAACAGAATCGACTTCATGACTAATAGACTGTTCAGTGATGAAAGTTATGTATTCCGTATAAAATTCAAGTCATATATGAAATACATGTCATTCAATTTGTAATAGTTAAGTCAATTTATTACAACCCATTGATTCAACTTTTCTCAGACTTTATAAAACTATATTCAATAGTTTAACTGAGGTTTATTCTTGATTTGCAGTAATTATTAAAATGATTTTAAGATTAACTGCTATTCAACTACTTGAATGTGAATAGTTACTATTTTAAGTATTTCAGACTATTTATTCCATGGAAAGCATAGATCAGAAATGAGATTTTAAGTGACTTTGGGATTTTTGCTAATAGTTGTTTAAAAATGTTTTATTTGTAAGTCTCTTACCCAACTCTGCCCATTGATCAACATTTTTAAAATCAATTTAACTTCAGGAAAAGAAAAGATAAACAAAAGTGGTAGAAGAATGAATAACTATCCCAGTCTGCCTGTAGTTTCTTTTAGTTAAGCAAATTACATTATTTCGGCAACTTTTAACTTTTTTTCTTCATAAACATGCACTTAGTAAAAGGATTAAATGGAATTTTATTTATGATAAATAAAGGTAAATATCTTTCTGCTACAATCACTAAATCATTGAAATGAAATACGTCTACAACATTGAAATCACTCTAAGCAATAACTTCATTCTGTAATATGATGATTACAAGTGTGAATCAATCGCTTTTCGAGCATCAATAGAAACCTGGAGGCGCTGGACGGCCGTTTCGTCCCAGTAAGAAGCTCATCAGCAGTGAGCATCTACGACTCCTGCTATTCACAATTTCCACAGCTCTATGATGAAAAATGATAATCAGTGTTTCTTTATAGAAAGAGTCAACATTCATATCATGAATCTTTCTTAAAAATATCATTATTTTAATATGTTGATAAATACATATCATCACGTTCGTTATTTCCATTAGTCCCTTTCTCTTGTTCATACTGAATCAGCAGGCATTTTGCCTAATATTCTGACAAAAATAATGCACATGTATATATTTAAGAAATCATGTACTTTGAAGTGATTTTTTGAAAAATTTATACTACTTTTGTTTTTAGTTATATCTTTTGATCTACCTTACGAATAAACATAGGAACTTCTAAAATACTAGTTAATTTTCACAAATAAATAGATAAAAATGGCTGAAATAGCAGTTATTATATCCTACATGTTTTTGTTAGACACTTCTTTCTGTTTTTCACATTTAATATAAGTGATTTTGTTTGAAATATGTATATAAAATAACCGAATATTGCTACACGCATACATGGACCAATTAAAAACCAGTTTCAACATGGGATGATTTCGTCATTCGTTTAATACTGATGTTAATTAATCAGATAATGCAGTAAAAATTTTTATGAACTAAAGAGTAAAGCATTTTTCCCTACTTTCTTTTAGTTAAATGTTCCGAAAGGGTGTAATTGAAGAATACTAATTTAGGTAAAATGTTACTAACCCTCTTTGCTGGCACAATGACCCGTTTGCATCAAATGACTCAATATTGAGCTGTTAGCAGCTTTCATTACTCTTTTGCTTAGCCAAACTAGGAAGTTTTCATGAGCACGAAAATATAAATTCTTAGGACCTGAAAACTGTGTTTTCTATATGACCGTTAGTTACACTGAGGCTAAAAGCTAAATTGCCTAGAAATATTCTAATTATCTGGTTAGGAGGTTTGTAAAATTCAACTCCTTTTTAAGATGATTTTCATCAAAAATTATTATCACTGTGGGACCATTGAAAACTAGGAAACATTAAGCAATTGTTTCAGCTCTGTTTAAGACTTGCTACCCACAAGATGACATATTAGTAGTATACAGCGGAGCGTCACCCAGAAGTTGGTATCACAGAGAGGAGTGTTTGGAACTCAAAATGCATTCCGCTATAAGAGTATAATGAAGACCAGAAGAGATGTGAGAAAAGACAGATAATAAGCTGCTTGTATTGTCAGTCGATGTTTAAAGATTATATGTATAAGTTTTGTAAATATACTATGCCTTCTCCATATATTTCCTCAATCTAGTAATGACCACTTTGTACGTTACACTAAGACATTGAATCTTCATAACGAACATGACTAATTCGATCCTCTGAGTTAAAGATCATTGATCCAAAATTTTTCTAGTTGTAAGACATAGCAGTAGCTATAACTTCGGATCACTGTTTAATCCCTTATATAGTCATATTTTCGGTTCACAGCTGTGCACCTTAGTATGAAGAATTTAGTCAGGAAAAATATGTCTTAATTACTTCATTTCTCAATACAAGTCTCTGCAACTGATTACACTTCTAACAAATCAACCATTATGTTTATAATATTTGTGTTGGGGAAAATAAAGACACTAATATTATTATTATTATTATCTACCTAACTGTTGTTAGTATTATCATTATTAATCAACACAGTGTGTGCGTGTGTGTGTGTGTGTGTGTGTGGAATAGCCTTCGGCGTCATTACTTTCAAAAGTCTGCGTGTTTCTTATTCATGTACTTCTTGTGTTGTAGGCTAACTGAGGGTATTCAATAATTGTAATAATCTCAAATTAACTTCAATTTTTTATTGGCTTGCTTTTTTTTTATGTATGGTTAAAATGCTGTGTTTATGGAAGAACAAAATAAATTGCCAAAAAAATAATAATAATTCTAAATTGCTTGATTGTCAATGTTCAATGTTCAAAGTGTTATTGATCAGCATCATATTCACCACAAAAGACTCATTCATACAACACAACTCTAGCTTACAATGACCCATTTGTAACATAATATAGAATTTCATCAGAACTTGATATCTTTTAGTAGACATGTTGAAACATGCCTTCTTGCAATATACATAGTAACAAGAAATAACAACATAATTGATATATATATATATATATATATATATATATATTGTATATTATATATATATATATATTATATATTATATATATATAAATATATGTATATATATATATATATATATGCAAGGAATGTATATTTTCCATTTATCAAAGATAAAATCAAAAAACGTTTTCTGCTCGTTTCAATTGGTCAGTTGCTTTTTTGTGATATGCAATCTATTTAGAAAAAATTGATTTATGATATGCATTGTATTTACTTAAATATTAGTAGTAGACATTGTTTTATGTGGTATTACAGATAACTTGTTTGCATTTTCAAATGCAATGAAGCCATTATAATTTCATTATTAGCATAAAAGGTGAATGCATGTTTAAACAGGTTTGAAAAATGGAACTGACGATAGCAGAATATGTATATATATATTTAACTTGCCAATTAGCTAACAACTGACAGTTGTTATACAATTTAATTAATAAGAAATCATTATAATTCAAAAAGTAGAAGATATTAGTTTGCAAAAAATTAAAGTCATTTGTTTCGAAGTCTTATTAAAAGTGTTACATTAAAATTTATCAATGTCATTAGTTATTGAAATAACATTTTAGAAAAGCTTTTAAAAATCTTGAAAGCTAAATAATTTTTTCAAAGCAAAAAATCATCGAAACTAATGAACAAAGCTTAACTTTCTCCATTTAGTTGTGAATTAGTAGTCGAACAGTTATAAAAATTTTCATGTTATAATTTGATCTAAAATTCGTCCTATATTATCGACACATTTAATCTCTGAGTATACTACTCACAAATTGTTTGTAGTGGGAATAAAATAAACTTCGTGAAGTGATTGCATTATACCTATGTGTATGAACACTGACCGAAGTAAATGGGACTAAGATGTCTGTGCGTCATTCAACTGATTTTCAAGTACGATAAAATTGAATAAACAACAGATTTTCAACAATTAAAAACATTTTCCCTATTCCAAAGCTAGTTTCCTTCTATACAACTTTTGTTCAATCACTTAAACAAACGTAGTGACGTCCTGCTTGAATATCTGAGCTATGTGTTTCCCAACATCAAATTATTTCAACAGATATGTCTTTTAATCTTATAATCTTTTCAGGGTTACACTTAAAACTTTAGGACCTATCGCTTCACAAGGAATGAAAAAGTACAATCCGAGACCTTGCCGTAACTGGAAATATGCATTGAAAAAGAAACTTATTGAAATATTCTGTGCTGAACATTCCATACTGTACTAAACATTTAGTATAGAATAAAGCCATTGATATTAGTATTACTTATCGTTTCCAGCTGCTAAGAAAATTAACATCTACGTACCAAAGAAAGTATATTGGCAAAAAATAGATTTCATGAATGCTTACACGTCTAGTTAAATATACTCTATTGAATAGAGTACAAAGTAGTGTTATTAATGTGAATAAATACCATATACTGGAGAAGGAAAAAGACGCTTATGCAATAAACTATCACTGTATCTGATATATATGTAATAACAAGATCATTCCGTACTACTGAACTTAAGAAAAGTCGAATCAATTAGAGGGTGGAAAATTTACCCCGTATTTATTAGGTATTATTGTCTCACAACCAAGGACATTGCAGTTAGTGCTATCTGGCTTCCATTAGTTCTCTGATTGGTCAGTCCATAATGGAAGTTAATTCTTAATAGATATGTCTATACTCACCTAATAAAAAGTGAAATAGGCCAAGAATGTCATAGTAAATATGTTACGGTACTATAATTTTACAGTTATTTTTTTTTCTTAATTTTTTCAAACTTACCATTTTACGATGTCTTTTTTTCAAATTCACCTTCACCTTCTTCTTGAAACCAATAATTATCGTTTTGATTCGCTTAGATTTTTATTGTCTTTAAATAAAAAAAATATTCTGAGAAGACATACATACTGTATCAAAAGAGACTAATAATATGCTCTTAAATTAGGTATATAGCTGCATACTTTATATCAAAGAAACGAAATGAGTTATCGTTTTTTATGAAAATTAGAAGAATTTCAAAATTAAATATTAGCCTGATTGCTTTTCTTCAAAGAATCAACTATATACCAGATTGGAAATTAATTGCTAACAGGCTTATCCAAGAGATAAAATGTTACCCATAACATTGATGAAGCCAAAAGTTAAAAAGTTAACCAATCTTTAGAAAAAGCAATCAAGTGTGTCATTACTGAGAGTAAGAAAATAAATTATTTAATTATTTGTATAGTTTAGTGATCTGTGAAATTCATCAATTGAAATACCATCGCAAAGCATTCAAAATCATATGCATCTAGGTTGTTTGGCATTCCATGTCACTGTATTAAAGTTCTCTTTACTGAAAATATTTTATTTTCAATAGTGTCAGTGACTGACTGAGTTATGGTACTTATCCTTTACTCAAATGTTTTTGCTATTATCAGTCAGTGTACAATGAATAAGTTTCTAATTGTTCAATGCAACCTAAGTAAATTAAATGTTTCTGCAAAGAGCTAAAACAAAGAATTCATCTATGAACGGAAATATTCACGTATGATTTAGTAGATCAATACTGTACATACCTAATCCAAAAGTAATAAGATTTTCAATATTGTCTAGGTAAACTTGTAGACACAATTGTCTCTTGTCAATGGATAACAAGCAACAATGTTATCGATGTAAAAAGAAACTAATATTTGTCACTTGTCATCACAATTGTTGTCAGCATACAATAGGAAATAAGAAGTAAATATTTTGTTGTGCCTGCTATTTTGTGTCAATAGTTTAAACTCTGGTTATCTCGTTGCTAACAGTCAACATTCAAAATACGTTAATGTAAACTAGGACTAATTCATACAGTACACATTTGTCATGATAATACAATATCTTAAGATGAATAAGAATGAGATGTAAATAGCAAAACTAACAAATATTTTCATTCAATTAAAAATATCCCTTTAAAAACGTGAATCTTTGGTTATTTTTTTCGGAATCAAACTAAAATTATCATATTTTCATGGGTTGCATACCTGTATCCATGTATACATGAAATAAACATGTTCAATACACGTATAAATAAGTTAAAAAAATGTTGAAAATACCGTAACAGTTGAAACAAATTCTCAACATTCACAGTTTCTTTTGGTGTTAATATACTTATTATAAAAAATGGCAGGTAAAACTATTCTTTGCATAAGATCCTATAACTGAGAGTATCAATTTGAAATTCCAACTTATTTCGTTGCAGTACACAACAATATTGGAAAGATTTTAGTATTTTCCATTGTTATTTATCTGTCATCATGTTGATGAAATTAAATGCATGAAATATTGCTTTGGGTGTACGTTATTGTCGTTTAACTTTACAGGTCGAGATTTATGCATTTATTATAGGCAGAAATCATTTCATTGAATATATTTATAAGCAGGAGTTGAGAACATTAACAAAGCAGTATCAAACGTATGATAATTATGACTATATGCGCATTAAAGTCTAGCTCCAAAATACAACTGACTGAGTCCTGGTAAAAAAAAAACCTGTGGCTTGTACAGTTTAATCCGTGTTGGGTGTGAGGCAGTTATCGAAGTTGGATATTAACACTGTTGGATGCTGACTAAGTGAACTAGAGGTCAAGTGTTCACTTTTGAAATCGAAGGTGCGAGTTTGGTTGCCGGTTGTGTAGTTTCAACTACTCACTACCGAAGAGTCCCATACTAGAGAAAAACGACCGTCTGGTACCTAAATTAGATCAGTTCATGATTCGAAGAGAGAAAGATAACACTTAAATCCTCATATACATGTGGATAAATAATTACCAATTTACTTTGAGAATAATAGTTTCTTAATTAACAATATCTCTTACGATATTCCAATGGATTATAAAGATTAGTTATAATTTTATCATGACTCTTATGTAGAAATTAAGCTAAGAGAATATTTTTAATTACAGAAGGTATTCACTTATACAGACGGTTGTTGTGATACATCACAAATGATTTGCGATGAAGTCATACAGACCACTGCCTTACAACCAAATAAGTAATAATAATAATAGGTTTATTGTTAAACATATTTGTCTTCATTTTAAACACAACTATTATTCACTGAAATATTTGTTCTTCAATTTCTTATTTCCAACCATTCTTTAAGTAACTTTAATTTCAAATAAAAGCTCAACCAACTAACAACTTATCATCAATACATTACATAAAGTCCAGTCAATAATTCAAACTATTTTTTCATGTTGATATGATTGCCTAGTCTTCCATTTACTACTGTTTATAATTATTCATCATCAAAAAGTATCGAACTATGACTTGTAAGTGGAGCTCTTTGTTGTTGTTGTTGTTTTTTTACAGAACACCTTACATAACCAACCATAGTCCAATGTGAAATTGTATTCCAGTAATTGATTAGTTTATAAAATATATTTGTGTCATGATATATGGGGATAAAAGGTATACAAACTCTTAAATAAAATATAGTAGCATGTCTACACATGTAGGTATGGAGGTGTAAAATGTGTAAAAATTGAACCACAACTTATTTCATTTTCTATATGATTAGATGATTTATTGTTTGTCACGAGGAAAAAATTGTGTTTCTTCGTACGGAATTGACCAACTGTTCTAGTTTTATCATGTTTTTAATGTATGTTTTTGCCTTTTTCTACATTCCTTTCTTTCACATTGAAAATATCGAGTAGTTAGCCGACGGAATAGTACGAACTAAATGTCATTGAATGTATTCTGTCGCAAAACAGAAAAAAATCAGACAACAAATGAAAATATGGAGAATATGGTAAATTAAATTAAAAAATACAGTTTTTCTAGGGAAAAAAAATTCGTTTTTTTATTTTCTCTCTCGTTCAACTCATATTTATTTATTACAATTTTTAAATCTTAGCTACATTGCCCAGTCCAATCGCTTTTTTTTTTCGTTTTTCATCTATAAAAAAAATGGAAAGATTCAAAATTTTTGTAATTCATGTAGTTTCTTAATAGTTTCCACTGTTCATATACTGGACATATCAGCATAAACTCAAATTAACTGCTTTTGTTTCTGTTTTATGAGTCATTCAATTTACTTATACTTATGAGTATAGATATCTCATGTAGACTATCTTTGTATGGATTAATTATTATCAATACGTTTTTGTATTTATTAATCATAGTCATAATTGGACATAACGAAAATGAAATTAGTGTTTTTTTTTAAAATATATATATATATATTATTTTATTCATTTATGATAATGTTAATTCATTTTAAATCAACTATTTGAATGACATTTCTGTTTTCTATTCACTCTTTTTCATATATTAAACTATTTAAAGTAATTCATCACGAATAATGAGTCAGAGAGATTTATCTAATATGCTTGATACCATTAGGTTGAGCCTAAAATTCTTCTGATAAGCTCATCTCATTCAACTATGTTTAAGACTGTCTGTTCAGATAAATGTTTGGTCAGTGATATGTTCGTCAGTTGATATACTTGAAAATATTACGAGTTCACCTTAGTCGGCAAACATAGTGCAGATAAATGATGCAGTGACACGGTAGGCTAATCTAATCCGTTTGCCCCCGGCCCTACTAACTATATCAAGAAGTCTTGATATGGTGTAGAAAGTGCATTCTACAAGCACCCACAAAATATGAGGTTCACAAACACACAAATCGAGTTTATTTATACGTGATAGAAACGTCCTTGGGAGAGCCACAAAAATAGCGTACTAAAATAATCCATCAATCAATAACAGTCAAGGATTTTCCGAGTGGGAAATGTAATCTCAAGGTCAACTGATCAGCCCGTGCGCGAAATCATAGTATCCGAAATTAGGACCTTTATCAAGTGAGTTCTGTGGATCTAACGTACCCAACAATCAGTTACAAACTAGGACTGTCTCTTATCGAATTATAACTATTTTACAAATAAAGAAACGAAATGTGATTGAATGGAATGTTAACTGATGTAAAAATTAGAAACAATTTAAAAGTAACTGAGAATTTCACGGTTCTTAATTTATTGGACATAATTATTTGCTAAAATCTTGAACTGTTTGTTTGATACTTTTATTATTATTTGTTCCACATCTTTTGAGCACTCAATTAACCGATCAATTACATCAATGTTATTTAGGTTTTCACAATGTAACAGCTTAACCAAAGCATTCTTAGATAATTATGCTTTTTCTATACGATACCGTAAACAATGTTCAGTCAATTACAACGTAGAACTTCTTACGTACGCCCGTCAGTCCATGTTACCATACTGCATTAGGACAGAGACGCAACTGTTAGTTCAAATCACATAGTGGTGGAGATAGTAGAAGAATTACTGGTAATAAAGAAAATTAGGATTTGAATGTATTATTCAAGAAGTACAATTCAGTGAGATAACTTTAGAAAGAGAAAGATAGAGATTATGAGGAATTCTGAAGATTAGAATTTGAGAGAACACAAAGAGTGGATGCACCTGCGCCACTGCATACGATTTTGAGCCATGTCATTCAAGGTCTCTAACAACTGGTGACTTTCGTCTCGGGGACCCCAACCAGGTCACAATGTTCACTGCGTTATGGATATTGACATTGTTCTACTTGAATTATTGTTGCCTAATATTATCAATATATTATCAATAATATATTTAATAATCTGTTTACTGTTTAATAAGTTTCTAGTTCATTCTGGAAGTTTCATTCCTACCTTCCAGAGATGATGATTTTTTTCAATGAAAAGCTGACATTATTTATAAATCACTTTCAAAATCTTTTGAAATCAGTATCCTGTGCTTCACACACTGTGTCCATTGAGGCTTGAAAATGTAAACTAAAATGAAGGTTATCTTTTTTTTCTCAGGATTTTTTACTTGTATTGCTAGTTCTAGTTGAAAATTCTTCGTAAATTACTGCTGTTGTCATCTATGTCTTTTAAATGCTACTGTATCATTTTAAACAAGCGCTTATACACTGAATATTGAAAGTTAACCAATACATAGTTCAAATAACTAGTTAAATTACTAATTAACAATTCAAGCTGCAGAAACCCAAACTGAATTTATTTCAACATAATAATTACATATATAATAATAAATATCAGTTTAATAGTTTATGTATGATTATTTTATATTCAGTATACAAGAAAAAAACAAAACCACTGTAAATAAATAGATTGGTAAATTTGTTTTGAATTTTTTTGATGTTCATAGTTTAGTGAAACGAACATAGAAATAATCGCCCAATGATTTGTTGTTTTCGATAAACTTTGTTGTAGAGATTATATTCTGTACATTGTTTTGATTCTTATAAGTAGTAAACATGACGGCATAATCTATGTGACTTTACATGAATAGTTAAATGATTTTCAATTTCAGCTTCCTCTCTCTTCAATTACAAATTTAATGAGTAGTGAGGAAAATATAAAATGTACAATAATATTCAACTCATTTGTTTCATGATATACTTAAGTGCATGCAAGACAAAAATCACAAACTCTTGTTTTTCTTTTGAAGTATTTTTGAAATGGTAGATCAACAATCTAATTCTTATAAGTATGATCTATTGTTTGTAGACATCATGAAAATGTTTCGAAATTATGAAAATTTCTACATCTGGAGCGTCACTATTTTAAAAGCGCTCCCTACAATGTAAATGACTTAATCGTGTAGTTTTCATTCTGTCTTTTGAAAAGATATTTAAGAGCGAAAACCGCTGATGGGTTTCTATCAGTACGTAACATGGACTACAGGGAATGCAGACTAGTTCAAAAATTTAAATTTTTTTAGCTAGAACATTCTGTACGAGTGGTTTAATTACGATTGATTGATTGATTGATTGATAGTGAGTTATAACTAATATCCTGCTTATATGGCTCTCTTTAGTACTGATCGATTTCTATATCGTATATACTAATTGAAATGACTAAAGCGAGTTTTACAATTGATGACTGTCAAAAGCATCTAAACGACTGATTTTAACAAAATTCAACCATAATAAACATATTATTTAGATAAATATCTGCTCAAACTACGCAGTAGACATATATTTATATACACATGTATAAGTGTTCAGTTTTAATGGTTGATTAATGTTGGAAAATAATATATTTACTACAGAAATCGCCAATGAAAATATGTTACTTCATTTGTTGCAGGAGTTGTTAAAAGCAACTATTATTTGTAAATAAATATTAACGCCACTGATCACAAAGTCATGTGACGCGAATCGGAATTCATGAGCTAACATCAGCTCATTTAAAATTACAAATCTGCCTTGCTGATGGGTGTGATTAAAGTGAATTCCTTGTCCAGGAATTTTTTTCTAGTTTTTTATAACTACTAGACTCCTGAGATCATTTAGTTTACTGATCAAATCACAAAATCGATAAGCAGACTTTGATCAATACAGGTCATTAAATAACAGGACTTTAGTAACTACTTAAACAATGCACTAAAGATTCTAGAAATTCTAGTCGAACAAAACAACGTTAATATAGATATAGATGTAACAGGTGATAGACATATTGGTACGACAAACATTAAGAAATAAATGTCCTGAAAATATAGCTAAGTGATGAAGAATTGTTTGATATATGTCATGTGCATTCATTGTGTACTTATTTGAAAATCTATTAAACTTGAGTTTGAAACACAAACAGATAATCAAAGAAACAATGATAAAATACCTGACTCTTTATATGTGCAGATAAAGGAATAAGTGAATGTTTGTATTTGTACGATATCATTGTACAGGTCTTGACTTAATAAAATTTATTAATGAGCTAATTAGAGAAAAACCATTATTAAAAAAAAACTACTACAAACAGCTTAAGCAAATCAAACTGATCCGAGGTTTTATAATGAAAATGAAACACTGTAATTTATTTAAATTATATGAAAGAAGTTAATAAGAGAGCTCTCAGATAAATCAATAAATGTATTTAATTTGCTATGAAAAAAAATCAGCGTGTTACAAGTAACCAATCGGGTGATACTTTATATTTTATCATAAAAATCATCAGTGTGAATAACTGATAACCTGGAGAATGTGTTTTTTTCAACAAAATAACAATTGGTGTTGTATAGATAGTTAAAAAATATATATCGATAATTGAATCATATGAATACAAATTTGTCGCAGCAAATTCGATTGTTATAAGCTGTAAAGAAACTTTTTTCATTCTAAAAATCAAACTATCAGTTAATTGATTAAGTTTTTGGTATTTGTATTGATTTTTTGACAGAGGTTTCTCACTAGTAATTTATTAAAATGTATTTAATTGTAAGATTGAGATTAATCATTATTAATTAACACACCAATGACTGTTATTATTCAATTAATAGATTTCCTACTTAGTTTAATGAATTCAGTTCTTTTAAAGGATGGTAAGAGACCATCAACTAAACAAGTATTCTGTAATAACAATGTAATATCCGTGGAATTTCAATCCGAGTTAGGAGACTATTGAAAGTAGTGAACAGATGACCATTATATTCGTGTTCGGGATTCCTTATAAGTTCATATCGATGATGCTATATGAAACTGAAAACAGCTTCAGGTAATACGGTACTTATAGATTGCCTGACTAAAAACCAGACTTTAAGGCTCTAAACTTTCATTAGTAAATGTCCCTAAGGAGTCTAAAATCAGTCTGAAGTACGTATTTATTGCTCCACAGTGTTTATCGATTTCGTATCAATCATCATTTCACTACGAAAGCTACGCGTGTTTGTTACTATTTCCATCAGTTAATATTAGTTCTTCCAGGTTTCTAATGGTGGTCTAACAATGATGATTGATTAATGATTTCAAATGTGTAAAAAATATTAGTTCTATTGTTTATCTAAGATAAGCATGATGCTTGTTGGGTGTATAATGATGGAAGTTGTGTTTTTAAATTTGCATTCAATTCAGTCAGTGTGAGAGTTCTACATTTTCTTAAGAAGTGCATAAGAATATTTTATGCGAAACACTGTTCTAACTTATCTGGAATGTGTAAACAATACAAAATTATCAGCATGAGATTTTATGAAGATTACTAAACGTTACCGATACTACAAACTGATCTTCATTAGATATCTCTTGAAAAGCAGGAGGCGCTGGACACTTGTTTCGTTCTATCATGGAACTTCCCCACTGGTTATAGAAGCTAGAATGGCATAGCTGTCTAGTACTCTTGATTTATATTGCCTCAGTTACTTAAGTTTATTTGTGCTATCAGTAAAAGTAAAAAACTAGCTAATTGAAACACTTTTCAGAAATTTATAGAAGTTGGTTCGAAACTAGAGTGACAACGTTAAATTCGTAGTAAGGCTCGCCAATTTAGTGGCCAACGACATGATTCCATTTTGCACTAGAACCCAGGTAGTAATTCAAATATAACTCATTGGAAATTTGGGGCAAATGGTACTAGATTTAAATTTCTTTTTGAACAACGACGCTGAAATGTATGTAAATCCAACCGGCGAACTCTAAACAGAACGAAACATTTGTTTTGTATTCTAATACCAGTCACAAACTATGTATTATAAATAACATTTCAACTTAATGGCTAAAGTGAAGCTGTTTACACAGGGTACTCAGATACCAACTAGGAGTGATAAAATTTCAATCTTGAATATCAACAAAGGGATAACTTCAATCTTTACTATTATTGATATAATATTTCGGAAATTCTATAAAATGCAATGTCAAGTATGATATATCTGCAATTATTGAATAATACGATAAAGGATAATTATCATGTGAATGAGAACATTTGTATCAAATCTATACCGTAATATGAAATATTCACAGATAAATTATTGAATTACAGGTTTTTATGAAGATTGTTAAGTTACTCGTTGAAATCATGAATCGATCACTGTTAGACCACCATTAGAAACCTGGAAGCACTGGATGGCCTTTTCGTCCTTGTATGAGGCTCATCAACAGTTCGCATCCACGACTTCTGCACCTCACAGAATTCGAACCCAACCTCGGGACTGCTGAGCCGGTATCTAACGATGTTAATGTCTAACTTCAATCAATCTGCGACCTTGCGCACTGACGATGAGTCTCATATCAGGATGAAACGGCCGTCCAGTGCTTCCAGGTTTCTAATGGTGGTCTAAATAAATAAATTATTGTAAATTACTTCAAATTATAAGTATGGCTTCTTGGATAAATTAAAACAGTGAATTAGTTTACAATTTTGTGTTGATTTTCTATGGCACATTACAGTCAGAAATAACGAGTATTTTCCTCTATAATTCATTCAGTAATGGATACAGTCCTGTACAACTGTCCTACTATGACACCATGTCATACATTGACCTTAGAATATGTCAGTGTTGATGGGTGTTTTTTTCAATTTTGTAATAATTCCAAGTAAAAACAGAAATTTAATTTATTCGAAATTAATTTTAATCAATAATAATTTTTTATGTTCCGTCTAATCCACTTGAATTAATGAAACCGAATTTATGTCTACCGCCTTATTTTGTCCTTGTCTCTTTTATTTCAATAAAGCAGCGTAAAATGTTCTGGTGTTCACCTTCATTAACATCTTAACATCTTTCGTATTTTAAAATCTATTTAATCAGTAAAAAAATAGCTAACTGAAACTATGATTCAAAAGAATCAAAATAAACGACGTCGCTGATGTTTATGTCGCCTATGTTTTCGACTAACTGATCATAATAAATTAGACTAACTTTGGCTCCACAAATAATGATTATAAATATGTATATTATTCCAAGTGTAACTAGTTACTATAATAGCGGTGTAAAGATTGTTGACATAAATCTGTGAAAATCATAAACCACTAAACAAAAGTTAGGGATTTTAATTGAAATATCTAATTACATCAAATTTCTGAGAATGAAGTGTTTAGTGCATAACAAAGAGAATCAAGAAAACATAATTGAATGTTGAAAGTCAAGTGTTATCAACAAATTTTATTAAAGTACAAACATCGTGAACATGTTATCTTTCAATATATAGCTCATTATGGACTACTTTATAAATTTTTGAAATTAAGAATATTTGAATTCCTAAAGCAATCTAATTAAATTGATATGATTAAACGTTTAGAAACATTTGGCAAGAAGCGTAGGACGCGTCTTATAATAACTAAGAAACATTTTGAGTGAAGAAAAACCTGATATTCTATCTAAAGTGAGATTTGCTTACACAAATTATTTGTTAAGGTCATTAATGTTACTATCAAAGTACTCTTCTAAGTGGACGCATCCAGAGAACACTACATAAAGGTATCAGACAAAGAACTGTTAGAAACGTAAACTACCTAAATAGCTTTTTCCTCCTAGTTAGGGTTCTCTCATTTCTCTCAAAATTATCGAACCCAGTGATCATGGTTCCATTGAGCTACTGAATCGAAGTCCAGTGGTCCTAATTTAATTTAATTGAGCTAACCAATTAGCACAATAGTCATCACGTCCCATCAGTAGATGAGTGCATCAAGTACTAAGAGATTGATTCTAGAGGTCAAGAAGGAATTAGCTTGGCCATGCGAAAAATGAAGAATTGTAAATTAGCAGTGCCAGACAACAGACTAGCTGAGGCACTGAAAGCAAACATGGGAGTAACTACAAGCATACTCCATACTTCCTTTATTACCAGCAGACTGGAATGAAGGATACCAAATAACAAAGATCTTAACAAGTATGAGAACTGCACAGGCACCACCCTATTCTCAAAACCAGGAAAAGTCTTCAACAGAGTTTTGTCAAACTAAATGAAAGATTCAATCAATGCCAAACGTCGAAACCAACACTGTATCCTGAAAGAATTGATCATGTGCCAACCGGATTGCAACTGCCCTGACTAAGAGAATGCATTTGACTGAGTGGATGGGAGAACATGTTGGAAACTTCTTCGGCACTACAACGTGCCCGATAAGATAATCAACATCAAACGAAATTCTTATGATGGACCAAACCTCGAATCATGTATGGAGGACAGCTGACCGACTCGGTCGAGGTGAAGACCGGTGTCAAGGAAGATCGCTTACTCTCACCCTTTATCTTGCCCCTGGTGGTCGGCCAGATTACGAAGACGTCAACATCTGAGGAGAAGCATGGGATACAGAGGACAGCTACGACGCAGCTGAACGATCTGGACTTCACAGATGACCCGGCTTTTCGATACCATACTCCACAACAAATGCTAGAGAAGACGACCAGTAGCAGCCTTAGTAGTAGCAGGTCTCAACATACACAAAATGAAAAGCGAGATTTTCCGATACAACCCAACATGTGGCAATCAAATCACTCTTGATGGAAATGCCTTGGAGGACTTTGAAACCTCTATATATCTAGGCAGCATAATCGACAATCAAGGTGAATCCGATGCAGATGTGAGAGCGCGGATCAGCAAAGCAAGGGCTGTATTTCTACAACTGAACAACAACTGTAACTCAAAACAACTATTACACTACATCAAAGTCAGAATCTTCAACACAAATGTCAAGACAGTTTACTGTATAGGGCAGAAACTTGGAGAACTAACAAAGCCACCATCCAGAAGATTCAAGTATACATTAACAGTCATCCACGCAAAATACTTCAGATTCGTTGGCCAGACACCATCATCAACATCCTACTGTGAGATAGAACAAACCAGATTCCAGTTGAGGAATAAATTAGTAAAAAGCGTAGGAGGTCGATAGGACAGATATTGTGGAAATCACCAGACTGCGAGGTAAGTTTTAACATGCGGTCCTCAAGGCCGAAGGGAAGAGAGTTACAGCAAGGAACACATTACGCTGAGAATTGGAGATAGACATGAAAAGAATAAATAGCAACTGGAAACAACGAAGAAGAGTAGTGTTGGTTGCAGAATGCTGGTCGGCGGTCTATGCTCAGTAAGTATACTCCAGGTTAAACGGTTATCGGTTTTATTACGCTATGTATCATATGGGTGACCAACCAAATAACTTATCTTCATTACTTGTTCCACATGCTTCTATAGTGCACAGCACTTGTAAACATTTTGATCAATACTTAGTTTGCTTTGTCCATGAGGTGAATATCTGTTTAGTACTCTCAAATAATTTTTTGTGTGTATTTGAGCTGATGCTCTCCATAAATATACTTATAAATGTTGTTATGCACATTAATACATCGAGGTCGGCTTTTCATGTGACAAATAATCTATGTTTATCGTTTTGTATACCAACTCTAATAAACAAAACAGTAAACTGTCAACAAGCACATGTTTTCTCTTGTAAGTTTTGTTAATTAATTATCTCATGTAGCTTTAACTCTTCATTTTCATATTACACTACATTTAAAAAAGAAAGAAGTATGAGAGAGATTTTAGCAATGAGTACCGCGTACACACACACACACACACATTATTTTAATAATGTAATTTGTATTGATAATCAATGTTATAGCAAGTAAAAATCAATTGTCAGAAGAAACTAGCTTAGTTTTAATAAAATAACTTCTTATCACAGATGATCCCTGCATGATAACCATGTTTCAAATCTAGTTACGGTTGACTCTAGTCCTGTTTTATTTCGTTATTCTTCAAAAGAATGCACCCATAACATCAAATAAGATCCAGTACATGAATTTTAATTCTTGCGGCGACTACAACATCGTTAGATCACTGTCCCAAATTCAAATAGATAATATTCCCAACTTTAGTTAATAACGCAAGGAATTTTTGCTAAAAGTCATGACAATTCATTTAGATTATCGTAAAGTTTAACTGTATATAGACTACTAAATGGTTTCAACTGAGACGACAATTACTATAATTCAAATTTATTTACAAACTGAATGTTATTTAATGCCAATATCAACAAAGTTAAGATGAAGGAAATATGTTAATACTAGATAACTGGTATGATAATATAGGAATACTTGTTACTGACTACTAGTAATGGGATGGATGATACATGGTTTTTTATAAGTAGTATGCAACGAAGCTTCACCTGGAACTTTCCAAAGTAGACAGTTAAAGACACGAGTTCAAGGAGGTCAACAGTACAGGGTGTTTGGGATACTTAGAAGACTGTAACAGGAGCGATAGATGATGGACTATAGCGTGCTTGGATTACAAAGTATGCAATACACGCTATTGGATAACTGAAGACTATGCGTACATATTTCCTAAACAATTCAACAGAGAATCTGTATCAACAGTTTTCTTGTACAAAATGATGATCATTAACTAAGATGCACAAATTGGTGCTCGACACTTCAGTGTATTCGAAAACTATTAACTTATTTCCCCATTTACGCATACTGGCACGATGATTTATGTTGTGTTTCGATTGCCTTGATTTGCGTGTTTTAAACTTTTTGTTTATGCCTCCCCAATACATGCTGGCCAACTGTATTATTCAGATTTGCTAGTGTGAGCAAACTAAATGAATGCGAACCTAGGATTCAATCGTTATAATAAATTATTATTCATGTAGCACTACTATTTAATACTCAGATATCAGTTTAGTTCATTAGTCTTTTTCTGTTCAATTAATCTCTTACTATCGATCTATCTTTATATCAGTAAAATTTTAGTGTTCATTGTTTCCAATAATATATGTTTAGACAATATACAAATAATAATACACTAGACTATTTGATTTATTTTTATTGAAAAAAAATGCTACACATTGTTTACAAATTCAGTAACTGAATGTGGCTACAAATACAAATAAATACGTGCATTATATTTTTCTTATTTATTTTTGTTTCGTTCATAGTTTAGATAAAAGTACTTAAATATTGTTTATAAGTGTGAATGTTGTTTTTCATAAACTATATTTTTGGTAAACTTCTGGCTAAAATTGTAAAAAATTTAAATCATTTTAAGACCATGAATTGAATCATAGATTGTGACCTTAACTTGACTAATTGTTTTTGTGAATAGTTAATATTTTTTCTTACTAAACAGACTAGTATAATATTTTTGACCTCTTGATGAAAATATGTAAGTAATCAACATCTTTTACAATACACATTAAGATAATTGTCATAAACTGATAACCGATTCAAAGTTGATACTTATTTATCGTATATGTCCATGTAATGCGCACATTTTAATGGGAAACAGTATTTTTAATTAGATGGTTTAACTGACGCTCTAAACAGCATCATCTACGCCTACTTTGCATAAACCACCTACTCTTTGCATACCTACTTTCTAAGTAGAATCAATTCACAAGACATGACTAGTTGACCACAAACTGAAATGTAATTTGAATTACATTAAGTTTTAAAGATAAGTTTTTCCATGAAGTTACACTATCTGAACAGTCCGAAGAACCAGTGATCACTGATCAGCCGCTGATCGTTTTCATATTAACGTCTCGCCTGTGTGTACACATAATCGGAAGCGAGTTTAACACACCAGTATTCAAGTTTCTCTGTGATTATGAAACATTTGGGTAATCTATGTAGAATTAGTACAGCCCGAAATGTAACATTATCCTACAATTTAGAATTCAAGTTAATGACCGGACATATCAAACTAACTTATTGACACTCACAAAATATGACTCAATCGACAAACATACAAACACACACACACACACGCAAACGCATAGACATGAATCATCACTTCTTATTGACAGATGGTACTGACAATTTCATTCTACTTTTTCTTAGATGATAGCAAAAAGGAAATGTCAGTAAAGTTTCCTAATTAGGAAATACAAAGAAAATTATTTGATGATGATTAAAATAAAAAGTTATGTAAGTTGAATAATATGCATCTACCATTGTAGAATTCTTTACCTTTGCATGTAGTATTCTTATCTAACAAAAAAAGCAAAAATAGCCAAAGAACATGTTTCATTTATTTCCGCCCATTTTAATATTAAAAAAAATTTAAAATGGATTGAAATATTAGTAATAATAATAGTATTGGTTGAATGAACGTTAATGCGGACTTCAAAAATTAAACTATGGAAGAATATAATATAAGTAAGTCTTCATTGTTAACTTTCATCTAAAGCGCTATACGTATTCTAGAAACAAAAGGTTAATGACAAGAAGATATTTGTTATTATTGTTTTATTATTTAAGGTCATTGTTTCAAAGTTATTTACAGAAAATCTGTTGCAAAAACAGTAAAACAAAACATGATGGAATAAAATAGGAAAATATAACTAACAACTGAGCTTTTATCTTTCTTAGTTATCGAATGAAACGATGACCAAATGATCTAATACTTAACAATTACCGCCCCAATATATCTACAAGTAATATTAATGTTTGCATGGGGAAGAAAAGGGAGTGTTCAGTGTACTGTATAAATATGGTTTCTTTACAAATGGTAAATAATAAATTTAAAATTTTATTTTATTTTAATGAGGAATTCGTCAGTTGTTTGATGTTTATAAAAGCTTGAAATGTGTCTGCAGTGAGTTTCTTAGCATTTTTTTAATCATTGGGAAGTGACTTGTAGCCTCATGATATCTAGTCTTGAGTACTTCAGTGACTTACCTCGACAGTAAATATCGATTATATAGAACAGTCTAACTTCGGTACAAGTATTTTGTTTGAGTGAGGGAAAAATGCATAAAGTTCAATATATTTTCTTCATGCATTTTGTTATCTGTTAAGAACATAAGTTTGCTATCATAAATGAGTAGAAGATTTGAGGTGAAAGTAGTTTCATTCCGATTGGATAAATATATCAATCATCATGGTGAAAGTACAAACGTACATAATTTTCATATTGATGTATCATGTATTAAGCAAAATCACTTCTCTAGTAGTCAGTCTCTCTCTTCTCACCTATAGGAGATAATTTAGAGCTTATCGAGAAAAAATTCCAATAAAATTAATGGCACATTTTTCTATCTCTCAAAAGTTTAAGTCTACACTGTCTTACTCATGCTTAATTATCATATATTTATTATTAATTAGAGTTAAACTAATCAACTGTTGTATTCAGAAATCAATCAATTTATATCAGAAAATTATGTATGCACACAAACAAATACTGTAAAACTATTAAGCTACACACACCATTTAACTGTGACACTCAATAAGTTTTATTCTAAAACTAAAAATCTATCTCATATAGTTGTGCTTACAAATATTTTATTTTCGAAAAAAAAACAAGTGTGATGTAATGTCAACACATATTCTATCATTTTATATATAAATTATATTTAAAAACAGATTTGCGCAGAAATGCAATTACAACTGAAATGATTTAATTGTAACTGATCAAGTTATCCTTTTTGTTATTTGTGGTGTAACAAGACGATGTCAACAGTTTCACACACACAAAACATATCACAGTGAGTAATAATACTTGAAGATATTTTTGGAATATATCAAATGAAAATGGAAATTCTGTCATTCTGTAATTAACTCAATTCTAGTAAATAATTTCCTGATTAGCGTTATTAAGTAAGATCAGCAAAAATGTTTCATTGCATCCAATTAGTATGTATGCGACAAACAAAGTCGACACTTACATAATGTATAAAATAAAGTGTTTGTTTTTGTTGGGGATGTTAGATCCCAAGAACTCGCCCGATAAATGCCTTATTTTGGATTTCACGTTTGCGAGCATGGGCTGATCAATTGACCTTGCGATTTCATTTCCCACCAGCAAAATCCATGGCTGTGATTGGCTTCTGTGTATTTTAGTGTGCTTCAAGCGTACCTAGTGACGAACATATCAGTTTTGAAATTTATTCCATCAATACTCTCTCTTACTTCATTCCTTATATCATTGTCGTTACGTTGACAATGTCAAACTAGTTCTTCTCATTTATCGGAACCAAATTTTATCTCATTGTTTAAAAATCCCCATCATATTAAAAAAATTAACATATGAACGAAGAATATTCTTTTCCATAAATTCTCATTAGGTTCTATCTATAATTATCTAATTAAATTAATCATCTGAAAAAAGACCAGGTTTAGGGTGGAATACTTCGTTTCAAACTATACATTGTGAAGTTAAGATTGTTTGTGAAATATAATAAATTTATTAATGTTGGGATGACTAATATTCACTGATAACTGGAACAAGTTTAAACATTAATGAAAAAAGAATAAATATGGTTCAGATATAATGAGAGTTTTGAAAGATCCGTTGAGAAGACGTAATTGATCTGAAAAATGTGATATTTTCGCGCTATACATTTTGAACAATCTGGTTACACATTACGTCTTCTCACTTTTCTATCGAAGTTTATCAAAGTGACTATTGTTTTAAATAATGCAATTCCCTAATTCTGTCGAATGTTTAGTGGACAGTGTTATACGAATTCAATGAGGAATATTAAAGTGGGATGAGTACTAAGTAAATTGATCATGTCTCGGGGAGATGATGATAATGAAAACAATTACATTGTAAATACACTAGTCTAACTGCATCATTCTGTAGTTAAGATTACTATTAGTCTTGGAGTTGGTGACAGTAAGAGAAGGGCTTGAATATATTTTGTTTGTACAGATAACCCCGCTTTCTAATGCGAATGGCTACTATTTTGGCTTTTCGAAGACTGTAAGTCAGATCGATTTTTGGTAGAAAATTACTAACCTGATAAATTATTCAAAAATATTTATTCATGATGGCGCTATGACCAGTTTACATTACATGAACCATTTATCAGCTACTCATAGCCTTCAATACTCATTTCCTTACCTAATTGTGAAGCCTAAAAAAAGCCTCTCAACTTGTAGCTTTATCCTCAATCTTTAGTCTCAAATATGTTCAGTGATTTGAAATCAGTTCAATGATTCAATTATTGATGATGAATAGATTTTATGCGATATTACTTAATTTTTACTCAGTGTATTAACGTAATCTAGCATAGAAAACTTGTTTATTTTATTTATTTATATCAGTATAATTGTACAGCTTTTAAAACGGAAATTGTCAAGAAGAAATAAAAATTTTTGTTTACCAAAATATTTATTTCTATTTCTCTTAACTATTGAACATTCTACTATTGATATTGTCTGTCAACTCTTTTTTTCTCTGTAAATTTCATTCTACAGTCATTTGTACAATGTATTTTGAATTTTATATTATTGTTTAGTTTCATATTGGTTCTTTGATGTTGCAATAGAATGAAATATGATAACTTTAGAAATGGCTTACTTTTTTTGATGTCGCCCAATATATTTTAACTGTTGAATCATATTACAAAATTGAATTCGAAATGACTGAATATGACATTAATACTACTACACCTACTAGGCAATTACTAAACATGTATATTTTAACGACTACCTTTGAGTTAGGACACATAATTACGATTTCTTAATGTTACTGTTCATTCATTTTATACACTAATAACCTTTCTCATACTAGAAATTATAGTTTTGCAATATAACTCTGTGTAATGTTTCTCTGATAATGTCAGATATACTCTGATTTTGATTTATCCTGCCTACTGTAATTCTATAATGAAAACGTTTAATAATGAGCGATTAATATTATCATTACACATTCTAATCTTGATACTTAATGTCATATAAGAAGGGATTTACAGAACAATCGTTTAATTTGTTGACATTTTTTATTGTTTAAAGGCAGTTAACATATAGTCTTTAGTTTCAATGTACAAAATTCATTTGTTATTATGTTATTTTTCATTGATTTGCATTGATCTCCAGCAATTTCCTTCCCTTATATTACTGATTTAAATCATATTAGTATTAAAAAACATCATGATGGATTTTTTTCAAAATCAGTATAAAAATTTAGAAGTTTGCAGGAGAATACATTTGGTTCAATTTACAATAAATGAATGACAGTCATTGATTTAATTGATCAGTTTAGCTGTAAATATGAGTAATCGTTAGTAGGCTAAAAATTCAATATTCTGATGGACGCATATTTAAAAATTAACGAATTACAATTGACCGATTAGATCGCCTGATATTAACGCTTCACTTGATTCTATTCATTACATTTAAAACAATGAATCCATAGTTTTGAATGAAACTCAAATTTTTACTAGCTTTATAGAAATTAATTGAATGAATTTAATAATTAATTTTAAAAAAATTTTATTCATGTTGGGCAAATTAAGTTATTTTAAATATTAGATATTGTGTTAAATATTTACAATTGCGATGATGAACGCAGTTGCATATATGATTTCTGTTTGCGTTTGTGAATCAAGTCTTTATTCTATCAGATAATAGTTTGATAAATGTTCAACTTATTCACTTATATTTGAACCTTCCTGTCGATGCGTAGGACTGTAGCTGATCAGTCACTTTGGCATATGTAAATCCTGTGCGGACTGTTTCAATATTCCCATTAAATCACAAGCATTATTAACACAGATAGACGGTTATGAGAAGATTCGTATGCCTATTACAAATGAATTAAACTTCACCCAGTTGCAAAAACGAGTGACTATCTGAATTCTGTAGCTAAGCGGATGATGCGATGGGGTCTGAAGTGAACGATACTGGGCTCGGTTCCTGGAGTGAACAATAACTCTGGGATGCAGGTAAATCCAGCTGACGACTCCCATATAAGACGTCCTGGATTCCACCGCTAGCCTTGCATCAATCTCTCTGAGCATTTTTTAGTTATTTCCTCCTTACTAAGGCAGTTTCTAAGCGTTCACCGTACTTTCGCATTGTTCATAAAAAGTTATAACTCATTATCAAATAATGTTCTATGATTCGGGTATCGTTAGGCTGAAGGTAAACAGTTATTTTTACTTACTTACTCTTATTATTCTTTGTGCAACATAAACCGCTGACCAGGACTGTCTAATAAATTCTGCCCTGAGCTCTCCTTTCCAGTTGTTGCCATATGGTATTCATTCTTTGGATGCCTGCCTCCGATTCTCGGCTCATTATGCTCTTTAGATTTCTGCTTTTTCTTTTACCTAAAGCGTTCCAATTTAGGTACAATAATTTTTATTCAGGACTAATTGCCGTTAGATGTAAAAAGAAAATAGGTCGTCTCTAATTTTGTATGTCCTAATCTTACTTTGAAATGATAACATTTGGTCTCTATTCCACACTATTTCATTGAAGTCAACAATTTTAATTTTAGTATTGAATAAACACTTCTTTGTGGTTAATATTATTCATCTATCTCATCAAGTTGAAGTATATTCATGTGTATTTTCGGTTCATATTCTAAAACTGTCACAGGTAACAGTCAGTGTAGATAATCTATTTATGTATTTGTCGTTTTGATTTAAAGTGTATCCATTACTGAGAAAATGATTTTATTACAGAAATTAATGTCAATATTTATTGCATTATAGTCATAAACACCTGATAAATGAAAATTACCATTTTCTTATAAAGAACGTACCTAAGATTACAAGATTCGCAATCAACTTGTTTCCACAATATCTCTGCATCAAATGAGCTAACCACCAGTTGTGGACCAATTTTTCTGTTTCATGCACTAAAATTTTCATTAAAAATGAATTTTTTCTTTCTCTCATAGAAATATAGACTATATCAAAACAGAAACTTTCATTTCTGTAAAAAGTGCTGCTTATTTTACATTTTTTGACTCTGACTAACTTAATGTTGTTGCATAAAAATTCATTTTACTTGTAAATATGATTAAAATGAACGAATAATGATAGTGATATTTACTTATGGATATATTCTATCAAGATTATCTAATTGACGAATTCAAGTATAAATATGGTCCTTGTAAGTTAGTGGGTTTGAAATGTAAAAAAGAGATCAAAACGAATCTTCTCTGGTTTTTAGTTTTTCTGCACTTAGTTTAAATATGTCATCAAAAGTTTCATGTAACTGCACAAACTTTTGTCAAATACTTAAGTAGATTTTTAATGAAAATCACTAACGTACCTAAGTTTGATAGTCATTGGAAAACTGAAAGCATTGGAATGCACTTTCATATTAGTATGGGACTCCTAAGCAGTAAAGCTCGACAACTCCATAACCGGGCCTCGAACCCAGGACCTTCAGTTCCTCACTCAAACGCTTAGCCCTAAGACTATTGAGCCGGGATCCAACGATGATCAAGTCTAACTTAAAATGACACACATAAATAGATAACTACATTTGTTTAATATCATAGTGGTCAAGCAAATATAATACTTTCGTAATATTAAATGTGTAAAAATTTAAGGTTGCCTGGATAATATATACAGACATACTCTGTCATACAATAAACTTTAACATTGCCATATTTTCCTAAGATGATTTTGACAAATGATTTATAGCGAAAGCACTTAAATGTAACGACGAGAGTTCAATAATATCATTTTGAATGCAAGCTAATCATCATGAATGTGAATCACCATTATTAAGTTTAAACTAAAAACATACTCTTCCCTGATGAATAAACACTACCTTTCAAAATAACATTTATCCGTTAGACCATTGTAAATAATGATAAACGAAAAGAAACCAATCATCATCGTCTACGAAACAGACTGTTCAAACTGCGAAAAGAGTACATTGGCCAAAGCGGACGTCCTCTTCAGCTCCGTTTGCGTGAACATGAATAAGAGCTGTCAAACACCATGATATTTCTTCCCTTATACCAAAACATACGGACAACAATAGACATACTTTCGATTGGTACGCTGCTGAAATACTGGATAGAGGGAATACACGGAACATCATAAATATTTTAAAAGCTTGTCACTCGGGTCAATTGGCAATCAACAAGCATATCGACTTTGATCAAGTTTATCAACCAATCAGAAAAACATAGACAAACATAGGATCAAGCAACATATCAAAGGGGGATATGATAAAGAGGCAGACAACGACAGGTTAAAGGTCACTGGCAACCAATCAAGATCAAGGTCAACAGGACATGTCACGAGTCAGATATGGAAAAATTCAAATACTTCACTTATACTTGACGTTTGTTCTGATGATGTTGTTCACATGAACAATGAAAGCTCCACAACCAAAACATCCAGCTCAGAGAACAAAACTCCACCATCACCATCCGACTGAGCTAAAAACTTACCATCTCATAATCATGCAGTAGAACACAACTGATGGGAAACATTGAATATTCGACATTGTACCCATTATCTAAGTATCGTCATAGATTTGATATCTCATTCAATGATATTATTTCCATTACCTATCTTCTATAGATTTAAATAGTTATAAATAAGTTGTTGAATTTTACTTTAGCTGGTTTTTGTTTATGCATTGTTTTTATAGACAAATTATTTGTGTCACATTTTCATTTGTTAGTTTTTGGTCATTGTTTTTTTCTTCCACATTCTGTCAACTTTGTCAACCAAACACGTAAATATCTATTTATGTAAATACAGAAAAATCATTTATCAATAAATCTCAAAACGGAAATTCGTAGTCATGTGAACATAGTTTTCAAAAAATAGTTTTGTGACAATGAATACACAATAAATATGATCCATGCATTTTATATTGTCATGTTGATTTCCCTAAATTGCAAACACGTGTACACATGAATACATTCTATGAAACTTCTAGAACAAATAGCTACGTTAGAGAACATTCTATTTTTAAAAGAGGATTTCTGAGTAATATCCGACATTATTTTTTTTAATAACATCAGTGATAAGTGACTGACTTATATGCATTTTTACTAGTATTCAAAATTGTGTGTAGACATGAATTACAAAAAGTAAAAAGAATCAAAGTTCAACCCAATACAATTTTTAATTAATTCTTTGTGACTCATTTATGTGTATGTTTTGATGGTGGTGGTGGGGTGGTTTGGATGACCATGAATTATTTTATTTTTTATCTATTCTCCCTGAAGAATCGATTTATGGGTATAATTCAGGGCGTAGTAAATGTGTTTAAGTAAATCAACTGAGTATATTAGTTTCTGTCATTACTCACCCACCTGCATATGAATGCTTATTTTAAAAAAATAAAAATCGATACTTATTCATTATGAACATTTCGTTTAGGTCATACGTAGAGTACTGTTTATTGTGGATGAAGACACTGACCTCCAGTAGTAAACTTGGGAATCAGGTCCCATAATATGAAGTAAAATGGATGACAAATAATAACTGGCTATTGAAGGGCTATTGTAGAGAGTACAGTTCACATAAATTTTATATTTCTCACACATTTACAATTAACACTCATTATGAAAGCTAGTGGCTAAATGGGTTAGAGACCCTGAATGACATGGCTCAAAACCGTTTGCAATGACCCAGGTGCATTCATTCTTTGTGTTCACTCAAGGCCTAACCTTCTGAATTCCGCATCACTTTATCTTTTTCTCTTTAAGTTTATTTCACTAGATTCTACTTCTTGAATAATATTGTAGAACCCTAATCTTTACAATTACTGCTAATACCTTTACTACCTCTACTACTATGGGATTTGAAGTGACAAGCACATCTCTGTGCTAATGTGGTATGGCAACTTGAATTGATGTACGAACGTACGAAGTTCTATGCTGCTATTGACTGATTGGCATTTGAAGCGATGCGTGGCCTTGAGTAAACACCAACAATAGGATTCAGGTACATCTAGCTGATGAGTCTCAAATATGTATCGTGGATGCCACTTTCCGCCTCTGTGTAAAAATGTTCTGGAAATAATCTTTGAAAATCAGAATTTATACAGGTTTTCAAACATCACACAATGTTGTTGGTATGCATTGATACTTGTCTAGTTTAAGTGAAATATATTGAGTTACATAAATTTCTTTAAGTAATATTATTTTTGGGCTCCGGAAACAAAAATCTATTAAAATAGGGTGGTTGTATTTGAATTGAAATAATTTCATTTGAAATTATCAACAACTGAAAATAATTCAGCACACGAGAGTAATGATAATTTTACGCACTCATCTAAGAAAATCAATTCAGTATAAAACGACATAAATATTTACGTTATCATTATTCGGTTAAACAAATCCCTTCAACTAATTTAGGAGAGATGGTGACAGGATAAAACAAAAACAGTGGAAAGAGAGGCAGAGATTGACAGTCTGAACTGCGTCAGAAGAGAAATAAAAAAATGTCCACCAAAAAACATAGATTTCTTGGAAAACACTTGCCTTTGACGTCTTTATTATTGGTGTTAGTGAAGACAGAATTATTGTCTTTTTAGCATTTTCAGTTGAAAAATTTTATTTAAGAATCACACTGATAATTGTATTCAAGAAAAGGAAAAATTCTTAGTACTAATACTACTAGCCATTCACCCTTTTTCGTTTGTTTTTTCACTTGGAACTCCATCTAGCTAACGAACACCAGTAACATTTAAAATAACCCTGTGAACAGAACGCCAATTTTAACATAACAAACATGCAGGTGATTCAAATAAATAACCTCTTACATAAGAATTCAAAAATAGTTTGAGGTTAGGATAAGAAGTTTCATTAGCAATTTGTAAGAATCTTTAGGTTTTATCAGAAAATTCTTCAATCACTCTTATAGTTCTACATTTGTTTTAACTGTTTAAATTTTCCAATACAAAATTGGCTTAATGATTGTTCAGGTTCGTTCTTTTTCTTTCCTCTTTTCGTTTTGCTATATTTTGAGTCCCTTATTAACTAAATATCGGTAGGCTTTACGTACTTCATACGCATCTTTCAATAAAATTCATGTTACCCAACATCGCATTTCGACTTTATCTTGAAATCCTAATAGCTGACGTCAGAAATTTGATTAGTTAGTCGTTCATTTATACTTTTCAGTGGGCGCGGTCAAACCAAAACATGGCACAAATCCATGAAGTCACTGATAAGTGGACTGAGTCATGTTGGTAGATACAGACTATTTGGTTGGGGTCTCCTTCCGAAGTTATCTCACTGAATCATACTTCTTGAATAATGTCTTCGAACCCTAATCTTCTCCATAACCGCCAATACTTCTAATATCTCTACCACTATGTGATTTGAACTGACAGTTGCGTCTCTGTGCTGATGGGGTATGGTAACCTGAACTGATGTACGTACGTACAAAGTTTTACGTTGTAACTGACTGACTGATTATTTATACAATTATTTACGATCTTTCGAATAAAAGTTTTTCTTAAAAGATAGAAACAACATGTACTGTGGTGATTTTATTCTGCACATCATGTGATTAGTATACCAAAATAGTTAGAAATTATTATCTATGTAAGAAATAAGCAACCAGGTTAGTGTAGCATATTCAACAACTAATTATCATAATAATTGATGAATTTCAGGTGTTTTTCTTACCGTCTAGCATGGTAATGTCAGTAGTGTTGTATTTATTATTTTTCGTTACCGAGGGAGCAGTCTCGTTACGTTACGTGAAGAAATTTTGTTGTTGTAACGTTACTTTTAAAACAAAGAAGGATTTTATCAGTCAAAAGCTCTTTCCGCCTATTTAAAATCTTTCACAAACATTTTAATATTAAATTAGGAAGCATCGATTAAATCTATTGTGTGTAGGAAGTAGAATTCTCCGATGATTTATTAAAATTATCGGGTTATTTTTCAGTGATTTCTGTACTATCGTATTCTAAAGAGATTTTCGGTAATTTTAAGAAGTTTGATTTAGATACGCGAATAAAACTTTTTTCCTCACTAAAGACTAAATTTTGCAGTCGTGATTTTATCTGCTTTTTTCTTGAAAAGTTATTTTTAAAACCTCACGGAAATATTTGGATTCATTAACTTCCAAATGTAGCTGAATTATAGTGTTTCAAATATATGAACAAAAAATCCGGCTTGACTACATCTGATAAAGTGAACTAGATCGATTATGATTAGGCCTTGAAGTTATTAAACTAGCGAGTATTTTTTTTGTTCAATATTCAGCATAAATAACAAAAGATATGAAACGCTATTGTATAAATATTACATGACATTTCTAATTGGTTTAAATAATGTGTGAAAAAGCATAGTATAAGAGATCTAAAACGGGACTAGATCTACGTAAACTTTTCACATGCGTAGAAACGTAAATCTATGGGAAGAATGATGTTTGATTCACGTATGATGGGTCATCTTGCAATTGAGATGGTTATTCGACGATGGGCTTTCGATAGATTACTATTAAAAATGTACATAATTAAAGATGACTATTCAATACTTAATTAAGCGTTCATTTAAATTAGACAAGGAATAATTGAACAGTTTACAGTTTTGCCTATTCCGAGTTAGAAAGCATCAACTCTACGAAAATTCTAAACTTAGCGAAATCAACTTGACTAGCTGAATAAATGAAAGCGAAAAGAAGCCATTGGTGTGGATAGTTAATGTCCTAGTCATGGTGTTAACATTCGGCTAATTAGAACAACATTGTATAACAACCGTATTATACTGTATTATAGCAGCTTATAGATTTAATTCATCATAAACATCAGTGGTTTAACCTTGATTGGTGTAAACTATAAATTCACCAAATAATTGATTGCTAATTGAAATTAGTTGCAACTTTGGTTTGGAATCCGTAAGCATTCTGTAAAATTAGCTACTATGTTATATCCTCAAAGTGATTGTTGACAAACTCTATTTATTTGCAATAGGCTATCAAATTACAAGTTTTTCATTGATCTTTTACTCTTAAACATTACCTATATTTCTATGTTTATTAAAGTATCAGCTAAAATGTATTTTGATGTTTCTTTTTAATTCTAACTAAAGATTGGATATGGCGTTCGGATTTAGATGTTTTGTTTGGCTTACGCAATGTATTTGTACAACCGCTAAATCAACCGTTATCACCTACACCAGGACAAACTTCAAAACTTTTATCACCTGTCAAGTTAGAATCGCAATCAAATGCAAAAGGTCCAGAACAGTTACTACATGATGATAAATCAACCTGGGATGATTTAAGAGCAATATCACCGGAATTTTTTAATCTAGCTATCGCATTCTTAATTCTTAGCTTACGTTATCCGAGTGTGTTTTGGTATACGAATCGTGGATTTTCGTTCGTTTTCTCCCTACTCCTATTATTAACAGGCATAAATGCTTTATTAGAATGTTGTGCAACATCTATTCTTGTACGACTTGGTTGGAATCAACTTCTGATTCCAAGTGAAATTTGGCCAACTGAATTAAAACTTCTTACATTACCGAATTTACCAGCAAGTAATTCAAATATTGAAAAACAAACAGTTGCAGGAAGTGAATCGCCTGGAAACGATAAATCAGATCCATTGGACGTATTAACTATAGAGTCAAGTTTTACTTTAAGTATTATTGGACCATTAGCACTTTCATTCTTTGGAACTATATTATTTCTTAGTCTTTTTATGGCAATGTTTGAATATGGTTATCATCAATTCACCGAGAATCTTTCAGCCTACAGACATTATCTTATTGGATCATGTAACGGGAATGGTTATCCACTGGTCAATGGAGGTGGTCTGATTTCTAATAGTGAATTAATAGAAAGACGCAGTAATTGTGGAGTCAATCCCAATGGTTTATCTTCAGGCAATTTATTCAGTCATACAGTGACAGAATCAGTACATTCAGGTCAAATAAGTGGTGGAAAATCCAGTCATTGTTTAGGTACTGCTACTGATACAAATGGTTGGACAACGCGTAAAACTCGTGGTTATGGTTATGGTGCAGAAATGTTACATACTGGATGTCGATGTTACTTATATTCATATGCACCACATATATATGCATTGATTGGCAGTTTACTTGTACTTGGTTTTAAAATACCAATTATGTGGGATTGTATATTGGTTTACAGGATAACTAAACATTCCATTTTATTATTTAATGTAATCTCAGGAATTATTGTTATATTTGCTTGGTTTATTGCATGGTTCGCATTTACATTAAAACCTGCTTGGAAATTTCAAGTAAGTTAAATATTCGATTGTATTATTGCCTAGTATTGTTGTTTTTACCTTACGATCAAATTAGTGTGTTAAAGTTACCGAGTATTTTAAGCAGTGTTTTCTAGAAATCTGTTGTCGAAGCTTTTGTTATGTATGTATATATATGTACTAATAATATTAACAAATTTACAGTGAGATGACTATTGACACATCTTTTGACCTTGTCAGTTATTTGTTTACAAATTGGTTTTCATTACTGTTCATTGTCTACTTTGTTTATCACATGTCCAACGTATTTTTGTCTGACTATAATTATTTAGTCATGTCTCATCAGTTGCGCTAGCCCACTCAGAAACGAGATTTGCCTAAGAGTAATATACGGATATTAAATGAAAAAATTATTTCATAGCATATTCAATTGATTTTTAAATTCGCAGTTAGGTCTTGGGTCACAACCACCGACTACCGCGACGATCTATGTTTTGTGGTGTAGGAGTAGGTTGGAAGAAAGTTAGGGGCGGCCAAATCAAAACACGGCGGAAATCCACGAAGTCAGTGACAGGTGGATTGAGTCATATTGGTATACGTAGGCTACCTGGTTGGGGTCCGCGAGACGAAAGTCACCGATGGTTGGAGACCTTGAACGACATGGCTCAGAATCGTTTGCAATGGCGCAGGTGCATCCACTCTTTGTGTGCTTTTTAATTCTAACCTTCTGAATTCCTCATAATCTCTACCTTTCTCCTTCTAAATTTATCCCACTGAATTATACTTTTCGAATCATATCTTTTCTGCCTAATCTTCTCCATCGCTGCTAATAATTCTGCTATCGCTATCACTCTTGGTTTTGAACTGACAGTTACGTCTCTGTGCTGACATGGTGTGGCAACCTGAACTGATGTACTTATGTACGATGTTTTGCGTTGTATCTGTCTGTCTGTCTGTCTGTCTGTCTATCTCTCTTGGGTCATAAAAGACTAATCAGTCAGAATGCAATTATAATAATGAACCTACAATCGTTAATTTTGAATCTTTCTGTTAGAGAAACTCATAGAATGTACGACACAAATCAAAAACAAATCAAAATGAACTAAAACGAGTTTAATTGATAACCAAACTCAATAACTATTTCTACGAAATGTATAGAATTAGAGTAAAGATAATCAATATTCATCTTGGAAAACGTTTAATAAATCACCAAATCAAATCAAAAGTAATAGATACAGGCTTTACTCACGATATAACAAGAAGCAAAACTTATTCTCTTATATTTCATCCTATTATGCATTTAATATGGCTTTCTGATCCAGCTCTTAAATAGCAATGATTAAATGTAAAATATAACTGGATGAACTATGATTTCATCTGGTACAAATGACAAAAACAGTGAAATTATGTTATTCGTACTAGTTATTCACTTGTAATTAATATAAAGTTGGTGAATTTACTTACTTGTTTACTTATGTCTGTTATCCCTAATGGAACGTAGGCTGCTGCTGATCAGGCTAAACTTCAATCTTAGTAGTCTTTTCCCGCTTATTATGATAATAACAATAGTAACTACTTCATGGAAGAATGAATTCAGATTCCGTTTAGGGAGAGAAAAAAAAGACTAGATAGTCAGAAGTTTTTGTTACAATTATTCAAATGGGCGTCAACTTCCTCATACTATGTTAGTGATCGTTTTAAGAAACCGAGAAGGAGAACACAAATGACAATGCTAAATCGGTAGACATAAAATATTCTCCAGATATATGTGATATATGTGATAAATTTGGTAGTTATTGTTGTTTTGTAAAAATAAATTCCTCAATATCACAAACACTTTCAATAAATATACAAATGTTTTGCGGAAAAAAATAAGAAACTACACTTTCCGGTAAATAAATATATATATATATTTTTCTTTTTTATTCCCCATACTGAATCGATGGGATTTATTAACTAAATCATGTCTTTCAATTAAGTCACTTTTGCATTGATTTCCGATTGCAGACAAAGTATCTAAAACAAATGACATGACAGTAAGAATATAAAACTAGTGAATTAAGTTTGTAGTAAAAGAAAATGCATTCATACCACAACTATAAAGCAGCATCAACACAAATCAAGCATAAAATTTTGTAGATAAATCACTTGATGATGAAGGTCAGCTGTCTGTCATGTGAAATCATCTTACCAACTTTATTTACGAACTGAAAGTCACCGATTAGAATGATACTGAATAATAATAATAATAATTTGATGGAGTTTGTTAGTATGTGAATGATTGATTCTGTTTGTTGATCATTGTAAACATTTGGTATAAAACATTATCAATTGTAATGCATACATTTGGTAATTTTGTTAGTCTATTTGACTGGTTTCATGTCGCTAAACTATGTGCTGAAGCATTTGAGCCACATTCACGGTCTATCATACACATAAAAATATACTTTATATATCCATTCAGTAGACATTAATTTTAAGAAAAGTAAAGGTGATTCCTTGCATGTATATATATATATATATAAGATTCATCTTTCCAACCTATATTGGCTTAATAAGTATATTTAAGGAAATTTACAGTGAAGCAGTTATATCCGGTAATTATTAACATATTTATTAATTATTTTATACAGGCTACTAGTTTGAAGGCACTTTTTTTTAATTGGAAGATGAATCAGTATTTTATTCCAAGAATAATAATTTCTCTCGAAGGTTGTGTTAAAACTACAAAGATTTTCGGTAACTTATGGATAGGGTGTAGATTTCAATTTAAAAGTTTGCATCATTCTGATAACCGAAAAATACCAAATATTAGACAAGTGTTCCGTTTTATTGTAATTTATACAGTCAACTGATACGTGATACATTTCAGTCATGGGAAGTAAATGGCAACTTAAATTTTTTTTGAAAGAGTCTGATAATCAAACAGGAATTATTAGATTTGTATAATGTGATAACATTTGCATTGTTGAGTAACTGAAAACGGACTTTTAGCAAACAATCATTTAGTAAAACTACATTTTCATATGAAACGAAAACTTCTGATCAGTGTATAGAATTTCGTTTCAAATGTAAAGCCTCTGATACAAAACGATAACGAAATTCTAACAATGTAACAGATTTAACAGAAAAAATTAAATGAATACCATAGATTCGGAACAGCTAGAGATTATGCGATGAAAACAGTGTAAAAGATCATTTATCATAATGTAAGCTTCTACTCTCATCTATCTTGGTCCGCTCATCTCTTACCGATTTCAAAGAAGATTTTCCATTTCACTTATTGTACACAAAGGCTACATGATTTTCACATCAGTCCATATTTACTTCCACCATTTGTAAATTGTTGTAGCGTCTCTGTTGTAATTCACTGTTCCCCATCATTTATTCACTCGACTTTCAAGAACATATATTGCTATGTTGTGAAGATTGTTGAAGGGATTTGTCACCGTCTGTAGTGAATCATTTCAAATCATCATAAATATGGTTGTGGATAGACATTTGAAATCTTGCACACTCCCATCAAGTATTATCTTTTCACATAACCAACAACCACCCATTGCATACACATTTTTCTCTTATATCTTCAGGTTGAACAAGACACCTACACATTGCAATCCATGCACATTAGCAAGAGTATAAAAGCTCAGTAGTACCAGATCTAGCAAATATACTATGAGACAAACAAGTAAACAGAGTTGACCTAGTCGAAATCTTGTATTTTTGAACATGTTGTTAATCTGAAATGTGTGTAGATTGTCATCTTATTGAGAAACATTTCATTGAAATTCCAGGTAGTTTATTGATTTATTTTATTTTAATGGTTAAATGTTCATGTGGGTATCAGTTGTATTTGTTATGCCTGTTTTGTAGAAGAAACTTGTTGAAATATCCTGAAACAGTGATCATAAATTGTTATTAGCAGTAATCAATGCTACTTAAAATATTTTAAGTAGTTAGAGAGCACTGAGTATCTACTGCTTCTATATATGTTCAACCAAACTCATGATGATTTCATGTGACATCGACAAAAGAATAATCTTATTCAGTTCTTAGTGTGAACTGAATTTTACTGAGAACGTTTTAATCTGACCGCTGACTTAATTGCACTGTTAGCACAAGTAAATTGTTTTACTCATTGAACCTGAGAAGCGATTGGCCCAGCACAACAAATGAACTTTTTCAATGTACTAAAATGAAGTTTGCCATTAATGCACCGAGTAAAATGAGACTAGATGATGCTTTTTTTGAACATAAATTATTTTTAACGTCATAGTTTTGATGGATTCTTTTATTTTCAATAATTCTACCGTATCATAAACCCTTAGTTAACTAATATACATAAGAAGATGCCACAGAGCTTGTTTGAGTCTTCTTGAGAATTTCCCAATTTACTTATTGCTGTCAGAATTTTAGTCAGTATATATCCTCAGTGGTTAGTTAATTAGATGGATATCTTTTAATTGATTTCTATCGCTATTTGATCAGTTGTAAACAGGTGTTTCATTTTTTAAATCTTTTACATGAACAATGCATAATTGATTACTACTTGACACTACTTGACAGATTCAAATAGACCGGTAGAGAGAATTTTTTTTTCTCAAAATGCTGAAAAATCTATTTCAGAAATACTTCCTAATGAATAACTTTTATTTATCATCTCCTATAGAATGATGTCAAAAAAACTGATGGGCTTTCCTCAGTTTTGTAATTTTTTTCAATCCTACAAATAAATAGAACAAACGTGTACAACTGTTGTCGGCTTTTTCAAAAAGAGCGTTTTGTTACACAACACCATTATTATTGTATTGAAGATAAACAGTGTAGCTCTGAGAAAATGTTACAAAATGTTACATGTTTAGAAATTTTTAAAATAATTTTGTATCATAATCAATTGCCAAAATATAATTTACAAGAATATGGGATCGATAGGTTGGAATATATAATATAACTCTCAAGCGTACTAGCATAAAAATAATTGGGAAGAAAATACAACATTCGTCACTAATTTATTTGTTACGTTTATTTCGACACCAATTCAAAATATTGATAATAATATTAATAATAGTAATAAAAATTAGAATACAAAATATTAGCTTTTCCGATAATAACTAACCGTTTAAATAAGTAACATATACGCACACATACGCTTGTACGCTTATAATTATACATAGATGAATGAATCTGTGTATAGTTTTTTTAATCAGAGTGAAACATTTAATTATTTTTGCTGATTATACTTTCAATCTGTGTTCATAGACAACTCTTAAAATTGATACAAGTTATCCGTTGTGCATGAATAACCTGCTTTATATTACACATCTACATCAAAGTAGGATTTGATTATAACTAGGAGTACTGGAAAATCATTGCATATAATCTAAACATCCTATTTTATAGTATATTGATAATTTAAACTAAGAGGTTTAATTAATTCAGTTACTGGAATCGATTCAAATAATTGATATGTATTTGTTAGTGAATAAATGTACAATTAATTCGAGAAGTAAGAGGTGGAACGAATCAGTTTTTAAAACAATTAGTCCCTTTTATAAATTTTGATAGAACAGTGAGAAGACGTAATTGATCTGAAAAATGTGATGTATTTGCACTATACATTTCGAACAATCTGGTCACACATATTTACTTGTCAAGGCATTTTATATGAAGATTAATAAAAGGTCAATTAAATAAAAGTTCAAAAAGACAAGGTGGTAAGTTTAAATGAAGGAGAGAGAAAATTAACGTAACATGAAGAGAATTAGAAAGGGTAGGAAAATTGTCACATTACCCTAGGCTTAAAGATTGTTCGAAATGTATGGCACAAATACATCACATTTTCCAGATCAATTACGTCTTCTCACTGTTCTATCAGAATCAGTTTTTGTTTTAAAGGATAATTATCTCCTATACATTATAGAGCTACAAATTCATCAGTCTATTTAAGTGCGATGCTCGCTATCACTATCGTCTCTATTTGTCTATTACATTTTTATACTACTGACAAGCTTATTTAGGTAGTATATTTTATTTCTAATCATTTTTAGTGTCCATACCTATGAAGCTCAAAAATTAAATGTCTATTTTTAATTGACGACGACTATCGATGGTAAAATATACGCTAATTTAAATTTATCTAGTTGACATCGAATTATTAAACAAATAAAAGAGTAAATTTAAATATGGAACATAGACGGAGTCGAGTTATTGTTCGTTACGAATTTAATTTCATCGTTATAAACTCTAAAATGTTCAGTCCATGTAGAACTCGTTCATTATTTGGAATATGCAGTCGTTTAAAAGCTTCGTAGGTCATGTTAATTCTTACAGTCTAATCGTAATTTTCTTTGAGTATAAGAATTAAAATTATTTTTTAAAAGGCAAGCAAACAGCCAGAAATATAACATGTTATAGGTCATCTGCATTAAAATGAACAATTTGAAAGTACAGGGCTTAGTGCATCACTCTACTTGTCAAATTATAATTTAAGGCAACGATCATCCAATGTGTTAATGCACAAAAATCATTTTTCCCTTGCATCTTATGGCATTTAAAATAACAAACCTGAACTTAGTTGCATTATAGTAACCTGAACTCATCTAGTTTCAAGACGAAACGACTATACTTATATCAAATATAGTCGCTGTACATTTTAATCTATATTTGTGATAAATTTAAATTTATCAGGGTATCTTACGTCAAATGAATAAAAGTAATCAGAACCACTTTACACAATAGCCAAAGATCACATGACGTGGATTGAATTCTTGAATTATTTTGTCATTCAGTTACTATGACTTATAACTAAGCTCTTTAAAATTGATTCGTATCTACTGAATTTCATTAATTAAGTTAGAATCAATATTTTGTTTCAACTGGATAGGTTGCTCAATTATCTATGGCTTTGTAAGAATTTACATAAAACCTCCATAATTTTACATACAGTATATTTATTATTCACTAACCATTTCACAGGCAGATCGTAAGAATTATCAATTAGTGTATGAAAATAAGATGTGACTGCCTATTTTAGCTTAAATTCAATAAGAAGTAAAAAACAAATTGGTATGATTAACAGACACAGATGATAATTTTAACATGTAGGATGATTCTATGAGTTAAATTTCTAACTAGTTGTGGAGTTTGAAAATAGTTTTTTTTAGAAATGTCACAAGATGAAGCATCTGAGGCTTCCTTCATTTCATATTGTAGGTGGTGGCGTTATTATCACTTTACTTTCTCTGACCACTCACAATTTTCCTCTTGTTAGTTTATTGACTAAAGTGAATAGCTGAGGTTTTTTTATGCCTCACATTGTTTTGTTCTTACAATTTATTGCTGAATTAGAAAAAAACCGCCAAGACAGTATTGTTTCTCAATGCAAATAATGTAAACAAACTTTTGACCTTAACAAAATGCTTTAAATATTCTAAAACTGTGCGTAAAAATTCAATCGATATGAGTGAGTAATCTGATCATTCACAAAAAGGGCTTGAACCAGACATAATAGTGGTAACAACCATAATAATAATAATGGCTTCATTCAATATTATATTTTTAGTACAATATGAAATTCTTAGTACAGAATATTTCAACAAGTTTCTTCTACTAAACACGCATAAAAAATACAACTGATAACCACATGAACATATAATCATTAAAATGAAATAAATCAATAAACTACCTGGAATTTCAATGAAATGTTTCTCAATAAGATGACAATCTACACACATTTCAGATTAACAACATGTTCAAAAATACAAGATTTCGACTAGGTCAACTCTGTTTACCTGTTTGTCTCATAGTATATTTGCAGGATCTGGTACTACTGAGCTTTTATACTCTTGCTAATGTGCATGGATTGCAATGTGTTGGTGTCTTGTTCAACCAGAATATATAAGAGAAAAATATGTAATCAATGGGTTGTTGTTGGTATGTGATAAGATAATACTTGATGGGAGTGTGCAAGATTTCAAATGTCTATCCACAACCATATTTATGATGATTTGAAATGATTCACTACAGACGGTGACAAATCCCTTCAACAATCTCCACAACACAGTAAAATATGTTCTTGAAAGTCGAGTGAATAAATGATGGGGAACAGTGAATTACAACAGAGTCGCTACAACAATTTACAAATGGTCAGAGTAAATACGGAGTAATGTGAAAATCATGTAGCCTGTGTGTACAATATGTGAAATGGAAAATCTTCTTTGAAATCGGTAAGAGATGAGCGGACCAAGATAGATGAGAGTAGAAGCTAACACTATGATAAATGATCTTTTACTCTTTTTAATACAGAATTTCCAGTTGTACCGTTTTTCGGAATCTTAGAGTTTTGTTTAAATCCTATCGATTTCTCAGTTTAAAATGAACTGATTTATACTCATAAAATAAATTGTAAGACCATTAACAACAGATTATCCTTCATGGAATGACAAGAACTGATTTATTTTTGATGGCACTTGAAAAGGTTTAAATCGCTGTACTCATAATGAGATTATCTGCATACTCAAATAAAGCATTTTCTACAGAGTAAACTATTTCATATTCAATTAAAACAATTACAGTAAATGTTATTCAAATTTTTTGGAATATGTTTTTGTAACAAATACTGAATAGAATTTGTTTGTTATGAGAAAGAAAATAAGAAACTTAACTAGAAGTTCATGCTATAAATAAATTTTATTTCAGTATACTATATTTGTATTCATGATAAGCTTGTGTGTATTATTGTTCTTATTTCTCTGTTGGTTTGTTTAATATTTTTCCAAGGTGAATCTTCCACTGCAAACTATTTCATCACCAGGTGTAATGACAACAGGATTTCAACCGATAACTTTTATTCCACCGATAAATTATCAACCAGTCAATGATATGATACAAAATTCAATGTTCAATAGTCAAATAAGACAAATAACAACATCAACAAATTATGGTTTACCAATGAATGGGACTAATAATCGATTAACCAATCAATTACACAATCCAAATTCAACAAATATGCATACACAAATGACTATGCTTGGTGGCTCAACTGATGACGGGATAACACATACTGATGGGAATGGTTCACAAGCGATTGGTGTACCGGCTAGTCCAATTTATGCTTGTTTTCATGATAGAAATACAGGATTTTATGGTATATCAGCAAGTGCATCAAGTGTCGGTTTACCACTCAATGCACAAATACTAGTCACACCAGAAATGATCAATAATAATAATAATATTAATAATCATACATCTAATTTAGTAAATTCATCCATTGGACCTAATCATCAAGTGGGTAGTCATGTAGATACACGTAATTCAGAGTATGGAATTGAAGATGTTGAAGCAGGCAGTAGACAAAGCGGTAAGAGAACTTTACTTTTTAAAATCGAATATTACATGATGCGTTACTGAAATTCCATTCTCCCACAGAAATTATAGATAGTAACATGATTAAAACAGGGTAAAGTAAATCACTACTAAAAATAACTTAGTAAATCCCACTCAATTTTCGTATTTACTTTATGTATTTGCAACCAGAACTGGTTTAATTCCTGATGGAGTGAAATAAACAGAGATAAAAATCTAAATAGTTACAAATCAAGTTCATTGTGTTCGTTGTGTATTAGAATGAAATGGACTCATTAATCAAGAGGCTGAAATGGAATAAACATTTTTGTCATTAGGAATCAGTAGAGAATCAAATTAAACACTGATATGCATAAAGAAAAAGGACAATTCGGAAATTCCCTATACCATAACAAAATATTGAAATATGAATGTGATAGTTATAAATGGTCTTAACTCATATCGAAAAGCGAATCAAAAACCCTTTTACAACTTCTCCATATTTTCAGGCTCATGGTAGCCTTCATAATCATTTTATTTTGATCAAAACTTCATTGATATTTTTTCACAGTATGGTTATTCAAACTGATGTTGAATAAAATGTCAAGTGAAATCATGAGATAACGAAGACACTTAGAATATATTAAAGATTGCCATTGTGAAAGTTAAGGTTATACAGATAGGTAAACAGTATTATTTTCACTTAGATCGTCATCGGACTTAACTCTGATATACCTGAATTATTATATAAAAACGTTAAACCGATTACATAACTACACATATTAGGTAAAAGAACAAATTAATGGTAGGAAGACATGTGTACTAGTAATGGTAAGAATAATAGAATAACAAGAGTTCCAGTCAATAGTTCAACGTTGTAGGTAGTAGATTAAACTTGGATAAATAGACTTAAAACCATAATTGAACGAAATATAACAGTGAATTTTTAAAACAGGGAAGATTGGTTTAACGAAGAGTTCTCATTTCGACCAATTCATTTTCAATACTGTGCAATCACATTTGTATACTTTTATTTACATGATAATAATTACAATGGTAGTAACTATGAAAATTTTTCAGTACACAGTGATAGTGAGGCAAATTAGATAATAGTATAAAATGTTATTCTGATTAAGGTAATTAAGAATAATATTGCTGTTGAAGGCTTGAATATTCAACACGAACATTGATAAAAAAGTTGTCATTGAACAGGAAAGGCTCAGTGTTATGTGAAATGTTCAAACTAAGATGAACTTCAAACAATGAGGATCATAGAAATGGAAACAAATAAGTTTGAGTTAAAAGGTCTCTGGAGAAGAAGATACAAATGAAACAGATTGTCTTCAAGCAAATTTTTTTTTAATATTCCGTGAGAGATCAGGATCATGGTAAGAAAAGCAGTTGTGTCAGTTTCTGTCTTCTCCAGATGTATGGCAAGTGCTTTGATAACTCTAAAAAGACGGCAGTCAATCGCCTTTTCCAGCTTTCTACTTATCTTATCGATAACTCTGAACATAAAATCGGCTTTTATTGAATGACCTCTGTTGACAGGGTGTTCAATTCAGCAATTGGGAACAAAATTCTGTGGAAAGTTAAAAATTTAACGGAATTCAAACATGTTGATTTCGAACATTTAGTCAAACAGACAAATTATCATACCTCAGAATCTGTCCGAGAATTCCAACATCTTAATCAACTCCCCTCAATAGCTACAACAGGACCTTCGGTATTGTGCGCGAACGCCCTAACCGATAGACCACTGAGCCGGTATCTAACGGTGCTGAGGAGTCCCATACCAGGACGAAACGGCCATCCAGTGCTTCCAGGTTTCTAATGGTGGTCTAACATTGATCGGTTCATGGTTTCAAAAATGTGTAACTTAACAATCTTCACAACCCCGTAATGCAAATTACCTGTGCTCACTAGTGACTGGCTTCGTGAAGAATCTTCTCCGAGTTCTAGTGGGAAGACGTGACCAGTGAAGTTCAACCAGTTCGGGTGTAGACAGTAACTACCGAAGACCGTGTATGAGGTTGCGCAGCTCCGTGAATTTGATCAAGTTAGACATTAACGCCGTTAGAAACCGGCTCAGTGGTCTATCGGTTGGGTCGTTCGTGCACATTACCGGAGGTCTTGGGTTCGAGTCCTGCGGGGTGCAGGAGTCGTGGATGCGCACTGCTGGGAAGTCCCATACCAGGACGAAACGGCCGTCCAGTACTTCCAAAATAGGTAAAGGTCTTTTTAATAAAATAACTTAGAAATCAATTAAAACTACTAAGGAACAATAATAATATTCCATAAAGCAACTTTTGCCTATTCATTACTAATTTACACAATCAATCATAAGTTATATTGTCCGATTATGTTGAGTTATTTATTTCAAAAGAAAAAAAATGTCACGGCTTTTTCAATCAATTCTTATCAATGTTTTGTCACACCTATGATCAGATTACCTGATGTACCTGTTAGTATATCTATAGATTATAAAGATTTTATAGTAATAATTCTGATGAAACATATTTGAGAAGTTATTCAGTTTTGTAAGCCTTTAAAAATAAAATTCTAAAAAAATTAGAGCAGATAGAAAAATATTCTGTCCATTATTCAATTTATTTGGTTTACTCATGTCTTCACATCCACACACACATAAATGTCGTTCAATGATGAGTTATCTTTCTAATAAACACAGCTCCGATGGTGTTGCTACTTTAAAATGCAACATGTTTACATTTCTACTTTAGGTGGGAATAACTATGTCTGTCTTCAAAGTGCCCTGAATTCAAACATTTCTAATATTGGTCAACCGATTCTTGTTACCGCTCGTAACAATCATGGAAATAATACTAACGATTGTGTTGGATTACCATCGTTGACACCAGTCACAATATCGTCATCCAGTGGTCAGTTGCAACATCCTGCATTAAATTTATATTCAGGAAACTTGAACAATAATTCTAACAATGATGACACAGCTAATAATAATACTCAACTATCATCAAGTTCATCAGGTCATGGTGGTGGAGTAGACGATGGTGACAATTCACTGAGTACAATCCAACCTTCAAGTGAGTCACATATTCCATTCACATTCTAGAATAATAATTGGTGCCGCCACTTGATTCGCGCTTATTTATCAATAAAACAAGTTTGTTGTATGAAGTTCAACTGGTAATCTTGTCATTAAGGATCCAGTGAACTAAGATTAATATATAGCCTTTGAATTATTATTAAGATATAACTAGGAAATACAATCGATTTTTGTGGTGTTTCGTTCTCTGAGCTGGATATTTTGGTTGTGATGCTTTCATTGTTCTTCTGAACAACATCGACAGCACAAACTTGAGATAGAAGAAGTGAAGTATTAGAATTTCCTCACGTTTGACCTGTATCTAGTTCTGCTAGCCTCGATCCTGGTTGGTTGCTGTTGACCTTAAATCTATCGTTGTTTTCATCTTTGTTTTGATTGTATCCCCCTTTTGATCTGTTTCTTGATCCTATGTCACCTATGGTTTTTCTGATCGGTTGATGAATGGGTCAATATCGATGAGTCTGTTGATTGCTGATTGACCTGAGTGCCAAGCTTCTAAAAATTCTCTAGCGCTTTTTTATCTTCCTCCTATCCAGTATTTCCACATTGTTCCAATCGATTGCATGTCCATAATTGTCGGTGTATTGATATAAGCGAAGGGTTGTCGTGGCGTTTGACTGCTAATTGGTGTTCACGTAAACGAAGCTGAAGAGGTCGTCCACTTTGTCCTATGTAGTGTTTTTCACAGTCTGAACAATTTATTATGTAGATGATATTTGGTTTTTCTTCCTTTGTCATTTTGTCCTTCACGAAGACTAGATTACAGTAAATCAGATGTAAGATTAACGACCAAAGTATATATATATAGTTGCAAGCAGTCTATACCAAATGAGCTCCAAAGAGAAGTCAATGGTGGGAAAGGTAGTCACATATTTAACAGTCATAAAGCTATTTCCATCAGGTGCTGTTCAGCTGCTTATTACATTCTTACCAGCTGCACATTAAGTTGTTAGTTCGATCCCGTAGTAAATTGCTAGATGTATTTTTAATAAACTTGCCCACTGGTAAACTGATATGGTATAACGAAAATTCATATAATTAAGTAAATCTTGGTCAATAATGCCATCACCTAAAAATCATTATTCTGAATACAACATGCCAGTCTCAAAACTAACAAGGATTCGTTAAAATCCTTTTTTAAAAATTCGATATACGGAATATATATCTGTGATTAAAAAAAGTGGTATACTTTTAGTTTCGTTTCTTGTGTTAAGGTCTGATAAAATTTTGTACAATAAGCATGATTTATGGAGTTCAGTTTGTCCAGAATCATTAAAATAGATTAGTAAATAGACTATCAAAATATTTCAGAAATATAAGCAAGTAAGAAGTCAGACCTTAAATAAAATTACAAAATAAAGATTGAGAATCCGTTTATTCCTTGATTAGAAAAAAAATGAAGATCAGTGTTAGTAGGAATGTGTTATAATTCGAGACTGTATTCAGTACAAAACTATAGTACTTGTAAATTAAGAGAAAATAGAACTTATTCTATTATGAACATGTTCTATGACTAACTCTATAGAATAAGAACTGAAATCCGTACATTAAGATATGATAATAGAGAAAATGGGACTTTTCGGATAGCTTTATATTACATACAGAAGTAAAAAAAGTTGAAATGGACCAACTCGATCTGACGACCTTGAGACATGACAAAATTAATAGACTATAGTTGACAACAGCCGATCGGATACTAACAAAGGTCATTGCAGAAATGTGAACTAGTTCCATATTATCGAGGTTCTACTTTAAAAAAATCATATAATAAGAGAAAGTAACATAATTTTAGCTTCCCTTATCAGAATAAGAATGGATAATAACGATGAAGCAAATGAATTAATTGTTGTGCAATATATTTAGATGTAACAAGTTACGATGAAAAAGATAAATTTAATTCAAATTTGGATAGAGGATAATGGTTAATATAAAACATTAATAAAAGCAAAAAAATACGCAGGAAACTTAGTTCATAAAAAGAGAAGGGATTTTACATAATGTTTTTATGTACTCAGACCTAAATATTTCCATTGCTTAACCGTTCTACAATTCGTGAACGCATGAATGTAAACACGTCAGTTTGATATGCTTGAACTATTACGAGTTTACCTTAGTCGGAAAACGAGAGTGAGGATCGAGGATCCAGCGACACAACCTGCTACTCTAATCCGAGTGTCCCAACCCCAACTGAACAAAAGAAGAAGACTTGATATGAAGAAGAACCTGTATTCTGCAAGCATTCAGAAAGTACGAGGTTCGAGTTCAGAAGAAGAAACGGATCCCCGACTAAGGATCCGGGTCCGGGTCATAAAGCGTTACAGATAATGGGTATTTATACATTTGGGTCGAATAAGGAACAGCATCAAAATCTGCGACATTGGCAGTTAAGGTGACCAATAGGAAGAAACATTTGAAGTGACACTGATAGTCAGGACGACTAATAAGAAACAACATTGGAGTACGTGACATTGATTTCTAGGACGACCATAAAATTGACCAATGGGTTTTAACCAATAGGAATGGAGCAATAATTTTCTTAGGATTTGGATGAATATCCTAACAGTGTGCATACATTTAGTTTGATCTCATACAAACTTTAGAGTGACGAATTTTATATTTCAGAGATATGGTCAGATATATTTATTGGAAAAAAGAAAATTTTTTACTTTCGTATAATCCTAGAATGAGCCATAAAAATGGTTCCCTCTTACGCTATGATTTTTATTCTTTCTCAGTAATACGCTTCATTTTTTTTTATAGATAAAATTTCTATTCACGGTGGTTCAACTTATCAAGGATTTGGTTTTACGTCACCGAAAATTGCACATTCAAACTCATTTTCATTAATAAATCGTTTTCCGAATCAAACATCTACAGATTCTCGAATGACTACAACAACTGAGCCATATGGGAATTGTTCAAGAATTGGTGCATCAGATGAGATAACATGTCTACGGTCACATCAAAACACTGCTATATTATCAGCTGGTGAATGTGGTCTGATGAATTCAAGTTCACAGAATACAGGAAACGCCTTGGCTCCAATCAACATATCATCTTCATCCTCAAACGGACCAAGAGTAACATTTAAAGATGATATCAATTCAACTCGTGGAACTACATCCTACAATCAAAATGCATCAGTTTTAATGCATACTGTAACAACAGAGGGTAGTTCATTTGAAGAAAAATCAATTGATAAAGATAAATTTGGCACAGTTAACTTTGGCAGTGGACCATATGATAATGCATTCCCTACAACATTTCGTTCTAGTTTACTGATTAAAAGTCAATTACAAAATGGTGATAAAAATCAAATGGACACTGTCGATTTACCTAGACCATCGAATACATTTATGAATAGTTCAGGTTATTTGAGACAGGGAAATATTGCTACAAGTAGTAATAATAATAATAATAATCACAATAATCATAATACGAACACTAACGGTTCTAATCTATCCTCCTTGTATCCAAATACATCTTTCGGTCAATCAATAATTCCTAAAATGATTGACAATGTACTAACAGATATACATAATAGTAATAGTAAAAATAATCAGTCCATCCGAATAGCTGGTAGTAGTTGTAATACTAATACTAATACTACTACTAATAATAATGTTATGATTGGTGACACTTTCATTAATGGTCAACCTAATTCAATGGAAGAGTTACCTTTATTATTGACTTCACATATATCAACTGATGAAGCTCAAGAAACCAGATTATGCAGTCAAGTCTAAAGAAAACTCTTTCAAATGATCTATTTCCTTCATGTGTATTCTCTGTTTGGCCAATTTAAAATTTATGTATGCATTTAAGTCATTTTGATGTGTCACATCTTGTCCCTCCTATTCACTTCACATGTTTCCTCTATGCTTTCAACGGAATCCTCATATGTTAATTATGTCATTCTGTACATGTTGACCTGTTGTTCCATACTAATATTTTTCAACGAAGAATATTACAACGAAATTCCAGGAGAGCAGAACCTACTGTAGACCATGACATTATTCCACTCTGAACATTTTTTTAAAACCTATTCTGATAACAAGTAGAGGCATTGGGATAGGAATAAAAAAATGTAAGAATGTGAATATTGAACTTTATGCAAACTTATCGACTATAAAGTTGTTTATTTTAATTAGTATTGTTTGTTTTAAGCATTAAATGCAATGGTGCCAGTCAAATTATTGGTTCAGTTTATTTTAATCCAAATCGATCATTGAACAAATAGCATATACTGTTAATACATTTATACTGTCACTATTATGAATAATGTGAATAATCCTAATCTAGAAATAATAATTTATCCCTACAAATGAATATTTGTAAATAGTTACAGTGTGTATACATTCAATTTACAATGATCATATTCTTCGCTATGTCGTGCTAAAAGCGCCAATTCGATGGAACGATTAATTTCTTAATGTTATGTAATTTCACGTCTTCAACAATGTAACTTTGATAAAATGATATCTGTTATTCATGATCAACATATTCACACACACACACTTACACCTTGTATTTTGTTTTTATCAACAGAGCAAATACGGTTTATTGTCCATTTTCATCAAAAATAAAATTATTGTCATTTTTATGTTCCTTTTTCTCTGTATTTTACTATCTTTATTGTCATCTGTCCTTTAACGATACGTGCTTTAATTGATATAACACAGAACATAGGTATTATTTCTGTTTACGTGTACATACAAAAATATTCATGAACAATATTGGATACCATCTATATCCTAGTACATATCGACTTATATTGTTCAGTCAATAAAATTAATTTATTATTTTTCTTTAATTGTCCGTCTATCTTTTCCATTTTGTGTTTGTGAATGTGCGCGTCTATGAATTTTACACATTTTACGTCTTTTTTCCTCCATTCTACTTTTTATTATTATTTTTTTTCTTTTTATGATGAAAGTATGGCAATTACTATGTCTTGAATTGAATAAAACTTATGTTATAATAATAATAGTTATTATTATTACAATAATAAACTAATCATAATTATCTATTGATCAAGGTTCACTTTAATGAACAACTGGTTACAAATAAAAGGATCGGAACTGTAAATGTCCATAGTAATGATTCAAGATGTTTTCATTTCCTACATTATGATCTTCGTTACATCTAGATACTATTAATCAATACGAAGTCATATAATGATAGTATTTGTGAATAATTTATACAGTTTGGCTTAAAATGTAGTCGAATTTGTTAAAAAATGCTTGTTTTAAATATTTCACTTTTGAGGTTATGTTATTTACAAGATATGGTTATCTTGTTGAATTCCGAACACTGAATACACTAGAAGCAATCTGGCTGACTTATTTACACATTTGAAATCATCAATTAATCATTGTTAGACCACCATTAGAAGCACTGAGCAGCCGTTTCGTCCTGGTATGGGACTCATCAACAGTGCGCATCGACGACTCCTGCACCTCGCAGGATTCGAACCCGAAACCTCCAGTCTTGCTGGCGAATGCCTAATCTCTGAACCACTGGGCTTCCAGGTTTCTAAAGGTGGTCTAACAATGATTGATTGATGATTTCAAATATGTAAAAAAAACAATAGTCTCCATAACTGTAATTGACTTATTTACGCCCGTTCCTCTCAATAGAGCATCTAGATATGTGATATTGATTAGCGGGTAATATAGTATAAGGTGTACACTCTGATGATAGAAACACCATAGTCATTATGTTTTACTTGGTTCTTGATAGATGAAAATTAACCGTTCATAAACAACACAGGATCTAATACCAACATGTTTTGATTCAATCTGCCATATTTAATGGTAGCACAATTAAAGGAGAAAATCAACAGAATAACAATATTAACTGTAATTCAAAGTTATATCTACATACCATAACTCGAACCTAGAAAATACAATCAAAGAGTAAAAGTATCAGACGACTGCTCAAAGCTTTAACGGAGGATAAAGAATGAACACCTTCAGATTACTTAACCCTCCCAGTGAAAGTCTGATACATTGATTACTGTTATCTTGCATACCTACTATACAGCTATGATTACCAGTCATTAAATTCATGGACTAATGTCATTGTTTAACCATCCTTCTATCTATCTACCCTAACAATAAGTAGCCTAAGAAAGACAGAACTAGAGTAGGCCTTATGCATATCTCAAACGTCCCTCACTGAATAAACATTTACAGACTTAATCAACTTACCATTTTTATTCAAAACCTTATGTTTAAGGGCTGCTATTCACATAAACTTTTAAAAGTCTTCAATCGGATTCATTATCATTCACCAAATGCCTCGTAGAAATCAACTGTTGGATTAAGTTGTTCTTAGTGTGAAATTTTTCTGTGGACAAAAAGAAACGAATGGTTGTGGATTATCAAGATTAGTATAGCTAATGTGCATAAAATTTAAATTTAAATTACGAAAGTGAAGAGTGTCATGAAAACAGTCGACAAGTTAAATATCATCTAAGTAGTACACTGTAGTCATAACAAACAATGCCTAACTGGAAATTGGTGGCTCCCTTTGCTTTCTATTTTGACATTAGTTAACCATAAGAGCCCACGAAATATCTCATCTCAGTGCATTTTAATCGTTGTGGACATAATCTTGACTTGAATGAATTTTTACAGGCCTATCATCAATAATGTTACTTTGCAATCAATAAAATCAATATGTTAACCAGAATGAAATCCGTAAACAGTTACATCGTCGTAATGAAGGTCAACAAATTGCGTGTAAAATTTTATAGTTTTATAGTTTAATTATTGGTGTTAAACAGTTACATTCCAGGTCATCAGTCAAAGCTATTAACACCTTGTAAAGAAATGCTAACTATCCGCCTGTAGTTGAATTTTATCATCACTATTTTGTTACTGAAAAACACAATAAAACATTCATGATTAAATTACCCAACTTAAAAATAACATTGAGTATTGATTTTTAATGTGTTTAGTTAAACACACATATTCGAATAGTTTTTTATTCGTTTTCAAACTTGACTAAACTGTTTTAGTTTGTTTATAGCACTAGTCACAATTTAAACAGTAAGTCGTTACAGAGATTATTTTGAACAAGTTATTAAAACAATTTCGTTGAATCATCCATCTATCATGGTAACTCTATAACTTTGGCAAGTTTCACTGATCAAAATATTCAGAAATTCTACTTAAACTATATGAGGATCTTTTATATTTACACATTCGATTCTTGTAAATCCCACTTAGGTATGAAAATACTGTTATGCATATCTTAAAACTTTATCACAGTTGCTTCTCAAATAATTATTCATTTACTCAGAACTAAATAAATAAAAGAAAATGTACATTAGTGGGCCCAGTCATTCAAATAGCATGAAAATTCTCATTTCCTAATAATGGTTCAGATATTACCTTGTAAAACTAAATGAATTAGAAAATAAGAGAATACCAATCATAGGTAAGAAATTTGTTTATATGCAGAACTAACATTTTTGATTTGGTAATAGCCCATAGTATAAGATTTGTAAGTTGTACAAAACCATGATCTGCAAATCATAGGATAAACGATTAACTAAATTACTTATTTACGCCTACTACCCCCAGCGGAGCATAGGCTACAGACCAGAATTCTCCAACCAACTCTTTCCTGGGCATTCTTTCCCTGTTCTATCCGATCGCTGCTCACTCTTCTCATGTCTGCACCTCGGTATAATGCGTTGTTTGGTCTTCCTCTTTCCCTTTGGCCTTGAGGATTCCAAGCAAGGGCTTGTCTTGTGACGCAGTCAGGTGCTTTCTCCAATGTGTGTTCTGTTCACTTTCAGAGCTTCTTTTTGATTGCTTCCTCCGCTACAATCTGGTTTGTTCTCTCCCTCGATAGGTTTCTCCTGATGACGATTAACTAGGAAAGATTATAAGAATAAAACAGACAGCATTTATATTCTCGGTTTCGTTGTTTTCAAGTCACTTGACTCGTGAAATAGATTAAGTTTTAATTTCGCAACCAATAAGTGAATGTTTCCTGCCTTGATATAATAGACATTGTCTCTTATATTGACTAGAATGTTTGGTGTTGGGTGAGTTAAAATTCCAGAACAGCCAAGTTTAAAAACAAAGATAATCAAAATAAACAACTACCATTAACCAATTATTTCCAGTGTTTTGTAAAAAGGAAGTTATAGTCGTCAATCTACTGAAATGCTACAAGTAAAGTTTTCATGAAAATGTTTTTGAATGATTAGTTTACTACAAGTCAAATTTAGCTCTATGTTCAATGTGTTAAATTCATTTGTATTAGTTACTTGAATCTTCCCATTGATGTTTAGGACTGCAATTGAGAAGTCGATTGACAAATATTCATCGAATGAGAATTACTTCAATAATGTTGTCAGGCTGCAAGCATTACAAGATTGGCGATTTGTTCACACTATATTACTTATTACTAAAACCGTTTCAAAGTGTGTGATATTTAAATTACGGACTGTTAGTTGCTTTATTTAGGAAATTAATAGTTTAAACCAAAATGCTACACGAAGTTAATCAAGGATAAACAACAAAAAAGACAAACAAGATGAATAAAGACTAGTGAGGTCTACGCCCGACAAAACTATCGCATTGATATATATATAAAGAATGCATTTCAGTTGTACTTAAATTTTTTACAAATATGACTAGTTAATACAATGACTAAAACTAGAAATTCTCTGTTTTTAATTATCGTTGCTTGACAGAGTTACAACAAAATACAATATATATTCACCACAAGGAAAAGCAGGATCCTCCGATACAACACAACATGTACCGACCAAATCACACTTGACGGAGAAACTTTTGAGGATGCGAAGTCTTTACACATCTAGGCAGCATCATTGCCGAGCAAGATGGATTGGATGCAGATGTGAAGGTGCGGATCGGCAAACTGAGGGCAGCATTTCCACAACTGCAGAACATCTGGAACTTAAAAACAACTGTCAACCAACACCAAAACCAGAATTTTCAATACAAATGTCAAAAAAGTTTTAATTTATAGAGCGGAGTTTCGGAGAACTACAAAAGCCGTCACCAAGAAGACATTGGTGTTCATTAACAGCTCTCTACTTAAATAACTTAGGGTTCTCTGGCCAGATACCACCAGGAACAACCTACTGTGGGAGCGAATGAACTAGATTCCAGTAAAGGAAGAAATCAGTCAGAAGCTCTCTAAATGGATAGGACACACACTGGGGAAACCACACAATCTCATCACAAGACAAGTCCTCACTTGAAATCCTCAAGGCTAAATGGAAAGAGGAAGACCAAACAATACATTATATTAAGATTTGGAAACAGACTTGAGAAGAATGGACACCAATGTGCAAAACTGGAAAAGAGAGTCCAGGACAGAGTATGTTGGAGGATGCTGTTTGGCGGCCTATTCCCCATTAGGGGTCACAGGCCTATGTAGCTAAGTTAGTATATAGTCTCAAATTAGCTTTTCAGTGTTGTACAGAAGTGATCTGGGGTGAGCATTAGCCTCTGTTGAAACTTTAGTCGTATGAAATCTCACGTGCTCTCGTTTGTTAGAAATAATTAGCTTTAAAATAATTTACTTTAAAACTACCCTGGTAATAATGATTTTAAATTTAATGCTCGAATGTCCTGATCCGTGTTTCTAATTACATTTTTCGTTCTTATATCCCCATTTACCTAAGTTGACCTTGCTTATTTTATATAAATTTCGCAACAAGGTAAAACGTGATCAATTCGTTTGAAATTCATTTCACTTGGTTTTGATAAATTTTATCTTCTTATTGCAGTAACTACATTTATCGAGCGGACTAATTATTAGAAGAATATATGCTATGCTAACAAGTTATTCAACTATTTAGTCTGTCTAGTTCTATTTAGTTGATAATGAGCAGAAAATTTGATTGTATTGTGGAGTGTAAGCCTAGTAGGATGCAGAAACGACTGAGAAACATTCACTTGTCGAAATGAATCCTACATCTCGTTATCTATCGGATGTCAGTGTTCATCGATTAAAATAAGAAATAATTCGTGATCTAATATGATTTTCAAAGCTGAATTCATTAGAGCTATAGAAATTCAGTGTCTTCTTTCTGAAAGCTCATTGAACATAATGTTTATATTTCAGCTGTAAGCTGCATTATATTGGCCTCAAAATACTTGCAAGTCAAACAAGGTTTTATGAGAATTTCAATCCAAAATGAAAATGTTATCATATGGAAATCAGTAGGAAATCTGAGAAATGTTTAACATTTATGTGATTTGTATGTTGGACTCAATAATTTGCATCAATGTCTTATAAATGCTATTCATTTGTATGTTGTTACTTTTTAACTTTGTCTACTCGATGCAAAACAAATGCTAATAGTGATCAGTTATCCTAAAGTTGTCTAATAAAAGATAAAAACTATATTCTAAAGCGATTTAAATTTTAACCTACTTAATAGAAAGTTGGATAGTTCACTAATCTATTTTTAAGCGAAACATTGTATCTTATTGTATCTACAAAAACTATGTATACGTTACTAGATGCTTTTTAAATAGAATTTTAGTAGATAAGAGCTTGTTACTCAAAATCAACTATTGATATTTCCATAATAGGTTAAAAATGATTTACTTTACGTAAGGTCAGTAGTAGAAGTAGTAGTGAAAACTAAGCAACACTTGAGAACAGCTATGGCCTAGTTTGTTACTTTAAAAAAACAAAATGCTTCAGTGGCTCGAAACATCATTGATTCTTCCGCATTTTTAGGCTTGTTCAGTCTGCAATACGGCTTGGTTATCCGTTAGCCTTAAAAATAAATTATCGTCTTACTTTCACAAGTCACGAGTTTCCACTGTCATTAATTTTCACAGTTGATAAAAGCTATCATCCAAAATTGTTTAGTTTTCAGTGGACCTCTTGAGGTTATTTCGCGATAAAAAGTTACCTTCAAACTGTATAATTTTCTGTAATTGTTTGATTGATCTGGAATAACATTGAATGATTGAAGTGAATCATTAGCTAATTGGAGGATGATCACATGACTTGTTAATAATAATATTTATAACACTTGGTTGACTGTTTGACTAGAATTGTTCTATCACTAGATTTACCTTATAATTTGTATGTGTAGTATTTTATCTGAACAATAATGATTTCGTTATTTATTATCGTAAACAATAGGCTAATAGACTTATTAAATTATGCATAATGGTTACTACTAACAATTATATTAACGTTATTGGTAAACCTTTCTGAATTAAAAGCTTTAAAGTTTCATTTTGTACAATATTTTAGTGTTTCAAATTATTTAAATCGTAAATTAAATTATAAGTTCTTAAAAATATCGAAAAATGTGTTAAATATATTTGAAGAGATTATAATTAATAATTTTTGAATAATATAAAAATTATACAAATAGTTAGTGAGCTGACCTCAAACTGATGGACGACAACTAACTTATTATTTAACACTGAATAAAACAACAAAAAATAATGTTCATCATTATGCGCTAACCCAATGTAGTTTAAACAAAAAATTTTGATAACAGCCATGTCATAAAGTAGTCCTAATAACTGACAACTGAGTTTATGAAAAACATAATTCAATTTAATAATGCATCAAATTGTTGCAAAGTCATTTAGAGGCAAAAGAATTTTCCTATTAATTAACAAGAATGATAACAATTAGTCGAATACGAGCACTTGAAATTAGCTTCATATAACCCCGTTTGAGAGGTCGTGTAGCACCACAAAACTTCAATAACAGTGAAACATCAACCATATTCCCTAGGCATAAGTACTTGCTTTGTTAGTTACTGTAAAAACCGTCCAAAGAACTGTTGACCAACTGCAGGCAAAAAGCCAAATTAATTCACAAGATAGTCCTCTCTCTAAAAATGTCACCTAGAAAAAATCGTATCAACCACGTAAACTCTACTGGCGGTTTTTAACGGTCTACATTTAGTACCATCGTGAGGCCTAAACACCAAGTCCCAAATTCGTCAAATTCCAGAAGACCGATGCCCATCCTGACAACCAGAATATCAATTAGTGTAGCTACATGAAGTTTCTACACAACGTGATACATCATAATGATCATCCAAGTGGCTGACGGTGCTTGGCATAAACGAAACCCATATAAGTGGAACACAAGCTGAACAAAGACACTTGTACTCCGGCAATGAGGAAGAAAGTGCCTCATACACACAAGCGGTTGCAGTGACGCTGTTCAAAAAATCACGATGAGCACGTATAGGATGGGAAATCCATGACTCAACGATCATCATCAAAATATCCTTCAAATCAAAGAAGTGGTGAATTACAATGAATGTCATCCAATGTCATACTCACACTAATTATAACAGTGGAGATGATGATGATGAGTTTAATGGGAGAATGCAATTGATTGTGGAGTAGTGTTTGACCACCCTGATGGAGATCTGGACGTCATTTTGGGGATAGACAATACCGGATATGAAGATGTCATGAGATGAAGTGGACTGGGAGGATGGAGTAGAATGTTTGGAGACCGAGCGGTGTATGTGCTTTCAGTAGCACTGTCATGAATGTCGGCATATTTCCACACAAATGCATGAATGCATCTGTATAGGTTATGTGAGGAGACATAATGGAGAACCAGAGCAATCACATTTGTATCAGTGGCAGTTCAGAAGGTTGATGTGGGAATTTGGGGTCAGGAGGGGAGATGGTGTATCTTCATTCCCATTCCAATTGTTCTCCAAGGCTGCTTCCTCTCAACTGAGTAGATTGTGAAAGCCCTGGAACCTATTGCTGACGTCTGTCTTGAATTCGTTGAATAGTTTGTCAGTATCCAAAAGAAAGGCCGTATTAAACTTTTGTGATGTTGTCCGCCCCTATTTCCAGTGTTTCTTGGACTGGCAGTAACATCAGAGGGTCTTCAGCTGCAGCTGTTCCATCTGTGTCTTACATTGAAGGATATTTATTAAGTGCCATTGTCGTAACATTGGTATTTATTGGTTTTTTAACTGTTTAGTTAAATATTCACCTATCATTACCGTTATACCAAGGTTGTTAGACACATACCAAAACATCTTGAAATGTAAATTAAGTCAATCAGGGAAGATAACGAGCTGCCACTGTCTTTTACCGTTAGATATATAGTTAAAACAGTAAATAGGATTGGTCTCAACTCAACAGTTTCAATGTTGTGTAGTAGTGATCTGGGGTGAACAATAAAGTATGCTGAAACCTGTAGAGTATGTACCAATATGTTGAGGACACAGGGCTTGTCCTAACTTACCAACAAACTAATTAACCTTTTCTAGCCGAGTCACAGTTCATATGCCTTTCGACATTGTCAATAGTTGGCTTATGAGTTTGTTTGCTTTCATTCGTGTGCGCTACTTAATTCGCTTATCATATGTCTAGCCTATTTTGTCTGAATATAAGTAGTAAATCACGATTCATTTGGCTATGTTGGCGCGCTCACCTTCTTCGCTTTATATGTTCTCTCTTTATTCTCATGTATGCCTATGTGAACGACTGCATGAAATAAATTCATCCACAAAACCGTATTTGGTTTCCTTTTACCGATATTGCACAAACAGGGTTCTCCTATGTATAATATATGGAAATGGAAGGGAAAATTTATTTCACAGCATACTCGACCGTTCTACCAAACTGGAGTCAGACTGTGGGCCACTAAAAACCTCAGGACATAATCATATGACGACCGAATTGGACAACTTGTGGTATCCTGATGAATACTGAAAATTATTTAGATACAAATTGACACAATATCCATCAAATAAACATACGCTTACAAGATAAAACTTACTGACAGATCAGAGAGATAAGTGGATAATCTAGTCACTAGGAGATCTCAACCTGTGATGAACTTAAGTGTTGTTCAGTCTAAAAGTACGTCATATCATATTGAAAAGCTTGATATTTCCAGCATGCTTAGCAAATAAAAAGACACAGTGTATATGGAAACCACCAAATTAGCTCCTTCGACCTGGTTTATTTACCTGAAACTTTTTCATGATTATCTTGACTTGCATACCATATCAACTATTCTGTTGCATGGATTATTGAAATGTTATTTCCTCTTTTTTTCGCAAATATCCAATCTCACTTTCACTTCTTACACTCCAGCATTGTGGGTCTCTACCTGCCTGGCCTGGAGAACTACTGAGTAGAGTTGAAATGCAATATACTCATCATGTAATAAGCAGCTGGTTATTTCTTTTAAGCATGAATTCGTTCATTTTTGAATACCGATCACACATTCTCCTTCTAAACAGCGAATTCATAAACTGTATTTATTTATTGAAAATAAAAATTCTCCACACTGTATATATGATAACAACTAAGGGTACTTTTTTAAACTTTCAGTCCTGCAGAAATCAATAAACAGTTTTAAGTAAATGAAAATAATTTTCGCAATCAAACTGAACTTAAATGTTCTTAAATAAATTCGGACAGTACAGTCTGATGATACTCAGAGGAAAAAAGCACTGACCTTTTGGTAATCATCAAAGTTTTATGCATAGAATTTAATTACTGGAATGAAAATTGGTTCGCGCATCTGATTAAAATGCCATTGGCGGAGACATTTGGCAATGAAGCATTGATTATGATGTCATTTAATTGTATCAACAAACATACCATTTCAGTTAATATTTGTAAAGTATATTTGCTTTTAGATAGTCCATGTAGTTTTGATCGTGAACCTATCATACTTTCCATTTAATTAATATTCAGAGGTAGAAATAATACTCAAAATAAACTTATTAAACGGTGAAATTCGATATTGATACTTCTGTAGCCCAATAGTATGGTATAATGTAAAGTCTGGTAAAGATTCTGAGCTAATAAAGACCATATTTCATAAATATTTAAAGTATATCAATCTCGTATGCTTTAAAAATCCTTCTCATCTCATGTCAAAGCACCTGAATTTTTTTTTCTCCACTCACATATAAATCAAAGCATATTTAGAAACACATCAGAAGTAGATTTCTTCATCAATCTTGTTGTTATTTCACTCTTTATCGTCTCCAAATCATCCATAAGTCATTTCCTGTATGCTTATTTTACGTTTCAAGAACAAACTGTTTCGCTCCTCAAGTACACTTCGGGTACTTCGGAAGTACAAGGTAAGATTATGAGAAATCAGAAAGCTGAAATGGTACATCAGTTAATCAAATAATTGATTTTTGAGGTAAATGCATCTGCAGTGAACTGTTAATGTGTCCGGTAGATAAGGAATTTGACCCACTGATTATTACCTAGGGGATTGACAGGATAATAGCAGAAACTAAAAGTCACACCCGGTTAAAATTAACTATTGCGGGCACAAAATTAAGCGGCTAAGACGATGGTGGGCATTTATTATTTGAATAGGATGATGCATAATAACTTTAAAATTAATATCCAGAGAATTTCTTGATTTATGATTTTTTTCCTGGAGGTACTATACCCTGATAAAGGGGGTAGGTTGAACATAGGTTTAACAACTACTTCTAGTCCCATGATGCGAAGTAAGAATACTAAGATGGGTGGGTGCATGTGAAGACCTATTCCCTCCGAAACATGACAACAACCCTAGTAGAAAATATACTCATTTACAAACTGATTTGTTCATTCGTTTGATTATTAATTATAAGAAAGTCACATTTGGAATTTATGACAAAATTGCATACTGCATGACATACTGAACATAGTTCATGTTAATTCAATACAAAGAATATCATACATCTGAAATAAACATCACATTAAAATAAACCAAATGTTCTACTGAATAAAATATCACATTTAACAATAAAACAAATATTACTCTGAATAATCATCAAACTGAATTAAAACGGAAGTACTGTTAAAAAAATCACTAAGATTTAAAAATATAATATGGCTTTTCATCCTATCATATGAACGCTGAACACAGAAAATCACATAAACCATGTAAACTCTACTGACGGTTTTTAACGGTCTACATTTAGTACCGTTATGATACCTAATCATCAAGTCCCAAATTCGTCAAATTCGAGAAGACCGATGCCCATCCTGACAACCAGAATATCAATTAGTGTAGCTACATGAAGTTTCTCCACAACGTGATACATCATAATGATCATCCAAGTGGCTGACGGTGCTTGGCATAAACGAAACTCATATAAGTGGAACACAAGCTGAACAGAGAATATTAGCTTGAGCAGAGATCCTGTTGTACGTCGGTCATGAAGAAGAAATCGCCTCATACACACAAGGGGTTGCAGTGACGCTGTTCAAAAAAGCACGATGAGCACGTATAGGATGGGAAATCCATGACTCAACGATCATCATCAAAATATCCTTCAAATCAAAGAAGTGGTGAATTACAATGAATGTCATCCAATGTCATACTCACACTAATTATAACAGTGGAGATGATGAAGATGAGTTTAATGGGAGAACGCAATTGATTGTGGAGTAGTGTTTGACCACCCTGATGGAGATCTGGACGACATTTTGGGGATAGACAATATCGGATGTGAAGATGTCATGAGATGAAGTGGACTGGGAGAATGAAGTAGAATGGTTGGAAACCGATCGTTGTATGTGCTTTTATTAGCACGGCTATGGATGTTGGCATATTTCCCCACAAATGCGTGAATGAATCTGTATAGGTTATGTGAGGAGACATAATGGAGAACCAGAGCAATCACATTTGTATCAGTGGCAGTTCGGAAGGTTGATGTGGAAAGTGATCGTCAGGAGGGGAGATGATGTATCTTCATGTCACCTTTGTGTAGTGGCCAACGTGAAATTATAGCTGAAAACATTCTGAAAACTGGCTGAATAGAGATACAAAATGTTAATACGGGCTTCCTTCGACATACTAGCAAACTTAATGAATTTACGATAGCTTTGTGCAGTATGTTCCAAGCCTTGTACAATCTACTCAACTAACAGGAAATGACCATGGACGACCACTGGGAAAGGACGGAAGTAGCAGTAACTTCAACATTACAGGCACTGGGCCACAAGAAAAGCCATCATAAGGATTGAACCTTAATCGACACTAAGGATAAAATTCGAGAAATAAAGAACAGGAAGACAGTAATTAAAAATAGTTGAGAAAATGCAGAGGAAGTAAAAGCACAGGTTTAATACACAGAGGCAAACCAGCGAGTGAAGTGGAGCACTTTAGTTCATTAGTGGAAATTTGTAGCAGACCTTTTGATCAAAGCAGAAAAAAAACGGCTTCGTAACTAGTAGCAGGTGCAGTTAGGTAAATTGTGTAGCATAGAATAGATTAATGCAGACACTTGCTGATGATCATAATAAGTAATCGTCAATTTCGCTATCGAACGATATATCAAAGGATGGTATCAGTTCATTTTGAGTGTTTGTATTGTGAGGGACGATTTAAGTAGAAGGTAACAAATCATAAAAGCTATTTTTCCGAGGCCTTATTTGTTTATAATGATTACATATTTATTTAGTAACTAGACTATTAGTTATATGTCATAAGTTAACTGTTAATTTACAAATTATAATCAGACGATTTATTGTTTCCATTTTGCTGATAGTGTATTATTTACGATTTCTCCTACTCACAGTCACTCATTTATGTATTTATTTATTGAATGATTGGATTTTCTGAGTTTGATTGACACCTTTTAATGAAAATAATTCATTACAAGTTTCAGTATAAATCATACTACACCATCATTTGATAATGATACATTCAGTATCCATCATTTACATGTTTTTTTCATTAATACCTAAGTCTTTTATGAGCTTCTAGCTTTCTTTCTGGGGTTCTGTTTGATGGATTTGAAAATGTGAATGATTTAATGAAGTTAGACATTAACAACTTTACATTTCCAACACAATGGACTACAAGTTAGGCGCTTGCACTTAAGACCGAAGGTCCTGGGTTTGATTACTGCGTGTGGACTCGTGTGTGCGTATCGTCGAGGAGTCCCACACTAGGACAAAACAGCTATTCAATGCTTCCAGGTTTTCAGTGTGGTCTAATACTGATTGGCTCATGAATTCGATGAGACTTAACAATCTCCAAAATCGTATTATTGATAATTTATTAAAAGTTTTCAATATCAGTATACATAGGTTAGTTGGTGAATAGTAATCCATATAAAACAGACGATTTCTATCCACTTATGATCCGAATCAGCACAATGTTGGAATTGAGGCCATTTTCTGACAGTTTTATTTCAGTCCTTGACTATGGTGTCGAATTACATTCTATCGAATGTATATAGTGATGAAAAAGTTTGACAGGTGATCCACTCGATTGTTTAATTTGACATAATCAAGTTTTACAAAAGGAATAAAATTTTTGCAATAATAACTCAAGTAAGTGTATGGTATTCAAAATTATAAGATAAACAAAAAAACAGAATGAAAAATAATAAAACTCCAAAATAGTTGAATCTTAGTAAAAGTTCACTTCCTGACGAAATACTAAAGTTAACTGATAGTCAGTAGAGTGAATCAATAAGATATAAATGAAAATAAAACGTTTACTGAAATCTGTTTAATTAGTTTTCTACAAAAATACTGATTTCCTGCTAAAAATAACTCATCAACCCTCTTCACTTTTATGTAAAAATATCGTTTATCTTACAATCACTGAAAAATTTATTCGATAAATGGGAATCTACTTTGGAAAGATAATTAGGATTGATAAAGTAATGATTCTACGTCACTTAAGGTGGTTAGGTCATGTATTAAGTTTGCCCAACCATCATGTGACTCAAAGAATTCGGTTTTTTGGTGTAGGAGTAGGCTGGAAAAAAGCTAGAGGTGGTCAAGCAAAAACATGGCACCAAACATTTGGACTGAATCGTGTTAATGGGTGCAGACTACCTAGTTGGGTTCCTCGTGATAGATTTCAGTTGGTAGTTAGAGAGCATGGAAACTTGAAATGATTTATCAAGTTCCATGTTGCAACTGAGCGACTGTTAAAATTTTTCAGTTCATTATGTGATGTGCTTCTGACGATAAATAGTAATACGGGAAACCTGTATAAGATAGCCAGCTGACTGATCTTCACAGCGAGAAACGTATCGGAAGATAGAAAAAACCTCTTCTACTCGAAAGAATAATAATTTTTTTAAAAAGCCGAGTTTTCAAGGAGTTCACCGTTTTCAAAACTCTTTGGTTGAACGATGCTATCTCAGTCGTTCAATTGCTGACGTATCTTTGGACGACCGACTGAGTGATGTTGAAGTTAGACACACAAAGTAGTGAATTTTAACTGGTTAAAATGGTAGGGATACGTGTTACACAAGCATAACCACCATCAATCTTGACGGATTGTTTACTGGTGTGAAATTAGGTTGGAAAAAATTATTTTGTACACTTTATTCTGCAAATTCGTCCTCTCTTTCCGAATAATACTATCTGCTCCTTATTCTTCGTACTACTACTGATTCCATTACTATTTCTATCACTTTAATATTTCCCTTAAATAAATTCTTCTCTCGGTAATTATATGATGTGTTGACTTGCACTGATACAGGTTTTAGTTTCTACGTTTAACATGATTAACTGACCGACCCATCGGCAAAAACATGAAAGATTCATGGGACTGCGAAATAGGGAATTCCATCTCCAGGACATGACTCTACGAATTACGAATTCAAAGATAATCGAGTAGGAGAGGTACTTAAAATTTAAGAATAAGTCAACATTTTTCAGCTAAACTAAGGTTGGTGTATCACTCTCGGTTTACTAGCTCCTATTGAATAAAATAACCATAATTACTTTCTAATTAGCTTCTGATCATGGTTCCGTTTCATTGCATAGTTTTACATTTAGATATAAAAACTAAACTAAAATAGTGGTGAAACCTACTGACCTCTTTCCTTCATTGATCCTCTGAGTACAACATAAGGGGTCAGTCAGTTACAACGTAGAACTTCGTACGTAAGTACATCAGTTCATGTTGCCATACCACATTAGCACAGAGACGCAATTGTCAATTCAAATCCCATAGTGGTAGAGAATTACTGCAAAAGGAGAAGATAAGGATTTGAAGATAATATTCAAGAAGTATAATTCAGTGAGATAAGTTTAGAAAGACAAAGGTAGAGGTGTTGGCCGCCCCTAATTTTCTTCAAACCTACTCCTACTACTTCATCAATTGATCTGCCTTCCTTACCTAGTACTCGCTTCCTAATGGCAGTATCGCTTACTCGGTTGTCCCACGATACTCGAGCTATGCTGTGATCAGATAATAGTAACCTACGAGTATCTTCTTTTAACGGCCATGTTTCGCATCCATAGAGGAGAAAGGAGCGAACTGCTGCGCACTACACTCGTCCTTTGGTTAGCAAGTGGATGTTTCGCCTATGCCACAAATGATGTAGGTTGGCGAAAACCAGTCGAGACTTCTGTATCCGTGCTGAGATTTCGTCAGTCACCAGACCATCACCACTGATGAGACTCCCGAGATAAGTGAAGCGGTCAGCACGCTCAACTACTTCACTTCCTATCACTAGTTCAGGTGCCGATGCAACCTAATCCTGAAGCGACATTTTGCATTTCGAGGGTGAGAACCGCATGCCGAACATGCTTGCATTGTTGCTTGGAGCAGTCAGAAGACTGCATTTTGTCAGCGTCTTCACCGAATAGAACTATGTCATCGGCATATTCTAGGTCCATAAGCAATCCTCCTGGTAGAAGGTCCACCTCATAAAAATCTGATGAGGATAATGTTAACTCTATAAGCATGTCTGCGACAAAGTTAAACAAGAATAGAGAGAGTAGACAGCCTTGACGGACAACACTTGAAGTACAGAATTCCGATGACAGTTCGCCGTAGGCTCTCACCCGACGAGTGGAGTTCTAGTAAAGAGCATGTATAAGGTTAATGTACTTCAAAGGTCCACATTTTGACGACAGACACTGCCACAGAACTTCACGATCCACAGAGTCAAATGCCACCTTAAGTTTCAGGAAGACAACTATTGCGGTGTCTTTCCGACGTCCAGTAAGCCTCAAACAAATACGCGATAACACTAAGCCATGATCTGAATCTAAACATGTTCCCCCAGAACAAGCGACAGTCCTCTGTCGAACCTCTCCATCGGCTGCTGATGGCAATGCGATCTAGTTGGGTCCAACGTTGAGACGACTTTCGGGGGATCGCCAGGTCAAAAGATGTTTTTCCTTATGCCTAAAGTTAATGTTTGCTAGAAATAGGTGGTTATCTGAGCATAGTTGCAACAGACGATCGCCATTGTCTGTTCTCTGATCCGCGACACCATAACATCCACCAAGGTGTCTCTCCTGCTCACTTAGTCTACCTACTTGAGCATTACAGTCACCAGCCATTATTACTACATCGGAGTGCCTAACCTTTTTGGAGGAGGTCCGAAAGCTTTCTGTAGAACTCATCTTTCACCTCGTCTGAACTGCAGTCAGTGGGGGCATAGGCAGATACGATGAAGAGGCAACGACGGATGTCCCTATCCTTCTGAGTCCTTACTGTCCCGTTCAGTCGGACAGCGCACAGGCAACTATCTACTGGGATCCAGTCTAGGAGAGCTAGTTTTACCCTACGACTCAAGGCTATACCTACACAAGCGAGATCTCGGAAAGCAGCAGCAGGGCTTTCAGATACACGAAGAGTAAATCGGGCAGCTTCTTTATTTTGACAAGGAGAAATCAGATTAATGACTTTACTAGGATCTTGCATGCGTGTTTCCGAGACGCAGCATACCTCGACGGCTCAGGATTCTAATGTCCTAGCTAAGTAAGCCTGTTGCCCTATTTGACACCACGTCCATAAATTAAATGCTACAACATGTAACTTAGAACTGGATTCGAGGAGACCAAGAATAACGTTTCGTGATCTCGCTTCGTCTGCATTAGCGGTGCAGTGAGAAAAGGGAGTGTGAGTAGAGTTAGTCGTGGAGATAGGAGAGATGTTAGAGGGTGTAGGAAGGGTTTGATTGTAACCACTTTAGTCTCGCGTGTTACGGGTATGGGGGCGGATGTCACTTCTCGGCTGACCACATCGTGGAAGGGTGTTTCTTGAGGAACCTGAAAAGGATTGTAGATTAGCGTTGGTCTTAACAACATGGTAGCGTGACTGCAGAGCTCAAGGGACAACTGCTTAAGGTCGGTCACGCACGGCCTTTTTATGAAAGGTTTTTTGAGTGTTAGCTCCGCTCTTAAAAGCCCTTAGTGGGCAAATTTTACCGCCGGAGACGGAAATCCGTGAGGTAGGGTCAGGAGTGACATTTTTAGGGTCGACCTTTTTTAACTCTTCCTTCCTTGTGAGAAGAGGCCATCGCTACAGATGCTGGTTGTCCGAGGGAAACACCTTAATGCTGTCACACCTGTCTATGTTGAGCAGTACAATTTCGCCCTCAGACCTTGAGTAGTTGCTTTTGGTCTCATCGTTCTCCAATCGACATGCCTGATATGGTAGGATCTACAGGAACATATATTTCAGCCGAAACAGTTCGGTTGTATCATGACGATAGGCAAGCCCGACCACCACGTCAAGGTAGCAGCTACGGTCGAAACACAATAAAGACCTTTACCATAGCTCACTGCTCAAACATTGTTAGTAACTCAAACATTTTAATTAGGACAGTAAGAATTAATTTACGCTTAATATGATTTCTCTACTTCGGGTATCTTATTTATATCGAATACAACTTTTAGGAAGGTTACTTTGAATACTTTTGACAAATATTGACTACTAGCATTTAGATTGAGAAAGGAAACAAGTTGAAAATGAAAAAAAGATCAATAGAGAAACAATTAATAACTGTAGATGTACCACCTTTCGCGAGAAACGAATTACCACAACAAACAAGACAAGTAAATAAGCAATGAATTTTTTGCTCATCTACTTTCTTTATCAATAAACTTTCGTCACTATAAATATACGTGTTAATTATAGTCACAATAAAATGAAATAGCGCAACTCCAACTTAATTTCACTGTCATACGATCTGTCTGTTTGTGCATCAATCAATAAACACGTAGAAGTACTATCGTTATTCATCATTTTTATTTATTTAATCATCACGGTAAGAAATCAAGAACAGGTTGGATCTGAAATGTATGGTATATTTTTCAAGAAATTCCAATAAGCTAATCAGTTATAAATATATAAAACACAAGCTGTGTATCTGATGTGTGCAAGTGATCATTTATAAGATTGTATTCACTACGCTTAACGGTTACTAAGTTGTAACTTTCGGTGATAACTAGATTAAACTTATCAAGAATTCAATAGTTGTCTGTTACCATTCAATCAAACTGTTTATTTTAAAGCTAACTTACTATACTTGATAAAAGATTATGTACCAGTACTCTAAAAGTTATAAAAATAGTAGACAAATGCCATTCTAGTTAAGGTTGAAAATAACAAGTTTATTGAACATACATTCCAATTATCAGAATGACTTTTTTCATTATTTACTCAGACTATTTACCATTTAAACATGGTTTTCATTGTTAGTCTAAAACAAGGGTTGATCGTTAATATACATAAATATCACAGGCCAACGACAGTTAAAATTATTCACGCAGACTAAATATGGTTGGTCAGATGAAACTAGACTTCTGAACTTTCAAGAAATCTATTGACACATTCAAAGTCCTGTACCAATAAAGAGATAGTGTCCTTACTGTTTAAACCCAATTGTTAGTGTAAACAGCACTATTACAAGTTGGCTTTCTTATTGATCTTCTATGGTCAACTATGAAGTGGATAGTGGTGTAAACCTTGTATCCAAAGGCATTCAGACCTTAAATATTCAGACGATATCGTCTTGTTAGGTTAACATGGGAAATATATAAATAATCATGATCAGTATTCTGAAGAACAGATTGTGCTTTAAGCCTGTGGTGTTAAAATTGGTAAGACTATCCAAGCACAATCTCAGTGGTGAGGCGAGTGGAAAATGTAACAATCAGTTGTATCAGATGAAACTAACTCACATTCAATGAAAGTTTAAGTGATATTGTGGCATTATCCCAACTACTAAAGGTCGTGTTCGAAAGGTTTGGATGCGTACACATTTCTACAACGTTACCCTGATTTCGCTGAACTGAACATTTGTGAATGATGTACTCAGCCACTACTGTTGATGATTTTAGACGCTGAGTACGGAGAGGAGCTTCAAGGTAGAGTGAACATTTTCACTCAATCATAAAAGTCATCTTAAGCCACTGGTACCTGGAACTTAGGGTAAATTTTATCCATGACCTCAAATCAGGTTCCATGTAGATTAGTATTAGCTGACGCTGAGACAATCAAAAATGACTTAAAATTGAAATCAGTTGTAAGTTACTTTACATTTTACACGAACTCTAAAACGGATTTTTAAGAGAAAAAATCTTGGCCTAACATATCATGTAGAACATTTTCTTTATTGATGAAAATTACATCCAATCTTCCTTCACATTTTTTAAGACTATAAATTCCCTTTGCATGATGAATCTCTCAGTATACAAGTTATACCATGTTTTTACATCCCTAATGATAGTAAATACTTGACTCGTTAAAATCAAAATGTAAGTTAGTGCTTTACGTGGGCGATATTGGCTAGTGCAAAATTCAGTTAGAAGACATTTAGCGGAAACTAAACCAAAACGCGGCATCACTCCATGAAGCTACTGACTGTTGATCTGACCGATGTAGGTAGATGCAAACTACCTGGTTTGGATCGGTATGATAACTACAATCGGTGGTTATAGATGTGGTTTAGGAATGTTCATAGTGGGCCAAATGCATTCACTGTCATCCCAGTATCCTGTCAGATTTATCTTCCCATTCTACCTTTCAAGCCATATTAACCAAGGTTTAGTCACTGCTCGTATATTATTTCGATATATCTTCTTATTCTCATTTCGTCGCGTTAATCAAACTTCAGCCAACACACATCTACAACTGGCTAAACGATGATCTCGATCAATTTATATTTGACAATAACTTCTACTCACATAAATTATAACCGGCTAACAAATTAAATTATGAAACTTAAACTCGACAATAAATATTACTCACCAATAACATAGATAAAAAGATAAACCTAGGTTTCTTAGCATTCCAGAAGTCATTCATAACGTAAATCACCATACTTCATAAAACTTATTTCTTGCTAGTTTCAAATCGACACTTACTATGTGCTTGGACTAAAGAGGCGAACAATTCTAAGTAGTGATAACTGCAGCAAGAACAGATTGCACATTGAAACGTTTAAAGTTAACAATGACTGACAGTGAGAATTTTCCATTCAACGTATGTCGTTTAATCGAACACTAAGAGTACAGAATACATCTATGGTGGATAGATGCAATAACAGTTATCATCCGAACGAATCAATTCCAACTATTAGCGTAGTAATGATGAATTGATGAAGAATAACAACGAAATCAATTTATTCCTTCCCCTCAAAAAAAATAAAAATATTCATTCTGTCTACTGATCAGAAATGATGACAAACAAAAAACGTAACTAAACATCAAGGGGTAAATAACTAAAGAATAGTAAATTCAATAATAATATACACGATATAGTTTACAAAAATAAGTGTAATAACGATAAGATACAAACAATTAAAGAATAATAGGCACAATCAAGCAGATGTTTAATTTTCTAAAATATAGAAAAAAAAGCCAGCAATGAGAACCTGAAGCTTTTGAATAGGGAATGTTTCATTTCCTGTATGTATTCAAAAGTAAGTCATTAAATACAAACACATACACAGGAACGGGTAATAAGAAACAGACTTTAGAAGTATCACAGGTACAATGTTTCTCAAAATTTTAGCATATTAGTAAGTTAGGTAGGTCTAGGAGAATAAAAATAAATTTGTTCTAAACAATAGGAATTTGAAGTGACATGTACATTCCCAATGCTCAAAAATGACAATCTTGGTGTAAATCAGTTGGTAGCTTCATCGCCAAACGAGATCAGTGAAATTTAATATTTTGGTTCGCTACATTCGACTACATGATTTGTTGCTGATGAATTAAGATTGAGTTTACTAGGTGGAATTAAGTGATCTGGTAAAGTTCCTGGGATTTCAGTACCGTTCTTCACCAATTTGATCAAATACTTGGCAAGAATGAACTCATCGATATCAAAATAGCCATCTTTATCAATGTCTGAAAGTTTCCATATACGACTTAATGTGAAATTAGATAAACCAGATTGAATCAAGTTATCTTTTAATGCTCCGCCCCCAGGAAGGCGGCCATTAACTGGATTGAGACTGGTAAACTCCTATGAAGAAAAATATAAAAACTAATGATTTAAAAAAAACACAACTTGAAATACATAGCTTTAAATGAAATTGTCAAAAGTGTTTGACGTTAGAATTCACTCCACGGTAATCAAACGTCTAATAATACCAAATCAGCAGAGACGCAATTGTTATTTCCGATCCCATAGTGGTACAGATAGTAGAAGAATTACTGCTAATGGAGAAGATTAGGGTTCGAAGATAGTATTCAAGAAGTATAATTCAGTAAGATAAAGTTGGAAAGAGAAAGAGAGAGGTGAAGAGCAATTCAGAAAATTGGAATTTCCGAGAACACAAACAGTGGATGCACCTGCGCCATTGCAAACGATTTTGAGCCACGTCATCTAAGGTCTCTAACCATCGGTGACTTTCGTCTTGGAGACCCCAACCAGGTAGCCTACATCTGCCAACATGACTCAGTCCATTTGTCAGTGACTTCATGGATTTCTGCCATGTTTTGGTTTGGCCGCCCCTAACTTTCTTCAAACCTACTCCTACACCACAAAACATAGCTCATCGAGGCAGTTGGTGGTTAGGCATACGCATCACATGTCCCAACCACCTCAACTGATGAAGATTCACTAATTTATCTGTTGATCTATCAAACTTACCTGCTATTTTCCTAACAGCAGCATTGCTTACTCGATGGTCCAAGGATATACGCGCAATGCTTCGAAGAAACCGGTGATCGAATACGAAAAACCTACAAATATCCTCTACTCTGATTGGCCATTGTTCGCAGCCAAACAGTAGGATAGAGCTAACTACTGCGCACTACACTCGTACCTTGGCTAGAAAACGGATATTTCGCTTACTCCATAAGTGACACAAGTTGGCAAAAGCCAATCGAGACTTGTATCCGTGCTGAGATTTCGTCACAAACCAGGCCATCACCACTGATGAGAATCCCGAGATAAGTGGAGCAGTCAACACGCTCAACTACTTCACTTTGTAACACTAGTTCAAGTGTAGATGCAACCTAATCCTGAAGCAACATTTTGCATTTCGAGGGAGAAAACCGCATCCGGACCTTGTTGCTTAGAATAGTCAGAAGACTCTGCATTTTGTCAGCGTCCTCACAAAATGTCAATTTAATCTAAAAGCATGTCTACAAAAATTTAAATAAGAATAGGGAGAGTGTACATCCCTGACGGACACCAGCTGAAGTAAAGACTTCCGATGACAGTTGGCCATAAGCTCTCACTCGACCAGAGGTGTTCGAGTAGAGAGCCTGTATAAGCTTAATGAACTTTTTTGATACACCTTTCAATGACAGACACTGCCACAGAACCTCACGATCAATAGAGTCAAGTGCCGCTTTATGGTCGAGAAATACTACTATTGTGGCGCGTCTGAACGTGTCTATTTTCTAGGACCTGACGTAGTGTGAAGGTGTTGTCTAAACAGGTCGACAACCGGCCTGGTTTTCGCGAGTCTGCTCTTCTAGAGCTCCAGTTAGGCGTCTAAGTATAATCGAGGCTAACAATTTGGAAACTATATTAGTTAGACTTATTCCCCTGTGATTGTCACAAGAAGACTTTTGTCCTTTCTTATAAATTGGGACAATCAGTGATTGAGTCCAGTTGGGTGGGATTACGTCCAGTTCCCAGATTCTACCTAAGATCTCAGTCAATCTAGCTGCTAAAACTGGACCGCCATCCTTAAATATGTCAGGGGTCAGTCTATCAGGACCTGCAGCTCGCCCTCGCTTCAGATTTCCTATCGCTTTCTCAACTTCATAAAGACTGGGAGGACTTAAGTCGATTTGCCATTCAAGATGACTGGAGATCGTGGGTAACCGAAGAGTGGCTGAAGACCAGTTGAACTCATCCCCAAAGTGTTCTGCCTATCGATCCAGTCTCCTGGATTGAGAACAAATAATAAGACCATCCTTTTCCGAAATAGTCTCACTCACATTCGGGTTCCTAATAACGGTTTCTATGATAAGTCGGAAAAGTTGTCTAGTGTTGCCTAATGCCACTGCCTTTTCCATCGCTTTTGCCTTCGCCACCCACCACTGTTTGCGGTCGTTGCGTAGGCTTTTTATCAGTCTGCGTCTAAGCTGACTTCGTTCTTCATCATGTTCAAAGCCAGGTGGGATGAGTTTACGAGCGTCTATTAGTTCTGTGGATGCTAGCGAAATCTACGGCTTATCCCCAACCTTGTGGTCTACCTTACTAGGAGATATCACTGCTGTTTCCACAGCCTTTTTGATATCATTCTACCGAACCTCTCCATCGGTGGTTGATAGCATTGTGGTCTAGTTTGGTCCAACGTTGAAACAACTTCGGGGGTCGCCAAGTCAAGACATGTTTTTCCTTATGCCTAAAGTTAGTGTTTGCTAGAAATAGGTGGTTCTCTTAGCACAACTGAAGTAGACGGTCGCCATTATCTGATCTTTGAGCTGAGACACCATAAGATCCACCTAGGCGTCTTTCCTTTATACCTATTCTACCTATTTGAGGATTAGGGTCACTAGGCATTATTACTATATCAGAGCGCCTAACGTTTTGGAGGAAGTCCAAAACTTTCTGTAGAAGTCATCTTTCACCTCGTTTGAACTGCAGTTAGTGGGAGCTTAGGCAGAGACAACAAAGAGGCAACGGCGAGTTTCCCTACCTTTCTGAGTCTTTACTGTCCCATTTAGTCGGACTGTCTACCAGCCGACATAGCTCGGTTGTCATCACGATGGGCAAGCCTGATCACCACGACAAGGTAGCAGCGCCGGTCGGGAAACACAACCAGAGTTGCAGAAACATTCAGAAAATGAAGAATTACGTGTCATGGTTTTTTGGATGCTTACGATATATGGCAAGGTTCAAGGAATTTCCGGAAACCCAAGGTTGTGTATGAATCCATAAAATGCCTCGTTTTTCTGTACATAAACTAACCTTGGAGTAGAGCTTTTACTCGCAATTCGTGCTTCGCCTCTATTGCTCCAGTTGGGGTTCAGAAGTAGTTTGGGTTCGAGGAACCCGCTAGGAAGATAGTTCAGTCGTATTGGAAGCAATACTTATCACTTATGTGACCTGGTATCACAATAATATTTTTATTAGCTAACTTCATAAGTCATTAGGTAAGTTAGGTTGATTGCAACATCTACCTTATTCAAAATACAGGTTATAAACTACTTATAAAGAATACTAGAGTCGAAAGAACAATAAACACAGCTTGAAACAACCAGTTTTTTATCATTTAACTTGAATAATACGAATGAAATAAATTGCTGATTCTGTATTGCACACAAACTTCTCTGAAATATTTTATAACTAGTGTTATAATTAGAAGTACGAGAAAATCAGTCACCTTATTGAAGTAGTCATTCGTAAGTTACGATGAGTGGGAAAAACCATACATGTATTGTTTAATTTTTAATTACTTTTCAGAAAACCGATCAATAATCTTAGTGTAATAAACAAACACAAATTGAGCAAGAAACGTGAAATCTTTTTATGAAGCATATAAAATACAAAAGAAGTAAGCGGGAATGAAAAGCCTTATCCAGAAAACAGTATGGGTACAAATCTGATCTAAGCAGTTACTTTAATAATTTAGTGTTGAACTGGAAGATTAGATTGTATAACTTAATAAATGAGTTCACAGTCGCATCACAAACCTATAAGTATTTTTTACTGAAATTGGAAATTTTAAGAACATCATTAATCTGGATAAACTTAACACTAGGAAAGGAAATAAATCGAAGTTGTTGGATGAAACTTTTCTAATGTAGTCCACTTCAAAGAAAAGATTTTCAGTTAGGTTGGGAAATGGGCGCGGATAGAGTAGTGCTGAAAAGTCTTAAAATTAAATAGAATCTTTTTTTACTGGACTCGATAGTTTTAGAGCGATTATTGATAGATTGATATAATAAATCAACAGAAAATTTATCAAATAAACTACCAATGTAATAGTTTCGTTCGCCATAGGCGTCGTCTTTATCACTTATACTTATGAAAAATCTTGAATGTTAAAATGCAGCAACAAAATGCAAGGGAAGTTATTTCATCGGATTAAACAAAAGTTAATATAGAATTGTTGCAAGGGTATGTGTGTAACAGTTTAATTGATATTAACTTACTTTTTCATACTTCTCTCGATCTTCTTCTCCGACCCACTTATTATCATATCGTCCACGATTAATATCCAGATCAGCCTCTGCTGTGAATGGACTATCTTCTACACTACCATCAAAAGCTCCTCCTTTGATGAAATTCTTACCTTGTTCAACAGACGCTGATTGTTCCTTCGAAGAAAATCAATATATTTGAACCGTATTTATGATGGTAAAAGTATAATGTTTTGATAATAAATTCAGTTTAGTATATCTAAACAGGTGTCTAACTACATAAAGTAAAGGGATATGATAAACTGTCCATCGATGACCTTGCTTATCTACGACTTTTTTCACAAATGAAATGTATACGCTACAATTTTAGTTACATGGCTAATAGGGATTGATTTCTACGTATTTAGGATTTGTTGCTTCGTCCTTCCTTGATATCCGTCTAGTCACATATTTGCGATGGACTTAAATCATTTACGAGTTAGGAATCAAAGCACTTATTAGCGTTAGTTTCTTCAAGGTTGGAAGTACACTTTTATGATAAACAACAACTATTGAATTTGAGTTCAAGAAACCTGGCAAAGAGATCACACAAAACAATGAGTACGATAAACTTCAACAAAAGATAAATCGTAGGTAACATTACCAAGGTTTAACTTGATCACTTCATATAAATTGAACATTGGATATATTATTGATAATAAATATATATTTAAATTTTTACTCATTAGGACACTATTATCAAAAGATAAATTTTACTCTAGACACCTCTCATAAAAGGCTTCAATAACAAACGGAGACATCAAATGATTAATGGTACTGCAAAAAGCATGAAAGGTTTACAGTGAATAACAATCGGTCAATTCCACTCAGAAACAAAACGAAACAGTTTATTAAAAATGTTGCTACAGGCAAGCCCTTAATTCAACTCAAAAAACCCAAAAGTTTTTAGAAATGATACGCCTTACGTAGAATATTATTTGATGCTATTATATTGAACTACAATAAATCGTTTGGAAGGAAACATTTGATGTAACTATAAAAGTCCCAAAAGTTACGATAATGAATAAACATAAGTTTCTACAGCACTGGCCGTTTAAAACATGGTGCTGTGAACTGTTAAATTCCTAACACTAGCCTTTCATTGGTACTTCGTGATAATATGAGCAAAGTTTTGTTTCTTTCTGAGTAAAAAAGTATTACATCTTATATTTTTAAGAGAAAAGCTTGCATACAGCTTATAAAGTACGCTTATTAGAAATTTAGTTTGAAGGCGAAACTAAATATCTGATAGAGGATTGAGCTTGAAAGTTCGATTAACCATAATATTTTCTCATAAACTGAAACCAATTTTGAAAGATCGATAAATAGAAGAAAATTAAAACATAAATTTGTATGTAGCACACTTACAATTGGTATCAACTGCATTAATTTGGGTATCTCCTGGCTTAACATAACGTCAACTTGTTCAATAAGCTTTTCTTTAAGAGCTGGAAAGGCTGAAAAATCTTGATCATTCAAAACATTTTTCATATGATCGAGTTTGGGGAAGTCACCAGGAGATATATTGTGTAAACGTGAGATAGTTTCATAAATCCGCCCTAAATTGCTGATAAGTTCTTGTTTCTTTTTGGTTTTCCCAACGATTGAAGGCATCTCTTTCTTAAGATAACCAATAATATAAGCATGTACCTAGGTAAAATCAAAAGAGTAGTTATTTTTCATTAGTGAAATGCATCAAGGTAGACATTTTGTAGATTCCATTTGAACAGTATCCAGAACTAACTTTTATCAGTAACCAAGTACATATTCACCCATTGGCTGTTAATTTAGATTATCAGATGAGAGTTGATAGTATTAACTCGTTGCTCAAACTCTAGAAGATTAAACAAGGTTTGGACCTTGGAAACTATCTAATAATAAGCCACTAACACTGGTAATTTAGTCTTTAACTACGGACTACCGCTACCTTATGGACTTAAGTAATATTTAAGCGGAGTTTCGTTCTTTGAGCTGAATAGCAAACAATGAAATTCAAGGACTCCATAGACTTATTGTGTCTTGGCCTGGGTGCTCTTAATGATTGTTTAGACCACTTCTATGGGAACCAATAAAATGTGTCAGAGTTGGTGGTAAATTGGAATGAGACACCAGACAGACAGATACAACGCAGAACTTCGTACGTAAGTACATCAGTTCAGGTTGCCATGCACCATCAGCACACAGACGCAGCTGTCAGTTCAAATCCAACATTGATAGCAATAATAGAAGTATTAGCAGTAATGGAGAAGATTAGGGAGCGAAGATATAATTCGAGAAGCATAATTCAGTAAGATAAATTTAGAAGGAGAAAGGTAGAGATTATGAGGAAAGCAAAAGCTTAGAATTTCCTAGAACACAAAGAGTGGATGCACCTGCGCCATTGCAAACGGTTTCGAGCCATGTCATTCAAGGTCTCTAACCATCGATTACTGTCGTCTCGCGGACCCCAACCAGGTAGTCTACATCTACGAACATGACTCAGTCCACTTGTCACTGACTTCATGCATTTGTGTCATGTTTTGGTCTGGCCGCCCCTAGCTTTCTCCTACACCACAAAACATAGCTCGTCGAAACAGTCGGTGGTTAGGCATACGTAACACATGTTCCAAGTACCTCAACTGATGAAGTTTCAATACTTCATCTACTGATTTGCCATCCCTACCTAGAACTCATTTCCTAACGACAGCATTGCTTAGACGGTTGTCCCATGAAACACGAGCAATGCTTCGGAGACATCGATGATCGAAGATTAGTAACCTACGAAAGTCCTCTACTCTTAACGGCCAAGTCTCGCATCCGTACAGTAGGACGAAGCGAACTGCTGCGCACTACACTCATCCTTTGGTCAGCAAACAAATGTCTCGCCTTCGCCATAAGTGACGCAAGTCGGCAAAAGCAAATAAAACCTATATCCGTGCAGAGATTTCGTCAGTCACCAGGCCATCAGCACTGATGAGACTCCCGAGATAAGTGAAGCGGTCTACACACTCAACTACTTCATTTCCTATCACTAGTTCAGGTGACGACGCAAGCCAATCTTGAAGCAACATTTTGCATTTCGAGGGGGGAAACCGCATCCCGAATATGCTTGCGTTGTTGCTTAGGGTGGTCGGAAGACTCTACATTTTGTCAGCTTCACCGGATAAAACTGTCACCAGCATAGTCTAAGTCAATAGGCAGGTCTCCTGGTAGGAGGTCTACTCCTGAAAATTCAGAAGATAATGTTATATCTAGCAGCCTGTCGATGACAAAATTGAACAAGAATGGGGAAAGTGGACATCCGTGACGGACACCATTTGAAGTAAAGAATTACGATGACAGTTGGCCATAAGCTCTCACTCGACCAGAGGTGTTTGAGTAGAGAGCCTGTATAAGCTTAATGAACTTCTTTGATACATCTTTCAATGACAGACACTGCCACAGAACCTCACAATCAATACTGCTTTAGGCGCACGAGACCGAAATGATCACGTTCAAATCCTTTCTACACCTCTTAATAACTATCTTATCGCCTCGACTAACCCTTTTTTCGATCGTTTATCACCTCACGCCACTGAATCAAACGGTACGAGCTAACGAAACATTATTCCTGGTCTCCTGAAACCCCGTACTAAATTATATATAGGAGCTTTTAATGATCGAACCCTATGCCAAATAGGGCAACAGGCTTCATTAGCTAGAACTCTGGAATCCCGGGCGATCGATTATGTTGCGTCTCCGAAACGCGCATACAAGTCAAATAATCAATTTGATCTCACCTAGTGAAGATAGAGACACAACAAGGTTTAAGCTTCGTGTTTCTGGAAGCCCTGATGCCACTTCTCGCGGCCTCGCCGGCGTCGGCATAGTATTAAGTGTTAGGGCAGAACTAGCTCTCTTAGACTGGATCCCGATAGACAGTCGCTTATGCGCTGTCCGACTAAAGCGGACGGTACGGACTCAGAAAGATAGGGAAACGCCGTTGCCTATTCATCGTATCTAACTACGCTCCCACTAACTGCAGTTAAGATGACATGAAAGATTAGTTTAATAGAAACCTCCGTAAACTTCTCCAGAATGTTAAGCGCTCTGACACAGTAATAATGGCTGATGACTTTAATGCTCAAGTAGGTAGACTAGGTGAAAAGGAAAGCCACCTGGGTGGATCCTATGGTGTCGCGTCTCAGAGAACAGATACTGGCGACCGTCTGCTGCAGCTATGCTCAGATAACCGCTTATTTTAGCAAACACTAACTTTAAGCATAAGGAAACACACCTTTTGACCTAGCGACCCCCAAAGCCGACCGAACGATCGACCAAACTAGATAAAATCGCCAAAAGCCATCGGTGGAGAGGCTGCCGCTCATTTTGGAGCACTTGTTTAGACTCAGACCATGCTCTACTGCGAGCGCTTATTTGTTTGCGCCTTACTGGAACGCAAGAAATATTGCAAGGAAACCTCTTAGAGCCCCACTTAATGATAATCAAACAAAGAATATATTCCAGGAACAACTAGAAAAACAGTTAAGCAGACATTAGGTAAGTGATGCCCACCCTGAGGCATCTTGGAACGATAACAAAAAGGCTATGGAAACAGCAGTGATATCTTCTAGTAAGGTAAACCACAAGATTGGGGATAAGTCGTGGATCTCAGTAGCATCTACGGAACTGATGCATGTTATAAACCTCATCCTGTCCCGCTCTGAGTACGATGAGGAGCACAGTAAGCTCAGGCTCAGGCTGATAAAAAGCATTTGCAATGATCGAGAACAGTAGTGTGTAATGAAATCAAAGGAGATGGAAAACGCAGCGGCGATCGGCAACACTAGACAACTTTTCCGACTTATCAAAGAAACCGGTATTAGGAACCCGAATGTGAGTGAGACTATTTCGGAAAAGGATGGTCTTATTATCCATTCTCAATCCAGGAGACTGGATTGATGGGCATAACACTTTAAGGACCAGTTCAGCTGGTCTTCAGCCACACTTCGGTTGCCCACGATCTCCAGTCATCTTGAATGGCAAATCGACTTAAGTCCTCCTAGTCTTTATGAAGTTGAGAAAGCGATAGGAAATCTGAAGCGAGGGCGAGCTGCAGGTCCTGATAGACTGACCCCTGACATATTATAAGGATGGTGGTCCAGTTTTAGCAGCTAGATTGACTGAGATCTTAGGTAGAATCTGGGAACTGGACGTAATCCCACCCAACTGGACTCAATCACTGATTGTCCCAATTTATAAGAAAGGACAAAAGTCTTCTTGTGACAATCACAGGGGAATAAGTCTAACTAATATAGTTTCCAAATTGTTAGCCTCGATTATACTTAGACGCCTAACTGGAGCTCTAGAAGAGCAGACTCGAGAAATTCAGGCTAGTTTCAGACCTGGACGTGGATGTATAGACCACATCTTCACACTAAGACAGGTCCTAGAACACAGGCATACATTTAGGCGTCCTACAATAGTTGTCTTCATGGACCTTAAGGCAGCATTCGACTCTGTGGATCGCGAGGTTCTGTGGCAGTGTTTGTCATTGAAAGGTGTACCAAAGAAGTACATTAACCTTATACAAGCTCTCTACTCGAACACCAGTGGTCGAATGAGAGCTTATAGCGAACTGTCACCTGGACCAGGATGTGTAGACCACATCTTCACACTACGTCAGGTCCTAGAAAATAGACACACGTTCAGACGGAAGGACGAGTGTAGTGCGCAGCAGTTCGCTTCATCCTACTTTATGGCTGTGAAACATGGCCAGTCGGAGTAGAAGATAGCCGTAGATTACTTTTCTTCCATCACAGGTGTCTCCATTCTTGTTTAATTTTACCATAGACATGCTCCTAGAAATAACCTTATCCTCGTCTGAATTTTCAGGAGTAGACCTTCTACCAGGTGGCTCGCTTATTGACTTAGAATATGCCGATGACATTGTCCTACTTGGTGAAGACGCTGACAAAATGCAGAGTCTTCTGACCACCCTAAGCAACAATGCAAGCATGTTCGGGATGCGGTTTTCCCCCTCGAAATGCAAAATTTTGCTTCAAGATTGGGTTTCATCGGCACCTGAACTGGTGATAGGGAGTGAAGTAGTCGAACGTGTAGACCGCTTCACTTATCTTGGGAGTCTCATCAGTGCCGATGGCCTGGTGACTGACGAAATCTCGGCACAGATACAGAAGGATCGATTGGCTTTTGCCAACCTGCGTCACTTATGGTGTAGGCGAGATATCTGTTTGCTGACTAAAGGACGAGTGTACTGTGCACTGGTTCGCTCTGTCTTACTTTATGGCTGTGAAACATGGCCAGTGAGAGTAGAAGATATTCGTAGGTTACTGGTTTTCGATCATAGGTGTCTTCGAAGCATTGCTCGTATATCGTGGGACACCCGAGTGAGTAACGCTGTTATTAGGAATCGGGTGCTAGGTAAGAATGGTAGATCAATAGATGAAGTAATGAAACTTCATCAGTTGAGGTGGTTGGGACATGTGTGGCGTATGCCCAACCATCGACTGCCTTGTCGAGCTTTGTTTTGTAGTGTAAGAGTAGGTTTGAAGAAAGTTAGGGGCGGCCAAACCAAAACATGGCAGAAATCCATGGAGTCATTGACCAGTGGACTGAGCCATGTCAGTAATTGTCGACTACCTGGTTGGGGTCCGCGAGATGATACTTACCGATGGTTAGAGACCTTGAATGACATGGCTCAAAATCGTTCGCAATGGCGCCGGTGCATTTATTCTTTGTGTTCTCTCAAATCCTAACCTTCTGGGTTCTTCAACAACTCTAGTTTTGACTTTCTAAAATTTTCTCATTTAATCATACTTCTTGAATGATATCTTCTCATCCTAACCTCTCCGATTACTTCTCATACGCTTACTAACTCTTCTACTATTGGATTTGAATTGACAGTTACATCTCTGTGCTGATGTGGTATGGCGACATGAACTGATGTACTTACGTACGAAGTTCTACGTTGCATCTGACTGACTGACTGACAGGTGTCTCCGAAGCATTGGTCGAGTTTCGTGGGACAACCGAGTAAGCAATGCTGTCGTTAGGAAACGAGTACTAGGTAGAGATGGCAGATCAGTAGATGAAGTATTGAAACTTCATCAGTTGAGGTGATTGGGACATGTGATGCGTATGCCTAACCACCTACTGCCTCGACGAGCTATGTTTCGTGGTGTAGGAGTAGGTTTGAAGAAAGTTAGGGGTGGCCAAACCAAAACATGGCACAAATCCATGAAGTCACTGATAAGTCAGTCAGTCAGTCAGATGAAACGTAGAACTTTGTACGCAAGTACATCAGTTCATGTTGCCATACCTGATAAGTGGTCTGAGTCATGTTGGTATATGTAGTCTATCTGGTTGAGGTTCGCGAGATTATTGTAGCCGATGGTTAGACACCCTGAATGACATGGCTCAAACCCGTTTGCAATGGCGGAGGTGCATTTATTCTCTGTATTCTCTCAACTTTTAACCTTCTGAATTCATCATCACCTCTATCTTTCTCTTTCTAAATTTACCTCACTGAATTATACTTCTTGAGCAACATCTTCGAACCCTAATCTCTCCGATTACTTCTAATACTTTTACTACACCTACTACAATGGGATTTGAAGTGATAATTATGTCTCCGTGCTACTGTGGTATGCCAACTTGAACTGCTGTACTTACGTGCAAAGTTCTACGTTGCTATTGATGATGATGAGGTTCTAGTGACCCAGTAAATCGGAAAAATTTGAATCATAAGTGGGATGTTGTTCATCGGATTTTTTCGGCGTTCCGATGATACTTGATAAAGTATGGATAAAATATACATAAACTAAACACTTAATGAATATAAAACTCATATCTGAATACCCTATCTCCCACAACAATACACTTAAAAATAAATATAAACACCCTTGGGTAAAACAGAATAATGAAAATCAAACTCACTTTCGCTAGCCTTGCTCGTCGTATCATATCATTTAGTTTTCGCATGGCTGCGTTAGAAGGCAAACTTCGAAGGTCTTTAAATAGGTCCTGTGACTCTAACTCGAATAGGCGACGGTTCGTATCGTATTGCAGTGGTCGGTCCCAAAATGATCCGATGTATACCCTAGCAACCTCCGGAGTCCCTAACACTTTACCGAGACCCCACATTAATGCTCCATAGATGCGCATTAACTGCTGAGAATCAACCATATCAGCTTTATTTAGAACAATACGGATTTTGTCGTCAAAACCTCTGAGAGATTCTATCACTCGCTTAAACTCGTCTGATATGTCCAGTTTATGGGCATCAAAGAGCAGGATTATCCTGTCAACATGTTCTGCAAACCACTGAACAACGGAAGCGAAGTCGTAACCACGGTCCAACCTTTGTTTTTCACCGCTTAATATTCCCGGGGTATCAATGATGACTAAACTGTTGAGAACAGGATTTCGGAGTTGGCAGCACTGGAATCGGTTAAGGAAGTTATTTCCGAATTTCGAAAGGGGGCGGAAAGGTTTTTGGGCATCAACAACAAGTGCATTCCCGGGAATAATACCTTCATCCCCTTCCATCACTACACTGAATCGGTCAGTTGTCGGCTCTGGGCCAATATGCATGCCCGGAAAAGCGGATCCCAGAACGTATTTGATAAAGGTGGTCTTTCCGGTAGAATACTGACCCAAAAGAAGAATCATTGGCTTACAACTAAATTCCCCCGAATCAAGTGTTGGTGAATGAAACTGTGGGAACAAATATGTCACCTCCAAAGGCTTCAGTCTTCTATCATAAAGATTTCTTAATCCATTCACTACATCAGAGAAATCACAGCTATCATCCTTGACCTTGGAGAACTTCATGTCTGAGTTCCAAACACTAGGTACCGTAAATCTTTAGCTCCAGCGCCCCAACATTCAACGTCAAATACATTTTTTCACGAACTACTATAAACCAATGGGTTTTTCTGTGCTAAATCCTTGTTCTTTTATCACAGTGTCTGTTATTTTTTAGATTTCAAAGTGTTTAAATAGTTGTCGACCAGGTAGAAGTTTTCGAACATACTGACAAGTAACAGTGGATGACCGATGTTTCTGGGTAAGAACCTAAGTATATTTAAATGGTAAAAGAGAAGCTTTAGAAGAGAATAAGTGAATACTATGGATGAACCAGTGTTTCTACTGTAGAACTCCTGGGATGTCACTTAGACTGTCTGAGCGGGTAGCGAATTTCTGAACTTGACTACCTTTAACGAGGAGAAGGTGGGTCTGCCGTTCAGTTTCTGGATATTGCGCCCATACAGGTAAATAAATGCACAAAATAAATAGTTCTGTTAGTCTGCTACATTTAAGCTGACTTCGTTAGTTTTGCTGGACAGCTGCTGAAATCCACTCCTTCACGTCCTTGTTCATACCAGGCTAGCAAAATCGTTCTGCTCTCAGCTTGATAGTCGCTCACGTAACTGGGTAGGAAATTTCGTAAATAGTGTTCATATTGTTTGGGACCAATCTGACAATCTCTACCTGTTTGAATAATATTTTCAAGGTTGCCGATATTAACTAATGCTAAAGCTGAGCGTGCCTACGAAAGGCTATCTCTTGAAAACTTTTACCGAAAGTTGAAAGGAACAAGGAGTCTACAACTACACTGGAGCAGAAATATTCAATGGATTTGAAACAAACTATGGGATGTTGTCCAGTTTTCAGGACTTTCGAGAAGAGTACTTTCTTGAATATCAGCTTAGAGAAAAACGTTTGGGTTTAAAGACCTGTGAAAAGAAGGAATTCTGTGTATTCCGCAGAGGGTTGAAAGCTAGGAGTTCCATGAAGGAACCAATATATTTCGACTCATACTTAAACGCAGTTGCCCTATTCAAGGATCTCTTAAGGGATAAATAATTCGGCATGAAAAGTCAGTGAAAAATGTACCAGTCCATTAAACTTTGCAGAATGAAGGGACAAATTTTTCCTTGAGAAATGCTTCCACGTGAAAGAATAGCCCTATCCGTCACTGGTAGCTGTAATGCTTTTTATGTTCTCTCTAAGAGTGGAGGGAAAAACAGTTCACTTATTGACATAAATTTGGTCAGTGTGTATTAGCTGGAATAATCCCTCCTAATGGCTATGGAACCAAAGTTATTTTCAAAATTCTTCGACAGACTCTACAACAGTGTGGTAAATAATAAGTACATATATTATGCAGGTAAGTATTGTACACTGGTTTTAAACCTGTCGGATTAATAGAACCATGCACATGAACTAAAAATTCTCCTTACCACATCACATAGCAATATAAATTCAAACTGCATGGTTCTTGCTTGTGTCATGTCGAAGTTCTAGTTAAATAAGTTAAATAATTTCATTTTCAAAAGTAGGTATGTTTGCTATATCTTCTGAAAAAGCGCTGTACGGAAGACTACTTCTGGAGACTGAAAAGTCTCCATAGATTTAGTGAGTTTACTTCCGAACCATGTTAAACTGGGGATTCAGGTACCTCAATAAGGATCAAATGTGGAATCATTTTCTAACTGTAATTTTTACTTTCTCGAGATCTGACATCAAAATATTGACAATAAAATATGCTGTGAAATAAATCTTAATTATGATTTACCTATATTACTATTAGACGTATCCCTTTTATGTGATGGTGGTAATAAGAAGCCTAATTCATTTGGATGAGTTAATTTCGAGCAGTCGTTCACATAGACACATCGGGAAAAAGAAAGAAAAAGTGAAATGAAGCAGAGTGGTGATAAGACCAACTCTACGTAGCGTGGCATGACTGAGCATGACTGAATGCTTTTATCAAACCAGTAGCGTTCTCTTCGTAAAAGTGAATTCATTACAAGTCATCGAATTATTTAAGAGGCTAATTACAAACGGAGTAAAACTAATATGCACGTAGGCGGTAAGCAATGCTCAATTATATTTCCTCATATAAGAGTGACAACAGTAAGCTATTGCAATACGGATGACCCAGTTAAATAAGTTTTTCAAAAGGGTTGGGCCAGACTAAATGTAAACAAACTCATATGCCTGTGAAGTACTGCAGACGTTTTGTTACAGATGGTGATTTTACCTGTTGTGAATATTCCAGCTTTCATTGTAAACCTTCACTACGGTTCAGTTCAACATAAAGACTATTTTTAGGTCTAATACTGTTGCATCAGATGACCTATTTTTTAACTAATCTTCTCTTATTTTATTGAGACAAAACTAGACAAGTATATATACTGGTCTTGTGCAGTCACTTTATCATAGATGCTTTATATTTACCAGATAGTTCTCATCAACTGAACGCTTGGAAAAGAAAATGATTCAAATTTTCATCCTCTGTTTTTGAAGGTAATTGCATGAAGGACTCAGTTAAATGTTTATTGTGGGATTTTACTTTCCTCTTGTTCCTTATAAATGAGAACCATTCATCCATTTGGAGACATTATTTTTTAGAGAACGATGAACTCTTTGCATAGCATGCTTCTTCCAGAAGCATCTGACGTCTTTTCGAATTTTAAGGGTCTCTCTTGTTCATAGTAGTACTGAATGAACGATGAACAGTTACATTCACCATATTTTTCTTCAGCTTTCCTTATATTTTAGCCATCCTCGAGAGTCAGTAGTATGCCACAGAAAACCAAGGGAGTTTGTTTTTGTTTGACATTTCTTAATGTTCACACTGCAGCTCTGTTTTTAGGGCCGTTAAAAAGCAAGTACAGGAGGTTAGAGATAGGCTTTCCTGTTCAGACGAAGTATCGCATGGCTATCAATATAAGCAAGCACAGAACAGATACTTCCGAATTTGTCATCAGCGAGTCTCTGAAAAGCTTAAGCTGCAGTTCACAAGCTGAAAAGTACGCGCGAAAATTTACTGAGTTCAGAAGGAGTAATGATAATAATTTTAATAACGTTACCTTCAGCTACGGGAGTCTGATCATAAGTTTTAACCACGACCATTTTCGAAAAGATAGTTGTACCATGTAACGTAGTCGACAAATCGCGAAAATGCGGAAACGGGTAGAGATTGAATATTGTTTCCGTATGAAGTCGCAAATAATCCCCAGTTTGATGTCATCATTGCTATCCTTTTTAAGGACTGAACACAGGGGATTTGACTATGAGCTGTTTGATGGCCAGA